>JADDTR010000015.1:0-600000 GCA_015345905.1 Aotearoamyces nothofagi | reverse complement strand
TACAAGGGCAGCCGATGATGATGATGATACCGAGTCCCTTTTCGGTAATATTCCCCAAGGCAAGAGGCGCAAGTTTATTCTTGTCGAAGATCCAAGTAAAGGCCAGCGCGTACGCGTCAGGGTCACTCTGGATACCATCAACATCAAGGAGATCCCTGATTCGTATCGCAAGATAAACGCCGTCTATCCCCGCTCCTGGTTCCCTTCCGAGATGCAGTCACCACCGCCTTCCGCGCATGGAAGCCGATTCTTTGAAGATGATGAAGACGATGACAGTGGCAGACCTGGGCATGGCAAGACGCTGGTTCCTGTCCCTATAGATGATGGTAGCGAGGCTGAAGTGGCAATCCCGAGAATGCCCAAATCACAGCGCAACAAAGAAGTCAAGCTGAACAACCTGGGATATCGCATGGCCTGGCACCAGGGAAGGGTATTCAACAACCATACTGTGTTCCTGCAGCGAGCTCGTAAGTTCGAGTCAGCCGAGCCACTTATTAAGAAGACTGCTGACGTGGATATTCATCTCTGTAGTGGATTGCTACCGCAACAAGATGCGCTCCACCATGGAAGGCATAGACCAGGACGTCCCGTCGAAGGCACCACATTTCGAAACACGCGTTGGGAAGCGTCGATTCAATGAACGAACTACCAAGCGCGGAAAAGGCGACACGGAATCTTAGAAAGCCCACCTCTCCAGTTTCTAGAAACCTTCCGACGCTCGCTGGCCTCGTTGGTTCTAACGAAAAAAAAAACGTGACCCTCCAATTTACGACTTTACGACTTTCCCTTTTTTTTTCCCCTCTATTTTTTCAAGATGAGCGTATACGAGCGTGGCATTCTAGCGGCATTCAGACAGCTTTTGTTCTTCCTTTTTAGCCAAGGCATGGTCTGCGATGTGAGCCTTTTTCCTTGTTTCCACTTTTTAGAGCTTTGATATTGCGAGAGCTCTTCATGATATGACTTTGATTCCAATCGCATAAGCGGCTCCGAGCCTTCTGGGGTGTTTTTTATAAAATAAAATAAAAAAGCCTCCTTACTGGAAGAATGAAGAAGAAGAAAAAAACATATTTTTCTTTTGTTGTTGTTTGAGATGTGTGTGTGATTGTGTGTGTGATTGTGTGATTGTGATACCAGATGGATTTTGTCAGAGTCGAGACTTTTTTTGTGCTTGGCGGAGAAGTCGTTGGGGAATTATGAGAGGAGTTTTTTTTTTTTTTTTTCCCTTTCCTTTTTCTTTTTTTTGTTGGATAGGTATAGAGATATAGAGAGATAGAGAAGTGGGATGGAGGATGGGGGATTGGGGATGGGGAAGGCTTGATCCGGGCTGAGGTTTTGCCTTGGCTTGGCTTGGCTCGGGTTTGGGTTGGTTCAGGCTTGATCTGGGCTGAGGTTTTGCCTTGGCTTGGCTTGGCTTGGCTCGGGCTTGGATTGGCTCAGGCTTGATCTGGGCTGAGGTTTTGCCTTGGCTTGGCTCGGCTCGGCTTGGGCTTGGGCTGAGGAGGAGAGACAAGTAGCTTAGAGGACGAGGAGTAGAGAAACAGGCCAGGGTCCAATGGAGAGATAGACGGGACCAGATTGCAACTTTGAAGGATCGGCTGCAGTAGGACCGGAATAGATCTAGGCATTATATATACTCTTTTTTTTTTATACAGCTGGCTGTACAAAGATTCGGGCTGGAGAGAGGGAGGTAGGAGAGGGAGAATAGTAATCTGAAATAGAAATAACTCCTCTTTTAAGGCTTGAGAAGGGTGATGTTTTATAGTGAGTATTTATAATTGTAATTGTATAAATATATATAAATGAATAGTATATAGATAAATATAACAACCAAATATATAAACAATATATAGTAGAAGTATATCTTTCTATATCTCTCTATAATAGCTAAAAAGATAGCTAATATAATAGAGAACTAGAGAGAGAGAGAGTTTATAGTTTATTGACTTTTCTTCTTCTTCTTTTGTAAATAAGTAAGTAAGTAAATAAGGATAGCTTGGTTTTGGTTTGGTTTAGTTAGATTGGATAGAAAGGAGTAGAGGAGAGTTTAGATTGAAAGAAGAATATAAGAGAGGAAGAGGAAGAGAGAGAGAGAGAGAAGGAGAAGAGAAGAAGAGAGAGGTTTAGATAGTTAGTAATTGATAATAATATATATCTTAAAGAAGATTAATATAACTTAAGATAAAACAAATTAGACTAAACTGAGCTAGATGTAATAGTTGTACAGACAGAGGAATCTAAGTAACAAGGTCTTTGATACTTAGAGAAGAAAGAGTATTTAAAGAGACAAAGGCCTCTTTAATACTCGGCTTGGTAAGTCTTTAGACTGGTTATATAACCAGCTAGTAGATTATATAACCTCAAGTTGGTCATATAACCTGAAGGTTATATATATAATAAGAACGACTTATTATAGTATACTCCTCCCTCTGAATTCTCAACTGCAAGAATAGATTTCTAGTTAATAGATTTATTGATATTTATATACTTTATTTAAGTGTTGTAGCTTTTGTATTAGAATGATAAAGGAAATGATATAAAATAACTGAACTGGGAAAGATCTCTGATTGTACTACTATACCTCTATAGTTTCTCTATAGAATTAGCCTAGTATATTATCTCCAATGGTATTCTTCATTTGATATATAACTTCTGCTATAATGTTAAACAATACTTTTGACTATATACAAGGCTTTTTAGACTAGAACCAAGAGAGTACTAATAGAATATTATAAGAGCGACTATACTGCTTGTAATACCAATAGTAGAGACACTATTATACCTGAACTATAAATCCTTTCAAGTTGTATTGACTATAGCAAATAGTATATTCTTAGTTGTATACTATTAGAGCTGTAGTCTAGACAATCTCGATCGATATAGTTACTTCGATGTTTAGTATATAGTCCTGTTTATCTTCCTCTACTTCTGTCTTACTCTTTAGTAGATCAACTAATATAAACTTTCTATCAATATCTATATACAGCTATCCAAGACAAGTACAGTTACAAACTACCTTTATAACAACGACAGAGTCTACTATATAGTACAGGTGTATTTATACTGACTTCACTCCTTTTGCAGATAGACAATCCTTAACTAGTCGACCAAATAGTACATTGACCTTGTCTCCTTTAGCTTTTAAGAGAATGGACAAGTTGATCGATTTATTAGAGGATATCTATCCCTCTAGAAAGACCTGTTTATAAAAGAATTCTATAAAGGCTGGAGTCGGCTCTCTATCTAAGTTTTTGATATATTTAAAAGCCCTTCTGATAAACTGATTCAGGGCTGCTTTGTCTACTCTGCTGAGCTGATTCACCGAGTGAATTACTACTTGTCTTGGCTGTAGTACTATATATACAAATGGTCCTATATTTTCTATATTGTTGAATAGGTTCAGATATCTGTTGGCTTCTGTTGGTAGTGCTTCTAGTTGTTTTATAGCCTTATCTACAGCTCCTTTTGCTTGTATAAATTCAGTTCTAGCTTTATTCAAGATAGCTCAAGCCTATATATAGATTGTATTTAGATATATTATCTCCTTACAGTTTGCTGTAACTTCTGTTGTATCCTCTTGGTTCTCATCGTTTATTACTTTACTATAGATGATTACAGTATCAATAGTCTTGTTGTATACTATCTCTGCTAGTATAATAGTAGCTTCAAGGTTCCTTATAGTATTCCTTGTCTATATACCTTTAAGTAGTTCGGCTATACTATCTTGAAAGTCAGTCGAACTTCTAACCTTATACTATAGAGTGGCTATAGTTCTACTATAGTTGTAGTATACTTATATACTTACTTGCTCGTCTTCTATAAGCTACAGCTTGCTTATAGAGGTTCGTGTAGTTAGGGAAGGAAGCTGATATAGAGGCTTGGTATAGGAACTAGTATAGTAAAGCTGGTATAATAGTAATAAGGCAATATATAGCAAAGTGACATTCAGGGTATATATAATAGAGTTGTAGTTGTATAGAGAAAGAGATTGAGAAAGTAGGTTATATAGAGAATTCTAAGCATCTTAGTATACAGAGTACAGCAAGTGAATTCCTCTGCTTAGATTGGCTTTGTAGTTTCCTATTTACAGCTTTGCTTACAGCTTTCTTTACAATTACAGCTTTCTCTACAATCACGGCTCTCTTTACAATTACAGCTTCTTTTACAATTACAGCTTTCTTTACAATTACAGCTTTCTTTACAATTACAGCTTTCTTTACAATCATGGCTTCTTTACAATTATAGCTTCTTTATAGTTACAGCTTCACTTATAGTTTTCTTCCCAACTTGCAGTTGATATATAAGTTCCTTTGTTTCCACTTTACCTCAATATCTATACTTGCTACCTCTCACTTATAGCTATTGTCATTTAATACTGGTTATATCTTTAGTAGCCTCGGTTTAGTAGGATAGCCTTGGTGGAATTCCTCTACTGCCTCCTATATATTTGTTAAATTTGCTAGTAGCTTTTAAGTATTCTCTGATGAATTCTAATCTAACTATTTCACTTTGTACTAAAGTCGTTTCTAAAAAAATTGTAAATCTACTACCTCTTCTACAATGTATTTGTTCTGTTTTGTTCTATATACTTTATTGTATATCTCTTTAGAGTAAGATAGGACTGTCTATATATTAACTATAGTCGATCTATAGTATAGCTTCAGTAGTGATATATAGAATACATTGTATATTAGGAACAATCAGAGAAGCTAGATATAGTATAATTGTAATCCAATTTTAGCAATAATTGGAAATAGTCCTATATAGCAGTCGTTGAGCTTTTTGCTAGATTGTTTAATACAGATGTTTTTGGTCGATATTAGAACTTTGTTCTCTATTTCAAATTCCTGCAATTGCCTTATTTTGTTATAGTATACAGCCTATATATTCTATACATCGATTAATATATCTATTAGATAAGCCTTCAGTTTTATCTATTCTTCTACTAGTTCCTTTACTGCTACTACTTTATACTATACTACTATTGATATTACTATTAGCAATATATCCTTATTATTTGCTACAAATGGAGATATCTTTGTTGTAGAGTATAGAGTCAAGTTGTATATAAATTCAGCTAGTATATAGAAGTCTATCTAGTTATCTTACTGATGATTTATATATACTCTTAGATACTGTTCGATTGTAGTATTTGTCTATTTGATTGCTCTATTAATTTGAGGATAGAATACTGTCGACAGCCTTCTCTCGACACTAAGATACTTTACTATAGCTTTCTAAAAATACAATATAAATAGTGAATCTCTATCTGATATAATAGAGTCGAGCATTCTATAGAGATATACAATCCAATTGATAAAGAGGAATGTAAATTGGATTGCTGTTATATTAATATAGTATAGAATAGTATAGAATTCTTTAGTTAGACAGTATATTATAGTACAAATCATGTTGAACTATAGTATTCCTATAGGGTCTCTCTAGAACTGACTTGGTAGCAGACTGGTTATAAAATCGATTGATATACTACTCTAGCAATATAAAGGTATAGATAGCAGATATAGTTCTCTAGTTTCTACTAATCTTGTAGGTTTTAAGCACTGATAAGCTTTATAGGTCTTGATATATTCTATTATATATACCAACATTCAGGGCCAGACAAAATATCTCTTGATCGATGCTAGAGTATAGTCTTTACCAAAGTGTCCAATAGTAGATGAATTATAAAACTCCTTTATAATATAGGTTTTTACTTTATCATTGTCTAGAACTACAATCTTTTGTCTAAACTATATAAGATTGTCTTTCAAGGTATAGTCTAGAGTCAATATCTCTGCTGATGATTGGGATTTTATATACTCTATCAAGTCTAGAATATCTGTTCTTTTCTCGACAGCACTATAGAGTGACTTGTCTCCTGGTATTAGAGTATCTTTTGGCAGTTGTATTACTTCCTCTTCCCTCAATATTACTAATGTTTCTTCTCTGCCTTAGACAAGTGCTTGTTTTTCTATTATTAGTAGTTTTTACAATATATTCTCTAGTAGGTCTATAGAGTTGCTGTAGTAGTCTAGTCGTTGCAATAGAATGTCTACTGAGTTCTTCTTGTCTAGTCTATATATAATTTTGAAGTCTACTGTCGAAAGTGTTTTGGCCTATCTTGCTTGCTATTGTATAAGGACTTTTGTAGAAAGAAAATACTTAAGATTGTTGTAGTCTATAATAACTGTTACTTTGTATTGAGCTCCTTCTAGGAAATACTACTACACTTTGAAATAGTCGACTATTGCTAGTAGTTCTTAGTTGTAGATTCTATAGTTTTGTTCTGCCTAGATGAACTTCCTTGAATAGAAAGCAATTGGATATTTGTACCTGTTGTCTTATATCTACAAGAAGGAGCCTATATATATCTACAGACTTGTATTACACTCGACAAAGCCTTTCTTTGTCGGTTTATAGTAGTATAGTAATAGGGTGCCTCGAAAACATTCTTTCAGATTCTTGAAGCTCGATTCTATACTTCCTTTCCAAAGGAATACTGTCTTAGTTCTTATAAGTGTTGTTATCTCTAGTACTACCTTGTTGAAACTATAGATAAACCATTGATAGAATATATAAAATCCTAAGAATTGACAAACCTCATTGACTGTTTTCGATATCGGCTATATAACAATTACCTCTACTCTATAGAGGTCTATATTAATATCTATTGGCAATACAATAAATCCTAGAAATTCCACTTCTATAACTAAGAATATACATTTCTCCAGTTTTGTATACAGTCTATAGTAGAGGTATACTACTAATATATTGTATATATATTAGTTGTACTTATCTTTTTGTTGTAAATATATTATAATATTGTCTAGATATACTATTACAAAGACGTCAATAAATTCTTGAAGTACTATATCGATATATACTTGGAAGGTTGTAGATATATTTGCAAGTCCAAATAGTATCACTAGATACTTCCAAGACCTATATCAGATACAGAAGGCAGTCTTCTATTCGTCTCCTTTTGCAATTCTAATTAGGTTATAGGCTTCTTACAAATCGATTTTAGTGAAAACTACTATACTATCTAGTCTCTACAATATTTCTGAGATCAGTAGAATAGAATAGCAGTTCTTAATCGTTATAGTATTAATACCTTGATAATCGATATATAAATATAATGTTCTATCTTTCTTTGTAATAAATAGAACTAATGTATCTATAGATGATTTTAAGCATCGGATAAATCCAATTGCTTTATAGTCCTGTATATATTTCTTAAGGATTTGTAGTTTCTCTTCTGATATATTGTATAGCTGGCCAAAAGGAGGTGACTTCCCCTTCTTGATTTCAATATTATAGTCTAGGTATCCTTGATATAGAGGCAGTTGTTCTGCCTTTTGTTTGCTGAATATATCTACAATGTTGGTATACTGTAGAGGAACTATAGTTTCACTATAGTTTTCTCCTAGAGTTTCTTTGTTGATTATATTGAGTATTGAAAAGCAGGCTGCTAATATAGAAACATCCTCTATATTGTATTTGGTATCCTTGAGTTCTTTACTTCCTATTTCAGCCTTTGTTAATAGTTTGTCTAGTCTCAGTTGCTCTGTTCTCTAGTCGATTCTTAGGTTCAGAAGTACTAACCAAGAGCAGCCAAGGACTACCTTATATAATTTGAGTAGCATTGCTTGAAAGTATAGTTTATAGATAATATCTAGGCTGTTGGTAGTTACTACTTTTAGTACTGACTTGGATAGAGGAGCTAGTAAGTTTAGGTTGATGTCTTGTACCTCTATACAGTCTTGGTTGACTTTTGTATAGCTGATTCCCTTTATAAGCTCCTTATTGATGAAGTTATTAGTAGCACTACTGTCTATTAAATATTCTATTATAATAGTAGATGACTCTAATGGTTTGGTAAGTACTTGGTCAAATGTAATTTCAGAGTGAATAAGCTGATTGTTTTCTGTAGTATATAATATATAATCATTCTTAGATATAACTATAGTTGGCAATATTATATCAATAGCTGCATTTGTCTAGAATACAACATTGCTCAGTTTTTTGATATTGTTGCTGATGTTTGTTCTTTTATAGTACAAGTATCGATATTTGTCCAATGTCTATCTGAGCTGTAGACGATATATAGTTTACTCTCTTATCGTTGGTACCTTTTCTTAGAAGTGATCTAAGAGTATATAGTCTAACAACAGGTTTGTATACTAGTTATAGTATTTGTTGAACACTGTTCTAATAGAGTATAGTTAGAGAATGACAATTGTTCAGAGCTTTGGAATTGTAAGTGTTTCTCAGGTCGTTCCTTAGAATTGCTGTAGTTATACTATAGGCTGGTTCTAGTATCCTTGTCTAGGACTTGTTTTTCTATACAAATATAGTTCTCTACATTCTATACTGCCCTTTTGTAGTCTGTATATATAAGTAGTATATCTCCAAATATTGTATTGTAGATTCTCTCAAGAATTGGTCAGCTAAGTTTCTTGTAGAATATTGACACTACTGCTTCAAGGGATACTTGCTATAGTACATCCTATAAAAGGGTTTTGAAATTGTTGATAAACACTTGTATATTCTAGTCGTCCTATATATATAATTTATCTATCTTAAGGTCTGCTTCTACTCCTGTATTGATAGGTCTATAGTTTTCAAACAGCTACTTCTTTATAGTTGTCTACAAGTTGAATACTAGTACATCGAGTCTACTCTTGAGTCTCATTAGACTGGTTTGTTTCTTTATTCTATAGTTAAGGTAATCTAAATCTACTAGCATCTATATTGCTTCATCGAAGATTTAGTATACCTGGAAGTAGTCCTCTACCTTGAGTAGCTATAGTTGGATATTGCTATCTATATTGAATATAGTAGACTTAGAACCCTTGAAGCATTGGTAGTATTCCTCTATTAAGGATATAGATATCAGAGCTGAACAAGATAGTTGTAAGGCTATAGATAGACTCAAGTCTAGAGGTAGACTATAGTAGATATATAGCCTCCCATCGACTAGTCTGCTAGTTATCAAGTATTGCAATATATTAGAAGAGAGCATTGGATTGAAGGTATAGATTTGACTACTATATAGTAGTAGTACTAGTGTTTAGACTCTACTGGTAAGCTTTGTCAATTGTTGTTCTATCGCTTCGAAATATAGGTAATCGTTCTTGCTCTGCTTATAGAGGGCTTCGATTTCTCTTCGTTGCTGTTTGATGATTACTGCCGAGTTACAGCTTAATTGGAAGTCTGGTGATATCGGAGGGTTTTGAGGTTCGCTTTCTTATATTGGTGTCTCTTTAATAACAGGTAGGGTTTCTTGTAAGTTGTAGAGTAGAGGTTCATTCGCTTGTTCCTCAACATCTTGCATCGATATCTCTTCAATATTGTCCTTGTCTACTGTTGGATTGTATACTGTTGGTTGGATATACTGTATACTCTTCTTAGAAGACATCTCGTCGATGAGGCTGGATATCTCTACTGATCTACTATAGTACTTCTATAGTTTCTCTATATACACCGAGAGCTTACTATAGTAATTGCAACAACAGTTTGTAGCACTGTCTTCCATTTGTTCTTTTAGATCAGGTCTGTTACAAAAGAAGTATTAAAATGTAATAGTTGTACAGACAGAGGAATCTAAGTAACAAGGTCTTTGATACTTAGAGAAGAAAGAGTATTTAAAGAGGCAAAGGCCTCTTTAATACTCGGCTTAGTAAGCCTTTAGACTGATTATATAACCAGCTAGTAGGTTATATAACCTCGAGCTGGTTATATAACCTGAAGGTTATATATATAATAAGGACGACTTATTACACTAGACTAGATCAAATAGAATCAATAGATAATAATTGATAATATATTTTTAAACAGAAGTAAAAAGCTAGTTGATAATAATATAATATATATCTTTAAAATATATCTTAAAATAGACTAAAATAGCCCAGTCTAAAATCAATATAACTCTAGATAAAACCAAACCAAACCAAACCAAACCAAGCTAAACTAGACTAAATAGAATCAATAATATACTTTTCAAACAGAAAAATAAATAAAAAAAGCTGATTGATTAATTTAATAATAATAACAGTATTATCTACTACTACTACTACTAAGTTCTAAGCTGGCTTAAAATAGAACTGGAAGATATATATCAAGAATAAGAGATAGAATTTGATAGTAGAGTATTTATTCTCTTGAGTTGGATTAAGATAGTATATATATATTAAAGGAAAAAGATTGCTTTCTTGTTGATATATCTATAGTTGAGTTGTAAGAATATAAGAATTATAGTTTATATATATATTTTTTTTCTATCTTGCTGTTCTGCTGTTTTGCTATAGAGGGTTTGGTTTTTGGTTTTATTTTTTTTTATTTTTCTGGTTCTGGTTTTATTTCTAGTTTTGCTTGATAGTAGTTTTATTTAATAGTAGTTTTACTTGACAGTAGTTGACTTAACAGTAGTTGACTTAACAGTAGTTTTACTTAATAGTAGTTCTACTTAACAGTAGTTACTTAACAGTAGTTGATTTGATATTAATTGACTTGATAGTTCTTGACTTAGCAGTAGTTTTACTTGACAGCAATTGATTTTATAGTAATTGACTTAACAGCAATTGCTTAGTACAGAGACACTAGACTGACTTAAGATAGAGATAAGAGATTGACTTGACAGTTCTTAACTTATCAGTTCTTGACTTAACAGTAGTTACTTTATAGTAGTTTCACATTGACGATAATTAGCCAGTCCAGCTCTATACATCTCTATAAAGAGATCTATCATAATCTAACAAAACATAATCTAATCAAATCTAATATAACCCACCCATCCATCCATCCACGTACTCATGTCAATATGAGCACGACTCTCCGGAACGTGATATCGTTGCTTATTATGGAATGGAATGGTATGTATAGCAGGTCTCGACTCTCGCAGCGTGTTGTCTGATAGCTCTCGCAATATATAGACTAGCTCTCGCACCATATACCAAGTCTCGATTCGCGCACCATATAAAACAAGTCTCGCAATCCAGACAGGGCCGACAAACAGACCGACAAACAAACAAACCAACAAACAAACCAGCGAACCAACCCCTATCAGATCAGATCCAGGATCAGTGTCTGATTTTCGAAATGATCTTGGAGGACCAGGAAGGTTTCTTGGGCTCCTCTTCGCTGGCGTCGAGCTTGAGGAGACGGTCGGAGAAATCCATCTCGTCGAGGCGGACCCTGGGAGGTGTGGGTGGTTAGTTTGGGGGGGGGGTTTTTTTTGTGAGGGGAGGGAGGGGGGAGTGGGAGGAGGAAGAAAGAAAGAACCAAAGGGAGACCAATTTTTTTGTTAAAAGATCGAGACAGAAGAAGAAGAAAAAAAAGAAATCCCAACTCACCAATGCGTCCTATAATACACCTTGTACCCCACAAACAGCAGCAGCGCCGTCGGGATCGTGATGTACGACGTCACGAAGAGCGTGTAGCTGAAGGGGCTCAGGAACGCCGTGAAGCCCTGGATGAACAGCAGGAAGAGGATGAGCCCGAGGTTGAAGCGGTAGATCCAGATGCTGCCCCAGGCCTTGAAGGGGTACGTCGCGGGGCTGATGCCCTGCTTGGCGAGGCCGCTGCGCACGCGCAGGTGCGTGAAGACGATGGCCGCCCACGCGATGTACGCTGCCGACCCGCCCACCGAGACCATGTAGGTGAAGACGGACCCCGCCGTCACGCGCAGGTTCATGAGGGCGAGGAGGCCCCAGCAGCAGGATGTGAGGATGGAGACGTAGGGGACTGCGGGGGGGGGGGGGGGGGTTAGTGGAGGGAGGGGAGGGAGTGAGAGGGGGGGGAGGACGGACCGCCTTTTTTGGATGTGATGGTGAAGAATTTGGGGGCGCGGCCCGAGAGGGCGAGGGCGTAGAGGGCGCGCGATTGCACGTAGATGCAGCCGTTGACGGCCGAGATGAAGGCGACGGTGGTGAGGGTGTTGACGAAGTGGCCGGCGGACGACCAGCCGGCCTGGACGAAGCCGATGGTGAAGGGCGAGGAAGCCGCCTTGGACGTGGCGTTGACGAGCTGGTCCGAGTCGGAGGGGCAGATGAGGCCCTGGAAGAAGATGAGGCCTATGTAGACGAAGAGGATGCGGAAGACGACCGTGTTGATGCCCTGGGGCTGTTAGTGAGGAGGGGGGGAGGTGAGGAGGGGACGGACTTTGGGGATGGATTTGCGCGGGTCTTTCACTTCGCCGGCGGCGAGGGAGATGATTTCCGTGCCGACGTAGTAGGCCGATGCGAGGACGAAGACCTGTCCGAAGCCGTTGATGCCGTTCACGATGGGGCCTGATCGGTCCGTCAGTCGGTCATCACATGCAGCAGGCAGACATGGGAAGGAGAATAGGGGCGGGGGGGGGGGACGTACCGGTAGGGGGGTTCCAATACTTGAACCCGATGTAGCCATTGCCGAACCCGCCGACATTGACAAGGAACGACAGGAAGAAGCAGACGCCGAGCGAGATGATCTTGAACCAGCCGAGCCAGTACTCGATCTCGCCGTAGATATTGACGCCGACGGTGCTGAGGACGGAGAAGAAGGCCCAGAAGATCAGCACCCACCCCCACATCGGCATCTTCTCTTCCGGCACCCAGTATTGGAGGATGAGGATCGCGCCGTTCCATTCTGTGCAGGGCCCGTGTTAGAAAGAAAAGCGCGACGTGGTCGACAGCGGCGGGGATCTGATCCCGGCCGCGTCCAGTTCTTCCCACTCACCACTCCCGAGGAACACGCTCCACATGAAATAATACAGCCACGCCATGGCAAAACTGAAGGCGGGGTCCACAAAGCGAGAAGCGTGCTGGACGATCCCACCCGTCAGTATCTATCCTTGCCCAGAGCCGCGCCTATCGAAAGGGGGGGGGGGGGGAACCCACCTCGATGAATCCGCCCGCGGTCGGAAACATAGTCGTGACCTCGCCGATACTCTGCATCAGAGCCCAGACCACGAATCCTTCCCGAAATCAGCACTTCCCTTCCCGCAGCTCCGCTCCAGCGGGGACGAGAACTCACCAACGATACCGAAGCCGAGAAGAGCCCCGAGCGGGCCCGAGAGGTATAGCGCGTATCCGAAGCCGTAGAAGCAGCTGGCGCCGATGACGCTGGCGAGCGAGATGAGCGTGACGTGCTTGCCGAGCAGTGCTCTCCTGAGGCCGTCTTCGATGACATATCCATCAACGACCTCGACCTCGCCCGTCTTTTCCACGCCCTTCTTCTCCTCCGACCCGGCTGTCGACGCGTACGCCGGCGCCGGTTTCTCGCTATCCAGACCCTGCGACATTGTTGCGATATCAGAAGCTGCTGGAGATTCCGGAACGGGGAGGCATTGGAGGGGGGTTCATTTGGGAGGCTGGGTGAGGTTCTTATGCACTCCTGAGCGACCGGGGGTGATGTTGCCATTGTGGCCCTGTCGGTGGCGAGACTAGCTGCGCATGCTCTGTATCCGTAGATAACAGATACCAGCTGCTGAAAGCGGGATACTTTAAACATCTATAGAGCGTGGATAACATGTCGATACGTACTTCATGTGGGCCCAAGCCGGTCCGGGGTAGGGGGGGGTCGATATACCACATTGGTATAGCACAGGGATATCCGTGCGGATAAAGGAGCTGCTCACACTGTACATGGATTGTATGCTCGTTGGAAAACCCGATATCTTTCTGACGTCTTTCTGCCGTAGCATCTGATGTCCATGCTGTTGTTATTCGGGCTTCCTCAAAGACGTCTCGAAGTCGTGGTCACTTCGCTCAGTTCCCCAAGACCCACAGATGGCCTACCCCGGTAGCTTCATGACGGTCCGTGAAGATGCTGCCTCTCCTGCGATAAGAGCGGGATAGCCAACCGGGCCCTTGCGGTATGGTTTAGATACAGCAATGCTATCCATCATGCCGACTATTCGAGAATGAAGCTCTCGTAAAGCCCGACGGCTGTACTTGGAAAGCTCAACGGCTTCAGTTGCATGCCAGACACCCATTGCCGTAGAAAACGATCCGCACTCACTTCCAGCCCAGCAATCGAGCCAGCAGAGTTGGCGAGTGCATCGTTGGAGGATACATCGGACTGCATAGCTCGCATCTCCAGATCCGAGATCGCCAGCCTTCCATGAAGCCACCGTCCCTCGCAGAATGCATCATCTGAGAGCGTGATCTGCGCTGGCCGCGTTCTTCTCTCTACCCGCGGCGTATCAGGAGCCTCTCGCTGCCCGCGGACTCGTCGGACAGAGACAACGCTGAGGGCACGATACAGCCATCTGAAGCAAGCGCATAGGCCCAGAGACCCCATCGGCGTCCATGACCGATATATCGATTTCGCACCTCGGTCCGACGGGCAGCGCTGCCAAACGACACAGGAGATATGATATGTCATGATAAGAACGAAACAGCCGTTGGCCGTCTATCTGTACGCGGAACGCCGGCGGCCAACTCGCTTGCCCGGGCAGCACCGAGGCGAAGTCTTCTTTATTATATACTGTCTATATTATACTGCCGCAACCTTTATTAATACTATCGCAACTACACAAATACAGCAAGGCTTCCCGTCTCCGTCTCCGTCTCCCAGCGCGCCTGACACTTCCTCGTCCCNATACTGCCGCAACCTATATCATACTGCCGCAACCTATATCATACTATCGCAACTACACAAATACAGCAAGGCTTCCCGTCTCCGTCTCCGTCTCCCAGCGCGCCTGACACTTCCTCGTCCCATCTGGATCTTCCGTGACGAGCATCACTTCTCCGCTCTTCACTCCGGAGGTGCGGGTCCCGGCCGGCTTGTCTATACTATACTGTCGCAATCTATATCATACTGCCGCAACCTATATCATACTGCCGCAACCTATATCATACTATCGCAACTACACAAATACAGCAAGGCTTCCCGTCTCCGTCTCCGTCTCCCAGCGCGCCTGACACTTCCTCGTCCCGTCTGGATCTTTCCGTGACGAGCATCACTTCTCTGCGCTCTTCACTCTGCTGGTGCGGGTCCCGGCCCGGCTTGGAGAGCCCGACCATCTTTCTTGCCGGAGCGGGTACGCAAAGCCTTTGTTCCAGCTTGTGGAGTGCGCTTGAGCTGGTGCTGGTGCTGGCTCAGGAGGAGTTGCTGGTGCTGGGGGGGAGCTTCAGGTGCTGGCTCTGCTGGAGCTTCAGGTACCGGTTCAGGTGCGGGTGCGGGAGCATGCTCAGCCAGTGCTGGGTCCGCCATTGCGCCTTGGTTGAATGCAGAAAGAGGTAGAACAGAAAGAAGTAGAACAGAAAGAAGAAGTAGAATATAGAAAGATAGTATATACATTCACCGTCCCTACTCCAGCTACAGACAGAGAGTCATCACCGAGCCAGTTCGCAAGAGAGAGAGTGAATAATGCAATATTTTATTCACTATTATCTAGCTATACGATCAGTCGAGGTGTTCCAATATCTTGCACTCAAGGCAGTATAAGGGGAGCAATCTTAACTACAGAACATCTGATATCGTGTCTTCCGCTCAGATGTATCCCTGAGAAGATCCTGATCCATGTGAGCACGTCCTAGCTGCCGAGCATATGGATGGTCGATCCCCTTATACTGTTCAGGCGCATACTCCTGATGAAGACCCGCGCGTAGAGATCCATCCCTGAAAGCAGAACCGCGACACCGTTTACTCCACTAACCGCCAACCAGCCAATTACCCACCCAGCTACGCCTCCCTCTGCCCCTATTCCTTGATCTTGCTCGTCTCCTCCTGCTCCTCTCTCCTTGCCTTCCCCTGTCTCCTAACCGCCACGCCCTTCTCATAAACCAGCGAGCCCCCTAGGGCCGCCGAATACGTCACCCCGCCTAGGACCAGCAGGCTCACAAAGCCGTTCGCTTCGTCGACCAGATAGCCCTCGCGATGTCTTCTCGAGAGCCAGTTGTACAGGGCGGAGAGGATGGCGAGATCGTTCAGGCCGGCGTGGACCAGGGTCGTCTTGACCACCGGGTCGAGGTTCTTGAGATCCAGACCGTGGGATTGGATGATGGAATAGGCCTCGGCGAGACCGCTCGCAAGGGCCGGGAGGGCGGTGACGAGGGCGGCGACGGTGGAGGCGTAGGAGAAGAGGGAGAGGTAGTTGAGGAGTGCGACGGTGTCGAGGGCGTTGGTGTGCGAGGTGGAATAGGTGGTCAGCTTCATGAGCGGGAAGAGGAGGGCTGGGTAGTAGAGTCCGATCAGAGAGAGGACATCGAGGACGGAGGCGCCGAGGAGGAAGGCGATTGGGAAATGGACCGTGGCAGGGTGGATTGGATGGCTGGCGAGTGTTAGTATCTGAGCAGGCCGGGATACATGGACGAGAGTACCTGTTGGCGCCAAACTTGCCCAGGCCGACAATATTGAGGATACGAGACATCCTGCGAGCATATAAGTATATGCCTTCCGGTGTCCGCCCAAAGAAGCTCTGATGGTTTCAAGAAGATAGCTCTACGAGGAAGATCTGCGATGGAGAGTCCAGAGAGAAGTCGTCGTTCAGAGAGAAGCCGGGGAAACAAAGAAAGCGGTGTTGTCAGCACGGGACCGGCCTGCGGGGAAGAGAGAGAGAGAGGGAGAGGGAGAGGGAGAGGGAGAGGGATGCGAGGCATACGTAACGCCGCGCGCAAGGCTCATTTCCACGCCCGCAGCGGCCGAAAGCAGCAACGACCGCACGGAGGCAGCGCAGCCAATCAGCAGAGGCGCATTGCAAAACGGCTGTCTCTCTCTCCGCGAGCGCGCAGGCGGGCGTGCATGTGGCTGGTCCAGAGACGCGGGCGTCCGCGAGCGGCACTGGGGAAGCTGGGGGAGGGGGCGCAGGACGGCTGTCGCATCGTGGACGGTGCGGAGACGCACAAAGGGTGCAGAGGGCGGGGATTGAATGATGCCTGGCTAGGAAGCATCGAGGAGCCAGAGAGAGACGGGGATGTTCGCAGGGTGTTTACAGTGTATTGACAGTGTATTGACAGTGTATTGACAGTGTATTGACAGTGTATTGACAGTGTATTGACAGCACATTCCCAGCACATTCCCAACCCTATAAAGCCCATCCCGTCCCCCGATCTAGCAGAACCAGGCCAGGCCAGGCCAGGCCAGGCCCCGATCGGATCGATCGATCGATCTATCTATCCATCCATGCGGATCTGTCGACGGGACCACGTGATTGATTGATTGATTGATTGATTGATTGATTGCTCGCAGCGGGTTCCCCCACGTGATGTCCCGCCCAGGCGATCGATCCCCAGTGCTGTACAAGTCCTGGCCTGGCCTGGCTGTCTCTCGCCAAACTCTCCGTACTGTGACTTAATTCCCATGCGTTGCCCGCCTATACAATTCGCACTGTACGATCGATTCCTCGCCTAGTCTCTCGTGCATTCCCCCGCTACGATGCCTGCCCATCCATTTCTTGCGGTGCAACTCTCACTGTACGATTCTCACTGGACGGTTCTCACTGGACGGTTCTCACTGGACGGTTCTTATTGTATGATTCCCAGGACAAATCCCAGGACAAATCCCTCCCCTGCAATTCCCACCATGCGAATCTTACTATACAATTCCTAGTATGATTCTTATTATACGATTCTTACTATACGATTCTTACTATACTATTCTTACTATATAACTCCCACCATCTGACTCCTCGCTTGCTGTCTCTTTCTCATATCTTTCCTCCATATAATTCCCCACGTAATTCCCGCCCGTACGATTCTTACTGTCCGATTCTTACTATACGATTCCCACTATACCAGTCTTACTATACCATTCCATTCTTACCATTCCATTCTTACTATACCCATTCTTACTATACCAATTCCTCGTATAATTCTTCCCAGTACAATCCCTCGCCTAACCTCTCACACATTCCCCCGTACAGTCCACTTCCTCGCCTAATCTCTCCTCTCATTCCTCGTCCGATTCCCATACATTCCCCCATACACCGGCCTCGCCAAGCCCCCCCGCACGACTCCTCCACGCGACTCCTGCCTCGCTCCCACCCGATTCCCCGAAACGGCAATCGTGAATCATCTCGCGATGCTTGGCACAGCTCGCGAATGGACGCGCAGCGCAGCGTTTTGCATTTGCATTGCATTTGCATTTGCATTTACACGGCACTCCAGAGCCTACGCGCAGATACGCATCGGGCATTGATCTGCCATCGATCGCATCAGGGAATTGATCTGCCGGCTAGCACCTCGACAGAGCCCCCCGTCGGAAAACAGCGCTGCGGCCACAGGCAGCGGGACCGTCGTCGGCGATGGTGTCGCTGACCAAGCAGGCGCAGACGCCGATCGGGGCTTACCAAGCGGCCAGGAGAAGAGACTGCGCAGTCGATGCAGGGCAAAAGTCGGCGCGCAAGCCTGAAGCTAGAGCCTGTAGCTCAAACATCAAGTCCCGTCCAAGACGCTACCTGGTATAGTGATGCAGTGCACATGGTGTATATAGTGTACATAGTGTACATAGTGTACATAGTGTACATAGTGTACATAGTGGTGTAGTCCACATAGTGGCATAGTGCCATAGTCCACATAGCGGTCTTCGTATTCGCCTCAGTGGACAGTCAGTGTGTCATCCGCCGAGGGGAGAGAGCTGGAGTTGCCGCCTGAGGCCCCACTCCGCCGCCCGTCGGACCACGGACAAGCCGCCTCGGCTGCTCCTGCCCACGCGCGAGATTAGATAACGCGCCTGGAGATCACCCAGGGACACCCCCGTGACCCGGCGCGGTTTCACGATGAGCCCTACCGTCCGGCCCATCCTGTCCCCCGCCGCGGCGTCTGCAGGTACCCGCCCAAGTCCGCCCTGCAGGCTCGCTCGCTCGCTGGAGCCGCCGAGACCGTCGCGCTTGCGCTTCCTTCTCTCTCTCCAGCCACGAGAGACGCGGGCGGCACGGCGACGCGCAGCACAGGACCTGCCACTGCCACTGCCACTGCCACTGCACGCCCGGCACGGGAGATGGGGGACACAGAGAAAACGCAGAGGCTCGCGAGCCCGCCCGCATCGCTGACGCCGAGCGGAGCGGGAAGTGCGGAAGCCGGAAGCCGAAAGATACGGCATGCGGGTAGCGCTATGTCATGGTCGCCGTAGCCCTCTGCTAGCTCGTGGCCGTGTGGGTAACGTCCCTAAATGCTGAGCTGCCCCCCTCGACGTCACCTCCATCCGTCACCTCCATCCGTCATGTCTGCAGAGATGAAGGGACCAGCAGCTCCATCGCCGTCACTTGGCTGTGCTGGGCCAAGCTGCGTCCGGCTGGGTCCAGCTGGGTCCAGCTGCTTCCTGCAACCAGGTACCGCTCAAGGTACCGGCCGCTCTCTGCTCCCGGCCTGGATCCAGATGTTGCTGGGAATCTCGGCCGCCCTTGCCTCGGACCAGGTCTGTTAGATGTTATATCTCCTTCGCTGTCCCTGCTGCTCTGCCCTCGGACAGCTTCTGTGCCTCGTCTTCAGATCCGTAGAACTCTTCTCTTCCTCCGTCCTCTCTTCCTTCTAGCTAGACCTTGGGCTGTCCAGAGCCTCTTGCTTCTCGTCTCTTGTGTCCCTCTCCTCCTCTACAGACACGATGCTGTTCAACCTCGCCTTGGTCTCGACGCTGCTTGCTGCAGCCTCGGCAGCCCCTTCGGCAACAAAGGGCAACCAGAACACCAAACACCAGGGCCAGCAGCCGCCCTGCTCGACTGCCGGAATCATCACCGATGCTTCCTCCTCCAGCGACTGGGACTATATCATCGCGGGCGCCGGCCCGGCCGGTATCATAGTGGCTGAGCGCCTGGCAGAGCAGAAGAAGAAGGTCCTCCTCCTGGAGATTGGGGGACCGACCTATGCTTCGTCTGGTGGCAACACGACGACCAGCTGGGACACCAATGGTTTGACGCCATTTGACGTTCCCAGCCAGATCAACCAGATCTATGCTATCGGTGCCAGCCACGTGTGTACAAATACCGCCGGCACGGCAGGATGTCTATTAGGAGGCGTAAGTGAAGCCCCCAACGTCAGCCCGTCTCCACCCTAACAGGTAGCTCCAGGGCGTATCCATCAATGCCATGGTCTTTGTGCACCCGCCGAAGCACGATTTCGACGACCACTGGCCAGCCGGCTGGAAGTGGAAGGACGTCGAATCCTCGGCCGCCGCGCTCTACGCCCGCAACCCGGGAACCATCACGCCCAGCACGGACGGGAAATACTACGACACCAACGAGTATGACATCCTCTCGTCCTTCCTCGAGACGCAGAATTTCAGCTCCGTCAACCCCATGCAGAGCCCGGACGACAAGACCGCCGTCTACACCCACCCTCCCTGGAACATCCAGGGCGGCCAGCGAGCCGGTCCCGTCATGACCTATCTCCCGCTCGCGCAGAACCTGACAAACTTCTCCCTCCAGCTCTACACGACCGTCATCCGCGTCGTGCGTTCCGGCTCCCGCATCACCGGCGTTGAGGTTGAGAACTCAAACACCGGCGTCCGATCCATCATCAAGGTCGCCTCCAAGGGCCGCGTCGTCCTCGCTGCGGGCGCCATGACGACCCCGCGCCTGCTCATCAACTCTGGCATCGGGCCTGCGGACCAGATCGCCATCGTTGCCGGCGGCACTGCCAACGTCACGCTCCCGGCGAAGAAGGACTGGATCATCCTCCCCGTCGGCTCCGAGATCAAAGACCACCCCATCGTCACCGTCGCCTTCAACACCACGGCTGCCGCGAACCTGACCGTCTACCCGGCCCTCGCTCCGACCGCTGCGGATCAGGAACTCTACCTCTCTGAGAGATCCGGCGTCCTCGCGCAGGCTCTCCAGCGTCTCATCTTCTGGGATTCCTTCACCGGCTCCGACGGCATCGTGCGCTACATCCAGGGCGTAAGTCCCCCCCCCCCCTTTCATCTCCCCATCCCCGCACTAACAACCCATCAGACAACCTCGACCTCGGCCACCGACGTGCTCATCGTCAAGTTCTACCTCACACACGGCTCGCAATCCGTCGGCTCCCTCAACGTAACCGCCGCCGGCGCGACCTCCTTTGGCACCAAGCCCTACTTCACCAACGCCGCCGACCGCGCCGGCTTCTCCGCCTACATCAGCGCCTTCGTCGCGGCGGCCGCCGGCTCGGCCATCATCGCGCCCGCCAACGCCACCGCCACCGCCGCCGACTACATCCGCGACGACTTCACGTCGGGCATCCACTTCGTCGGCACGGCCAGGATCGGCACGGCGGCGCAGTGCGCGGCTGGCCAGGCCGTCGTCGACCTGGACACCAAGGTGCACGGCACGGATAACCTGTTCGTGGTCGACGCGAGCATCCACGCCGACCTGCCCACGGGCAACACGATGGCCATTGTCATGGTCGTGGCGGAGCAGGCGGCGAAGAGGATCATTGCGCTGCCTGCTGTCTGAGTCCTTCCCATTATTCAGGTCTGCCTATTATTTAGGTCTACCCATTATTCAAATCTACCTATCATCTAAACTCTGCCTATTATTCAGGCCTATTATTCAAGTCTACCTACTATCTAAGCTCTACCCATCATTCGAGCGCTATCTATCTATCTATCTATCCCTCTATCATCGCGTCCTCCCTATCTATCCATCCATCCATCCCCATCTCCATCCCCGTCTCCATCGATCCATTCCCAGGCACTCCCACAAGAGGAAAAAAGGGGCTCGCAGCTCAACCTAATTTCCCCCGTCTCGTTTTTTTGCAACCCGGTGCTATACTATGCTATACTATGTGCACGTATATAGAAAAAGCAAAAGCAGAAGCAGGGGCGGAAACCGCGGCGCCACTACCGCAGTCGCAGATCCTGATCTGATCTGATCTGGGGCGCTTGCCTTCCCGCGCGGGAATCGCTAGCCGTGCTATGGAAACTGCTGGCGGGGGCTGCATGCACGCATGCACAGCAAACGCTCTGGCGCGGGATTTCGAATGCCGCGGGCAGCTATCGCGTCGGGTATCACGTCGCATATCGCATATCGCATATCACGCCGGATGTCACATCGGCGCACCGCATGTCGCATATCGCATCCGCATGAGCATGTCGAGACGCTGACGAATGCAGAGATGGATGAGGCGTCTCAGGTAAGGGCGAGGGGAGGGGAGGGTGAAAGCTGCGCCGCGCCGTGCGCTCATCTGCGCCTGCCGAGGAGATCTGGCGCGAGGCCTCGAGGGGCGCGGGTGTGGCATTTTTTGAAAAAGGAGTGGGCTGTGGGGATGGGACGGGCGGGATCTTTTCGTCTGAACCCTGTGATGGATCGAGGGTCTGATCTGATATAGTAGAGGCGGGAGTAAAGCCGTGCCGAGCGCTCGTCTAGATCTCGCGAGGCGGTTCTGGCGAGGTCTGAGGGGCTTGGGGATGCGGCGTGGTGTTTTTTGGGTGGGCTGCGGATGTGTGTGTGGTTACGAGGCGGGGCTTAGGGATGGATGCTAAGACGAATGCTAAGATGGATGCTAAGACGGATCTTGTGATTAAGGGTTCTGGCTAGAGGTGGGAGGGGGTAATGCCTCTGGTGCGTCTCTCCTTTAGGTTCGCGCTCGACTCTATAAGAGGAATTGCTACCCTGGTGAGCCGGGCTCTCGTCTGCCGTGTCTCAACTCATCAGCAACTCTCTCTTAAGAAGTCGCTCCGTGCACACGATGCGTGCTCCGAGGTGCCACATAACAAGTCGCGGTGTGGTCGCAGCTGTCGTGCTCCAATGCATCGGGCTCTTATATCTCCTCGATCGCTTCCGTCGGGAGCCCGACTATCACGGTCCCAGAGAGGTACGTGTCGCCGATTCCGGTCCTCGGAGCGTCGAGTCTGCTGCTGACGGGCTTCGCCTTTCTAGACGGGCGCCATTCTGCGAGAGGAGTTCGTCGCTGCGGCCTCCATGGTAGAGATCCCCGCGTTTGACCCGGAACCCATACGGCAGCTCTGCTCGACGACGCCGACGACGGCGTGGCCGACGAACCGCGTCCTACGCTGCGCGGGCACGACGGGGGGCCTCAACAACGTGAGGCAGCAGATCCTCACGTGCGTGCGCTATGCGATCGCCTTCCGCGCCGCCATCACGATCCCGACCATCAGCCAGAGGAAGGCGACGAAGCCTGCTAGTTTGGTGGACCAGTACGTCAAGGAGACCATAGAGTTCGATTACCTGTTCGACCGCGAGGCTTTCGTGGAGAGGCTGCGGCTGGCGTGTCCGCAGATGAAGGTGTATGAAAAGATGCCCGGGAAGCTGGAGAAGCTGGGGAAGTTTGGGAGGCTGAAGAACGTTACGCGGGAGGATTTTACGATGTTGCCCGGGAGGTGGATGGAGGAACATCCTACCAGCGAGGGACGCATAGGGGTGATCGATTTCAGCAAGGCGGGTGGAGATTAGTAACTATATCCGAGAGCGGTAGAGAAATATCGACTGACTCTTTCCAGTACTATCTGCTATGACGGCGCCCCGTTCGCAGATTCCTTTGGCCAGCTGCTGAGACTCCGGAAAGACGCATACCGTCTCGCGGCCGCGGTGCTATATGAGCTTCAGAACCAGTACGGCCTCAACATCAGCCCGCACCAAGGCATCGGCGCCCCGTTCCTCGGAATCCAGCTGCGGACAGAACACGACGCCACGAGCGAGGGGTGGCTCTCCTACGAGGCGCAGAGCACGGCCTACCACCACTACAGCCGCATCTACTCGCTCCCGGCCATCTACATGGCCTGCCGCAACGTCTCCGCGAGAGCCCTCTTCTCGCGTCTCGTGGCGCCCACGCCCGTCGTCACGAAATACACGCTCCTCGCATCGCACCCCGAGGAGCTCGCCCAGCTGCAGGCCATGAGCTCGGACCAGCAGACCGAAGTCGATCACCTGGTCCTGCTAAAGGCGAGTCGGTATCTGGGGCTCGCGGATAGCAAGTTCAGCCGGGCGGTCGCGGCTGCCAGGAGGGCGGGCGGGAGGCGGGGGACGTGTGGCGGGCCCGACAGGGATGGCATGGAGGATCCTAGGCAGGGGATCGGGGCCGGGGCCGAGGTTGCGTTTGAGGACGAGAGGAGTCTGCTGGTCCAGGGGCCGCTGATGCACCAGCTCGGTACGAGAGCTTGGCCCTGAGGCTCTCAAGGCCCTCGGGCGGCGCGATGTCTTCTATCCCCTAGCTGTCCACGCCGCATGACCCGGGCTGGAAACGGGGTCCGGACGAAGGAGCAGGAGACCGTGAGGAACAGCTGGCCCACGAGGAGAAATCCTTCCACACACTACACACCATCCCGACTGCCACCTCGACGAGAGCTTGGGATTCGCTGGATTGGTTGTCGGGTGGTTCGGTATGCAATGTAAGAAGGTGGCGGGATCCCTCCCCCGGCTGTAAGAATCACCGAGGCTATAGTTGATATAATATACGCGTTATGGTATGTTGTGTTGTGTTGTTTTGGTAGTGGAAATATACATGTGATGCTGTGTTACTTTGATAGCGGGAATATACATGTGATGTTGTGTTACTTTGATAGTGGGAATATACATGTGATGTACTTTGATAGCAAGACCTTTTTCATATACAGACTATAGATTCAAGAGAGCTGAAAATGTAGAACTGTACATCCCTGTTATAAGCAGGTGACGGGATTCCTCTGGCTGTAAGAATCGCCGAGGCTGTAGTTGATATAATATAACATGACAATATCTACTTACCAGCTAGTAGTAGTAGTCTGTACTTGGGCTGCCGAAAAGTCCCAATCTCCAACAGAAGATATTATAATATCTCGGCAGTTTCTTTAACTCAGTGGAACAAAAAAAAATATTCAAAGTATTTGAATAGTATTGAATAGAGTAGAATATAATTTGAATAGTATAAAAAATCAGCTGAATAGAATAGAATAGTAGTTATCATTCTATTCTATTCTATTCTATTCTATTCAATTATTACACTGAATTTACCTACTACGATACAGAGCTTTATACTATCTATATCCTACCAGCGATTTATCTAGTGCTATAGTGACTCTCATCTCAGCGACCCTTAGCTGTAGAACTCTTGTAAGATTTTTTTTTTTTTTTAGTTATATACCTTCAAATCAATGATTTGACTGGTTTATTTTTTTCATCTACCTCTGTTCATTATTCCAAAAAGTTTAAAATCGTCTGGGTAGCAGCAGCTAGCTCGGATAGTAGTGATAGTGATAGTGATAGCTATATATATATATGTATTTAAGAGTAGGTCCTGTCACATACGACCATAGATTCAAGAATACTGGGCATCCCGTCCGCTCTGCCATACATAAGCTTGAAATCGGCAGATTAGTAGTTGGGTGGGTGACCACCAGCGAATACCTGCTGTTGTATGTTTTTTGTTTTTTTTTTGCCCTTTTTTGAGGGGGGGGGCGGGGACGTTGGGGGGTTCTCTTGTTTCTTTGTACGGACGGTGGAATGTAGGGCTTTTTTGTCCCTCTGTTCATCGAGTTGAATGGTAGCTTGGCCTGCTTGAAAACATGTTTGTCTATATACATCAACATAAATTTACTCCATACCGCAGCTATAAGCCGTCGCGGTTGCTATAAACTCCAATCTTAATAACTTCTATACTTTTAAAAGGTCTTCTATTTGTAACAGGATGATTGAAGCTTCAAGCAAATGTAATATGCACACTGATTAGCGAGGTATGATGCACCTATCCCCATTAGGAAGATACTTCTGTTCACAGTTGCTTTTCCGGTGACCACATCATCGATCCCCCTCTAGTCTCGTCTCCTATTTGATGTGAATACGGGCCCAAAAGCTCAAAGCCCAACTTGCGGTAAAGCATCTCGCCGGTAGGACTGGCATTCAGTCCAATAATCACACCGTCCTCCTTTCCCCTCTTGATAACCTCCTGCATCAACGCCGAGCCCAGTCCTCTTCTCTGCCAATCGACGCCTACGACGACGCTTTGGGCAGCCCAGCGCTCGCCGCGCTCCTTCCTGCTGCCCCAGTAATGCTCTGCGTCCTGCTTAACCCAATTCATGAAGTCTGCAAATGCCACAGGGTCTCTGTGACGGCCGGGCCACACGAAATTCTCGATGGCGAACCAGGCGGTGTAGAACCAAGACTGCACCACAAGCCAGGGCGTGCGCTTTGATGCGATCTGGCGCTGGGCGCCCGCGTCGTTGCCATACCGGAAGAACTGTGCGAATGCTACTGGTTTTGAGAGATCGGATGCGGGCACGGCTACGAATGAGATACTACGCGGGCTAAGGATGTTCTGGATGATCTTTCGCTCGTAGGCGCGGGCGTGGTCGTCTGGATACTTCTCTCTATACGGCGCGATTAAAGCTTCCAAAGGCGTGTTCCAGTATGCTCTTGAGGCTACCCTCGACATTTCTGCAGCATCTTTCAGCGTTGCTGGACGGATGACAAATCGCTCGCCGGCAGTCGAATTTTGCGCCATTTTGACAGGATTTTGGACAAGAAGACTGGGAATTGGCGAGCCTAAATTGAAGACATGTACTCGTAGAGGGACAATGAAGGTATTAAAGAGTAGAGGGGAAACTTGGACTCTTATATAGGTAGGAAGGAGGCAAATGAGAATCACGACGTTGCTTATTGGTTTGGAGATGGACGGCACGGCACTACTGAGCGGACTACGGTGACTCACGCCGCCGTCTGCGTGCAAGCCTATTGCTTAAGAAGGCAGGTGGACGTTGCGACACAGAGCCTCCATAGAGCCAACAGAGCTCAACATGGTCGCCGTGTATGGAGATCCACAGATCTGTACGATGCAGATACGTGTTGCGGACGGTGGCATAGAGCTTCAAGAGGACGAGCGGAGACCGGGGACCACACACAAACAGTCCCCGACACTTACCGCGAAACTGAGGAAGCGAGAGCCAGTTTGATAGCTCTCTCATACACGTTTGGAAGGCGGACGGGCGAGTGTTTAGGGTTTGGAGATGGTGTTGCTGTTGCCGTGCCCACTCGGCCCCTTTTCAAGTCCAAGGAAGTGGAACTATGTGCATCCGCTGGCTTTGGCCTCAGATCTGGCGGACAAGATATCAATCACGGCCAAGCCGTCTACTCTACGGCCCGGGCATGGCGTCACGTGATGTACGCTCCTTATCAGTCGCGATTAGACGGCCTCGCCGTGTGCGGGTGTCAGATCTCTGCAGGCCCTCCCACGCCTCCTCCTGTTGTCGGCTGGACGTCGCATCACTACACGTCATCCCGTGGGTGGTTATGCCGAAGAGAAACCATTGAAATGCCGCTCGAGCTGTGAATCTCCGCATCACCCCTTCAATTCCTCATATATATATATATATATACACCCCGTTCAATTCGCTCTCGAGACACTTCTTTCCCATCGATTATTGCACCCATTGGCGCGCGACGGAAATCACCCCTACCGGCCAAAGCGATGCCAGGACCCTGATCCGGCGAACTAACTTGTCGGCACCGATTCGAGCGTCAATTCTTGCGCCTCGCTGTATCTCCTATTCTCTATCCGCAATGGCTGCCGCAGCACTCACCCAAAAAGCTGCTAATATCCTTTCTGTGGCGTCGTCAAAGGACGACATGGCGACTGCCCAGGCGACGCAGCGTGAGAAGGACTTCGTGTCGCATTACAGCGATGTAAAACGCCCACTGCCGCCCGAGGAGGTTGCACAGAATCCCAGGAATAAGGAGCTGGGACTGAGCTCCAATGTTCTACGCGTCGATGACTTCGAGCTCGTCAGGACTCTGGGGACAGGTGTGTGCCATTGTTGTCGGCGGCGAATGCGCGAGGCGCCTTGCATTTGCTAACAATATGGTGGCGCAGGAACCTTTGCAAGAGTTTGGCTGGTCAGGTTGCGAAATGCTTCGAAAGAAGATAGGGATAAGGTCTATGCGCTGAAGGTCTTGCGGAAGGCTGAAGGTGCGCTGGGTCGTTCACCCTGGGGATGTTCTCGCTGACGACCCCTCTAGTAATAAGACTGAAGCAGGTCGATCATGTCAACCAGGAGCGCTCAATCCTGGCTGATGTTGCTGGGCACCCGTTCATAACGACATTAATTACAACATTCTCCGATCACGATTCTTTATACATGCTGGTAAGCCGCCCCGTATAACCTGGCGCGTCCCTTCTGACGCATGTCCCAACTCAGCTCGATTATTGCCCTGGCGGCGAGATATTTTCCTACCTGCGAAAGGCAAAGAAGTTCGAGGAGAACGCCGCGCGCTTTTACATTGCCGAAATCGTCCTGATATTGGAATTTCTTCACGAGAAGGAGGGCGTTGCATATCGAGATCTGAAGCCCGAAAACATCCTGCTAGATGCGGATGGGCATGTTAAGTTGGTGGATTTTGGCTTTGCGAAGCGCGTCAAAGACCGTGAGTCTCTCAGGTATAACATGACTGGGGAACATAATGTCTCACGATGCTCAGGTGAGACGTACACTTTATGCGGGACTCCGGAATATCTGGCGCCAGAGGTCATCCAATCGCTCGGCCATACAACAGCCGTCGACTGGTGGGCGCTAGGGATCTTGCTCTATGAATTCCTGACTGGCTATCCCCCATTCTGGCATCAGCAGCCCATGGAAATCTACAAACAGTACGTTCACCGCAGATCCCAAATCCCGTTTCCCCATCCTCCCCGTCGTCATCTACCCCACTAAACCAGGCACGCATAGAATCCTCAACAAGCCGATAACCTTCCCCCCATCCTCCCAAAACCCCATCTCCGGCGCCGCCATGGACCTCATCCTCAACCTCTGCACCGTCGACCGCTCCCACCGCCTCGGCAACATCTCGGGCGGCGCGGCACGCGTGAAGTCCCACCCCTTCTTCGCCGGCATCCGCTGGGACGACGTCTACTACCGCAAATACAGAGGCCCCATCATCCCCCCAATCAGGTATCCGGGCGACGCACAGTGCTTTGACATATACCCCGACGAGCACCCCACCGGCGAGGGCTATACCGACGCCCTGAAGGATCAATGGGACGACCGGTTTGCCAATTTCTGAATATATAAAAAAACCACGACCCGAAGATCTATCTATATCATGCTCTACGACCCGGATATGCCCCTTTTTCTCTTCTTCTCCTCCTCCTCGGATCACGACGAAGACGAAATCCCCGCATCATGTCCCCCCCGCTCCCTCATCCACCCATCTCGCACCCCGAGCGCCCAGAGAATCCAGAGAAAAAAAACCGCAAAGGCAAAATATATAGTGTATAAATGGCGTTTTTTCACCCTGTCCTCAGGCGAAAGGTTCTTCTTGTGTTGTGTTGTGTTATTTTTTTTTTTTGCTGAAAAAAAAAATTATCGTTTTGTGGGGTTTTGAATTAATCCCGTTTTCACGGGTTTGGGGGATGTCGTTATATACGTATAGGTAATGGATACGTGCGGCGAAGCGTGGCGAAGCGTGGCGAAGCTTGGGTGGCTGGGTGGCTGGTTGGGTTATTATATCTATGTATCTATGTATCTATGTACCGTATCGTATGTATCGTATCTATTGTATTGTTTGTATCGTATATACGATATCTCTAGAGATGTACAGGAGTTTTATCACATGTATACATACATACCCGGGATTTATACAGTAAATCGTATCTGCATCTGCATCGTGCCAACATCGTGTCTGTCTGCATTCATACCTGCGTTATGGCTATCGTATCATATACCCTGTATCGTATCTATATCATATATATCAGATCATATCATATCATACATATCCATAACCATATAATATTTATGCATTTATACATCCCCCTTCCTCCTTCCTCCTTCCTCCTTCCTCCTTCCTCACCCAGCCCAGCCCAGCCCAACACCCCGGTCAATGGTTAAATATTTTAAATTTATTTTTTTATTTTTTCAAAAAGCCAGACCCAGACCCAGACCCAGACCCAGAGAGAAAGAGAGAGAGTAGTAGTAGTAGTAGTAGTAGTAGTAGTAATTCTATACATATACGTCTGTCTATGCCGGATCCCCAGATCCCGCAAGATTCCCAGATCCCCCGGATATTCTATACAGGAAAAACAAGAAAACCAAAAGGAAACCGGAAGACTACATCCATATTTTTGTTCCCTCTTCCTCTCTCCATCTCCCTACCCCGCATCTCAGAACACAAATTTCAGCTCTTGAAGATTGTGTGTCTTTGTCCTCTTTTCTCAACGGCCGCTTGTTTGATCCTTCAGTCCTGCTCTCTCCACCTCCTCTGGCGCTTCTCGTCGCATCCGGTTCGCATCCCACCCCACTCCCCAAATCTCTCCTCTTCTCATCTCCTCCCTTTTATTCAATATTCTTTCTTTCTTTTCAAAACAGAGCAGACCGACGACTAGCCGAGCTACATAACAAGGGTTTCGCCCCCGAGTTCCAATTCCAACTCCAACGCCTCAGGAAGAAAATTCAGAATCAACAGGCGGAGTTGCATTGCAATCTGCACAAGGGAAAAGACCAAAAACCGCAAAGATCGAGTTCAAGTTTCGTTCTATACTTTGTATACTTTGTAATCCTTCATTCTCTTCTTTTTTCCTGAAGAAGGAAAACAGGACGCAGTAATACGCGCTATGACAAACAAACGCCGACGCAATGCTTCGTGAAGGAACTGAAACCCCAAGAGAGACGAAATATTTCCGAATGTGTTGATGTGGGGAAGAGGTGGGGTTGTACAGTTTCCGTCGGGTTGATACAAGGTGTGTGATGAGATATGAGGGATGGAGTTTTGGGAATTAAACGTCTATGAGATGCCCACTAGCTGCTCTTCTTGGGAGGCCTTGGCTTTGTTAGATCCGACATGGCGCTGGTTCTTTGGTTTCCATGAACCTAGGTCGTGTGTTAGTATACTGATACATTGAAGATAAAAGGAGGGCTAAGAAGACATACCCTCAAAAGCATGCCGTACAAACGCCATCGGGTGGTCATAACCCTGAGCGCCCATCTGCTCAACACCAGGACTGAAACTCGTAATCGGCAAGACAACCACATCGCCAACCTTCTTCGGAGCCGTCATGCTAGCAAAGTCCTGCCAAGTAATATTCCCATTGCCCGTCGTCATATCAAAGTACTTGTCATTATTAAAGTAGCTGAAGACCGCATCCGTCCATACAGCTGGTCCCGTAAACTCTATTACTCCGTCATCAACTACCTGTTTCAATGTGCCGTTCCTCTTGCGAGTAAGTGTCTTGTTGGTGATCTGTGCCACAACCTCTCGCAACACTGGGTGGCCGGGTTTCGACTGGATTGTCCATTGGCAGAACTGGATGCGTCGGGAGTACCACTTGGCCCAATCGGGACGGTCTGGGTCGGCTTCGATGCCTAGTACCAATCCTACAGATTCAGATGGTACGTTTGCTGGAAGCCACTCCGTTGCAGATTTGAGCGCAAAGGTATCAATGTCGGAGTAGATGCCTCCTCTTGCGAGTAGGATGAGATATCGAAAGAAATCCGCCTTGAGGATCGGGAGAGGGAGGGAATCGTATGCTTCTAGGACTTCGGGGACAGAGGCGTAGAGATACCGCATCATATGCACAGCGACTTGGTCGACGATAACCTCGTGAATGAACCCTGGGTGCTTCTCTGACCAGGAGGCCTCCGCAGGACGAAAGGACTCGCCGAATTCGCCAGATGCTGGTGTATATTTCCACGTCTGCCAAATATAGGCCGGAAATTTCGTCTCGACGTCGTACGGGAATTGGTAGGCGAGCTTATCTAACAGTGATAATGTCGAGGTGTCTTGAATCGGTTGTTTGGTCTTCTTGTCTTCTGATGGAAGCATCTTGGGCAGGCTTGATGTGCTGTACGGTGTTTGCGGCACCGAGCCAGTCTTGGCTATAGGTTCTTCCTGACCAGGTGCCTTTGCCATCGCCTTCGCCTTTGCAGCCGCCGCCTGCTCGCTGTCGAGATCTGTCGACAGGTCTGCTGCCATCAGTGGGTCTGAATGTGAATGTGAAAGGATATATAGCATCGTGAGGACAAACGCCGCAGCGACGAGAGCTCTCCGAAAGGTTAGCATCTTGGCTGTGCGGAATCGTGACACCGTCGCGCGTCGGCACACTGCAGCTTTGCTGTCCTACAAGAGTCCCTCTGCCAGAGCCGAATTCGATTCGACAACAATTGGAGTGCACGTCTGTCGTATGGTGGTTGGATCGAGGCGGATCAAAACAAATCTGGTCGGGAGGAGGTGTGAACACGCCTCTTGTTTGTTGCCAAGCCTACAAAATAAGGCTGATGGAGAAAAAGGTCGGCGGTCACTAAAGCGGAATGGGATGATTGGGGTCGCGCAAATCGTCCGCAATCCGCCGTGCCGACGGGAAGAAAGACAGGCGTCGCAGATCTACAGTTGAACTGGCAGAGGCGGCCGGCGACTGACGACTCGGATTGACAACTCCGTCCTGCTCTGCTAACCCGAGATCCCAGAATCGCAGCAGCTGGCAGTTCGCAGCTTGCCTCGTCGAGAATCGATCCGAAAGTTTTTCCCAGGCTATCACCGACTATCGCAGACAGACGGTCCAAGGGGTAAGACTCCGCCAGAAGCCTGGATTAGCAGCGTTCGCGGCGGTCGTAGTGCTCTGCGGAAATAGATTGTCTTCCCACTTCCAAGATTACCCAGCCCGGCCTTGCCTTTGCGGTGCGGCAGCTCTGTCTAGGGCCGTGTCTGGCGCTGCTTCTTGCCGCGTCTTAGCACTGAGCATTCCCCAAGCCGCGGTCCGGTGCACTGGGGACCCGAAGTTTTTGCCTCCGGCCACGTATAGGCTGTGGATCTGACACAGGGCGAGGTGCCAGCGGTGGCTCAGTTACTGCAGCCCAGCGCCAGGCAGGGGGAGACGACAATTATATACTGTGCTGTGCAATCTGGGAGCATCCGGCATCAGTGGGATCGTCGCGGCGATCAGTTTATCCAGTGTGAGGGGAAGAGTGTCTGTACGAGTTCCTGCTATACTACCATGCAGCAGGGCGTTGCGTGTACCCAAAGTACTCTGATCTATGTACTCTACGTCGTACATGCACGTATATATCCACGTATACATCCCGTCCAACAGTACAGTCAGTACATGCATATACCTACAGAGGCAAGATAGCGAGCTTCCGAGCTTCGTACCGTCATCGAGGCCCTGCGTCGAGGCACAAGGGGGACCGCTGAACCTCCGCTGAACCTCTCCTGAACTCCACTGCCAGTGGAGCGGCTGCGATATATTTAGGGCCCTACCGCGGATATTCTTAGCGATCGACGTCAGCATTATTATATTCGCAGTGCCGCGCCCTGTATGATTTGCTGCCGAGGACAGGTTCCATTCCTCGAGGAACCGCTCATTTACTTCAACTTCCATTCCTTCATCTGCCCTACCTGTCCTCAGTCAGATATTCCAATACGCAATACATCCATCTGGTCTGTCTCTTTCCCATCGCTTCAGGCCCGGTAGATGCTCTGGGCGATGAGGGAGGAAAGGTAACGAGTAAGGGTCCCAACGTCGGCAGTTCGCTAGGACGGCCGCGTATACATCACTTAACTTCCGACCTTGCCCAGCCTCTCAGAACACTAGATTGTTGTGCAGAAGTACGTGCAGGCCGTGCAGCATTTAATTGGTTATTCTCTAGCCCTGCCAAGCTGTTTGGATTGTACATAGTTTGTATATAGGACCAATTTCAACGCGAGACTCGTATCAAAAATCGACAAGAAACCGTCCGTCTAGAGCGAGTTGGCTGAGAGCCTATCCCTGACAACCACCAAAAATACATTAGATCCCTCACCTTGAGAGAATCAGCGCCCATCAAACATCGTCAACGTCGGAGCCACCTCCTTGCTGAAAAGATCTTCCTCGCTTCACTCTCCAATCTCCCCACTACATTCTCCCAGTCCCACAGAATCTGCCCCTTCAATCTGTCTTCCACATGATATCTGCTGGTGCACATTCCGATCAAACCTTCCTTTCAGCCACCCCGGGTTCGGCAAACGTACTGCAAGTACTGCTGATGCAAGCCTGAAACGTACAATGACGATTTCGTGCAGCAGATAAAAGCGGATCCATCAAATCCATATCCCCTATCCGCGCATTTGTCTGACTCTCCCGTCAAGACGATGCATTAACAGTTGCAAGGAACCTTTATAGGATACGTGCCCCAAATTATGTTCTGTTACTCTTGTTAGTAGTGGCGAAAGGACAGTGCGACAAGAATTATATCCTCTAAGATGTGTGTTTTGACGCTCGATTAAAAAACCGTGCAGCCCCCTTATCCTGTCCACCAAGCACTTTCGTATCCCTTTGAAAGACCCTGTCTATCCTCCCCAATTAACAAACAATCTCCAAATTCGCTAGAAATCAAAGGCACGCTGGCCGTTAAATAATCAAAGACGTCCTGACCCCTCATTCTATTTTAGATGGAAATCCTCTCCTTGCAAGTTCTGTCATCTGGTATCGGGCCTATTCGAGATTTCATTGTTAGCTACCTGATCAGCGGAAGTAAAAGGAAACACAAAACACAGCAAACAGTGTGGCAATTACATGTTCGACAATCATGGGATAACTCCTCATTGGTAAAGCTCAGGGGCGACGTAGTACATGTCCTAGGTATTGACAAAGAGGTTCCTGTAGATATCCGGGTGGAGCCAAGTGACCTCGCGAGAAGTTGCGATAATACCAGAAGAACACTGTTCATAATATCAGAAGTGGAAGATAAGCCCAAATCAGGAGTGGGCTTGCCCTCAATAGTGAGGGCGCTCCTAGAAAGAAGCAAAATTCCAGCTTAGGCTGAGACATCCAACTACCATGGGTATATAGATAATTGACCATGGTCGATGGGCATGAAAGCTGCCCACAGAGGTATCCATAAGACCCGACGATGCTGGACATCGGCTGAGGCATGAGAGTTTAGACCAGAGGCCTAGGGAAGCGGACCGTGCCGAATCGTATGCTTGAGGCCACAAGAAAGCCAGCCGAGAAAGACATAAAACGTGAGCTGAGTATCCAGAATAGAATCCGGGGACAGAATCCATACCCGCCGGGATATGATCGTCAAGAATCAAGTGCGGGATTCTATGAAGAGCAGGAAACTTCCTGAGTCAGATACCTAGATGAGGGAACAGTAGCTAGAAATTCGAAAGTCAGTAATTCCTTGGAACCTGGCAGCTGGAGCTGCAATAAGTCCATGATTGGTGAATAAAACAGAAATTTAGAGAGGATTCTTCGGGTTCCATGGATTATGTATATACACACACCACACGTTCCATGCTGCCCGGACTGGCCATCGCGCTTCTATCGAATCCAGACACCAACGGCTATAACAAGCAAAATCAAATGAAGATCCTAAGTTGGCAAGTCCGGGCAGCAGGTTTGAGGGCCATTGCACTATTACGATGCGCAGAAATATCCAGACAGATGCCACCGATGCATAAAGAAACGAAAACCACCAGCCAGTATCCATGAACATCAAGTCATCGATTCATAAAATGCAGCCTTGCTGCATACTTCGAATCGATCTCCACCATCCTTCCGGGATATTTCGCGATTCTTCGCGAATACGTCAGCAATTGCTAGATTGCTAAACTCTCCATAGTAACGGTATTTCGTGGCAGCATAAACCAGTCCAGAAGAATGTGGTTTCGCAACCTGTGGTAAGACGGTGGAGGAAAAGAGACCCATTTTATCCTGGTCTGGTTCCAAGAATAACCCGGTATCCAAGGAATGTCTCCAGAAAGACTCATGAGAAGGCTAAAGGCAAGCAATCCAACGGGAAAAGTAATGAAATAGGGTCCATCATTATTCAAACTAGGCACGATCCAGGCTCTCTATCCAGACTGTCCAGGCAGCTTGGGATATGATTTCTAACGGCGCCCGGCACGGTGCTTTTCACGCTGGCGAGGTTGAGAATCGGGTTCCCTCTCACGCTGTCTGGGCTGTCCAGTGTTGGCGGGAGGGTTGGCCTGCATCGGTGGGTCCGGGTACTCATCATCATACATTTCGTCATAAGCCTCCTCAGGCTGACCTGCGGTAGGAGCTGACCAATTAGAGACTTTTCAATTACGGAAAGGTGATGAGGATGGCCGGTGAGAATACGCACCACGGCCGTAAAAGGGATCTGGGGGTTGATCGCGCGCACCATACTGCTGTTGTGCTAAGGGTTGGCGGGGTAAGGGCTGTCCGGGCTGGTCGTAGGCGTACTGAGGTTGACCTCTGTCTGCTGGGTATGGAACGCCAGCGCCTCTTCCGTCTCCTGAGTAGCCCTGGCCTGTCTGGGGGAAAGCAGTCCGTGGTGGAGCAGGATTCTCCCTCTGAGCAACGCCATACGCTACCTGTGGTCCATAAGAATAGTTTGTGGCCTGGGTATACTCTGGTTGTCCATAGTTTGGAATCTGTTGCTGGGACGGGCTCCCATACGGCCGATCATATGCTTGCTGATTCGAACTCTGCTGTTGCTGTGGTATACCTGGATATCCCGGCCCGGGTGGAGGTACAGGTTCTGAGGGGCCCCATTGTTGTCGCGCTCTGGTAGCAGATTGACGATACCCCTCTGGTACTATGTTAGATCTTCGAACGTGCATCATGTCCGAATCTCGTGGAGAGATACCTCCAGAAGGTTGTGTCTGCCCTCTACCTGGCGGGTTTTTACTCCTCTCAGCTGCCCACCTCGCCGAGTCTGCCTTGAGATCTGATAATTGCTCCTGCGATCCTCCACGTTCAGCAACAATATAGAGGATACGCGTGTGCGATGAGGGCTTACCGTCGTTAGAGCTCGATATGCCGTGACGAAGTATCCGTTCATGACTTCGCCCGACCTGTTGTCCTGCAGAAAGAAAAAAGAGGTCAGTTCGAGGGTTCTAGCAGTCGAGGGTAGCGAGCATTGGCACGCCATTTGGCAAGAGGCAACGCACCGTATAGGGACCTGGCTTAACGAGGGCATCGTTGCCCAGATAGCGACAGATGTCGGTGGTAATAACCTCTCTATCAATACCAGCGCCGGGCACGAAAAACGTGGACATGCGCGGCTTGCTTGATTTCGACATGATGGATTGATGGATAGGTAGGTAGGAGGAAGAGAAAGCAAAGTCCAGCAAATATGGCACGGGCACTACGACGTGGACGACAGCAGCACGGCAGCCTAGGGTGCCGGTGATACAAGGACCGGCAGCAGGCTTAGATGCTCCTGCGGCGGTGGGAAACAGCCCAAGCAGGGTCAAACAAGACTGGCGGGAAGGGATCCAAACACGAGCGGGGGAAGGCCTTTCAGTCCAAATCCTCAGCCGTGGTCTGGCCTCTGGTATCCAATTACCCGGCAAGGGCGGCTCTCCTTCCTGGCAAACGGTTGCGGGCTATGCACAAGCTACCTTACTGTCCGCAGCGCCGGGGGTGCGCTGAGCTGGCAGAGGCAGGCGTGATGGGACGTGTTGGGTGGGCGTGAAGGTTGAGATGCGAGAGGGAGGGGAGGTGGAGGGAAAACAGCAGCAGCAGCAGCAGCAGCAGCAGCGCGACTTGGCTGGAGGGGAAGGAAGGGGAAGGGGGAGGGGTGTGTGTCAGCGAGAGCCAGCGAGAGCCAGCGAACCAGCAGCCAGTGAGCCAGTGGGCCAGTGTGCCAGTGTGGCCCCAGTGTGGCCCCAGTGTGCAGGCAGGCAGGCAGGCAGGGCAGGCAGGCAGGCAGGGCAGGCAGGCAGGCAGGGCAGGCAGGCAGGCAGGGCAGGCAGGCAGAACAGCCAGGCGGGCCGGCACGGCTTGGGATGTGGGTGGAGCAGTAGGGTGTGGCCGGCACGCTGTTTGTACAGTCATGCGCTGAGCCGCAGCAGGGGCGCGCAGGCGCTGGGAGGCCGCAGACCGCAGACCGCAGAAACGCGACGCGCCGCTTTTACAGGGCCTGCTGGCCTCGCTTGCCGGTGAATCAATGGGACGAGGGCAGGCGGTGGGCGGTGGGCGGTGGGCGAGTCGCGGCGAGTGGGGACGCGGGACGCCGAGCGCGTCCGCGGATGTCCTGCAACTGCAGTCACCAGGCAAACGGCGGCCAGTGAGTGGCCAGCGACGGGCCAGCGACGGCCAGCGAAATCTCCTGACTCGGACGCTGCACCGCACCGTGGCAGTGGGATGGGAGGCCTGCGAGCAGCAGCAGCAGCAGCAGCAGCCGTAGCAGTGGTGGTAGCGGCGGCAGTGGCAGTGGCGGTTCAGTAGTGCGTATGTAAGGATCGGTATGTGTGTGTGTATGTAAGAATGTATATATGTACGTCCGTATGTATGGCTGTGCGCGTGCGCCTCCGGGTGTGTTGTTTGTGCACGAGATGGCGATACGAACGATAGAGGATCTCGAGGTGGCATTCCCTTTCCTCAGCCCCGGAGGAGCCTGCTTACTTGTATTTAAGCACGGCGGCGGGCTGGCAAGGCACTGGGCCGGCCCAGCCTGCGCCTGCGCCTGCCAGCAGCTTTAGGGCTCACTCCTGCCCTACGGGTACGACAGCGATACCCTACAGGTCTGTCGGCCGGTCTGTCTGTCTGTCTGATCTGCCCTGGCCTGCTCTGATCTGCTCTGCTCTGCTCGGCGCCTGTGCCTGTGCCGGTGCTTGTGCTTGCCTCGCTTCGCTGGACTGGACTGGCCACAGGGCAAACCGGGCTCCAGGGCTCCAGGGCGGACAGGCAGCGCAGGCAGCAGCCAGCCAGCAGGCAACAGGCAACAGGCAACAGGCAACAGGCCAGCAGCCAGCAGGTAATCGGCGTGACAGGCAGGCACTGTACTGTACTGCACTGTACCTTCCAGGCCCCAGACAGCGGAGAGCAGCGTAAGACGACTCTCCCAAGGCTGGGCCCACCACTGCGAACCCGTCCACTCTCTGCAGTCCCGTGTACTATGTAAGCCCGTCTCTCCTGACTATACCAGGCATGTCTCCTGTATGCGTCGCCTGTATGCGTCTACTACATGTCCTCTGTATGTCTACTATATATTACTATATGTTACTATATGTCTACTACATGTGCCGTGCACCCATGGTGGATCTGGCGGCCGTCGACGAGCCATGCCCTACAGGAAAGGACCCTGCCGGACTCGCGGTGTGGCCGGCTCCAAGGCCGCCAAGGCCAGCGTATGCGTATCAAATCCTCAAATCCTCAAATCCTCAAATCCCGCGCGACAGACGGCGAGTCGCGTGGCGCTGCGTCTCGGGTGATTGGGCAGCAACGCAGCCTGATCCGAGGCATGGCGGCCTCGTTGGGTAGCAACCACAGGGCTCGGATAGCGTAGAGCCCTCGACGGCTGATCGATCTGGCCGCCATAATCGCCATCCATCGCCATCGCCATCGCCATCGCCATCGCCATCTAGAAATCTAGGATTTCCCATGACTGATCACCTTTTACCAACAGCTTCCGAGGCCCTATATAGACGTTCTTGCTCCCTATTGCCTGTCCCCATCGCTCCTACCTCCGACATCAGCCGTTGTTGCCAAAAACATAAAACACGGTCTTGGCCAATGGGCGTTGGTGCGGTGCCCAGGGCACTTGACCCTCTCCCGTGGCCACTCCCCGCGGAATTCGTTGTATGGGGTGGCGAGTGGTTGCGCCATGCCTATACGTCCGGCGGCATATATGTAGATGGGCCTGAAGGATCCTCGACACCAGTCATGTCGAGGAACACAAAGGGCTGGGGTGAGCATGACAGTGGCAGCTTTTAAGGCTGCCCATAAACACAGTAGGACTTTCAGAGCGACATACAGAGAGCCGGGCTCGAAAGCAGGGTCGCGTCGGCGTGCTGCTCTTGATCTTCTTTGTCTTTTGAAGAGCTGTCGGTAATAAGCTTCCCGTCACAGATGACTCACTATCATGAGACGTCCAGTCTTTCAAAATGTAGTCTTTGGCTACAAATGGACCGCAGCACATGGCTTCTGGCCAATGAATTAGAGCATTAGGATGCCGCCGTCCACTACCAGTGGCCTATACAAGAGCATCGTTACTTATCCAAAGGCTAGCTTGCTTTGCCCCTTTTCACTCTTTGAAGAGCGACCGCTTCCAGGTTTTCTATTTGATCCAGCCGCATTTCTCTTTCCAGCCGCCGACAGAGGCCGGGCCTGTACACCTGCTGCAGTTTGCCGGTCCTCATCTTGCAAGTCTTTCGCAAAGTGCCAATCATGATGGCTTTGAAGGGCTTCGTCGGACTCCATAGTCTTGCTGCAGCGGTGGCAAAAATATGCACTTATTGACTGTTGGTGCAAATGCGGTGGAGTATCGGTACCGTTAGCATTGGCAATGTCGTCGTCTGCCTGCTGCGCCCCAAACTCCTCGTCGTGTTCGTCAAGACTGTCAGCCTTAACGAAGAATCTTTGGATGCTTGAACCACCTTTATCGACCCGTTGGCGTTTCTGGGGTCTAGCCTGCGTAGTGTTGTCGCTCTCGCGAGTAGTTGGCCTCATTGCCTTCGCTTCTTCGCCCTTTAACAGGAAAGAGCCAATGCCCATGTTACCTGTGATGCCGTCTTCAAAGCCTCCAACGCTGAGGCTTAGATTCGAGCATGGCCAGACCTGCCCTTCCAATATAATCTGTCCGAGAAGTGACTTGGCTAGGTCAAATAGCATAGGCTCGTCGACCGTTTTACCAAGGGGTATCGGAGCCTGCCTTGACTTAGTCTGTGCGCCATGACGATGGTGCAAATTTATCGTCTTTGGTCTCCGTTTGTTTTCTATAACACCTTCCTCCACTAACCTTGAGTATATATCACTGACAAAAATCCTCAGCCATCGAAGAGCTTGCTCGTAAGTGTTTATACTTGGGCGGAACGATTTTGCCGACAACATTGACTTGATTTGTGTCCGTGAATTCACCTCACTGAAATCGATGCCTCGAATTGTTTGATAAACCCAAGATCCTGTCTCTTCACCAAGCTTTTGCTTTAGCTGGTCATTAGAAATTAACAACAACTCCTTGATAGTATCCGTATTGAACTTTTCAACTATCTGGTCTCCAAGTTTACCGCCAAGATTCCTGATCTTTGTAAACTTAAATTCTGAGAGGAATTGTTGAACAGCACGGTTTCGGATAACAGTTTGTTGATTAGGCTTTTTGTGAGCTGATCCTAGCTTAGATAACATCTTATTTTGGGCTACTCCAGCAGAGCATGTATATTTCAACTGCTCTCTGACTGCAGCTCGCACATCTCGGACAATTTCAGACCCAATGAGAATTGCAATATCATCCCAATCTGGGTCATCATCTTCGGTTTCCTCAGTATCAAGGTCTATTAGTGCATCTGCTTGCCAATCAAGTGCAGTTGTGGATGGTAAAGGTAGATTTTGTGTAAGATCATCATACGGCGCGGGTAATGCAAGCTCAGGGTAGCGTTCTAGTAAGATAGAGTGAACATGAGCGGAAAGATCTAAGAAGACCTCATCGATGCTCGCTTTCTCTACTTTCTGTAGATTCGCGGGTAGTGCCTCTTTAATGCAAGCCAGAATTCGCCGAGACTCAAGACGGTACGGATCGAGAGATACCTTGTGAGTGCCTATATGTGCAGCTGCATCTTGGTGATATGCCCACTTCTCCTCGCCTTCCTTCCACGTAGCAACATGTTGCATAATCAACTCCGGGCATAGCTTTTTGGCTTCAGTGATTGTGATGTGCCGAGTCAACCCGAACTTTCGCGCAGGGTAGTTGATTGCAATAAGTCCTTGCCTATTCAAATCAGTAAATGCACTATTTACAGCAGAGGTTGGGTAAGAAGGCGGACTCACCATTGTTGCACGGCGAGAGGTTGATCTTCCACAACGCCCAACCGAACCATCTCGCACTGTGCATAGAAAGCATCAAGGTCTATGTGCGCCACAACTCGCAAAGGGCATGTCGTCGAAGATACAGCCAGCTGAGCCAGGCTTCTGTGCGTGAATCGAGATCTACGTCGACGGGCGCTGACGTCTGGGAGCGGGGAAGAGGGCTGGAAAGGTTGCGAAGACGACATTGCATTGCACTCGACCTTCAAGGCAGACTGGCTACAAAGTAAAATGTGCCGCGCATTTCCGAAGGCATATCTCTTCGGATCTAGAGCAGACTCGATAGGAATCTGGGGTAGTTAAATATCTTGATTGACGTTGACGATAAGCTTTAGGGCTGTCGCGTTAAGACTTCTGGGGGGACGCGAGGTGGTCCAGGCGCAATGCTTAGTCGCAAGCCACACCAGCGTTCTCTCAATATAAAGCGTTTTGTCTAGTAATTCAATATCAGCATATCTACTTTCCTTTTGTTTTCAATCTTCCAATATTATATCCGTTGGTATTTATTTACCAATAAAAATTTAATAAGTAGAGATATATCACGAATAATTGTTGATATTTCGTATCATTTTCACAACTCTTCCGTAAAGTACAAGATCAAACCGAAAAGCTCTTGTCGATAATTGAGGAACATTAGGTTTGTCATCAACATAGAGCCAGACCTAATACCGATCTGAACAAATGTCCTGGTACTTTTGGTCACTAAGCGGTTAAATATCAAATGAATACGTCTTTCAAGAGCATATGTAAAGGATGCCGGGTATGAAAACATGCATTACGCTCTACAGATGGTTAGTAGGCCCTCGCAGGTATAGCTAGATACAAGTCCACAGCTATTCAAAACAAAGCATCCATATTAAATACACCTCAATATCTAAAAGCTTCTTTATATCTAATTAGATATATTCTCTACTAAGCTAATAAGCTGCACTATCCTGAGGTAGTCGACAAGAACATCAAACCATCTGACCCCCCGCATCGGACCGGCCCGACGATCTTTCCGACCCATACCTTACCGCCGAGTACATTGCTGACATCAACCACAGCGGCAGCATGTCGTACAAGAAAGCTCTTAAACACTGCCCAAAGCCTCTCCAGAACAGTTCTCGTCAAGCCCTTTCTTGACAGTGATGGCAGATCGTGGACTCGACACCAGAGATACTGTAAATCTGTAATCCACATCAAAATGAGCCGATATATAAAAAATGGCCCATCCTCTACTACTGCGCCACGTGAGCATTTCTACATTGGCGGAGAATACGTCAAAGATGGCTCAGGAAGGCATATACGAATCGGACAGATATATGTAGAAAGACATTTCCCGCCTGCCGGTAGCACAGCCAAGCAGCCATACCCACTCATCTTCATCCACGGGAACGCTCAAACAGGCACTGTAGGTCCAATGTCGCCCAAGATGCCAATAGCAGGAACTAATAGCAGCGTGATGGCAGAACTGGCTTACCAAGCCCGATGGCGGCGCGGGATGGGCGTCCTGGTTCGTCGATGCAGGCTACGAGGTCTACATCATCGACCAGACGTCTCGCGGCCGCTCACCGTGGTGGCCGCAGAGCGGCAACACACAGACGTGCATCCCCGCCGAGGTAATCGAGCAGCGCTTCACCGCGGTGCGGGAATCCAAGCTCTGGCCACAAGCAGCTCTGCATGTGCGCTGGCCCGGCGTGCGTCTTCCGTCTCCTCATCCCCCGTCCGTTTTAGAGCATGCTATGGTCTCCCGTGCAATACATCATCTCGCTAACCCTTTCCAGACCGGCAAGATGAACGACGCCATCTTCGACGCCTTCTACGCCTCGAACGTCCAGTCCGTCGCCGACACCCGCGCCATCGAAGCCTCGATGCGAGACGCCGGCATCGCTCTGCTCGACAGGATCGGCCCCGCCGTGCTGATCGCGCACTCTCAGGGCGGTCTCTTCGCCTGGTCGTGGGCCGATGCTCGGCCGCATCTCGTGAAGGCTGTGGTAAGTCTCGAGCCTAGAGGACCGCCGTTTCGAGAAGCTGTCTTCGAAAGCGCTCCCGCGAGAGCGTATGGCCTGACTGATATCCCACTGTCGTATTCTCCTCCAGTGACGGATCCTTTGAGACCGCTTCAGACTGTCATTCGTGCTGCGAGGTCGGAGCATGAGGCCGATTGTATCTTACAGGCTGAGCCGGCGCGGAAACTCGTGAATCTGGCGAAAGTGCCCGTTTTGGTAGTGACGACTGAGGCGTCGTATCATGCAATGTATGACCATTGCATTGTTCAGTTTTTAGAACAGGCCGGGGTTCCGGTAGAGCATCTGAGACTGGCTGATGTTGGCATTTCGGGGAATGGCCATATGATGTTTATGGAGACCAATAGTGATGAGATTGCTGCTGTTCTGCAGAAGTGGATTAGGGGAACGGTAGCTAAACCGACGTGAAATAAATAGCCCTTATCATTTATCATCAACCACCTTTTAATAGAATAATCTGTATAGCTACTTCCATCTAGAGCAAGCAGATAGATGCCACTTCAACATAGGCGAAGGCAGCACGCAGGATATGAAATCGGGGTACATTATTAATAGCCACCCTCTGTATATCTTACAGCCTAGCCTAGTCCTAGGGATTCCAGATTCACCACTCCACCGTGGCCATACGAGCATAGGCAGACCTCGGCTTGGGTCTGTAGAATAAATATACAGCCAGGCCTTTTGCCCTTGAATAACAGAATAAAAAAATGCATCTGGCAGGGGATATGCCAAGTAGTTATTACAGGTGTCTAGATTACCTCCGCTAGTCATTTAGCCCAAAGGCTCTCCTTAAAGCTCCAAATCGCTTCTTTTTCTTCCTTCCAATATTCAAATCCACACTTGACACTCCTGTAGATGTCACGCGACGGCCTCCGATATCTGGTCTTGACCCGTTGAGGGCTAACGCGCTAGTCCCTTGTCCATCTGAAGTGAAGGGTCTATCTTGCTCTCCTTTATCAACATTTAGTGGTAATGGCCAAGTTTCCGATCCAGTCCTATGAGGCCCACCTCGTTTCTGCAATTTGGGACTACTAGTTCCAGAGAAACTCGAGTTTTGACGCTTTACTGCGGCGAGATCTGGGCGACTGCGTTCAAGTGGCGTATCACGGCGGGCAGGCGACTCGGCATCTGATTTACGGACTTTGGCTGAAGGATCCTTCTTACGACGGAGAATAGACATAAACGAACCGCGCCGCTGATGTTCTGGCCGCAATGCTGGACTTGTGGGACCTCCTGTTACGGTTGTTGTACTGCCCATTGCAAATCGGCCAGAGCCACTGCGACGGAGAGAGCCAGACGATAGAGCAGTACCTTGATTCCCATGCGCATCATCAGATATGGCGACAGTTTTGTTTGCCTTGGACGGTTTCGGTAATATCTTCTCGTCATCTGAGTCTGGAAGATCTGAGGAGTCGCCATCCCGCGTTCTAGGTCGGCGTGGCGTTGATCTCATAGAAGATCGGAAAGATGGTGCTGGGATCGGCGTAATATCTTCTTCATCGCTAGAATCGACAAAGCGACTTCGGTACGTTGGTTGGTGATCGTCCTCATCACTTGAATCAGCAAATCTGCTAGCTCGCTTGGGAATGGTTCTCGATTTGGGTTCTGTCTTTGATCGCCCAAACAGATTTAGAGACGATTTCTTATGATTTTTGTTGCTAGATCGCAAGGTTGGAGTATTTGAATCATTCGAGAAATGTCCACTGCCACGCATAGTAGTTCGGCCCATGCTCACTGGTGGAGATGCACCATCATTAAACGATCTTCGCCCGAAAGCCGACCCGCTTGGGGACAGCGATCTCATGCTGAAACGACTTGATTGAACATTTGATATTTGCGAACCAGCTGACTGTGGCCTTGCTTGCGACTGAGGCCCCCTCATCGAACGTTTTAAATTGTATCCTTCGGCAGAAGGTCTCGCCCGTTTGAAGCTACTATCAGATTCAGCAGATCCAGTCCGACGGAGCGTAGGTGCCGTTCTGAATGCACCATTTTTCGTAGCCGTGGGGGCTGAAGTTGAAGATTCAACTGATATATTTCTGATGTGTTTTTTCACTAGGATTGGATCTGGCGTGATATCAGCTGGTGGATATGACATCGGCCTATATTTCTTCTGCAATGAACCCTTTTGTTGAATTGGAGCAGAGGTTCCCGAGGAATCTCGCAGCGAACCACGCATTGAACTGCGCATTGAGCCACCAGTGCCTCCACCACTTCTCAAAGACTTCCTCATATGAGTGTCATCCGCGGTGTTTGCAGGCGCGGCTCGCATAGATGAGCGAAGGGAAGGAGTACGGCCATCTGGGATAGTCTTTGAACCCGGCACGATCTGATACGTTCTGTTGTGTTTGTGGTATATAGAATCTTGTTTGGGAAGCAGTTCCTCTTTTGGTAGCGATAGGACGGCAACCTTTTTCTTAGACATTGTCGAGGATTCATCTTCGAGCTCAGTAGATTCGTCGTCGGCCTCTTCACGAGCGGCTCGTTCAAGTTCCCTTTTCTTCTCTGCTGTCAGTCCACTCCAATACTCTTGCGCCTTGTCCCAACCTTCGTCGAGAGTAGGTTCACTAGACTTCTTGGACAGCTGACTCTTTTTGTACGCCCTCTCCGTTACAGCTCTAACTGTTGGGCTCTCGGGAGCGTTGGCAATCGGGAGCGTTGGGGAGGTGAGAATGATTGGGCTATCTACAACGGCATCTAGCGACATGAAACCGTCGCCTTCGAAATCAGATAGATCTTCGGCTGCATCGCTATAGATACTATCGTCTTCAGTCTCGTCCGTTTCCTCAAAAATGGGCGACGTGTGTAGATGCAGATTTTCTGTTGCAATATCACCAATAGCAGGCGACCCATCCAAACGAGTAGCAGGCTCGGGCTCTGCAATACCAAGGGTGGATGGAGTAGGATCTGTTGGGTGATGTTCGACAATGCTAATCGATCCCTCTTCGTAGCCAGATTCAGACGTGCAAGAATTATTGGAAGGAAAGCTTCCTGGAACGTAAGGCCATTCTGTGTTTTCATGCTCAAGAGTTGGGGTAGCTTGGGTGAACGCCAGAGATGGAATATCACCATTACCATTGGTCTTGACAGGAGGTGTCTGCATTTGCTCTTCTGTGGTTGGTGAATCAGTAACAGGGCTGTCTCTATCAACCTGTCCATTCTCTAGGCCAGTTGTCATACTGTCTGATCGTCCAAGTGTAGCAATAGATACTTCGGGCTTTTTGACCAAACTAGACGCGCTACTATCACTGTCGGATACATAACCGCTACCCTCGACAGATGTGACTTCCGGAGGCAACGGCTCGCGCGAGTCTGAAATGTTTGTGGCATTCCTAGAAGCGAGTTCTTGACTTAACACTGAGCCTAACGCATTATCAGCCGACTGGCCTAGAGGTGGCTCGATCTCTTCACCAGCAGCGCTGGTGAGTATAGGTCGCGATGCTAACGGTCCAATAGTTGCGGCCGGATGTTCTATAGGACGATCATCGAATTCACGACTTCTCTTCTCTCGTACACTGCCAAATGATGGCAACGCGGGCCGCGGTGTCATAACCTCGTCCGGCTCGTCCTCTGAAGTTTTATCCCTCTTCTTCTTTATTGCTAAGCTACCCAACCAACCCCGCTTGTTCTGAGGGCTCTGTATAATGGGGGAATCCGTTGTCGTAGGAGTATCAGCCTTGCCTAGAACCACATTGCTACCTTCGTCGAAGCTAACACGAACCGACTTCTTCCTTGCTTGAGCTCGATCATCTGTAGCAATATTGGATGTATCCGAAGATTCACTAATATGTTTATATAGGCTGCTGGAAACATCATCACTTGGGGATAGGCGTCGAGGTGATGGTGAGTGCTTGAGCGCAGATTTTCGAGGAGAGATAGAGCGAGCAGGTGGCTCATGCCGAACGGCGAGGTTGCCAGCGTTTTCTAGAGTTTCCAGGAAATGCGCGGACCGTGCAGGGCTAACCGACTGCACTCTTGTAACTCTATCTTTTTCTGGCCTATCTAGGCCTGCACCTAGCATCTTGGCCTGCGATGTATCTGTTGATACTCTCGAATTTGGCTGACTGGAAGATCGTATCTGCTGTCTGCTTTCTGCATAAGCTACGGACGCCGACGCTGTACCACGGCCATGACCTCGTCCTGCTGTAGGTCGAGGGAGAGGCGACGGAGACGCAGTGCGGTGTTCCGCAATGCCACTTTCAAGCTTCCTTAGAGCGGCTTGACGACCTAGGACCTTGTTTGTATCATCCTCCTCCTCCTCCTCCTCTCGTTCTCTCTCTTCCCGAACGACTGATGGCTTCTTTACCAAAAGCTGGCCCGCTCTGGTGCTGAATCTTACTGGTCTCTCGGACACATCGCTATCATAATCTGATGTCACTGAAGAAGCATATGAGTCATTACGCGGTGCGGTAGCAGCTGCCTTCTTTTTCTTCTTCTTCTTTGGTGGTGCAGTAGCCTCGGGTGCAATAGGTGCCCGATCTCGTAGAGGCGGTGACAGAACTCGTGTCGGCGAATCCACTGCAGTGCCTTTTATTCGACCCCCCACTGTACCCTCTGCTAGATATGTACCAGCTGCGCCTTGATTAGTTGCTCTCTTCTTCTTCGTAACCGGTCTACTAGCTGCATCCCGTATGCTCTGTTCATAAAACAAGAGCTCCGCTTCTGGCCGGAAAGTTCTAGTATTAGGATCATAAACAAGATTCTGCTTCTGTGAAGAAATCTGATTTAGACTTTGTGGAGTCGGTGATGTTAGCCATCTCTGTCTGTACGGAGACATTGGTCTCCCGTTCGTGGGGTAAGAAAAATTAACGGACCCTCGACTATCTGGTCGTTCTACACCTGTTAGCTCCTGCACATTCGCCAGGTTCGATCTTTTGTTGCCAGCTGTCTTGGGCTTTGAAGCGCCTCCTGTTGGCCCTAGGCTTGATCCTCGTCCAGTTGTGTTTGGGGTAGGGGACGCAAGGCGCATAGGTGGTGCTTCTAAACTTGCTGTACGCCTTTGAGATTGTTGGGAGAGAGTAGGCTTGATGTGCTTCGGTATGGGAGGGACTGGAGGCGCAGGCTCCACGCTGGACCGTCCTGTTCCTCGATTTGGCGACTGCTCTCGGAAGGTCCTCTCTGTCATCGAACCAGAACTGCCCCTTCGCTCCAGTTGTGACATCGGTCGTCCCTGTACCGATCCTGGCCTCGATCCAGCCGCCGAGCTTCCCATCGAAGAGTTCGAGTTGGCTCGTCTCATGGTTCTCTTCGTCTGGACCTCAGCGACGGACGTGGGAGTCGTTGGCCTGGACCGCAGAGCAGCAGCCGCTGCAGCAGCCGAGAGCGAGGCAGTCGAAGCTCGATGGCCAAGGAAGGCCTGCGCAGCCGCCGTTGTCGCGTTGGGGTTCGCTGTAGCGACATTGTTGTTGAATGCCTGTAGAGATGCAATGTCAGCACATGTTGCGTCCGTCATCACTGCGCGCGAAACCGAGCGTCCGACAGGTCTAGGAATTGCTGATCGCGAAATCAGAGAGCTGCGAGGGTGCGATATACATACCGGGTTCGAGGCAGCTCTTCTCCTACGGCCAAACATACTGGCAAAATGAGGCACAAGGCCTGGATAAGCTCTGCCGACTGAGGGCAAATGAGGTTATCGTTGCATTGGAAAAGTTCAATGTTTACAGACGTCGTGAGCTGGACGATATGACGACGGGAGCCAGTGGAGCTGTCTGGCCGCCTTAGCGAACCCAGTGGATGCAGAGCGTCCCGTGATGGCCGTGACAGGGGTTGGGATTAGAGGTAAGGATGCCGATTACTGAGGATTCTGGATTTTCGGGCTTTCGGCGGCCGGCGATGGAGAAGTTTGGATGGCAATTGTGCGAGGAGGATGGCAATTCTTGAAGCTGTTGATAACTATTCACATTGGCGTTGGCCGAATGCAGTTTTGCTGGATTCCAGGGCCTGGGCGACCGGCACTGCTCCTGCACTAGGAGGCGTCGAATTTAAGTGTCCAGGCGGCTGCTGGACAGCGAGAAAGAGTTTGAAGGGGTGGAATTCTGGTGCGCAGCCCAGCGCAGTCCAGCGCAGCCAGCCAGCCCAGCCAACATTCTTCTGGGGTCACCTTGGCCTTCTGGCCAGACGTCACCGTCGCATCGCGCCAAACCATGGACAATCTCTCTCGAGCCACGCTTGGCCATTCTACGGGCTAGTCCGGGTCGTGCACGCCCACATCGAGACCGCTTGGCCTCGGGGCGTCCTTGGTTGGGGGACGGGGCCCGCCTGTCTTGCCATTGCTGTGCCAGCTTTGCACAGGATACAGAGCGCACAGCAGGAGAGGACAGGGTCGATCAACCCACCGCACGCAGATGACGGCGCGCGCTGGGCCTCGAGCCGTAGAGCGTCGAGTTTCAAAGGGCATGGCATCGAATGACAAAAGGCACACTCGACAGCTTTGGGCTGTCGTCTCGGCAGTCTGGCCGCTCTGCCCCTGCCAACGTCACTGTCCGGCAGCAATGCACCGCAATGCAACGCAATCTGGCGCCACGCAGTCGAGCCACAGGGTCGCTGCTGTATCTTGACGTCATCGGACCCTACAGGCACGAAGCTCCACTGGGCCGGGGTGTCGCTTCATATCCGTCGCCAGCCGGGCCAGCGTCAAGTCTGCCAGTTTGGGCCGACAAGAGGGTCGCGGGTGCCGTGGAGACAAAGCAACACTCGACTACATAGCGGTGTCCAAGGCGCCGTTTAGAGGCGTATCTTTTCAAAGCGCTGTGTGTGGAATTTTAAGATTACCGCGCGGGTTGCGGCTGCCGGCTCGCTGCCGCTTTCCCGTCTGGTTCTGCCGGTGGTATTGTTAGCAGCCGAACTTCTGTCTCGGGCTGAAGAGTGGCTTTGTACCGGGTCTGTCTGGACAAAGGACTGGTCTGCAATGCACAGTTAACAGTGCAAGCTCATTCCATTACAGGATGGAGGCCGTAAGGAAGGTCTTTATATGTACAGCGCGACTACAGCAACCCAAGGATATATACTTCTTGATAGGCGTTGGAGTCAGAGTGGAGGATTTCCTTGTTTTGCCATTGTATTCTCTATATGAAGTCGCTGGGTGGGGGCAAAGGAGGGCCGAAGGACGATATCAAAGAGGAAGACTTGTACCAATACACCAGGTATCGATGGATGTAGGTTATATCTGTCTTGGTAATTTCATTGCACCTTATTTTATACAGATACTATGAGGAGAGAGAACTTGCCAAGCGCTACCTTTGCCTTGATCTCGGGAAGCTAGTAAACACTACAATACAGGCTACTAATGACAAATCTAAGTACCGTATGCCACAAGGGCTTCACAGATGGACCTGGAGCACAAAAGAGGAGGATATTTTCATGGATATCAAGCGATCTCATCCGGATTGAAGTTGGGTAAGATTGTGGGCATCTCTGCCCGACCTAGACGATAACACACCGTGCGCATGAGCAATATTAAAGGTCGAGCACTAATTTTACAGAAGACGGAGCCTGAAACTATGCCAAATACACAGTGCAAGATCTACTCGCGCTTGCTCCTACAGCAGGCTGAAAAAGCAAGGATAGGTTCAAAACTCTCATCAAATTTCTACAGAATCATGATATCAAACACAGCATTTCCAATTGCCAGCTATGGTGGCAATATACCAAAGAGAAAGAGAAAGACAAGAATGGGGATTACAGACCTGACATTATACCAGATTACATGGGACAGCCCTCAGGGCCTCCAGCTCTTGTATTTAACTCTTTGGTTCGTGTAATTTGTCAATAAAGTATTCTCAATACTTCCTAATCTATCTCTATAATACTAGAACTCCGTAGCGCCCTCATTGACGACTTATATGAAATTATACTAGAACATGTTTGCGCCAAGACATCCCAAATTGAGCCTAGCTTTCGTCAAGATGCTGAGTCATAAATCACCCGTAATCGCCTAGTGGCGTTATTATTCAGACTGCCGGCATCGCAACCTTAGTAGGCATCTCTTTCCCCTTTAGTTATCTTAAATACCTATTGCTATAGATTTTGGTTACAACTCCTAAGAACACGTCCTTTTACAATAACGCCATAAATTTTGTACTCGCCATGGGCCACCTTGTTACGTTAGCTACCTGCTCCTTGAACCAGTGGGCTCTAGATTTCCAGGGCAATGCAGAGCGAATTTTAGAGAGTATTCGACAGGCTAAAGCAGCTGGGGCCAGCTTGAGAATTGGCCCGGAGCTTGAAATTACCGGATATGGATGTCTCGATCATTTTTTAGAATCAGATACAGATCTCCATGCCTGGGAGTCTCTTGTCGATATTCTGAATGATCCTGCTTCAACGGACATTCTCCTAGATATTGGAATGCCAATTACTCATCGGAACGTTAGATATAATGCCCGCGTTATCAGTTATAACAAGACTATCCTGCTCATTCGCCCCAAACTAAGTCTTGCCAACGATGGAAACTACAGAGAAATGCGCTATTTCTCACCATGGAAAGGAGAGCGTGTTGTCGAGGATTATTACCTGCCCCGCATCGCCCATAAGCTGACCGGTCAGAAGAAGGTCCGGATTGGGGATGCTCTCATCTCCACCCTGGACTCATGTATGGGTACGGAGACGTGTGAAGAACTGTTCACCCCTAAGTCGCCCGGTCTAGGAGCTGGACTAGACGGCTGTGAGATCTTCAGTAATTCTTCTGGCTCGCATCACGAGCTACGGAAACTCAACACGAGGATCGATTTGATCAGACAAGAGACACTCAAGAGCGGCGGCATCTATCTTTATTCAAATCAGCAAGGATGCGACGGTGATCGTTTATATTATGATGGCTCTGCCATGATAATCATCAATGGTAAAGTTGTTGCACAAGGCACTCAATTCAGTTTGGCAGAAGTGGAAGTTGTTACTGCAACGGTGGACTTGGAGGAGGTCCGCAGCTATCGATCATCCAAGTCCCGTGCCATGCAAGCAACTAAACAGCCGTCTTATGAAAGAATCGAAGTTGACATGAGTCTATCCAAAGATTCCGAGGAAGTTTCCCCATTGATCTCTCCTAGTCCCGAGCTTGAGATTAAAATTCATAAACCAGAGGAGGAAATTGCATTCGGACCGGCATGCTGGATGTGGGATTACTTGAGACGCTCGCAACAGGCCGGGTTCTTTCTCCCATTGTCCGGAGGCATAGATTCATGCGCCACCGCCGTAATTGTCCACAGCATGACAAGATTGGTATACAAAGATGTCATTGAGGGTAAAAACCCTCAAGTTCTCAAGGACCTGTTGAGAATCGTGGGAGAGCCTTCGAACTCAACCTGGCGCCCAAGTTCCCCTGCCGATATCGCTTCACGACTCTTTCACACAGCATACCTTGGAATGGCTGAGAACAGTTCTCCCGCTACCCGGAGTCGTGCCAAGGATTTGGCAAAAGACGTTGGCGCCTACCATCTCGACCTCAATATTGATACCGTTTTTAATGCTGTGGTTACCCTATTCTCGACTGTGACTAAGTACACCCCGAAATACAAAATGTTCGGGGGGTCGTGGGCATCCAACCTCGCGCTTCAGAACATCCAAGCGAGATTGAGAATGGTTCTTTCCTATCTTTTTGCTCAACTGTTGCCTACTGTTCGAGGTAGAAATGCAGAGAACCCAGAGACGCAACAGCCGGGCAGTCTCCTCGTTCTGGGATCTGCAAATGTGGATGAATCTCTTCGTGGGTATCTGACCAAATACGACTGTTCAAGCGCAGACATAAATCCTATAGGTGGTATTTCCAAAAACGATCTTAAGAAATTCATCCTATGGTCATCGACGAGCTTCTCCCTGCCTATTCTCAAAGACTTCATTGATGCACCTCCAACAGCTGAACTAGAACCCATCACGGATACCTACACGCAATCAGATGAGGCCGACATGGGCATGTCTTACAACGAGCTCTCAATCTACGGCCGCCTCCGCAAAAACGAGAAACTCGGCCCCTACGGCATGTGGTCCAAACTCCTCCACACTTGGGGCGACACCCTCTCTCCGCAGCAAACCTATGAGAAAGTTAAGTGGTTCTTCCGCTGCTATAGTATCAACCGGCATAAGATGACAACCCTCACTCCATCCTATCACGCAGAAGCCTACTCCCCCGACGACAACAGATTCGATCTCCGGCCATTTTTGTACCCAGGCTTTGAGCACGCTTATAAGAAGATTGAGAAGCGCATTGCGGCTATGGGGGTGGCTGGAACAAAGGTTCCGGAGGGTGTTAGGGTGGAGGGGAAGAAGACTGCTTAGAAATACATAGGGAGGGTACAAAATCTTGCCGCTCACCAAACATTACAGCACTACCGCTCATGCAAAATCTTTGCCGCTCACTAAACGATTATAACACGCAAATAAACGGTCATGAAGGCTTACCAGATATTTTTGTTCACTAAATGTAGTAAAAGTCTGGAGTCTGAGCGACAGTATCGACATCTGAAGTAATATTCCAATCTATAGGCACCTCTATTCGTGTATATTGATATTCCTCAAAGCATTCTGAGAACATAAGATGCTTTTCCGGCTTGACCTGTTTCCAGATTATCTGGCCAAGAACTTTAAAGAGCAAGAACAGGGACAGGAGTATATACAAAGCACGAAAGTGAATTCCACCTTTAGGAATGTGCCTCTTCAACTTTCAATTTATTCAAGGATGACCAAGGACATTCTCTCGCCTAGAAAAAGTATTGTAACGAGAGCAACAAGGCGATCAACAAATACATAGAGACCATCATTAGTAAACATAGACCGTGCTGTCCCAATTGGCCAACGATCGACGCTGGAAGACTCGAGCGGGAGCTAAGGATGCATCGGGGGTCTGAAAGTTGTGGAAAATGTATCCTTTGCGAATTTATAGACAGAGTCGTTGTTTCATTCATCTAGATTATATTCTCTGCAAGTCCCAACCTCGGAGTTGGGGTATATTGATGACTTGTATCATTACATAGACCTGTCTTTCTTATCAAGCTGTCTTATGCTAGAACATCGCACTAGGTTGATGGAGCTGTGGGGTAAGGCATGCCCCAGTTCCTAGCTTGTAATAGTCGCGTGACAATACAATTTCGGAATCATGTATGATAACATTAAGCAATTTTTTTTTTACTTGTTGGCTTTAAGATCACTAAACGGTATTAATCCTCATTCAGCTATGGCGTTGAAAGGTCTCTAAAACTGCGGTATTTATGTAGCCCCTAGGGCGCCAGTCTTGACATCGGAGCATGGTTCCTCCGAGCCGACGTTCTCACCTGTCGCGTAGACTCGGGGAATAGCCAGTCGTATCCAAGGTCTTTCCCGGCGAGGGTGGCTTTGAGATATATGATATAGAAATGAAAAGATTATGGATATGGTATGACCGTTTATTATTCAGGCACCGATTCCGCTTAGCACCAAAACTTATGGCTTCCAACTGTACCAGCCTGGACACGACTTTATAGTTATCGTTGTTCTATATATTATAGAATGCTATAGCCTCAATGGATAGCAACCTCTTAATGGCACTACGACCCCCGAGGTGGTACATGCCCCCCTACTAGTCCAAACAGCCCCATCCCGGCTTTATCCGGGTGAAAACTTGCAACCCTGGAAATTAGCAATCGGGTGCGTGAATGTTACTCGAAGGCGGCCTTGAAAGTGGATTGTGTTTAGGATATAGTATTTGATAAGACTACACCTTTCACATACGACCATAGATTCAAGAATACTGGGCATCCCGTCCGCTCTGCCATACATAAGCTTGAAATCGGCAGATTAGTAGTTGGGTGGGTGACCACCAGCGAATACCTGCTGTTGTATGTTTTTGATATATTTTCCACTTTTCTTTTTTTAGTTACTATCTCCGGCCTGCTGTTGTATGTTTTTGATATATTTTCCTCTTTTCTTTTTTTAGTTACTATCTTCGGGGTCTTCGGTGCTCTTTCCCTTGTATGCCTGGCTCACGATATATAGTGCTCTTCTCTTTTGCTTGTCGAATCCGTTATGGCAGGGATCTCGGGTTTCTTGCTCTGGGAACCTGGTATTGGACTAGATACACTCAGCGTTCAACTCCTGACAACCTAATACACTTCTTACCAATGTGTTTACTCTATTAGTATAGACCGCAGTGGCAATCAAATAACAGGTTTATCACATCATCAATTCGGTGATTCCTAATGCATATGACAAGATTATACACAACGAAATGGGCACTGAAGACAGGGAAAACGTAAAAACTGTTTATCTATAACTTGTATTCGTAATCTTAATGCTTCATGACGTATCGTTAAGGTCGAGAAATGCGACCATTACTGGAACTCTGTACCATGCTCGCTAAACAACAAACTCTGAGGATGCTTATACACCAATAACCATCCAATCTTTAGGATACAGGCAGAACTTCAGCATTAAGCGGCCTTTTCAACGTGTTCAATTCTAACCCACGGCCTGCCACCGGCTTATGGTTAGAGAAAGGACGCGGCTTTCGAATCTGACTTTCTGATATAAAACCGTGACGAGCACGAAGTTCTTGCACCCATCTACCAGTGGCAAATTGTGCCTCTCCATCTTCGTGACAACAGCACGGACTCCTCTTCACTGGGAGAAACCAATCGAAGACGTTATTTCCCATCACCGACTTCCAGTTACCGTAAGCACCCAGGTCCCAGGGGCTTTGTCCTGCTTCCATCTTAAGGATAGCAAAAGTCCGAGTTGCCTTTGCATCCCGTTCTAAGTAGAAATCAGAGCTTCTTAGTGTACCTTGACTTTGTGGGTCCTGGAGACTAGATGCATCTCTTGCTGCAGTACCGTGCTGCTCGGAGGGCAGTGGTAATGGATAAGTTATAGTGGCAAACGATGAGTCTCTAACACCGGCATGATTAAGCTGGTTGGGCGTTACCTCTGGTCTAGGGATGAATACCGCAAGCTGCCAAATATGCGTGTTCTTACTGAGGTTTTCAACGGTCGTCAAATTTGCAATTGCAAAATGTAATGAACTGCAGCTCATGCCGAGAGTGAACAAGAAAAAGAACCCAGCACTAAAGCTGTCAGTATGTGTGCATAGAATAGACTAGAATACTTACAGGGCAATAATTGCTGCAAAGTGCTGGTCCCAATATCCCATCTATCCTCTCAAGTTAGTTATACCTAGGACAAATGAATTGAAACACTATCAAACGGGCTATGTGCATAGAGATTAGAAGTGGATTTTTTTTCTTACTGCTGTGGTAATTTGTTGATGAATATAGATAGCCATGACTACTAGCAAGAATAAAGAGTACAGCCAAGTATAGGTCACAAACTGCATGAAAAACTTGAAGCTATTTTCAGCGACGACACCGCCAACCCTAGTTTCTGTCAGTAATTCCAATCCAAAGTTGCGGAGGTCTACACTGACCAAGGACAAAAATGATCAAACTTCCTTATACATCGGCCAACGTCACTGGAATGGTGGGCACGGTCTGGCTTCCAGTTTGCACATTCTGAGCACCATTTCGGGCGGCCATCCAATTCGCATACGAATATATCTTTTGTATAGAAGAGCTCTAGACCTGGGGAGTCTACGCTTGCATCTGTATCCACTATTGATTCGGAAGATTTACACCCCTGCCCGATATGATCAACGTCGCCTTCAATGCCTCTTGTGTGTCGTGGCTTGTCGGAAAGCTTCGTTGGCTGTCGCTTGGATAATGGTCCCAAAGGAACGTACCCAGGATCCACGGTTACAATCCAGAGGAGTCGTAAATATGTGATCGCCATCGGAAAGAATAAGACGAAGTATATGACTAGGATCGCAATTGCCGCTCCGGACCTTCGCTCATGGCCTTTGAGGAGGTAGTGCACTATAGCATCCGTTAACCAAAACTACTTCCAAGCATGCTTCCTTGATAGGAAATACATACCACATAATCGTACCACAAGTACATAGGTCGCATACCCAACGATCCCTATGAGAAGGGCGGGCACAATCCTGCCTGACCAGCGATTTACATCCTTGGGATCAGGTCCGGTAATCTTATGTGTACGCGCCATGATCGCGGCGAACTGTAACCAGGGCTGGCGATGAATAGTGTATGATAATAGGCATCCTCAGTTTCCTCCAGATGTCTAGGGAATAGTGATATTGCACCCCGACATGGTCAAGTTGATCAAAGTTGCTCAAGCATGCCAAGGTACGATAACGTCAAGTCTGCCGTCGCGTTAAAGTACGATAACATTAGGCGAGCCCGTAGTGATTAAGCTCTCAGCCTAAGCTTGACTTCTTAAGCCTTGAGCTAGGACAAAACGACCCTGTGCTCCATTTAAGACCCCTACTTTTATAACCGGACAGATCGGCAGGTCCTTTTGAAGCCGCAGAGACGTCACTGTGATAGCCATACAACTATCAAGGATTTTAAGATGGTACCAGAAAAGAAATCCGACGAACAACGAACGGCTATGAGAGTAAGAATAATAGGTAGCATGACGAGGACTCGATACGAGCACGACGGGCTTCCTAGCGAGTGCTCCCACAACGTCCCCCTACAATATTCCCACTCGTTACTCTAGAATACGCATTTTTATTGACGCTCTCCTCCTCATGCAACCTTGGTGGCTTTTTTGCCTGCATCGCGATCGACTAACGCTCATTGTTTTGCCCTGCGAAATAGCCTCCGAAGAGTGAGGCTCATATCGGCTTCTCAAGCCGGCCGTCCTTTCACCGAAAGATGTTATCTCGTGTCAATTTTGCACAGCCTCTTTGCCCAGCAAGGCTGATTCTGGCATGGCCCGCAAAGTGGGTGTTCTGGTACCGATTGCAGGCTTCTCACTCAGGCTCTGGTGCAAGGCTATATACTTTGTCTTTAGGCTGCAGTCACAATACTTCTCCAATTTTCCGCAAAGATTCAAATCATCATCTTAGACAGTCGGAATGAATACATACTTCACATTACAGGTATGAACACCGCACAGTCCGTAATTAGACTCTTCGGATTCGTTATGGATCTGCGATCTTGCATACCTTAGGTCATTCGTATCGGGCAACCTTATCGGTCACAAGATTTTGAGCCTCATATTCAGCCGCAATTCATTGGTTACAAAGGGTCATTGATTCCATTTTTCTCTGTTTTGGCTCTCTGTTTTTGACTGAAGGAGTATCGCCATCTAATCTGAAAGAGGCCACCGACGCAAACCAGCGCCCTAGAAAAATACACGGCGCCCAAAAACTGCCTCATTGCCCATTTCTCTCTGCCTAGAAGGCCTCCCATCCGTGTTAGGGGAAGTTCAGTTCCTTGGGTTTCCCATATTAGGGATACTATTAGCGTGTTGAAGGAGTTAGGTGATTGGACTCAGGCTGACGCCAGAATGGCTTCTTAATTTATGGAAGACATCTCTCCTAACATAGAAGGTGAGCTTTGCGCCCTGATCGAGAGTTATGTCTGCGCCACGTTGAACGATGCTCACCGATGAGAGTTCTCATCTGCAATTCTACAATTGGATACGTTCATTCCGCTTCACTATTTTTGCAATGTACGCCTTGAGGCAGACAAGGGAAGCTATGCCGGGCGTGATACCATGATACATCGGTAAGAAGATGTTCGGATACTGTTGGCAAAGGCGGACTACGAAGCCCAGTTTTGGGGTTCCTAATATATAAGTACATAGATTCATGCTTCCTTTCCTCTAAACCATAGCAACATCGCCATCACCATCGCTTTCTCTATATATTAATATAAAGACACCTGCCTTATTTCCTCACGTCAAAAGCACTCCATCATTAAGGATAATTTGATTGACTTCTCTGTTATTACCTGAGTACTGTTAATCTATTGTGGTCATCTTTATCGAATCCCCTATTTACGACGATGGACAAACGGGATTCTCAGAACGCCTTCATGAATAATGATAAGATCATGTATAGCACGCAAATTGATTCTGGTCTATTCCTTCCCAACACATTCAAGCACCTATCCGAATCAACTGCTTCCGCAACCGCTGTCGACGGTGATACCTCGATTGATGACCGTTCGGATCAGCCAATTTCTGCTATCCCAACCGGTAATGTTCAATGCACCTTCATTTTCGACGAAAACCCTAGCAATGTTGAAGGTGCACGTACTCACGGCTATAATGTTTGGACCTGCTGTAATTGCAACCATTCTGGTATGATGACCAATCCCAGCATTGCGTGCCCTGATTGCGGTCATTATATCTGCTCGAGTTGCTTGATATACAAAGCTGGGTAGTAAGTACCTCTATATATCGCCATAAAATCAACCCAGTTAACTTTATTTAGATGCTACATCTTCCGCTTCTATTCAGGACGGGGGTTGGTTGGAGTTAACGCAGGGAGTTGCAGTGTGCAGAAATATTCGATTTATTATGTTTTCTTGGTACTGGAGTTACTCACGGATAGGATGAAAGAAATAGAATGGGACGATATGGGCGTGGCACAACCGTTTCTATTTTCTTCAATTTCTACTCTTGTCTCGAAGTTCTTTGATTGATTAGCATGTAGGCCATTGGATAGCAACGGTGGAATTCTTGAATTTTCCTTTACAGCGTTTTAGTCTTTTTGTCATTTGGGATCACTCATTTACTTTTAAAAGCACAGCATCAACACAGACTTTCAAGTTATGAGTGAAAATATGTCTAACCTGAGCTGTCTCATCCCGCACAATCTAGCCTATGCAACAGACTATTTAGAGACTGTACACTAATGAGCGGTGTATGAGATAGAAGCTTTGAAGGCTTTTGGTGTTGTTCCTAATTTGGATGCGAGTAAGGTTCTCTACAAAATCGTTAACTGCAATCAGAATTAATCACAGCCCGATGGCCGTGAGCCTCACCCGAGATATGTTACTACTCTACCTCAAAGAAGACGTCATGGCGCATCGCTTAACAGTCACCTGAGTTGACCTAGGAGCAGGGTTTGTTACAACTCACTCCAGCATTTTAGACCAGCTTGCGTGAGTCACATAATTGGCATTTTCCAGTGGCCATCTAGCAGCCATGGCAGCCTCATTGGGTTGATATTCCCTGGCGAGCTCGCCTGGCCGCTTACCCAGTTAGCGGTCATCTTTGATGAGGCTTCACCGAGCTCTGAAATGGGCGTGTTTGTAATATCTTACAAAACGATAGGCGCCATGCTGTAGTTCTAGCATAGTCACGGTTACATTCATTCTGGCTCTGGCTAGGAGCATGGCGCAGTCACAATACGAGACCTCAGCCTCCGGGCAACTTAGACAACTTCTTCGCAGTAAGTTAGGCTGCGTCCTGGTAGCCTAAGGTAGGGCGTTCACATCATCACGAAATTTGCCAACTTAAAATCGCAGGCGTAATATTCATGGGTTTTGATTCTATGACGCTCCTATACTATTTTGCTTCTTCTGTCGGTCTCGGTCAACATCAACATCCATCTCTAGACCGTGTTCGTCTCCGAACTCCTCCCCGGGGCTTTCTCCCTCAAGGCTTCCCTCTCTTCCATTCGCTACCGGCGATGCATCCACCACTGTGTCCTCGTCTAGTAATTCCTCGATATCTCCAAGGGCGCTCACTCTCGGATCCAGCACTTCTAAGTCCTCTAACACCTCCCTCTTTGGCATCTTCCATAGACTCGTCGCGCACACCCTGTCCTTCGTCAAGAGATCATCAACAAATTCGTCCATATATGTAAGACTTGACCCAGAACGTCCTTTCCTCTTCAGCTTCCTCCTGTCCTCCAAAAAAGGCTCCAGTAATAAGTATACATCCTTCGCCGGCCTTGTCAAGCGCGCATAGAACACTGCAAGCGCCCTCAAGTACTTAAATTTCTCGCCTCCATATTCCAAGTATTCCCTTAGTATTTCGTCGTTTGGTGCAAGTTGCAATAGTTTGAATGCAAGACAGAGGAATTGTGATGGTCGTTGAGCGTCGCCATATGTGCCACCGATGAAATGGACGTGATCAACAACACGGTTCACGATGTCAGCCTCATTCAGGGCAAAACATTGATCCTTCCAGAAGTAGCTATCGACTATTCGTTCTCGCACAGGCTTCTCTAATATCGTGGCTGGGTTGAGACCATTGGGTGCAAGAGGGTTGGTCGAGCCGCGCTCGTCGAGGAAGCGCTTTTCATCGGCGTAATGCGTTGCCATGTCTACTGGCGCGGTTCGCAGAGTAACAGAAGGTCGCCAAGTATGATTCTAAGATCCAATGTAGATTCGTCCGCAGTATTGGTGTGCGTTGGGCCTGTATGGAGGAGAGCGAATGTGGTTGTGAGATGAAGATAACGATGCGCGAGGCTACCGACAAAGTTCGCGCGACGATAAAATCTTGTGGGGTTAGCGAACGAGGCTGAGATTTTGGTTATCGAACGTTGCTCCTAGCAACCACCCGTAGTCCTAATCATACAGAGTACACGATGACAAAAATTAATGGGACATCGCTATACATGGGACAATATAGCAACAACTCGCGTGTATATGAACGTGTGTCTTTGCTAATAGGCCTACTTTATCATTGCAATCACCGTACAACGCCAACTACAGCCGCGAAAACACCATGCTGCTTACGTCTGGTCAGGTCTCGGTGGTAATCTCTTCAGTAGTCAGTAAGGATTGCCGTGGAATGCACCTACATCAATCGTACTGAGCTAATTCAGCATATCTTCAGTATTTCTCTTCACAACTGCTCTCTTCCTGAGCGGATATGTCCTCCAACAAAACACTGTAAACAACCTACGCCGAGCAATTAAGCCACCTCCGAGACCGACTCACCACTATATGGTTCTACCTCCAAAGCTTAATCCCACGCCTATTCCAGAGCAACCTACCGAGGATGTAAATGTTCAGGTGGTAGAGATTAATCAAGAAAACGAGACGGAGGTAACACTCGATGATGAAAGTTCGAATTGGGAATTAAAAGACACAGACATTGAAAAGGGTGCAGCACAACGCCTGGACAGGACAGCATCAGTTCGGGTTGGCGAAGATGACTATCAAAGCTTCGTTGATGCAGATTCACAGAGGCAGCTAGAGCACGAGAAGCTCGACGTATTGCTTGTTCATGAAAATACAATCTCTGGGCTTGGACAACAAAAGGCAGCTAGAGAAAAGAAGGTGAAATCATCGTGGAGAATCAGATGGCCGTGGATGAAAGAAGAAGTCCCGCTAGAGCGTCTCAGTGGGGCTGCAAGGCGGAGGAGAATTAAGGCTGATATTGAGAAGTTGGGAGGACGAGATGACCCGGATCCCTCGAAGATAATTAAGTATGAGCCAAGACGTGCTTGGTAAGCTATTATAATGACGCTTATTATCTCCGGAGTTCTGGTTGGGGATACCATTTGGTTGTAATGAATCAGGGATTAGGGACATGTTCATCTATCATTGAACAAGCGCAATCAAGCGCAAGGGGTTTAGTAAACATAGCAGCAATTGACGGATATCACAATCACTGCAAATCGATTATTACTTGCCAACTTAATGGTGTTTTTGTTGTGCAAGTGTCTGCCCGAAGGGTTATCTCAGTTAAAGTACAGTCATGGAGAGCAACCTGTCCAAAGATCATTCTATTCCGCCGGCACCACCATATAACCACGTCCTCGCGCTCATGAAGTTTAGCATTTAGTTGCAATATGTTCTTTATAGCCTGCGGTCCAATTTGTCTATTTGTCCAATAACCTAAGAGGTCTGTTTTGGGATACCGCTGGGAATGGCGAAGAAAGTTCAACTGAGCAAGCCAGACACGTAAGCAATGTCATGGTTCCTCGCCCACAAGTCCAGAAAGCAATTTACTGGATTTACCATCAATTTAGGCTCGTAGGTTTCTCCAACACAGCAGGTTCTCAAAATAGGCTGACGATCATAGAACTGGCCGGCTCACAAGTTGGAACGCGGGGGAACTAATCTAGCCGCTTCTATCAAAATAACAATAGGGCGTAGGCAATTATCTTTCAAGCTGAACTGTAAGGCTTCCATGGCTATTTGCTCTCTGCATAGTAATTCTTCAAGTTAGTTCTATATAATGCAAATATTGCAGTGTAACTGTGTTGAAAGTAATGTCAAATCCCTCATTCTTCCACCATTTCTGCACAAATTGGATTCTTCTCGAGACTTATCTTATTTGGACGTCTGAAGGAGCATAGTTCATTACTTACATTTATATATATTATTATGGCAATATATTCCCTTGGTAAATTTTAGATTTTCTCTTTAACGACGTATTGTAATGCACAGTTCGCTCGCAGACATGGCTGTAACGCAGCACCGGCCTTTCCACAGATCGATAAAATCTTCGGCATAGACCTTTTAGACCAGAACCTCAAAGTTGCCAAGGCAGGGTTCTTGATGGCTGATCTTGCTGAACGTTTCAATGCTACTGCTGATGGCGTCACAACGTACACGACATCTGTTATGGGCAAGATGTCTATAGAAACGATGGAGACGGCAAATATAAAGACGGTTCTAGCAACAAACTTCAAGGAATACGGCCTGACAACGAAGCGAATTGACGCTTTCGGTGCCTTGGGTCATAGTATCTTTACTTTATATGGTGCTGCATGGGAATCTTCTAGGGCAATACTGCCACCTAACTTTGCTTGGAGTTAGATAGGAGATATACCAGCACTCGAAAATCATATCACAGACCTTCTGGCGCGAATACCCAGAGATAGCTAGGCTATAGAGTTAAAGTATTTGTTCATGCAGCTCACAATGGACATATCCACAAAGGTACTGATGGGCTAAAGCATACCAACCTTGAGTGGAAAAGACAATACTAAAGCGTTGCTCTTCTCGGACAGCTTCGACGATGTCTCTTGTGAGCTCGCGATCCGTATAAAGTCTCATGGAAGATCTTGGACAGCTTACTCTCATTCAAGGCCCACCCGAGATACCGAAGGTCTTTAAGTTCCTTGTACGTCGGAGGTTGATCATCGAGATATTGCATGACTTCCAGACGCAGCCTTTCGAACACGTCTGGTCGACGTGCGATTACATACCAGAAGACTTATGGTGACTGTAATTATACATATGCTAAAGAGAAATATCATCCTGTCTGTTACACCAACTTAAATTTGGGAAGCTAGAGAACTCGAAGGATGAGAAAGATTCAATTATTCGCATTTATAAGATACCAACACGATAATAATCCGGGTATCGAAAAAAAAATCCCAATCCGGCCGCTATGATCTACAAACTCCAAACCGTACATGTACAAGACTCGCTCAGACAAACTAGGAATCACTCATAACCCTCATCCTCAACAAAGGTCAGACCTCTCTTCTCGCTTTGACGGTTCTCATCTCCGTCCTCAGTCTTCCCACCTTGGGCCAAGTCACCTACCCACGTTTTAAACCCGTCCAGCTTTCCCCAAATGTAATCCCAAAGATCTAGACCCTCATCGTCATCATCGTCTGTCTTCTGCTCGTCGGTGGCATTCTTCTCCTCATCGGTAGCGTTATTATAATTGTCCAATGCAGGCGGATCTACTCCTACAAGGTGAGGAGGGATGACATTTGGGTCTGCAGCTGAGCTGGCTTCGATGGGTGAGATGGAGATCACATCAGCGCCAGTATCGAGAGTAGCATCAGCAGCAGCTGATGATGGAACGGGGTCTTCTGGTTCAGCTGGTGAGGTGTCCGGGCCATGAATACCAATAGGCTTCAAGGGAAGACGGAGAGTGCCATTGTTAGGGCGTGGTGTGAGGTTTAAGGAGTCGCAGATGATGTTGTATACTTCAACGTTTTCTACATATTATTAGCTTTATCTGTTACGTTTCAATGGCCAGTAATTAGTGGAACTTACGGAATACTTCTACGCGACTGTTCGGTGCATGAGGGAACGCAGGTCCTCTTGCCACGAAAATTGCTCTCATTAATGGATGTTCGTGGTCATATCCATGTAATCCTCTAGGATGGAACTCAATCCCCTTGGCCTTAGAGTCGGCAACATCAAATTCTTTTCTTGTGACAATTGCCCAACCTGTTTTCGGTACTACCCATAATGGCGCGATCCGGTCATTGTTTGAGAAGTGGTATCGCTCAGGCATATTGACGTCCCGTAGATAAACATCGAAGTTTGGATTTACCGCTGCTTTTGAAGACAGTGTATCGTACAAGCCTTGTAAATCTGCAGGATCCTTTGGCCTAAGACCATATAGTGGCCACCCATCGATATGATCGATCATGTCTAGATCAATGAGATCGTCTAGCTGGATTAACCGATCGGTAGATGTTGTTGCCATTCCGTGATCTGACACAACGACAACGTTAACAACTTGAGTGAGGTTCCTCTCTTCTAATCCCGTAAAGAGATGATCAAGCATAGTGTCCACCTCGTTGATGGTAGTTCTAATCTCAGTGCTGTTTGGCCCATATTTATGTCCATTAGCATCGACATTTGGAACATAAGCAGCGATCAATTGCGGTCGCATATCAGGTACCATAGCAAACGCGTCCTCCTGCCCAGGCCTGTCGAGAAGTCCAAGCACTCTATCCACCTTCTTGCTTAACTTCTCTTTTCCATTATATTTATCCAAGAAACTCGGTTCCACCTCCATAATATGTGCTTCACTGCCAGGCCACATGTGGATGGCGGTCCTGATACCCTGTTTTTCAGCAGTAACCCACAATGGCTCGCCTCCCCACCACTTTCCTTGCATACTTCTCGTGGGATCCGTATAGAAAAACTCCTGTTCCAAAGCAGGGTCCCAGAATGTATTACCAACAACCCCGTGGCTCTCTGGATATAAGCCAGTGACCAAGGTATAATGATTCGGAAATGTAACAGACGGGAAGCTCGGTAGCATATAGACCGGCGACACACCTTCCTCAATAAAGGCATTAAGTCTCGGTGTAATTCCTCTCTTCAAAAAGTCCGCCCTGAATCCGTCCAAACTAATCAAAATCGTTGTTGGAGCAAACAATGCCGTCCCATTATTGAACATCGGTTGAATTGGCGTCTTCCTCCTTCCAATCGACAACCTCCAGGCACCAAAAACTAATATTGAGAATCCAACAGCAATGAGTGCATGGATGAAGATCCAGTGACGCCATCCTCGCCGTTTACGTGTCTTCTCATCCACGATTTGGTTAAGTCGACGACGGTCAACTTCAGACGAGCCTTCGGTATCACTGCTCTCTCCGGTGGATGAACCTTCTTTGAGGCCACCCTCTTCCATCTCATACATCAGCTCACGATCCTCGCCATGTGCTGCCTCGTGCAGGAGCTGATCTTTTCTTCCCTTCCTCCTCATTCGCCTTTGTCGTCGCCTCTCTCGGCGACCACTTCCTACTTCCTCTTTATCTTTCTTCCCATTTCTTTCAGTGTCGGCATTCGATGGCAATGACGAATAAGCCTTCCCAAAGATATTTTTTAATGGCGCAGGGATTGCTATTCGTCGGCCCGCAGCTCGATTCTCGCTCAGTATCCTATCCCGTTCCTCTTCCTCTTCTAGTACAGTCCTATCATGTTCTCTGATCTCTGCGCTTGTGCGCGCTCCCATTAGGACTTCGTCATCTTCGCTGTCAGTGTCCTGATCGCTGTGGACGGAATGCGCATCGTCGTCGTAGTGAGAGGGCGAAAGCAGGGATGGTTCGTGGCTTTGCGGATTTTGTGGAGGAATCATTCTCGAAACTGTCTGACGACGTAATTGATTCCGGATTGACCTTCCTTGGCTATATACAGGACATTTTGTTCCAGTCTCGAAAGTTTACAATTGTAAGCTTATCGGATGTCTATCCGCGAAGGTCGCGAATTACGGGTGACTGCAGAGCCAGATGCGCAAGTGGATCTGGTTATCTATTGGAGCGTGAGGCACATACAGAAGATCTTTACAACAGTTCATGATACAGGTGCACGTGGTATTGTGCCACCCTGAATTGAAGCTCTGATATCCCATCCAACAATCCATTAGTTTAGCAGATATTCTTCACCACCTGAAATTTAAACTAACAATATCCCATACCTATGCTTTCATAAATTCAGGACAAGACTTACTAAACCCCATAATATGTGCAAAGACATGCCTCTCTAATAGGCCTCCTAAGCTCCATCTTATAACTAAAATGTATTTCTTGTCGCCGTATAACCTCTCACCGCCGCCTACTTCACTTGCTGTCATGGCGATACTTGAAATATCCGTGTAGGCTAGTCTAGGTGGATACTCGCCATCGCCTATAGATCATCTTCCAGGCTGTTTGCAGGCCTTGCTCGATTCCTCCTTCCCATCAGAGCAGCTCTCGAAGACGTCACTGTCTTCAGTTCTGGCTGCAACATTACCCCAACCACAGCACCATTCCAAAGTTCAGAAAATGGGGCTCTCCTGAATCACCGCCCTACCACTTCCCACATAGCTCCTACCTTCCTAACAATATTAAGCTGAGCAACTGGGAGTCCGACAGTTGCAAGGTCTCAAGGTCACTCTATTATAAGTTGTAACTAGGGAACCAATATTTGAAAACAAAGTAGACCTGATATCGCGAGTTACAGATGGGAGGGAATAAAAAGTACAAAGTACAAGATTCAAGAGAAAGTATTTAGAATATGAAATCTAAATCTCTCTTCATATCGATCACATAATACTATTTATCAATAACTAAACTATCGAGGCTGCTAATACATCTGCTTCCAATTTCTCTAAACGTCTGTATCAATAATACAGAAGAGCTTCCTCGGCCAACTCTCTTTAGAAGAACAAGAAACTGCGACGCAACAAGCACTACCAACAATCATCTACAGTAAATTACATCAAACTCGCTCTATATTACCATCCCGATCTCACCCCCTCAACTCCAGCAAAAATCCCTCATCCCAAGATCCACCTCCTCCGCAAACAACCCACACCATCATCTCGGCGCAATATCAAAATCCCTCATACCTCTCCACAATCCAAAATCCCAAATCCATACTCCCCCTCCAAACATTTCTCAGTCAGCACTATCTACGCCCTGAGAGACCGCCATCTCCTCCTTCCAAAAAATCCCCCTTAAGCACAGCCCGCTCTCCTATCCCGAGAGCCATATATAAATCCCTCAACCCTCATACCCATGCCCAACAACAGCTCGACAGCAACCCATACTATGTACACCCTCCAAAGAAGAAACCACGAGACTGCTACATGTACGTTTCGCTTCCTACTTGGCCTGGTGTGCAGATGTCATCTTATGACACCATCACCTCATCTCTTGTCGCTCTTAGACATCACATAGCCCACTTCTATCCTCCTATCCTCCATCTTGGCATCTCTATTCCCCAAAATATAGATTCTGGGCTCTTTCTAGTATGATAGCTTTCTACTGCAGTCCCGTGGCCTTGGCTGTATCTCTCGGCCCACGAAGCTACTCGTCTTTTTTTTAGATAACGACATATCTCTATCATGGAGCTAATCTCATGCTTCATCATCAGCGGCGTTCTCATCGTTGGTATGGTGATGTTGCAGGTGTCGAGTGAGCCGTATCATGATTGGACTGATGAGTATGTCATTGCGAAGATCCATGCTGTTGCAAAGAGATAGCTTCATTCTTTTTTTATTTACAACAGCTAAATCTTCAGCAGTATGTTTGTTCATTCTTTTCATTATCTATGTCAACAAATCCTTCTAGGCTTATTGTATATTTTAGAAAAGATAGCTAATAAACTAATAGATAAATAGGTACAAAAGGAGGCCAAGCTAAGATACACAGACAATCCCCAACCGTCTCAATCTAATAAGACGCCATTGCTTTAAATTATGAACAATATCCTACAATGGAATCTCCTTTCTGGGTACTTTGTCGATGCCAGCTTCTTTGGATTTTGGTGAGGTGTCATCGCTTTCACTTTCTACTTCAATGGTTTCACGACCCTCGAGGACGCCTTCGTTGCGACCAATCATATGATGTTCGACCTGAAAGGGGTTAGTCATTGGATTAAGAGACGGCTCCACAATTTGAGGAGACAACGAGTGAAGCTTGATAGAATTCTGGATAGGTGACTTACATTGATCGTCGGACCCTTAAACCACTTGCGGGCAGAGATAATCCACCATAACATGACTAAGAACATCGGCCCAGCGTATACGACCACAGTCCACAGTTCGGTTGTCAGTAAATACTATTCTGCAGGGTTCGAAATACACTTACGTTCATCAATTCAAGCGTCAAATCACTGCCTGACACACTGGGGAAACATAAAATTGGCACCATAAGCACGACAAATGAGCAACCCAACGCACCAATTGGCCTGCTGAATTTACCCAAATGCCATGGTCCTCTTCGGAAACGATTCCCAACAAAGAATACCCGGATAAAGATTGGTATCGTGAATGCAACATAAGCAGCAATAGCACCGACTGAGAAAATCGCGCCAATAGCCACACTCCCGCCAAAGATAAGGAGCAAGAGGGCAATGCCGATAGCTGTGTTGAACCAAACAGCATTGACAGGAGTCAGAGTATGGGGATTGACTCTCTTAATCCACCAGGAGGCAGGGAAGCAACCGTCACGAGCATATGCAAACGTGACTCTTGAAGCGGCAATCATGCATCCTTGGCCCATAGAGAAGCCACAGATAATGGTGAGAGCGAGGATAGCAAGAGTCATTTTCTGTGGTAGGACTTGGATGAGATATGCGGCCCATGGCTGGCCGAGATCGCTGTCAAGAACGGCAGAAATATCAACGACAGTGTATGCGACGACTAGCTGAAGGAACCAGCCCATTATTCCCCCGACGGCGGAGGTCATAACGATGGCACGGGGAGAGGCAACGGCTGCATTGGAACACTCTTCTGAGAGATGAAACGGGGCGTCATAGCCAGACACTAGAGGATGTCAATACCAGTTTTCATTGTTTCTGGAAAGTTGAGTTTAAAATGCAGCATCACTCACTTGTCCAGATGATGGCAATAAAGCTCATAAGCACCGCAACTCCATCAGGCCAATCAGTGCCATTCTGTATACTCCAAACCACACTCGACGGGTTAAATTTCGGGCTCGTCTCTACACCAGCCGGAATCATAATGATGACAATAATCAACGCGATGATATTGAAAGTCGAGCCATACGAATTGAAAGTTGCGATCCAACGAGTTGGCATGCTAGAGATGACGGCATGGACGAGCATCACAAAGGCCGTTAGTAGGAAGGTATGCCAGTCTTTCGGGACATAATCTGGGTTTCCGATTGCTGCTGCTGAGAGGACCATTGCAGACAAGCCATAGTCGACCGAAGGCGCACCAGTGACCTGACTGAAGAAATTGGACCAGCCAGTAAACCATGCTGCCATTGGACCCCATCCAGGAGGCGCCAGAACAGCAGAGGCGTAGTACAGACCACCACTATATTGCGTGAGTCTCCGATTCCTCTAGCAGATCGTCGACGGGAAAAGAGCAATTAATACATACCTCGTCGGCATACTGGAGCACAACTCGGCCATGCCCTACAGCACAGAATCAGCAATCCATCCGCATCGCCAACTGCCACATCAAAAGCACCTACCATAGCAACACATTGAATAAAAAACAACGCAACCAACCAACCCCACACCATACCTCCGGTACCTGCATAGCCCATCCCATAGTACAAAGTGCTTGCAAAACTCGGCAACAAGCCTAGCACGGCAAACGACACACAAAACGTCGTCCAAAGACTGAACTCTCTCTTGAACTCCTGCTTGTAGCCCAATGCCACCAAGGCTGCCTCGTCCGCAGACAGGCCTGTAAAGTCCGGCTGGTCGCCATCTGGAAGAACGGTTGTTACAGATGGCTTGCGGAAATCGAGATGGGGCTTTAAAGCTGCGTGGCTTTCGATGTCGTGCATTATCACGGAGGATGGGTAGTCGGCGATTCTTGTCTTCTCACGGTGCGTGAGAGAGGGTTGAAGAGTAGGAAGGAACTTATCTGGTATCTATATATTTAAGACAGTTCATAGGACTACGTAAAGCAGGCAGCATGCTAAGTTAGTGAAGCACTCCAGTTCTCGGGACGGCAGCGACCCTTCCTTGCCCATTGCCCACGCCTCTCTCAAAGCGGTAGTTGTTCCCTTGATCTCCAGCACCCATTGCCCAACCGCCCCCCGGCACCACAAGAAAACGCATTTAACATGCAGCACGACCCCGGCTGGTAGGGCCTTATCGCTGCAGAAGCATGTTCTTGGGCTTTTCTTGGGATGCAGGGGGTTGACGGCTCAAGAGGAATCGAGATAGGGTGGGCAGACGGACACAGCGTCTCATATGGAGAGGGCGAGAAGGAAGAAGTCTTTGACAAGACGGTCGACGTGATGGCGGTTTGCTTATCTCTGCACAGGCCCTGTCTTGCACTGCTAGACTTGCCAAATGGGTCGTGGCGTTGATGTGTCGACGGGGGAGGGCGAGGGGCCAGTGGCCAATCAGGGACGCCGACGGGCGATAAGGGCAGTGGAGCCGTACGTCGAGCTTCGGCTTGGGTTAATATCCAGGGGTGGCTGTAGCCCGGCGGGCATGCCGGTCTGCACATTTGACGGGGGGCGGGGGTTTCTCTGTTTCTCGTGTTGTGGCCGGCTCTGGCAGCGCACGATTCGGAGGGGTTGGATGCTGAAGTCGATGCCGGCTGGAGAGCAGCGTTCGTTGACGTACGAGCTGGTATGCTCTAATGGTGGGATCATAGCATCATGCATTATACGCAGTTCTGCCAACGAGATGGCTGTTACCGATGTAGATGTGAATGGGTCCTCGCTGCGCGTCCTATGCAGTAGAATACACCCAAGCTTTGTGGGGAAACGTCTACTTACGTACTCGCAATTGATAGCTTAGCTTCCCCGTCCTCCGTCCCTCTCCATGACCCTAACTCGCAAGTCCCTGAGGCGACGTCACTGGGCCACACCTCAGGCTGCGACCCTGAGGGATAGAAGCCCAGCGTACACAGGAAATACCCACCAAGAGCGCGCCTGGGACCTACCGAGGCACTCGAGGGCGATACAGAATATCGCCATCAAGCTGGCCTGTTGTTGCCACTCTGGTCCTGCATGCTGGAATGCGTAGCTGTTTGCCGCACAGTACGGTGCTGGAGTATGGAAGGGAGCTCGGCGTGGCCGCTGCGCTCTACACGCCGTACACCTCCCTTCCGCCGATGTATCTCGACTAGTTTTGCACTCTGCATTGCCTTCGCATACTTGGCAATGCAAGGAAAGCTCAAAATTCTCCCAGCATCTGGGCGTAGAAGAGGGGAGGGAGGATGAGAGGGGAAAAAGAGAAGACGGAAGGAAGCCTTTCTTCCAGAAGCTCTCTCTGTGCATTGGCCTCAGCCTACCCCGGTAGCATGAGAGGCCGCATGTACCTGCCCATTCTGTGCTCGTTGGAGAAAATCTTCTGTGCCAACCTTAGCTTAGTCGGACGTCCTTCCACCGCGTTGCAAAGCCTATCTTACTGTCGAGAGCTTCACATTTCTCTTCCTCTCGGCCCTTTTGGGCGTCCTTAAATACGGATGCATTTCCGATTCTTTATGCTGTTGAGAGCGGTACAAGTATTGCTCTGCAGACAGTCTATTGTGGCTCTGACAGCAAGACAGATAGATTACATACAATAGGAATGACCACCGGCACAGCGCATCTCAGTAAACAGGTACAGCCCTACACCCTTACGTCCTCTACTCATGGGCGTAGGGAACGAGACCTACGTCTAGTCTCAGTACAGAATAGGGGTTCGATGCTCTAATAAAGGACTACGTCGACCTCAAGACGATCGATGAGGGCTGCCGAAGATTCCAACTATACCGTTGCTTCGAGTCTCTCCTAGACGTGCACCAAGAAAAGCACGAACAAACAGATCTCGTTCTCAACTGCCTTCCTCCCACCGACAGCAAACCCACCAATCGGCAACAACCCCAAATATGATGACGAGAACTCCTGATATCGACAGCATATATATAGTGACAACACAAGTTCGCCTTGAAAGGAAGTCCAATTGTTAAAAAACGGATATACGGGTCTAAGCTCTCGCATTTGTTCTGTGTCTCCCCTATAAGCTGTAAGTTGACGAAGAAACCGTAGGATAGACTCTTTATATTGTAGCTTTCAATTACTGTCTTAGCTATCTTATCAATTAGTGCAAGTCTGCGTTATATATATATGTAGGATGGCAGCATATTTATGAAATACCGACAAACTCCTATGCATCTATTACAATATCCGAAACAGACACATTTGATATAACTAAGACCTCATAGCAATGCTCAAGAAGGGCATATTGAAAGTCCAAAAGTCAACGATTTAGCATTTAACAAAACTATTCGTCTAGCTAAACATGGGATAGCAGTGTAAGAGATATCATAGCAGCAACTCGGGAAGCAGAACAGAAGAAATCCTTAGCCTTGCCAGTTGCGCCGGGAGACAGAAAACCTAACTCCTAAGCCAAAGCTCCCATAGGATCCCACAAAGGCAACACAATTGGATCCTGCTTAAGTACGTCCCTAACCTCCTTGCTCACAAAGCGTGGCTCAACCACAGCCTGGTAAACAAATTCATCCATCCACTTATCAGTCATCACAAACCAGCCTTCAATACCGGCGCTCTCGCCCCAGGAATTCTGGACCCGCCATCTGACGCTCTTGCCGTTCTCGTCGAGGTGCACAGCCGTTAGCACCATGGCGTGCGTCATGGCGCTCTCGCCGGTCCTGAGACGGTCTTCCTTGGTCAGGCCAAGACGGACATTGAAGCCGAGTTCGTAGTCGATAAGCTCGGTATCCATGATACCTGCGGCACTGTTTGAGAATTTTCCGACATCGGAGCCGAAGAAGATCGGAAGGCCTGCTTTGAGCATGTCAATGCAGGCGGCTTTGATGACTGAAATTGGCACATTGACATAGGTAATTGGTCGTGCGGATGGGGAGTAGATGTTGTTTAGACGGGAGACAGTTAGGTGTGTGTTGTATTTATTACGTGGGTCGTTGACTAAGGAGAACATTGTGTGTATGTCAGAGCCTACAATGCGAATAGCAGCTGTGCTAGAGAGCTCTTTAGAAAACTCTAGAGGGGTAGTTTTGAGGTCGTGGGACTTTCCGGACTTGTCAAGATACTGCCAGTTAAAACTTCCGGTAGGAGATGGCGGTGGCCCGAGAGTGAGTGTCAGGATGAGATGAATCTCACGCAGCATCTTCTCCTTAGTAGCAGCGACAGATGACGAAGACTTTGAGGCTAGAGAGCGAAGAATGAGTGCGTCTTCACGGAGCTTTGTAGTGATAAGTTGGTTGATTGCGCCAGATGACTGCGCATTAAAGCTGTCCGGGTATAGGACCTGTGGAACAAGACCATATTTGGTAACAAGGTTATAAACCATGTCCCATTGACCACCATCACTGACTGGGGACGTAAGAAGTGTTTGAATAAGTCGGCTATCCAGATCTTCATCTACAGTATCTAGTATTTGCTCGAGGAAGAAGTTGGCTTTCTCAAGTTTATCCCAGAAGAAGAGATATGCTTGGCTAAGCTCAAACTTTTCGAGGTTATGTCTCTTCATTATAGCCACGCGGAACACGTTCGTGGATGCGAATAGCCAGCATCGTCCCGACGAGCGCTGGTTCGTGATCTGGATGCATCAGGGAGGTGTTGTGTGGGGCTTGGCTTTAAAAACATACCGGCGCCCCTTCAAAAGGAATCTTGACATTGAAGACCTGCTGGTCCACGATGGCAGCGGAACGTGAAGTCAAGACTGTTTTCGGGTCGGCAGAACTCAGGGCAGACAGTGCCAGTCTGTAGCATGAGATATTAGCTTATCGTTCGGAGATGACAACGACAGCTGTGGACTCGCCTGTTCTTGGGATCCTGCAGCAGTTCGTGCTCCCACTCTTCGACCGCTCTAATAGAGAGACTGGGAGACTTAGAGACATATCTCTTTGCCTGCTTCTCGTTATCAATACAGATATACTCGTCTTCAGAGACCCGCTCTTTCATCTGGAGAGCCTGAAGACGCTCGACGATGATTTTCTCATTGACGTGCTGGTCTTGAGCTACTTTTGACTGGTTACCTCCCATGGCGATTATTTGCTATGATAATGATAATGATTGTAGATTGGAGAATGTAGAATGGAGAATGACTCAGGTTTACAATACTCCCGCTAAGATACCTTGGTAGATAAGGAACCTAAAGAGCGTAGCGTGGCAGCTTGGATAGCCGCCAGCCGAGTCTATCATACTGTAGGGCCGCTATCGTTCGGCGATAAGGCGCCGTGTTACTTATTGTCCCGATAATATCAAGTTGCTAATTTAGGTTCGATGGGTCGATCCCGTCAAAGGTCGTCACATGAACGGTGACATACATCACGTGGAATCTGCATTACATGTCTATTTTATACCAAGTATATCATATCGCTACTGTGACGAAACTCAACCATAGAGCTCGACAAGTACAGAAATCACAGACTTTCGCCGTGTTCCCTTCTACAAATAAAATGTAGATATATATCTGTGTGCTATTGGACGGATTTCATTGGGAGGTAGTCGGCGTATTGAGAAGCAAAACGGCCTGGAGTAGGCGATATATATGATTGATTCTTACTATTCATCAAGAGGTTGGTTGCACTCTCGTTAACGTAGCTTCTGTCATTCCCTAGAAGTCGAAGCCCAATGAAGCACGTAACGTTCTATTATGTAAGTATCTATCGGAACCGGAGGACTTACTATTACACGATAGCTTATTCGTGATATTTGTCTTCTATGGGCAACATCGTAGTCACTGTTATCGCCAAGCTCCAGCTGTCGCCAGTCAAAGATCTTCATAGCTATGAGATTACGGTAGCATTACTGTAATCATTTTTCACATGCCAATAGATCGGATCCTACCCGACCGCTCGTTAGCAATTATGGCTGACACGCATACAATAAAAAAGGAGAGAGTTGCGGGAAATCGACGCGTGCTGGATTTGATCGTTGTTACAGAATATCTTGCGCTCACACGGGCTGGCCCCTACATGTCTCCATAGGTAGGGTTCTAGGAAGTTCGTCTTGATACCCGAAGGTGCAGGGACTATTTAGACATACTGAGTGTAACAGGTAGTATTGAAAGAAATTGATAAAAAAACAAACTGTTGAGTAGCTTTCAGAATCATTGGGACCCAAGTCCCTGAAAATATCGAGCCTTGAAGCAGTGACTTTGCTGTGCTGTCTCGAGATGTGACGGATCTTTCCGCCTCATACTATTACGAGCTGTTTAAATGGGATTACAGCAGCCAAAAGCTGTGCAGACTGCATTGAGGACCCGCAACTCAATATAAAATAGAGTAATTGAGCCGGAAATGGATTTCAAGGCTTAAATGGTGGAAGAATAGTGAGGCTCAAGAAGCCTCGTCTATATTTCTCGCAGCGTGGTCGAAGCAGCTTCAGGCAGCCAAACTATACCGAATACCTCTACCGGCATCCCCATTCCGACCTCCGCACGCAGGAGGAGACGGAAATAAGCAGACCTGCAACGTAATGCAATGCGGTGCAATGCGGTGCAATGCGGACAATTTTGAGCCTTTGGATCCATCGTCGGGCATGTTAAGTCGAGGAACCGATGTTGTAACTAAGGAACCTAAGGGGGGATCTTCTAGTCGGCGTCCCAATCCCCAATAGTGCGTGCTGTACGAGTAGCGTAGCGAGCCTCGGACAGAGGTATTGTAGAGCTTCGCGAGGCAATAATAACAATAATAACATAATGATATGATAATATAATAATACAGCAATCGGTAATGGTGGAGCTCTCGCGTATGGCATGATCATTATTGCTGCAGCGAGCAGTCTTTTCGTCAACCTTGATGCTTGGTTGATGCTTGACTTGCGCCGCCTTCTCTGGCGAGGCGTCAAATAGAACGATACAGCAACAAAGCAACACAACAACAATAAGTTCTGAGGACTTGTAACTTTGCAGCTTTGTTGCCGAGTGCGCATGCGGAGTGGGTAGCGTTAAGGAGGAACGCCGTCCTCGTAATTACGGATTTGCTGAGGCGCTGGTCGCTGCTGCCCAGCGTCGGCCCAGCGCAGGCCCAGTCACTGCCATTGTCTCTAAACAAGGAAAGGATGATCGTGATCAATGTGCGCGGGTGCCCAATAATTTGCGACAGGTAGAAAAATCCTCCGCGGCGGTATCGAAGAGAATCGATAGTTCGACACCAAGAAGTTCCTCAGAAACGGCATATGTAAAGGTGACATGGCCTACCAGCAGAATATTGTATATTGTTAGTACGAGTACAGTACAGTAAGCAAGCATTGTTCAAGAACCCTGTATTCCATACGCGAGGCGACAAAAGAAATCCTGGTCCATTAATTCGCGATTGTCGATTCTATCGAAGCTGGAACGTCATCAAGGGTCTCTTCGCTCAGCGGCATCGACCACGTCTACACTAAAGAGCCTCAACCGTGCGTCTCATAGCAACCCTCTCATTCCTCCGCAGCTTCTCTGGTAGAATCTATACCACTTTCAACCCGCCCTGCGCACCCGCAGCTTTTACTCATTCCACTGCATCGATCATCAGATTGGCTGTTGCACTGCGTTATCTTCTCGTGCCGCAGCGTCGATCCAAGGCAACGACATTCCTGCACGCCACGATATCCTGACGGCGCCTTGTCCGACGCAAACAGATTTTGTGCTCGAGAACTTTGTGGAGTCTTGTGAACCTGTCAAGTCCATGGTCTGGATAGCTTTTAGCATAGAAGTACTGCTATCCTCTCGAACTATTCCTGCTCGTTTCTTACACCATTTGCAAGACTGACAATCTTTCTTCTCAGCATTCTCAGCGTGGACCTTTATCTGACTAAGGCTATATAGTTCGACAGCCCATGCTATCGCACAAAGCATCCGGTCTCCCTTTTATACTTGACTGTTCGTTCCCAACAGTCGGCGAGATGGATAGACGATATCCCCGTCCACGTTCTCCTATACACAACCCTGCTCGATCATCTCTCCCCTCAGTCAATTATGGGACTTACCCTGAATTGCATGCCGTGCCTACCCGACTAGAAGTTATCTCAACCCCAAGAAGCAGTAGTGATCGAGTCAATACTTCAGCTCCTGTCGTAACAACGTATAAGATCAAATCAGACGCCCCATCGCGTGGATCAAGTGTCCGAGAAGGAAGTCGTACAAGACGATCCACACTAGAATCAGCACCCAGACCGGTTATAGTCGAACCTCGTCATCCCGCAGTGCATGATGGCTTCGGTAGACCTGCCAGTCCTTTACAGAATCCTTATCGTTCGAGTGACGACGGGGATTACTATGCTATTCCCGCCTCATCAGGACGCCATCGTGGCCATCATAGACAGAGCTTCAGCGCCACTATGGATAATGCGGACATGCATAGATTAGCAAGAGATGGTGGGAGGGATACTCTTTTACGACCTGGAAGCGGTAGAGAAGGTGCTGCATACCCGAGATCTCGACCAGTATATCCTTCATCAGTGGTGCGACATGCAGACACAGTGGCAGATGACTACGGCGATAATGGCTACGGCTACACGAATCCACGAGATCTGGTGCAATTTGACTTGGATCGCACGCAAAGATATGCCGTTCAGAGACGGGATGGCTACGAAGGATCCAGATCCGCTCGCCCTGCTAGCGTTACTGGCTATGCGGATATATTACCAAGATCTTTTGATGGCCGTGAACGCGGTCCGCCTCCAAGTACAAGAGGCTTCGATAAGATACCTATAAGATCTCCGATGTATGACGCTCCACCAATGCGTATGCCAGTACCACCACCAGCACCGATTGAGCCGGTGATGCGTCCTTCTGAGCGTATCTCCACAGCTCGATCGTCACGAGAGGATGGTTTCTATGAGCCAGAGCCACCACGAGGGAGCTCATCTCGCCGGCCTGTGCAAGTCTACCACGATTCAGAACGACAACGAGCTCCACGAGACGACTATTACGAGATAAGAGACAACGATATGCGAGAGAGGCGAGAGAAGCCACGCCGTACCGATCGATACGGTGACGAGGTAGAGCAGCGTAGTTATGGGTTACGTACTGAACGAGACGATAAGAACGATTACGAGAAAAGAAATGATTATGATAGAACAAATGATTATGATGACAGGCAGGACTGGAAGAGTGGGAGGGATACACTTGCTACAGGCCTCGGTTTAGCCGGAGCCGCTCTCGGACTTGGCGCCGTGAAGAATGTCAGAGATGATGAAAAAGACGATAGAGATGAGTCTAGGCGGAGATGGGATATCGATGAAGAGCCAAGGAGGCAACGAGAACACCGGGATGAATTGGATCCTATCGATGTCAATGGTAGAGATCCAAAAGAACGACGTGGATATCGAGATGATAGAGATGTGGTAGGTAGTGGTCGAGATACGAAGGAGCGCAGTCTTCCAAAGGACGAGAAGTCAGAACATCTAGATTTGAGTGGCCGTAATCCCCGGGAGAGGCGTATGTCGCGGGATGGCAGAGGTTCGCGTGAGGAAGTTGTAGAGCCGAGGGAACAGCGCAAGTATCGAAGTGATGCTGGGACTCCGCCAGATTCGCATGAGGATTCTTCAGCTTCTGATGAGACTGGTGGGCGTCGACACAGAAGAAGTCACTCTTCTCGGGACGTATCATCTGCACCGTTTAATCCTAAAGACACCATGGACCTGCGCGCACTGAAGGACGCGCTCAACAAACAAGATGCGCCTATTACTATTCCTGGTCCGGCTCCAACTTCAGCTCCCCCTATCCCGGCCAAAATCCCCGTACAGGAACTAGCTCAACCTTTCAACCCAAGGGACGCACGCGATCTTAGCAGTATCCGTGCTGACCTTGCAAGCAGCAGCGAAGACCGCGGTCGGCGCGATCGCTCAGGGTCCGACCAGGCTGAAGAGCGCAAGGATCCCCGCGTCGTCTCCCCACCTCGTGAGGAAGGAAGAAAGTCAGACGAGAAACCCGTGAAAGGTATACTCCGCCAACCTCGTGAAAAGTTTCCAGAAGACCCATTGGCAGTTCGTGAGGGGGTTGCACCACTCAAGGACGCCAAAAAAGACGGTGTTCCGCCTGATGCGCGATGGACCAAGATTAGCCGCAAGCTGGTGAATCCTGCGGCTCTAGAGGCAGGAAAAGAGAGATTCGAGGCTCGCGAGGACTTTGTTATTGTGCTTAGAGTCTTGAGTAAAGAGGAGGTACAGGGCTATGCTACAGCAACACAACAAATCAGAGGTAATTTCCATCAACCCCCTATTATAAATATTGACTAATACCTCGTATAGCGGCTCGTGAAGAAGAGGAAGAACGTGAAGAGCGAGAAGAACGTCGCCGTCGCCGTCGAGAGCGTCATGACCGCCACAGGCGTGAACGTCACCGTCGCGAAGACCGCGAGGATGCTCACGAGCAGGATCATGAGTATCGCAGAAACAGGAGAGAGAAAGAACGAGATTCACACTCGGAATCCGATACAACGGATGATGAGCCGCACCCAAAGATGATTGAGCCTCCGCAAGCGAGGAAGATCACGTTTGATGATTCTAGAGGGCCACCTGTGGGTACACCTGTAGATGGCCAACTGAGAGAGGATCCGGAGAGGCCTGGGACTTATCTGGGGTATGTGAGAAACCCTCCGAGAAAAGAGAGAGAAAGAGAGCGGGAGTTGGCTTGATTTTATCAGGTGCTCTCATGATGATAGGTTAAGGGTTTTTGGTTTACGAGTTCGATATGCTACTTTAAGGTTCTGCCAGGCGGCATTTTTTGGGAGTTTGTTCCGATACCATAGCATAGCAAGGGGAGCGATCAGATAACTTTGAATCCTAGGACTGTTGATCAGGTCTACAACTAAAGGTTAGGAAATTCAACAGGGTTGATATGTGCGTCATGCGAACCCAACATTATCTAACGTATAGATATATTATTTAACTTCAATTTACCCCTTTCAAACAACGATTCCATAAGCTGCGTGATTCTCAAACGTATTAAAAAGGCCACCTACTAATCTTGCTAACACCTAAATTAAGGTATTATTGACGCTCTCCTGATATACCAGACTTAGAATACACCTCTATTAGCAGCTTGTAACAGCTAGAGAATGAGTATATTCTGGTACCTTTGCTCATTTACAGACATTCGCTACAGTTCATCCGTGAATTGTTAAATTAAGGTGTATTTAGGGGTAGGGGTCTACGCTTACGACGCGGTGTGGTCTTAGCGCGCCATGCATCATCGAGCCGAGAGGAGACAAGATGCGGATGACATCGAAGCGGAGCTGAATTCTGGAATGCAAATATAACACTGTTGACGAACCTGTTCTGTAGATTCGACAGCTTTTACCATGAGCAATGTTCAGCCTATCCAATATTATACAGAAAGCGCAGTCCTTGATCGATCCCACTCAAGCCCTCAACCTCTCAGCCTCCGATCGAAACCCAGCCAAATCTACGCTCTTTCGACACCAATTCCGACTTCCAGATAGCCAGAATCCTTTGCAGGAAATCACTGCCGAGCTCATTGTATCACAGGCAATTTCATATGGACCAAATGCCACTCAAGGAGAGAAAGACAAAGACCGCGAGAGAGGATACCACTATACTGGAAAGCTCCATTTGAGCGAGAGCTATCTATGTTTCTCAACTCAACCCACAAGCTTCCTCCAAACAGCGAGCACAACAACATCTTCTGGGTTTACAGGCCAGACTCACGGTGCAGGTCCTGGTGGCAATGGCTTCACACTCCCACTGTGTGCGATCAGGCGCGTAGAGCGGCTACATAGTCAAAGCTACCAAGTAAGCTAGCTACATGTTTACTACTAATGATACCCAATTCTGACCATGCCACAGTTCGCATTAGCTATTACAACATGGAACGGAATGAGCAAATCCCCATCAAATGATGCCACAAAACCTCCTTCACATCAACAAAAGATCACCATTCAGTTAGCTGGTAGTCGTCAAGCCTGTGAACGATTCTGCGATGGTTTAAAAAGAGGGTTAAAGTCTGGAGTTGGAGAAGTAGCAAAGCTCAAGAGAGTTGTTTCTGAGTGTTACTCCGAGTATCTACTGGCTGGAGACGCGAAAAAGGATGGAGAACCTCCAGATGCTGGCCTAGGTATGAACACACTTTTTCGGTATCCTGGAGATGCACGGAAACTACGAGACCGAAGCAAGATGAGATTATGGGCGGAGTACCTCCGAGAAAATGGACGAAACGTTACTCTCATCCGCCAGCCAACCTTCCATAAGCTTATACGCGTCGGTTTACCAAATCGACTGCGCGGGGAGATATGGGAGTTGACGTCTGGCTCTTTATTTTTGCGCCTCGAAAGCCCTACCCTATTTGTTGATACACTAGCTAAGTTTGAGGGACGCGACTCTCTTGCTATTGACGAAATTGAGAAGGATCTTAATCGGAGTCTGCCAGAATACCCCGGGTTCCAAAGTCCGCAGGGAATTGACCGCCTCCGAAGAGTCCTCACAGCATATAGCTGGATTGACGAGGAAGTGGGATACTGCCAAGCCATGAACATCGTTGTTGCTGCTCTTCTGATATACATGTCAGAATCCCAGGCCTTCTTTCTTTTACGTATCCTATGTGACCGACTGCTGCCAGGCTACTACTCGACCACCATGTACGGTACGTTGCTAGACCAGAGAGTCTTCGAGTCTTTGGTGGAGAAGACAATGCCAATCCTTTGGGAACACTTGGTCAAATCTGACGTCCAGTTATCTGTTGTATCATTGCCTTGGTTCCTATCGCTATATATCAACTCAATGCCTCTTGTCTTCGCATTCCGGGTCCTTGATGTTTTCTTCCTTGAAGGCCCCAAAGTACTGTTTCAAATTGGCCTAGCAATTCTTCGCATCAATGGAGAGGAGCTTCTAGACGCAACCGATGATGGGGCGTTTATCTCGGTACTCAAGGCATACTTTTCGAAGTTGGATGAGTCGGCTCACCCAAAATCTGAGAACCCAAAACTACGAGCGGTAACACGGTTCCAGGAGTTAATGGTTGTGGCGTTCAAGGAGTTCTCTAGTATCACACAAAGCAGCATTACGGAGCAGCGAATGAAACATAAAGATGCAGTCTTGAATAACATAGAAAGCTTTGCGAAGCGGACGTCGATCCGAAACCTTGGTCCGGATAGCAAACGACTGAGCTTGGAGGAACTTGGTGTACTATACGATAGGTTTTATGGCATCTTATACGAAAGACAGCAACGTTCACAGATGATACACGAAGAACTTGAACGTCGATCTAAGGTCAGCAGAGCAAAAGCAACAGAAATAGTCACCGGACTTGATGACAGAAAAAGTGTCGAGAAGGGACGAGTAGGTCTTGGGCCAAGTCCGACGCTAATGGATTACGACGGGTTTCGCGAGTTTCTTGCTGGGATTGCCCGTTGGGCAATCTCAGACGCACCCACACCGCCAGAGAAGGACAATATCCCTGAAAGAGAAAAGCAATCGTATTTCAGTACCTCGCGGCGACGTGAGCATTCTCTTTCGCCCTGGGGATATGGGAACCCTGTTCCTGCAGATCATGAGTTTATGCAGAGGCTATTTAGGAGGTGGGATGTGGATATGAACTCGGCTTTGACTTTAGCGAACGTCGTTACAGGTATTGCACACATCAAAGGCACACGCGATATCATGGGAAGTATTACATACTTCTTTGAACTTTATGACGACGATGGGGATGGCAGAGTCGATCGGGAAGGAATCCTTAGGATCTCAGAGGCTCTACTATTCCTCTCACGTAGAGGTTTGGAGGGGTCTCTTACACCTTCCCAGTCAGCGCTGGGCCTCAGTGAATTCGAGGCCAGTAGTGGCAGCTCTCCGGACAGTTCAATGGGAAGCACTAATGAGCGTTTTCTTAGCAGCGTCAGTGGTTTTATTAGGAGGTGTTTTGAATATGCCGATCCTGACCACCCTCAGAATAATGAGTCATCCGCGAGCACAACGAAACCTGACCCTACCGATCCCCTTCACAGTGACTTTAGCATCGCCGGTGACGATGAGGAAGATCTCCTGAATTTCGGTGCTTCTGAGACGACTGTTACTGAAGACTCAGAAAATAGCGGAGAGTCTTCGCGGCCAGACGCTCTAGGCGCAGATAAAAAGCGGTCTTCGCAACGAAGCGTATCAAAGGCTCAGTCTGAATCTGCAAATGCAGCTCTAGATCCTTCAAATCCTCTGCATATTACTTTGCCAACATTCCGCATGGTCGTTCTTGCAGATGAACTTCTTGAACAGTTCTTTGAGTCTTCGTTCCCTGCATCTTTCCGCGTTCTCGAAACGCCATCATCCAAATCAGGCCAAACAACCAGCTCATCAAGCCTCACGACTTTCTCTAATCTCGGATTCAATAGGTCGAGCACTTCAATATCTCAAGGTACCGGAGGTTCTGGTTCTGCTGGTCACGTTCCTCCTGGAAAAGGTCTTCGTGGTGTACTTGATAACATCGTCACGGATGGCATGCGTGTCGCAACAGAAGTCCGCCGCCGTATGGACGAAGCTCAGAAAGAATTAGAAAAGAATGCGTTGCAGCGGGACGATGATGATGACGACGACGAGCAAGAAGATGACACTCGAACACCTAACGCATATAGTAGAGATTCGGATCGTAGAAGCGTCAGATCTGAGGATAGAGACCTTTTGGAGGGTGCTGAAGCTGATGCAGGCGATATTAAGGCTGTGACTCAGGTGATACCTTCCTTGCTGAACGCTGATGATGTTGGATCGAGCCGTCCGCGAAGTTCTAACAGTGCGACGCAGAAGGTCTTGGAGTTTGAGAGATAGTTGTCCTGTTTTATGGTGTACTTATTCTTGACTCTTTGGGGTAGGCTGGGAGACGCTGGGCTGATGGACAGGCGTTGTTTAAACCGAATCATATGCTCAAGCTACTTAAATAGCATCACGAACGAAATACTGTACTTTCAGACTAGCCTATAAGCGAAGGTACCTTTATCAGGAACTCTTTATCCATATACCCAATCTTCGTGTAGAACACATCAATTACCTCCTTACCCTGCCCCAAATATAGTATTAAGTGGAGCCAGGGGCTTGAAGGATGGCGTCGGTAAAGGAAGTTGGAGTAGGCGGGGGAAACCCCGCATCCTAGCGTCATCGGCACCTCCAGTTGATACCAAGTTACACGAGTGTAACCAGGTATTCAAGATCACAAAGCAGCAATTGGCATCCTATCTGGCAATGAAATGCTATGATGCGCCGTGCATTGAAGTTCAGTGACCCTCAAAGCGTCGCCACGACGCTACAAAGAGCACAGCGTAGAGGTCTACTGACTAAGTCTCATAGCCAAGGCCCTCTCGAGGTGAGTGTAATCCGGACATCCGACGGCCTTCGTCGTTACTGATATATTCAAAGCCGCCATTACTTGAGCAGACCATCCCACAGCATTTTGCGTCGATTGTGTCCAAGTACGGAGACAGGAATGCTGTTATTTCGCGGGCCCAGCAGCAGCGACTTACGTATGATGGATTGAATAAGAAGAGCAATGCTCTAGCCAGAGGATTGCAGGAACTAGGGATCAAAAAGGGTGAGAGGGTTGCCGTGAGCTTGGGAAATAATATCGAGTTTGCTGTGGTGGGTATCTGAGCTTCAGCCATTTTCAGAAACCAAAGCTAACTCAGACTGCAGACAACCTATGCTTTGTTCAAACTCGGTGCTATACTGGTATGTTATTTGAATAACTCCCGGCATAGTACATTAATTGTTGACGGACCAGGTGCCTTTGAACCCAGCGTTCAATTCCCCGCAGGTCATTGCAGCCCTGTCTCATCTTTCGGCTTCGCACCTTATTATTGGCACAGAGACGAATGTTGCATACAAACCACCTCGAGAAAACATAGGTCTTCTTCATCAGGTAGCCCCAGATTTGACCGCCCGCAACATACAGTCAACTTCTGTGCCTTCATTGCGAACCATTACTCTTGTCGATAACTCGGCTGGCCGAGTTGACGTTTCGAAGCTCCATGCCACAACCTCGTTCCAAGATCTAATGTTGAGTTCTCCTTCAGCGGCAGCTATTAAGCCAGACCATGGCCTGCATGTAGACGATATTATCAATATTCAATTTACCTCTGGCACCACGTCTGTGCCAAAGGCGGCATGCTTGACACACAAGGGTATACTGAACAACGGCTTCTTCATTGGGGAGCGAATGCTCCTAACATCAAATGGCGTTGTTGTATGCCCGCCGCCATTATTTCACTGCTTTGGATGTATTTTAGGATATATGGCTACGGCGACTCATGGCGCTGCCATTGTCTTCCCTACAGAGGCTTTTAATCCTAAAGCCACTCTTCTCGCCGTCCAAGAAGAGAAAGCAACAGCCCTTTATGGCGTTGCGACCATGTTTGTTGCTGAGCTAGAGCTTCTTGCGGATAAAATTGTTCCATCTACTGGATTCCAATACCTACGAACCGGTATCGCAGCTGGCTCATCAGTTCCATCGAAGCTCATGGAGAAATTACACGATAAGCTAAACCTCACAGGTCTCACAATATGTTATGGCATGACGGAGACCTCTCCCGTTTCCTGCATGACAACGCCTGATGATCCTCTTGAAAAGCGTCTGGATAGTGTGGGTCGGCTGCTCCCACACGTTGAAGCGAAGATTGTCTCCGAGCATGACCGCAGTAAAATCCTTCCAATTGGTGAAAAGGGTGAGCTGGCAGTCTCTGGATATCTCGTCATGAAAGGATACTGGGATGATGAAGAGCGGACAAAGGAAGTGCATGGTATTGAAAGGGACGCGGAAACAGGTGACGAGAAGGTTTGGATGTACACCGGTGATGAGGCTGTGATGGATGAAGATGGATACGTGAAGATCACAGGCCGAATTAAGGATTTGATAATCCGTGGTGGAGAGAATATCCATCCTCTAGAAGTAGAAAACGTCCTCTTCGCCCATCCAAAAGTATCTGAAGCGTCAGTCGTCGGTCTACCAGATGAGAAGTATGGGGAATGCGTCGCAGCATTCGTTGTAGTCCACGGCGGAGTTGTTACCGAGGATGACGTGCCGCGTGCAAATCAAGAGGTCTTGACGAAACAGGAGCTCCGAAACCTAGTCAGAGAAAATCTGAGCAGTCACCTCGTCCCGAAGTACATTTTCTGGTTGAAACATTATCCCAAGACACCGAGTGGGAAGATTCAGAAGTTCCAGTTGAGAGAAGAAGGGATAAAGCTCGTGAAAGAGGGTAAAGGTTTATAAAACCGAGAGCAGTGAATATATGTCGGGACTCAGGTAGACTACATTTAAGAAATGAGAGCTAGATAGATACCTTATGCCTACACCAAACCTTAAGTAGTTGTTGTTATTCTAATCCACTCTATATAATGAGTTGATCGAGTTAACTTAAGTTAGATGAGTGCAGTGCTACGATGCCAGAATCATGACGTCGGGGATGCCAGGGAGGAAATGGGGCGTAAGTGGAATTAGGCACGTGTATATACTTCCACGCTGCCAAATATTTCATTTGCCGATCTTCCGGTGAGCGCCTGTAGGGTCACCTATGCTGTCCCTTCGGGGGGTCCTTCGGGACCTTAAATAGGAGGAGTTCCCCCTGTGGGGTTCCTCGAGAACTAGTCTCCGTATTACTTCACCTACTGCTATACAAGCTATTACCTACGCTTCTCCAGCGGTGGGATCCTTCCAAACATTCAGAGTATATAAGTATTAGAGGTTATAAGCACTGAGAATACAAGAAGCCTGGAAGCTTACAAGTACTGAGAGTACTAGGAGCATATAAGTAATAAACAACGTAATAAGGCGCTGGAAGCACCAAGAGCACTGGCTTAGTTTAGGGCATTATATTAAAAGTAGCTTCAATCCGACCTGAATTTGCATGCTCGTAGATCGTGCATTCAATTTTGGCATGATCATGATCATGATCATGATGCGCATTACTTTATCTTATCGATCTCGACCAGCGAGCGGGCTTGGCATGCCAGAACTGTACGTTGCGTACAGTGTGGACTCTCGACCCTTGAGGGTAATCCGACTGACCAATTCGACACTTGCCGAAGATCTTGCGTGACTTAAAAATCTTTCCCGCCACGTGTTGAAACTGCGAGCCTGCGAGCCTGGGGCAAGAACCGGACAGGGTGTCCGTCCGCGCGCGAGCACTGTGGAGCCTGAGGAATGGCCCGGGCTGAGGCCTCCTCCAGCCGCAGGGCGGACGTGCGCTGAGTAACGGCCTCGGACGGGCGCCCAGGGTGGGTGTATCCGTCCTGCCCGCAGGCGCAGAGGCGGTGGACAGCAACAGCAACCGCCACACCTGGCAGGAAGGCTGACACGACGGCTGACAGGACGGCCAGCAACGAACGGTAAGTGCGCGGCGGCGGGTCTCGCTGGCAGCCACTTTTTGCTTCGTCAGTAACCGCCGAGAGCTCTTTGAGTCGACCTGATGGGTTGGGTTCTTCGTCAGTAAACGGCGAGAGCTTTAACCAATTTGGAGTTACTTCGTCAGTAAATGACGAAAGCTTGGTGCCAATTTACGAGTTCTTCGTGGTTTCTTTGTCAGGAACGACGAGAGCTTCGAGTCAATTTAGAGTTGCTTCGTCAGTAAATGATGAAAGCTCTGAGCCCATTTCTGACTTCTTCGTAAGTAAACGACGAGAGTTTTGGGCCAGTTTTATGTATTCCGGCTTTTTTCCGAGCCGCGTGAGGGCCAAGAGCACTGCAGTTTCGTCATAGCATATAGCACACCCCACGCTAGGCTCCGATATGCCCGCCTCCCAACATCTGATCCTTATAAACTCTTTACCCTCTTCACTCTTCACTCTCTTCACTCTTCACACTTCACACTTTACATTCACACTGCACAATTCACAATCCACTCATACAACCGATCTCGCAAAAACACCGCAATCATGACCAACTCGCTAGAACAATTGAAGGCTACTGGCACCACCGTTGTCAGCGACTCTGGTGACTTCGCTTGTTAGTATATCTCCTGCTCTAGTCTCGTCCGTACTGACTCGTTCTAGCTATCGGCAAGTACAAGCCACAGGATGCCACCACCAACCCATCGTTGATTCTCGCCGCATCAAAAAAGCCTGAATATGCCAAGCTGATCGACTCCGCCGTCGCCTACGGCAAGAAGAAGGGTGGTGACGTCGATGCGCAGGTCGACGCCAGTCTGGATCGCCTTCTGGTCGAGTTCGGCAAGGAAATCCTCAAGATTGTCCCTGGCAAGGTCTCAACTGAAGTGGATGCTCGATTCTCCTTTGACACACAAGGCTCCGTTAACAAGGCACTCCACATCATCGAGGTAAGTTCTTAGTAATTTCCAGCCATAATAGTGCATCAGCTAAAGGGCATTATAGCTCTACAAGGAGGTCGGTGTACCGAAGGAGCGTGTCTTGATTAAGATTGCCTCCACATGGGAGGGTATCAAGGCTTCGCAGATTCTCCAAAGTCAGCACGGTGTCAACACCAACTTGACTCTCCTGTTCTCCCTCCCACAAGCTATTGCCGCTGCTCAGGCAGGCGCATTCCTCATTTCTCCCTTCGTTGGCCGTATTCTTGACTGGTACAAGGCAAACACAAAGGTGGAATACACAAAGGATAACGACCCAGGAGTTGCCAGCGTTAAGGCCATCTTTAACTACTACAAGAAGTTCGGCTATAAGACCATCGTCATGGGTGCTTCTTTCCGAAGCATTGGTGAGATCACTGAGCTGGCTGGATGTGATTACTTGACCATTGCAGTAAGTCGATAGCCGCACCTCTATTTTGTGTGAAATAGAACTTCACTGACGAATCTGCGTTCTATAGCCAAATCTTTTGGAGCAATTGTTGAACTCACAGGACCCAGTCCCCAAGAAGCTTGATGCTGCTGCAGCCAAGACCCTTGACATTGAGGAGAAGGACTACCTCAATGACGAGAGTTTGTTCAGATTCGACTTCAACGAGGATACGATGGCTGTCCACAAGCTAAGCGAAGGTATTAGCAAGTTTGCTGCTGATGCCCAGACACTGAAGAGCATCATCAAGGAGAAGCTCCAGAAGGCTTAGATATATTATTTACAGGGATAAAGGGCGGGTTTGAAATTGTAGCGAATGCTTTTGTTAGGTAGACACTGCCTTTTTGATGGTGTAGAAAAAACATTGAATTATTTATATCGAACATGCTCGGTGCTTGCTAAGGTGAGCACGCAAATTCAGGTCGGATTGAAACTACTTTTAATATAATGCCCTAAACTAAGCCAATGCTCTTGGTGCTTTCAGCGCCTTATACTCCCAGTGCTCCTATGCTCTCAGTGCCCGTTGCTTGCTTCAAGTGCTCTCAGTGCTTATAAACTTCCAGTACAAGTGCTAGTGTAGATAATTCTGGGGCTCCGGGTTTTTTGTGTTCCTCACGTGACAATAGAAAACAGGTCGGGTAGGCGCCCACAATTGCGATAGTATAATATAGATATAGATTTGCCAGTAACACAACCAGAGCATCGTATAATACACATGCTGTATAGGAAAGATCAGAAAAGCCCCTTCATGTACGCCGTTCGCTGAAGAACGCAATCTCAATGCAAAGGACACACCGGTCCATCCATCACTCGCTCCAACCCCACGTTGAAAGCCTCCTGCAGGCCAGACTAAGAACGGGAGCGCTTGTAGAATGTAGAATGCAGAATGCAGAATGCCCAGCATACCGTCAGAAATCCCATCTCGATCTGAAATCATCTGTTCAATTATATGGGGTACGCTCTGGACCGGTAGGCGGGCAAGTGGCATGTGCTCGTAGAAACCCCATCAACGCCTTCAAGTCTGTCATGCTTGGTATCATTGTCGCCCCTGCACATGAGGCTGCCCATGCAAATGATCAGGAACCATTGCGCCCTGTGGAACAACAGAAAGGTGAGCGTCTGGCTTACGCCCTGCCGGCCAGAAGTCGATTGCTGCGACCACATCTTCACCACGCTCATCTTCAAATGCATAGAGAATCTTTCTGGTGTCAGCATATCCATTTTGATAGGGGAGTTGGACGTGATATGAGCTTACCTCTCTAGTGCTTGTATGAAGCATGCGGATATTTTTAGCGGGTACAATGTGCACTGTATTAGTCTCGATATTCCTAATTTCAATAAAGTTTGGTTCAAAGGCCAAGATCCAAGGATATGACAAAGCAAAGCTCTGCGGTAGACCTTCCCAATCAATTCTCCAATCTGGCCTTGCTCGCCAACCATTACGGTTGACAAAGAATGAGAATTCGGAATAGTTGAGGAGAAACTCGCCGTTGAGGCGTTCGATATGGATTGGCCGCACATTTTCTTTCCGAGCGACGAAGTCCAATGAAGTATCTGCTTGGTCGAGAAGCGATTGCGTTTCAAGGGTCTCTAAAGACACAACCTCAAATCCACGGGCACATGCAACGCATAGTTTGGATTTGAGGAAATGAATCGATGATGACTCAGTTGGTATGTAGAACTCCTTGAATGCTTTGAGCTCATCCTGGCCACCACTGTTGAACATCTTGAAACCTTTCTGCTTCTTGCCCTTCGACATGGCATCATTGGGTTCAAAGACCTTAATAGTCGTTGATAGGGCCGAAGACTTCACACAGCAGACCAGGTGACGCCCCAGACAAATGCCTGTTTTGAAGAAATTACAGTGACTTTGAATTTTCTTAGGGCGTTTGCTCAGAGCAGGCTCGTTCGGATCCAGGGCCGTTAGAGAATACGACAAGAGGGATTTAGCGGAGAGAACAAGTAACAATTGATACTCTTCAAGCACATCAATCTGGGTGACGTTGGTAACATCCAGTACACGCTTTGGCTTTGCTGAGGCATCCTTTGCTCTGCGATCCGAAACATAAATTCCGGAATCGGTACCGTATATTAGTTTACGCCCACCATCTATTACACATTAACTTTAAAGTTGCCTATAGTAGAGGGAAAAGCTTACCGAAAGGTGCCACACAATTGACTCTGTTACTTGCAGAAAAGAAGTTACTGGAAAGAATGGTCTTGTTGTAGAAGTCACCACGCGCACGTAGCTTCTCTTGCTGCTCTCCAATATGCTCAAGCCACTTTTTCCGGGCCCCTTGAGTACTAGCGTACAAAGTTAATTCGTAACCACCCTTCCTTCCGAGATGGCGGAAGCTGATCGGGAATCCTTCCTTCTTGGATGCATCGGTAGTACTGCTTTTTGCTAGGGATGTTAAGCTAGATGAGGGCCTCTTCACAATACCCGCCTTAGGTATAACGTCATCCATTTCCTTGATGGCAAGAAGTTCGAGTGGGATAGGCTGCGTAGTAGGTTAGATACAAAACTCAGGAACTCCTCGATATGTATTGCATGAGAACTCACCCTTCGGTAAACCTTTACTTCCTCCTTCTTACCAACCATTTTCACACGCACCAAGAGCATGGCATGGTCGAAAAGGTATGCTTGAATGCCATCTGGATCTGTAGGCGATTTCTTCAACACACCTTTATAGAGCAGTTCGCGGCCGTCTTCAGTCAGTTTCAAGTCAACCCGCTCATTAGGTCTAAATCGAAGTTGCTCGTGGAGCTGCTTCAGATTGAACCGATTTTCAGCTTTACCAGATTCAGCATTGACGCGAGTCAAGAGATCTCTGATCATTTTCATAGCTATTGGGAGATCCTTGATATCTTGACTGGACGGATCGGTATATTTGAGCACATTGTCAAGCAGAAGAGGGTAACGTGCTAGTCTTGTCGTTGGCTTGGTTAGGTAACCGTTGAGCTCAAGTTTCCTGGATTCCTTTCGTCGTTCTGTCTCGTCCACAAACTTAGAGAAGTAAGGGTTCAGGGATCGTTCTTTCTCAAATTCAAACTTTCCAGCTAATTGGTTTGAGCCGTACGTTATAAAGGGCTCAAATTGTGGAACAAATTCCAAAAATATGTCTCCAACGCATTGGACGACCGGGTGTTTTCTCTGACGTTCCGTGAGAGAATCCGCGAACCTCGAGCTGACAGCATGAATACTCGGAGGATCAATGATGTTGCAGAAGACCGTGCGTACAATCCTCTCCTTTCTAGATTCAGGGATAGGAGATGGTAAAGCCGGGTTAGAACTTCTTAGCGGGATGATCCAAAAGTCTCTCAGATATTCAAGGTCCTTCACGAAATCCCTTTCAGTGTACATGATCTCTGATATGACTTCTTGTCGCTTCTTCTCCCGATCACCGACGCTATCTGCTACTTCTTGAGACACCGTATTAATCCAAAGCTTTTGCTCATCTGGCTCATCCGCATCGTGTAGACTAGCTTGAGATTTCTCTCGTCGAAGACCAGGTTGGGGCTTTAGGTTCAGTCGTGATTGCTGCTCCAGTCTTCGGGGACATGCTATGGAATAGCAGAGGTGATCTGGAGTACAAGTAGGGGAATAACATTCGGTCAATAAGACAAACACGCCGTTGACTTCTGGCGCATCTGATGGCTCGTCCATTAACGTTTCTCGAAATTGATACATTTCCGTTGGCGAATCACGTAGACGATGGTCATAAGTAACATCGTGAAAAAATTTCTGCGCATCGAGAGCTCGACCTAACAAAAGCGCCAAATTTCTGTCTGTAGTCTTGATGATGTAGCTTATAACATCTACAGCCTCAGATCCGCTGAAAGCATGCTTATATGTTAGATCGTTCTTCGTTCGGTCCCCAACTGCAATTTTCTCCCGAAAACACTCGCCAACACGAGAGAGCAATGCTGGGTAAACAAGTGGAGCTTTATTGACATGTCTTGACCTATTGGTGCTGCCGCTGACAGACTTTGCAACAGAAGAGCGATTGGTTACCGAGTCGCTTCGATCAGAAGAAGGCGCAATTGTGGATGCCATAGACATGGTTCGGTTTGTATCGGCTGCAGTCGATGCCATACTCGTGGTCCGGGTCATTGTAGCTGGAGCATTGGGCACTTGGGGATAGCCGTTCGACCTCTGCAGATCTTGAGAATCGGAAGCTGAAGTTCGCCTGTTTGGAATAATGCGCCCACTCATAGTCTGATGCTCTCGATCTTGTGAATAGCTCGTCATGGACATTGAGCGCTCATCATGCCGCTCTGGGACTATCCTGCCTTGAGCAGTAGTGCGAGCATTGTGAGACTGATATGGAGCTTGGCGGAAAGCGTTCGCGGGAGCCTGTTGTTGATATGTATTTGGGGGAGGTTGATACATCTGTGGTCTAGGAGTAGATGCCATTGATTGAGAACGATACGGGTCAGCGTTCAATGCCGGACCTTGGCTGGGTCCTGGGCCACCTTGGTAATACCGTTGCCCGGTAGGTCGTTGGACGAACTGCTGGTATTGCTGTGGATTTGGTGGTGCCCGAGGATCAACGCGCTGTGGTGCAGGATAAGGCCGACGATCATTTCGAGCTGAAGGTGGGAGATGCTGTGGCTGTGGCTGTGACTGTACTTGGCCAGGCCCTGAGTGTTGGCGTTGTCCTTGATAATATCCGTTGGGACCATCTTGTCCATTTGACGCATACCCGTGCGGCGCCGGAGGATAACCGCCTTGTTGACGTGGTGGAGGAGCCCTTTGCATACCAGCAGGAGGTCCAGCATATTGCGATGTCATCGTCTGTGTCCTTCCTGGCGCAATATTACTTGGATGAGCCACAGAAGAGCTCATCGTCTGTGATCGGCCAGGTGGTGGAGCGGCGCCGAATATATTCGAAAACGCAGCATCTCGCTGATTGCTTGGGGCATGGCCGTACTCGCTGGGCCTTGGCCCATTTGCTCTATAGTCCGCCATCCTATGCGTCTTCTATAAGCTACGTCAGTCTCACGTCTTCTCACGCGATACCGGTTTGGTATTGATGTTGTTGAAAAGCGTACACTTGATGCTCACGATCTCTAGAGCCAGAACCAAGAACACGGATCAGCGCGAAGCCACCTACTCAGTTTCGACACCAGCGGATTTATGTCGTAAAGCAACCGTCGTCTGCTCACCAGACGATGGCCTAGGGGGGGTACCGCAGCTATCTTGGACTAGGGAGATCGTGGCCCCGTCCTTCGGCGTCGATACTTTTCGCTACCTATCTCAATCACTAAAAGCAAGCGCTGCTGCTGACAGTGGGGAAAAGCATTGAGATGGCGCGCTTAACAGCTTAATCGGCAATGCTGTTGTCGTGATAACTGTTGAATAATGTATGGGATTCTCGTAGATCTCAAAACCGCCTCTTAGCTCCGCTCGGATGTATCGTTGTCACTGCCCCGGAAAACGATCCGTGGTAAATGTAATTTAGTGATAGGCTGAGCCCACCAAGAAAATTATACTCGGTCAACAAAATGTAAACGCGCTTTAATTATAATATTTTTATGATACGGATTGGGCGCCGCACATATTTCAGAGAAGTGGTCCCGTGAACTCCGCTATCATTCTTCATTCCAAACACTGACGTCACGTGCCTTAGATACTAGCTTAGTTTAGCTGCATAGCGTCGCATCGAGCTTGTATCTTCGTAATTATCTTTTTACATCTCTGTCAACCTCATTCGAACTGTGTCTTGTGCCAGCCCCGGGCCATAAAAGCTCGATTATTGTAGCCGAAGGCTGTTTCAATCATGGCAGAGTCGCAGACGGCACCCAAGTTTGCTCCGTTCTTCGGAATGGTAAGCTCCCTCCTTGAGTAGCCTCGAGCAATTGACTGATAGCTTTCATAGGCTGGCATTGCGTTCGCAATGATCTTTGGCTGTATGGCACTCTTCTCTAGTTTTGTCTGAAATAGTAACTGACCGGGAGCAGGCATTGGTGCAGCTTACGGGACAGCTAAGTCAGGCATTGGGATTGCCGGAGTTGGAACGTTTCGCCCAGATTTGATCATGAAGGTGGGCACTGTGTCCATGATTGTCGCGACATCCTTTGCTAACTAGTATTTCTACAGTCACTGATCCCAGTCGTTATGTCTGGTATCATTGCAGTCTACTCTTTAGTCATCGCAGTCCTAATAGCAGGAGATATGGCCCCGCCGCCGGATAAGAACTACGCCCTTTTCACGTACGACTACGTAATATCTTCATAACAGCAAGCAAGCATAGCTAACGATGATGGCAGTGGTTTCCTACATATGGCAGCTGGTCTTTGTGTTGGCTTAACTGGTCTCGCGGCCGGCTATGCCATTGGCATTGTTGGAGACATGGGAGTTCGCTCGTACATGCAACAATCAAGGATCTTCGTTGGTATGGTCCTAATCCTCATTTTTGGCGAAGTTCTGGGTCTCTATGGGTGAGTAGAATGCATGATATAAATAATATAAGAGGAGTTACTAATGACACCAGACTCATTGTTGCCCTTATCCTGAACACCAAGAGCGGAGGTTGAGCATACAGCTTGCATGGTGTCGCACTTAGCCCTCTGAACAACAGAACATAAAGTGTGCAGAAAAGGTTAAGGGCTGCCCTCATGCAGGCGGTTGCTAGAAGTTTGCTGCATTGCTTGGAGTTATCAGTATGAAGGGTGGTCATAAAGTGTGTTCTATGGCTGTATGCTGCAGAAACATATCTGGAGGTTGTTGGCACATGTCATATTCTCTATTGTCCAACAAAATTTGTTGCGTATCGTACAAATTTCACATATAAACCTCATTTAGATATGCTGGTCTATGTAACGCTAGTCTCATTGCTCGTATCAACGCCTTGAGATATGTCCTTCTCTCCCAAGCCAACAATGGATTACTACGCCCTAAAATGCTGCACAATGCCATGCAAACGATCAATGACCACCGGGAAGATAGCATTTGCGCTATCCTCAATCAGTCTCTCAAAATGCCTAATAGCATCCTCCTCACTCATCTCTAAATGAAATCTGTCCTTTACCTTCAGTACAACTTTATCTGGCTCAAGTTTGATATCCGGGATGTTCGCATCCACCATCAAGCTGAACAAATTCAGTATCAGGTTCGATGATTTCCGAAGGGTCGTGTAAGCTGTGAAACAATATTGCTTGAACTGCTGGTACTGTTCAGAGTTAGAGCCGCCCATCCCGTCCACCATTTCTTTGCAGAGTTTCATTGCTGGGGCAAAGGGCTTTGGATCCCGGCCAAGAATGAACCCAAAATCCGCGTGAAAGAAATGCCCGTCGGGGGCGAGAAGAAGATTATCCAGATGGCGATCTCCTACGCCCAGAAGATAGGTAATAACGCAGTACCCAGCACAGGACTTAATAAATGTGTCAAGGGTTTCTTTACGCAGTCCCAATGGCGCTTTATCGTCAGGATTGTTGATTTTCATGTAGGTGAGCGCCGGGTTATTTTTATATTTCGAGCTGATCCCTTGCAAGCTTACTGAGCGTACGAATTGTACGGCACCAGCCGTAGCACCTGTAGCCAGTATCTTATATGGGGATAGCTTAAGATCTAAGTTCTCCTTCTGCAGTAGCTGATCCATGAGAGTGATGATCTGGATCACCAGCTGGTCTTGACGAAGGTCATCTCCAGTTTTGAAGATGATGGGATATTTATGACCACTTGTGGTCTTGAATGAAACCATAATTGGAGACAGTGAAGACTTGAAAACCATTGTATCTTCTGGATAAACTCCAACTATCAGTATAGAAGGGTCTAAAGGTAGCGGTAAAGGAGGATCTATTGTGATAAGTTCGTTCTTTGGATCAATAAGGAAATGCTTCACCCGCTCGAGCTTGCGTGGTATTGCCTCCTTCAGTAACTTTATCTCATTCGATATCTTTGATAATACTGTGATGAGTTCCGCTTGTCGAAGAAGGACTTGCCGTGTCTCTATACCATCAGGAAGTTTCACCAACTCGGTCATGAAATCATATTCGACCTTTGCGAAGAGTTTGCGATATTCGACCGGCTGGTCTTCACTCTTGTCATCGCACTCCACCATAAGATACCAGTGGAAGTAGTTCCCAAGCAAGAAGTTATTAGTCGCTCTTGCGATCAAAAACCGTGCAAGTGATGAATCCTGAGTGGCGTCTTGTGCAGATTCGGGCGAGATATGCTCGAATTTGAGAGCCTGGACTAACTGGAGTAAATAGAGCAAAAGCTCGTCGTCGTCAGATTTCCGCAGACGATCGACAGCAAAGGCTCTGACTGCCGAATTGTCAAACGTTGGGCCTAATAGTTCAAGAGCATCGTCCACATCAATCTCGGTCCATTTTCCTAGGATCTGAACAGCTTGTCTTGATTCGCCATGATCTTGCCAGTTCACTGATTTCACGAACTTGGTCAAGGCTCTCTTATCTCGTGTCAAATGGTGACGAAACTTCCAGACGAGATCTTTCTCCTCAGGTGTCAATACATGCGTTGGCGAATAGGCCATAATGCCATTTAACTCGTCTCTGACTTTTGCGTTCGGCTTGAGATCTCGATCCATAATACCGGTCCGATGACTTCGTACAAGTCGTCGGTGCTTGCTCTCTGCAGGGTTGTCTTTAGAACCAACTTCTGGGTCATATATGCGTACAAGGCGGCCTCCAAATCCGCTATCTTCACCATCACCTATTCCGTTAATACCAGGGCCAAACTGGACTTCTGGTGGTGGCTTCAACATAATATTTGACTGAGAAGTTGACAGATGTTGTAAGGAGGATATCGGCGGTGGCGGGTACTCATGATCTGAGAATACAACAGGGAAATCAAAGCGAGGAAGCTCGATATATAGCACGAACCTTTCATCCTCTGCTGAATCAACTTGAACATCCGTCTTTTTATCATCAGCATTTCCATCAGCAGCTCCATCCAGAGTCAATTCGGTATTATGACGCCTCGACTTTCTGCGTTGTAACGTCTTCATTGATGCACTTGATGCCTGCAGACCGCGCTTTTCAGTACCACGGAAGACTAACTGATCTAGCCAGTCAACGCGAGCGATTTCTCCCATTTCGTGTTTTTTAAACAACTTCTCTAATCTGTCGAGCTCATCGCCCTCCTTATCAACTACAATATCTGTATTCTTTTCATTCTGGCCTTTGCGTCGCGCAAGTGGAAGTGAGGATGGTGTTGAACTCAAAGATAAGCCGTCGGCTGCTTTTCGTCGATGGAGATAGCATTTTTGTCGGCCTTTCTGCAACGTATTCTCTTTGTCAAATAGTGGTAATGTTGTGCCACCAAACGGTACTGCATGGCCTCGTGCACCTTCCCCCCCAGTGGGTGAGAGATCCCAAACGGTGATCGCAAGTTGTGAATTCAAAGGCAGTGTTGAATAGTCGACGGGGAGTGTAAGCCACTCATTCCATCTGAGCATTGTAAGCGTATTGTCTATATTTGATCTATGCGCAGTTGTGTTCGAGGGCCACTTACTTCCTCTCGTGCCTAAAAGGCTTGTACGCAGTTTGTACCGGTACAGTCAAAGGCTTAGAGTCCGCCCAAAGTTGTACTGTAACGTATAGATCTGATTGAGGACTAGAAGTATAGAGTTAGCCCATGAGTCTGTTTATATATGTTGCAGTCATACCTCAGGTTTGACCCGATGTGTCGTAAATCGGGTCTCTTGATCAGTGTAGAGAATGGGATCTGGGACTGCTCTCCTTCCAAGCTCCCGCTACATAGCAGTTAGTATAGTTATCGTAAGATGCTAGAGGGGGCATTGAACTAACATTTTAATATTCAGAGGGATCTCTAGAGACTCTGAGCTTGCAAATGAAAAGGGGTCCATATCCCATTTTCATAGAACTTGATACCTTGTTCTAGAATTTAGACCCATCTATGGATCGGCGAGCCTCATCACAAGCTACACGTTGGTCCGTGCGCGTCGCATCCTCCGCTGTTTGCAAGCGCGTTTGTTCTCCCGTAAAGTGGTGATATGCGACGCGACTTTCTTCCACAACGGCCCGCTGCAAAAGGCAACCATTTGCATCATTCCATGGCGCCGTTAATATTTCGGTAAAACAACACGATTTGCGCCAGGTCGATTGCCTGGAATCCTTCACACTATTTAAATCGCCTATGCCGCAATCGTGAGCGCAGATTGATGGTTCGTGTTTTTAACCGCCTTCTAAACCACCGATACATTCCTAGAGCCATTCGATGGCGAGGCTTACGAAGATGTCCGAACCGCCCGCTCCGCGGTTCAGCGCAGACCTATATGATGCCACACCAATCCCTGAAAGCCAGCGCGAGGCTATCAGTGATGCGCTTCCCTCGATGTCACCTTCTCCGAGTGCCTCAAACTCATCGGATAAAGAGAACAGGTCCCAGCATACGGATAAGGGAAAGGGTCGCTCAGTAATGCCGCCACCGAGGCTTCCAACAGCATTATCAGATCTTGATAGAGCCAGCAAGAGAAAAAGAACGGATGACAGAGATGTGACAGCTGCGCATCAACAGCGAAGGCGGCGAAAGATAGAGCCTGAAGATCTGGAGGTTGAGGATGATGACGAAGAAAGCGATAGCTACGATCCGAATCAGGACATCGAAACACGAAGACGGCTACGCAGAGGGTTAAGAAGTCTGGCGAAAGACCTTAATGATAATCGTGCTGAATACCTTAATCCCGCATCTACGGGCCTACTAGATACTCTAACGAAGGCAAACGAGATTACTTCCTCGGTCAAGCAGACCACAGATGCAACTATCGATTCCAGACTTCTTGTCACTACCGCGGATCTTTCATATCGCAAGACAGTGCAGCTTACGCTAGGAGGGAATTCTGCACAAGGGGTAGATGTCGATGAATTTGTCTCTAAATGTATCACTTTTATGAGAAGAGCGGATGGAGCAGTTCAGGACGGACCACGAATTCCGAGCAACACTCAACGAAGACGGAGGATACAAAATATTAGCGATAATTCCGATGCAGAAGATGGAGAGGAAGGAGATATGTTAAACTGGGAGCACTTGGGTCGTTTTGTCTGTTTGCAACACAACTCTCGTCCTGCAGTACCTGGCTTCTTATTGGGCCCCTTATCATTAGAGAAACGTGCAAGAAAGCCAATCCAGCGGAGAGTTGGATTGAAGAACAGTAATCTAAAAGAGACGCGGCCAGAGGTGTTGAATCCCGACGAAATTGAAAAGACGGAGAATGCAAATCTAACTGTCCTCTGCGCAAGAATCCTCAACAGGCTGAAGGAGGCTCAAAGTGACGGTGAAGCCGCTGTGGAGGCAGAGGCACGTGACGACATGAGCCAAGCGGAAACGCGAGCTCTTATGGATAAATACGGGGTACACGAAATTGGAGGCGTAGACCTATTCAAATTCGTAGTTAATCCGTATTCTTTTGGGCAGACCGTCGAAAATCTGTTCTATGTTAGCTTCCTCATTAGGGACGGTAAGGCGGGCATTACTATCGATGATGATGGCCTCCCAGCTCTAGGTAAATCACAAATAAATCTTGGTCTGGTACCAGGCTAACATCGCACTAGAAGCAACAGTTCCACGAAAACGGACAGAGAGTATAGTAAAGGGAGTTATGAAGCATCAAGCTGTTCTTTCTATCGATATGCCTATGTGGAGGGAGCTGATAGAAGTATTCAACATAAAGGAGCCGATGATCGAGCATAGAGTTGAGGAACAGCAGACTCAAGTGGGTACGAGAGGATGGTATAGCTAGTATTTCGGCGTCAGTGGGCTCAGAGGTTTGCTCTAGTATCATCAAGCACAAAGGGGATAAACCAAGGCGTTGCTCTATACCATGATAATAGGTTTGGGTTGCATTGTATACATAGATTTCTTCAGGAGTAACTGCTGGCTCATTTGATATTATTTAATATTGCTCTTGAGTCTGTAGCATTCGCTAATAGATGGCAATTGCTTAAGTGCATCGCTGCATATTTGATAGTAAAGTGATTTCAAGAGCTTAATACATTACCAATATTTTCTCTTTCAAATCTAGTCAACGAGGTTGCGAAGCTAATAAGGGAAATTCTCAGACATCATAGCATTTGGTTTGTTGAGAATTGGTCCTATTGGGCCATCATTTCCTGTATAACAGGTAATAACAGGTCGGTAGTTCCAAGGAGGAAACCAACAATCTCATTTGAAGGCAACATATTGTTATTCGAATAACCGAGTTGCCATTGTCGGTCATTTTATGGTCTCTTTTCGTGGTGCTGCATGAATAGGCAAATTCAATAGCAAGTGTAGCAAGGTCGCCGCTTATTGCGGACAATCATATGAGCCGCATTGAATACGACGAATGCATCTGAGACCAATTGACAGTAGGTCTATTGTAAGGTATAAGTATATAGAACCTTTCACCTCTTTTTTTTCCTGTTCACATCGTCTACCAAATTCCCAACCTCATCACACTCCCAATTTGACAGAAAAGCACATCACACACATCAACAAAATGAGTGATCTTAATCCAGCAACCAAGCCGGGAGGTCTGAACCCGGGAGATAACTCTAAGAAAGAGATCAAAGACGCCCCCCAAAACGCTGATGGTACACCAGTAAAGCCAAAAAGGAAGCACACGAGATCAAAGAGAAACAAAAAACCCGCAAGCGTTGCCGCAGGCGGTGCCGAGGGTAGTGCCAAGCAAGACCGGAATGAGGTTAAGAACGAGGCGCGCGACAAAGAATTGAGGGAGACGCCGAAGAACTTGCCCGCATTCGAATCAACCGTCGGCGCACAACAACAACAACAACAGCGGCGGCAGCAGCAGATCAACGAGATGGTGGACCAAGACGCAGGTGAACTTGAATCTGAGCGTTACAATGAGTTGAATGCCAAATACAACGATTTACTTGGCGAACATGAGCAGCTCCAAATTTCGATTGATGAGTCTGAGGCCAAGTATCGGACGGGCGCGGAGACGGCTCGCGAGTATCGCCAAGTATTAACCGCGCGTGACGCCCATATCAAAGACCTAGAGAGCCAATTGGTAAAATCTAAAGGAACCATTTCCGAGCTCGAGGAGACGAATTTGAGAAAGAACAAGGAAATCAGAGACAAAGTCGGCGAAGCTCAAGATGCGAAGAAAGAAACTCAGACTCTGAGAAGTGAGATCGATAAGACAATCCGCTCTAAGACCAGCCTAGAAGTGGCAAATAGGAACCTAGAAGTACGAGTCGCAGCACTTCAGGATGAAGTTGAGGCGCTTCAAGGGATTGTTCCAGAGCGTGATCAACTCGCCCAAGAGCTAGGCGTATCAGAGCACGCGCTACTGGCGGCTGAGGAACAACTCGAGCTACTTCAGATGGAAAGCACTCAGTTCCACGATATTGTCGGACCTCCACAAAATACTGATCTCAAACCAAAGGATACTAAGCAGAAGAAACGCCTTGACTCGTCTCTAGAGGATCTTGGCGGCGATGGCCAGGAGTCAGATGGCTCGCAGTCACATGACAGCAGCGAGTCGGAATATGAGGAGATTACTACGAAGACGGAGACCAGGCGGCAGAAGAAAGCGAAGAAGGGAAGCAAAGTGCCAGAGATTGTTTACGTCGATAGAGTAGTCGAAAAGATCGTTGACAGACCAGTCGAAGTAATTGTCGAAAAGATCATTGACAGACCAGTTGAGAAAGTCGTCGAGAAGCCAATCGAAGTAATTGTCGAAAGGATTGTTGACAGGCCAGTTGAGAAGATTGTCGAAAAGATTGTCGAAAAGATCGTCGACAGGCCGGTGGAGAAGATCGTCGAGAAGATAGTCTACCGTGACCGGATTGTCGAGAAGCCAGTAGAAGTAATAGTCGATAGAATCATTGACAGACCTGTTGAGAAGATTGTCGAAAAGATTGTCGACAGGCCGGTGGTGAAAATCGTCGAGAAGGAAGTCTTTCGTGACCGAATCGTTGATAGACCAGTTGAAAGGATTATTGAGAAGGAAGTCTTCCGTAACAAGATCATCGAGAGGGAGGTTGAGGTCTTCAATGATCAAGTCATATATAGGAGCCAAGACCCCTTCTTGCTCTGGTTCCAAGTATACATCAATCTCTGGATCATCTTCGAGTTCCACTTCACTTGGTGGCTCACCGAGTTCTTCCCCACCATCGCCAGAGCCCTCAATGTCTCTGCAGATCCAAAAGTCTACGATCATAGCTCTGTTGCCGAAACTCCATCTGGAGCAGAACCAGATGACATTGTCGCCAGTGAAACGATCAATGGTGACGCCGATAAAGATATCTTTTCGTGCTCTTCATCAGATACAAGCACATCGATGAGTGATATCATCAGAGAAGAGCTTCCTCCTTTTTGGACAAACTTCTTCGTGCTGCTCACTCACGTTGGTTTCTATACGCTTCTCTACATCTGCAGCACAAACTACTATCTCCTCATCGCCCAACGTTCAATTTGGTTACAAGCCAACGAGCTCACTCGCCAGGCTTTGATCCAGATACGTGGCAACGGTGCATTCTCCAGTGACGGAGGCTACGTGTACAATGTCTTTGGTGAGCAGAAGTGGCTGGATAAGCTGTTTTTCTCGGTCGTCAAATGGGCCAATGTCGACCACAGCTTTCCAGGATAGGCTCCTTCAATTCCAGATGATCCTGGCCTGGCTGTTCTGGAGTTGTGGCTATGGAAGGGGATATATCAGCTAATTCTGGCGTTGAATTGGGTTTGGGATGGCGCATGGGACTGGGGTTCACTGTCGCAGATACCCACATACGGCGTTTGCATTGGCAGTGGAGACAAGGCTGAAACGGTTTTTTTCCCCTCGGCCTTCCGCGATAGGTTATCTACATTGTATCGTTTTCTGCAAGAGACTCGATTCCTTTTAATTCCATTACCACGAGTAGCACTCACGAATGGCCTTTTCTTTCTGAACGCGCAATTTTGCAGACTCCGTTTAGACAGCAGAGATCGCTGGATATACAGACTCGCAGAATCGTCATTAAATCAGATCAAATCAAATAAATAAATGCTTGCAGCCGAGTCTATGAATTGTGAATTGTGAATTGTGGATTGTGGATTGTTAATTGTGGACTGTGTACTGTGGACTGTGAAGTATATGGCTGCGACACAGGCCGGGCACTCCGTAGGAACTCGCAACGCGGTCCCTGACGTGCCTCGGCGGTCGGAAGGTACAGTGGTAGCCATCGTCGGCTTCATAGACCGTCTAGGGCGTGTCAAGGGCCATTATTAGCATTGTTGTGGCGAAAAACGTGCTGAATCATCTTTTACTTGTAGGCTTGGTCTGGGCGCCGTATAATAGATCTAAGCTTCTGTAGCATGTGCAGCCGTTATTCAGCATGCTCGATGATGCTACATCACCCAATCTGACGTCGGCGAAAGGCGTCTAACTTGCTGGATGTATATATATTGAGAGCTTCAGCACTGTACCATCAATCCATTCTTCTAAATTCGAATTCCTATATTTGGTCAAGCACGTCTCTGTTGCTTCTGTTCTGTACTTCTGCACCGGCATTTTGCTAAATAACCCGTCAGTCAGGCCTCGGTCCAGCGTTATCGCCCTTATCGCGCTGCACAGTAGCTCTGTGGTTTTGCGTCATCGCCGTCCTAGGTTTTTGAATTTCAAAGGCACGAGAGGAGCTACCCGCCCTAGCAGCCTCATCGATCATACGTTTCGATTGCGAGACAGTCCTATAACACTCCGCAAACTTCTGCAACTTCCCCAATTCTAGCATCAAATCACTCAAGATGACTTCAAAGCTTATACCAGCAGACCCGGCAAAGGTGATGGTCATTCGCGACATCACTCCCAATGTCGTTACATTCTCTCTCCCATTCACGCGCTACGGGCTCGTCCGAATCGGTGGTCGTGGCACAGTTGGTACGTTTGAATTGCCTCAATTCATAATAACTAAGGCAAAGCTGACAGTTTACATAGTGCGTCTTACATCCGGTGCTCTTGCTGTCTTTTCTCCCGTTGCCCTCACTGCCGATGTCTCTGCAAAACTCCAGTCATTGGGCAACAATGTCAAATACATCACAGCACCAGATATCGAGCACCACATCTTCCTCTCTCAGTGGTACAAAGCTTTCCCTAACGCGCACGTCATTGGGCCGGAGGGACTTCCTGAAAAGCGTGCAAAGGCAGCAGCCGAGGAAGACTCGCCGTCCGCTGGTCCTCTAGTCCCATTCACAACCGTCTTTACTGCCAAGAACAAGGCTTCGACCACCATCTCACCAGAATTTGACGCGGACTTCGACTATGAGTTTGTTGATGCGCATCCTAATAAGGAAATCGTATTTTTTTATAAGCCTGATAAGATCTTGATTGAGGCGGACTACCTTTTCAATCTTCCAGCTACGGAGCAATACTCAAAGACTGGCGAGCCAGCGGATAAGGGAATCTGGACGAAGCTATTTGCTTCCCTGCAGAGTACTGCAGGGACTGCGAAATGGCAAAAGAGATTTATCTGGTATGCCTTTAGCGCCCCAGACCGTCCGGCATTCAATGCCAGCACAAGGCGGATTGATAGCTGGGACTTCAAAACGATCATCCCATGTCATGGTGAAGTCATTCAGAATGATGCCAAGGGAATTTTCAGGAAGGTTTTCGAGTGGCATTTGCAGGGAAAGCAAGATTAGGTTAACCTATAGGAGGTGAATACCATAGGTTGTAGGAGTAGGGTGTAAGACGGGTGTCAAGGACGATTTACTACTTAAATGATACCCACAGAGAGGTATTCATGTTGCTTTCTTTAGTACATTCATTATATAGTCTCGGGTAGTCAAGAAGCGTTTAGTTCTAGGCTATTTAACCTAATTTAAGAACAGTATCAATACCTACTATAACAGGCTGACAGCAAAGCGAACCTCGAACTGTGAAGGTCATTGTATAGGGATACGTTCTGTCCTGTTATATATGTTGTTCAGAGCATTATTGGCAATCCTAAACGCCAACAGCCCAACTCAACCAAACCCCAGAAACAGCATACACAAGTCATGGACAGGACTATCCCAACCTATATTCCCAAACATCAAATTCTAAAACATCCTATTATTATTCCTCCTCATTCCCAATCTAGTCGCAAGCTTATTCCTCTTCCCCTGCTCCACCTCGGTCCTAAACTTAGTCCAGCTCTTCTCTCTCTCCTCCCAATCCTTCATCTGGTCTGCAGCACATTCCCATCAGCCCAAGCGCACTTCCTAAAAAAGCAAAAAGAAAGGGGTTCAAAAGCCAAAATCCAAGAGAGCCAGCACGCGAGCATAAGAAGAGCAAGATCAAAGACTCACCAATCAGCCAGTCCCACCTCCTATCCTCCCTAACCAACACCTCATTGCCCCATTTCTTTAGCCTCTCGCTCCTCGCCCGTTCTGCAGCCTCCTCGCCCACCAGATCCGGATCCTCTAATGGCCTAACGCGCGTGGCAAACTCCTCATTCTCGCGCTCCTCGGCCATCTTCACCACAGCCGCAACGGGATTCGGTGTGCGCGACGCCGCCAGCATCGCCTGCTCGGACCTCACGCTTGCGACGGCAGCGCGCCGGTGCGCGACGCTGTGGTAGTGCCGCGCGGTCGGGTTCGAGTGCAGGCTCGACCAGGTCGGGATGCGGAAGTCGGAGAGCGATGGGGAGGATGGGTTGTGGTGGCGCGGCGGCGAGCTGTACGGAGACGGGAGACTGAGACCCGGAGAGGGAGAGGAGATCGTGGAGTGGTAGGTTGGTGCGTCGGAGATGTACGACGGCGCGGCGGAACGGATGGATGCGGTTTCGAAATCTGCGTTCGATAGGGGGCGTGGGCTGGAGGCGTAGCTTGGCGGTGCTGGCTGTTGTGCTTGGGACGCCATTGTTGCTTCTTTGGAAAGCTTCGTACTGCCTTCTAGTTAGGTGGGTATATCTGAGAGTGCGGGGTTGGCGATAAGAGATAGATCGATCAATCTGCAAAGTAAAGTGCTAGATAAGAAATAGATAAGAGGGGATCTGCTTGGACGAGGTAGAAGATCGTGTGCGCCGGCGATGAGATCTGGTGGAGGGTGAGTGTAAGCAAAAATAAGGGAGAAGAAGGAACACATGTGCTGTGCAGCGTGTTTATACGTGCAAGAAGGATTCTTGGGTTGGGGGTTATGATACTAGGTAGGGTATCAAGGTGACAAGGTTACAGTCCCAAATCGTCTCCAATGAGGATGCAAGTCCATCATAACTACACGTATACTTAATGCATAGGTAGGTGTGGCTTATACTTATTGATACTATCATCACGATGGGGTATTTTTAGAGAAATAGTTTTAAGATGTTTCTAGCTATTGTTTAGTGAGCTTCAGTCTAACTTATCTTATATTAAATGAATAAATAGAGAAGAGAGATGTACACATATCAACTACAAGATAGTGAGTTAACGTTTCTGACAATTGTTATTTTCAATGGCGTGTGATATTTACCGATGCATGGATAATTCCAATTAGAATATAGTCACTAATTCTCCCCCAAAACCCTTTGTGGGCCTGCTTGTGGCTGCCCGTACTGGATCTTGCTCTCTTTATCATCTGTATCTTCATCCTCAATGAGAATATAGTCCCGAATAACACCGCTATTATTCTTAACCACGTCATACTGCTCGTCTGTGCATGTTCCACGATTTAAGATGTAGCAAGTTGGCTGTGGAACAGGAGGTAGCTCGTTCTTGATATGCCAAGTGGATGAGGGACCGAGCGTGCTGTAATCATCCGTTGCTGTAAAGAGTCCAGTTGCAATGTCTCTGTTGGTCATTACCCGCATAAATATCTCATATGATAGCTCAGGTTGGTATGATGGGACTGTATCCTCAATTCAATATAGACTCATTTGATCGATCAGTTAGAGACGTACCTTCGTGTCCAGCTTGGTACACCCTTGAAAAAGAATAGTTCCCGTATTGCCTTACTTGGCCTCCAACGCCGCCAGCGCTGATAATAGGCGTATAGCCAGCATTCTTGAAATTCTCGGTCCTCGAATAGTTAACCGCAAGTGATGCATCCTCGCCCCCTATCCAGTTGCAGGCAAAATCTCTATCACCGTACACCAGTGCAACTTTAACACCACGTTCTAGGAGATAGGAGACAGCATCAAGGCTGCCTATTTTGCCAAGATCGCCTGTCTGCGTGAATGCCTCCTGTACAACTGCTGAAGCAGAAGTGAAATTAATAGGAACACCTAAAGCCGCCTGGACCCAGGTCTGACTCAAGTAGCCATACATATCTAACAAGTCTGTCAGAACGGATATTTTCCGTGAGAAGAGCGACTAACAAGGGTATGGAAATGGATCTGCACTAGGATGGGCAATGTCAAGCCAGCCATGCTATTAAATTCGTTAGCTCCTGGTTGTATTGGGGGAGGTGAAAGCTATACGTTCGTGCCCTTTATGTACGGCTCACTGAGGGAGGCCTCGCAGTATACCGAACTATTCATGCAGTACGAGTTCACTGTCTGATTGTTTCCCCGGGATTCGGGGTCGTATTTTGCTACGAGCTCATGGCACTTGAGGAGCTGGTCTTTGCAACCGCCTGGTTTCCAGTACGCATCAACGGCATCGTCATATTGTGTTTTGTTGAAGGCTTGGATTTCATAGGTCTAGCTTTGTCAGTAAATCTGTAGCCTTGTCATAAGTGTCGGGTGGCAGGAAAGCTCTAACATTATTGTACGCCATCTCAGGATATGCGGGTTCTTGAACTACTGCATCAAGTAGGCCATTAATAATTCCAAGTGTATCAAGGTGAATGAAGTGGCTATTGGGCTCTGTAATCGTCCTATTCTGGATCTTTTCATTCTGCTCCTGGAAAAATCGTACGAAGCCTGGTCCATAACGCCCTCCATAGCTCTCTGTCCAAACACTTACCTTGTCATCATGTGGCTTATAGTGTGGGAACTCAAAGAACCATGTCTGAGCAAAGTGCCAGAATGCATGTGCCGCATGAATGGTCGAGTTTGCTGTTGTATTGAGAGACTGGCTTGCAAACGTACCTACCAAGAACGTGTTGTTCTGCTCCGGGATCTTTTCCGAAAAGTCTACAAGTGCAATTTTCCCATTTTCGATATTTAACGTTCCATTAGTCAGAATGTCGTATGAGAAGCCGACTTGTGAAGGTTGATCCAGATATAGCATGTTCACTTCATTATTCCAGGAGTATGGATTCAGGATAGTCGAGTTAGAGTCATTGCCAATGAAACATGGTCCATTCTCCTGTAGCAGTCCCATCATGGACGATCCTCCAGGTCCTCCGTTGAACCATACTGAAAGTGGTGCATTGACAGGGTCTTTTCGAGCTTCGAAGAACCAAAAGAACCTACTCATTTCAATCGATGCCATCTATGGCTTTACAATATTGTACTCACGTGTTAATTGGATAGTTCTGGTCTTCTCCGTCGATGTCTCTGAGCAGGCCAGGGGGAAGATGTACATATCCACTGTAGCTCTTCACACCAGGTGTTGTTTCACAAATTCCCGGCTATACCTGGTCAATGTGTATCTCTACTAAGATAGGAGTGAGGCGCGATGATTAGGTGCTTACCTCCTTATATGATATTTTGACGCCATCATGGTGTTTGGATTGTAACGTCGTAACGCCTTCTGGAGTTGGTGGGAACTGGGCGAAAGCTACACCGATAAGAACGACAAGAAGAAATACAGAGCTGCGTTTCTGCATGGCTACGGCCAGTGCATTCAAAAGGGCCATGTGAGTCTGATGGATATGTTTCCCAGAGAGTAACGTGATGCATATTTGAATGCTTGCATAGAGTCACATTCTCTGATCTCTGTCCGGACTACAGCTCGGCCCTAACCTTATCGCAACTTGCAGGGATACAATTACTGATACGCTATGACACATATAGGCCCAAGCTTATTCGCATGTACATGCTGTACTTTACATACTCACGAGACTCGAAATGCTGGCCTGAGTGATGGGTTTGCCGCCCGTATGCCTGACCGCATTCTTAAGGCTCCGCAGCGTAAGTACTCTCTATATATGCGCTTAACAGATATGGAAGTGGCCGGTCCTCCGTGCGGCAAAATATCCCTCCATACTACTCTGGAATTTTGGGCGATGGAGCACCTCCTCCCTAAGGTACCGTAACCCTATGCTTCAACGACTTTGATACATCTCCTTTGGGCAGAACGTAGTATTATAAGAGTCGCATGAGTAACTCCCGTAATGGGATATATTAGGCATTGAGTAGTGCCGAGAAGAGCTGACAAGAGCCTACGCTCAGGCTCTCCGTATCATGATTACAAGTCCTGGGAAAAGACAGCACCAGCGGCCTCATCGTTGGTCTCATCAAAGCTTCCGGAGCTGCGTAGAGGTTTCTAGCTCATGTAATTCACCTTTTCGCGCCCCATCCGATATCCCGTAGTGACTTCGTGCTTAATCGGGAGCATCAATGGTTGAAGCTCAACAAGCATCCCAAAAGATAGATCACTGAATATCGGATGAATCTTCTGAAATACTCATATTACACCATCATGCTCTCCCGGTAACCTCTTAACACGCTTTTGTTCCCAATCATCCAAGTCTTTCGCCGCTAATCTCTACGGAGGGAATATCAGTATTGCTATGAGTTTAGATTGTGCAACAATACTCACATAGTATTCCTCCTTCATATCGACCCTTCGACCAGCTTTCCCAATACCGAGCGCTTCTTCCTTGCTTAACATTCTAACTCTTCTGTCATGCTTCTCATATCTGACTGCCGTGGCTGGTGTAAGAAAGAACGATCCAGCTACCATTGTTGCAATGAATGGAAGCCCGAACAGGAGGAACGGATGTTTCGAAAGTTGAGAGCGGTATCTTGCTGCTATGGTGTTTGCCTCGGATGAAGGACGAAACTTGCGATTCGGGAAGACTGCCATGGTTGACAACAGTACAGCTTTCAGTATTCGAGGCGCGTGCGATGTTGGTAGTGTTCAGTCGTTAATAGAGGTTTTTTGCAAATACTGAATCGATTGGTTGTACGGCTAGCGGCAATTGGTACAGTTAATGGTAATTCTGCTTGATGAGAGAAGGATGACAGAAGGGAAGGGGGCAGGTGTGTTTGTCGTTCATAGCAGCTTTTATTTTAAGTATTTGAGCCTTGTACCAACCATCGATCGGCTGTCACGCCGTCACCACAATTAGCCAACAATCCGTTAATTGAGCCACGTGATTTCGCGATCGTTATCATGATAAGGCTTGACGTCGCGTCTCCTCTTGCGAAATAATACAACTACGAATTATGGAGATAGCACAATGGTGCCTATCGTACGGACTGCCGTTACGAACCCTACCATGAATGGTCAGATAGATAGGGCAATAGATGGCCAAGATGCTCCGCCATCCACGCTGGCAGCCCACCTTGTAAACAACATCTCCAACGCACGCAGGCCGTCCAGGAACGATGATCAAGAGGACTTCCAGCAGCTCCTTGCAGAGGTGTCAGACCTTGACACGGCTATCATTGGATCTGCCACTGATGAACAAAACTTGGAGAAAAGGCACAAACTTATCTACGTCGTTGCGAAGGCGGTCCTCGAAGTCTTGACGAAAGACAACCCGTTTACCAACGAACAACAGCTCCTTCAGCAAGCCTCCGAAGGCTTAGACGTACTCATCGCATACATCAAAGAAACTCCTAGTGTTCTAGCACATATTGCCGGTCCCGAATCGAAGCTCAAGAGTGGACGCCTTGTTCCATTATGGATATGGCTATTTCCTCAAATATTGGCACTTTCAGGCAGGCAAAAATGCGAGATGTTACAGGACAAGATTATGCACTTCTTTGTGGTCATATTTGATTCAGTTTCAAAGTCTTTGGAGCTTTGGGCGTTGAACACATCGTTCCTTTCCTATCTTCGTCATTGCGTAGATAGTAAGTATCTAAATTCCTAGTCGCCTTTTGTAACATTGCACAGATACAACGCTTATATGTTTTCTTAGCTACCTTAAGCTACTTCCAAGATTCCAGCCTCATGATTCAAAGTCGAGGGCAAAAGCTGCGATTGGTTCTACCTCCAGTGGGTATTGAGAAAGATATCTCTATGGATGGAAGCCCAGATTTTCACTTAGATGGTTGTACGTATGCCTTGCAAGATATTCCTGGTGCTATTAGGCACGTGACCCACGTCTTATCCATTATTGTGGGTGTCTCATCTTCGGCCTCTACGTCTTACGATATCACTCCTTCTTTTCAGGGGTATTTAGCGTGGATACTCGATAGTTTTCTTGGGCTACGTGCTCTCGAAATTACTTGGACCCCACACTCAAGTCAATACGCAGAGATCAAGTCCTGTGCCCTAGCTGTTAGAACAGTACGCAAACTCCTATCATCTCTAGGTGTTTTACTTTCAGGTAGTGTCGTACGGAAAGGTTATCGCGTATTGGCCAGTATATGTGCCGAGTTTGTCGAATACCCTGGTTCCTTAGTGGAGAGCTCGATTCTAGCAGAATTCTGTTGCACAATCTTGGATATTGCCTCAATCTGCGTTCAGCACGAGTCCGTCGCACAGTCTGTGAGGTGGCGACTATTCCCAGCCCTAATGAACGTTCTGAAGTCGGAATTGCAAGGAGTAGCGTCTACTACGGATTTGAAAGTAGGTCTCCATGAAATACAGCATTTGCAAGCATGGTTACTATATATTCAAACTAATAAAATTATAGCACTGTATCTCCGTTTTAGGTCGAAGCTGCCAGAGATACAACCCAGATACAGATGGGACTGTTTCTAGTACAATGAAATTCGAGAGTGGAGATGTTGCTGCTTACTTCCGTCGTCTAAACCTTTCCGATATTATGCGGCTAGAGGATATATCGGAATACAATGATGGTCGATCACCCAAACGTAGGAAGATCTCTGTTCGAGGGGATTTAGTCGCTGAACTTATTGAGGAGCTCGCCATGATACTAGGCTCACAGAGAGCAGATAGCTTAGATGGAATTAGTCGAGTAGCTGGGTGAGCATTGCATTCAATACTTCCAAAGCATTACTGACGATAACCACCAGGCTCCGCTTTGCTCAGCGTGAAACTGCTGATCGCTGTTTAGCTATGAAAACCCTAGCTCTGCTACCATGTGCAACGGCGGGTACTCTTTCTGTCACCCGTGATCAGGATAATAGTATATGTGAATCAAAGTGCATGGTCTGTGACTATGGACAGTTACCTTGCTTTACGGACCTGGAGGATGGCGATAATAGCTTGGCCCGGGGCGCTATAGCAATATTAACAAACTTGGTTGTCCTTCCTGAATTTGAATCGTCACGCAAACCACGGGTTCTAGCGATGCTAGCTGTTCGGAGCTTCGCAATGCACTTCAACGGTAGTGATTTCATCGATTTAGAAATATCACCACTTGGACAGTGGTGTCTCAAGGCACTTCGCAGCTCTGTACGAGAGCTTCGTTTGGCTGCAGGACGTACCCTACCCCTCTTTCTTAGAGATGGGCCTAGAATCGAAATATCGACCAGAAATAAGAAGAATGTCTTAGACATCTTACGCGATTTGTCAGAGCAAAGCCCTCTCCATTTGACCGAAACCTTCATTCTCGCATGGGGACAGGTCGGACGGGTATCACGAGATCAAGAGCTTGATGTTATACTTCTTCGACTAGTAGAGTATCTTGGTCATACTAACCCGATCGCATCAGCAGTAGCCTTCAATGAAATTCTGGGCATTGCAGAGACACATGGTGTACCTGTGGGGCAAATGTTCAGTCCATTCTGGCGCGGTATCGCACATACTGCCGTCAAGGACTTGCAAAGTCGGCCACAGACCGCTCAACTAATGGCAGATTTATTATCAGCATCCGTCTCGGAGTTACTGATAATGACCCAGACTTACACATTGCCATGGCTGGTGTTAACAAAAAAACAAGACGTAATTTTGAGGATCTCGCAAGCTCGCAAAGATGATGACCCCTGGAAGGCCTGCTTCGAAGACAACTTGAACTTAAGGGCGATCATGGCACTTCTACTCGTACAGAATGTATCAGATCTAGAAAGCTTTATCATGGCCTTGCTAAGGAACGTTTCCCCTTATTTCCATAATCTCAACCTTTTCGATCTATTAAGAGTTGATCCCATAGGTATCGCCCTAGAATTACTAAAGAATGCAGGTGAGGACGACAACAATAATAAATTACGTGTTCGGCATGCACTACAATTTTTGGCAAGCCGTCTATACAATGGAAGTGTAGATGGGAGTCATAGTAAGAGAGGTAGTCAAGTCGGACCATTTCTGGAGCTGCACACCCTCGGCATCATGTCTAATTTCTCCGATCTTCTCAACGATATGCGGGGATGGCAATCTGCTGCTGAGAAACGACGTTCCTTGAGAGGCATAGAAGAAATGCTCAGGATTGGGAAAAGCTATATAAGATCAGCACTCCCGCAGATATGCGCGTGCTTGCAATCGGCTTTGGCCAATGATGATATTCGCTCAACTGCCTTCGGAGCCTGGACAACTATGATCAGAAGCCTCAATGATGAGGACGTTGCGACGATGCTAGAAAACACATTCTCCACGATCATCCTCAACTGGAAAGTCTTCGATAATCAAAGCCGCCAGCGTGCGCGCGAACTCATCAATTATCTACTCACAAAGCGAGTGGATCTTGTCCGTGAAAGTATCGACGTGATCCCATCTCTGGATCAAATTCCGGAACTTGTAGAGTGTGAGAGGGAACTTCAGAGGATGAGAGCCGAAATTGGCATTCGACAGCAGTACCAAATCTTCAGCCTGAGGATTTATCATGAACATGAGAGCGTGGTTACTCAGGCCTTAACAGAACTAGCACAGTACCTTCGAAAAAACCAGGCCTTTCTTCAAGCTTCGGCCGTCAGTGAACAACCAGATAACATTGTCGGCGAGCTCATCCGTACTATTCTTGATGCATGTGTTAAATTCAACGGGAACAATATTGACGTCGCTCGTCTCTCGGCAGAATGTGTCGGATTGATTGGTTGTCTCGACTCTAATCGAGTGGAGGCCGTTCGAGAACGTAGAGAGATTGTTGTTGTTAGTAACTTTGAAGATGCTGGAGATACGACCGATTTTGTTCTTTTCATTCTAGAAGAAGTTCTTGTAAAGGCCTTCTTGTCTGCCACAAATCCAAGGGCTCAGGGTTTCCTTTCATACGCCATGCAGGAACTTCTTGAGAAATGCGACTTCAGGGAAGTGTGTGCTATCCATCGCAAGCCGGGCGATCACAGTGCCACTGAGAATCTCTATCGCAAATGGCTCTCACTGCCTGAAACTGTTCAGGCAACACTGGCACCCTTTTTAAAGTCAAAATATGTCCTCGCTGAAATGGTCAAGTCGGGCACGATATATCCGATCTTCCAGCCAGAAAAGAAGTACAACATCTGGCTGAGATCATTCGTGTTGGATTTACTAGAACAACCTTGCAATTCAAATGCGAAGCTCATATTTACTCCTCTATGTCGCGTCATCAGAATGCAAGATACCTCCGTTGCCAGCTTCTTACTTCCATATGTGGTCCTTCACGCAATTGTCCTAGGGTCAGATCAGCAAAGAGACAACATTGCTCAAGAACTACTACGTGTTCTCGCACATGAAGCACCCCCAGATTCACACAACGAACAGACCAACCTTAAGATGTGCAGTGAAGCAGTCTTCCGAATTTTAGACTATCTATCACGGTGGACACAAGAAAAGCAGGCCAAGCTAAGTCAAGTTAGGGGACATGACTCAAGATATGCCGACTCGGATGGTGACCTTTCTCTACCGGAATTAGGCATTCAGAGGGTCGATTCTCTGCTATCTAAGATTCCTGCCGAAGTTATATCCAGGCGTGCTGTTGAATGTCGTTCATATGCTCGAGCTTTGTTTCACTGGGAGCAACACATTCGACAGCTCCATGAGAAAAAGCCTGCTTCAGATGAAAATAATGCATTATTTGAACGACTACAGGATATCTATACTCAGATTGACGAGCCAGATGGCATTGAAGGCATTTCGGCACATCTCCATGTTCTTGACATCGATCAGCAGATCTTAGGATATCGCAAGGCTGGTCGATGGAGTGCCGCTCAGAGCTGGTACGAGATAAAGCTTGCAGAAGATCCAGATGACGTAGATGTGCAAGTCAATCTATTGTATTGCTTAAAAGAATCAGGACAACACGATGTGCTTCTCAACTATGTCGAAGGAATGCACCAAGTTAATTCAGCAGTCTCGAGTCTGCTTCCTTTTGCTACAGAAGCTTCCTGGGCAACTGGGAGATGGGAGACCTTACAGAAGTATGTCTCCCTTGCTCCTCCTGAGATCGGAGGTGACTTCAATGTCAGTGTGGGACGCACTCTCCTCGCACTCCATAGAAATGACAAGGACTCATTTGCCAGCACTATTCGCGCACTCCGAGAGCAGCTTGCAGGTTCTCTATCGGTAGACACAACATCCTCTCTTGGTGTCTGCCACGATACGATGTTAAAATTTCACGTTCTAACTGAGTTGGAGATGATTGCTAGCTCCGACGGTGAAAGAAGTGTTCAGCGTCAACAAATTCTTGAGTCTCTTGATCGACGTTTGGAAGCCATTGGTGCTTATCTGAACGATAAACAGTACCTTCTTGGTATTCGACGAGCAGCGATGCAATTATCTAGTTCAACATTTACCAAAGGGGACATAGCATCCGCATGGTTAACGAGTGCTCGTCTTGCGCGGAAAGGCAACTCTATTCACCAGGCTTTCAATGCTGTTCTCCATGCATCGCAGTTAGGTGATGAATCTGCAACAATTGAACATGCTCGTCTATTGTGGAAGGAAGGACATCACCGACAAGCTATTCAAAGCTTACGAGGTGCTATCGACACGAACGCCTTCATATCACACAATCGTGGTCCAGCGGAGGATGTGGCAAGCTTCACTGCTGAGGTAGCTGAGCAACAAAATCTTCTAACTGCTAGAGCACACCTCTTACTTGCAAAATGGCTGGATAGTGCCGGCCAGACACATTCCAATGCTCTACGAGCGCAATATCAGCTAGCGGCAAAAATGCATCAGACCTGGGAGAAAGGTCATTATTACCTTGGGCGACACTACAATAAACTACTTGAGTCAGAGAAAGCGCTAGCCCCAGAACATCAGGCTCAGACATATCTCATCGGAGAGACGGCAAAGCTTGTCATTGAGAACTATCTGCGGTCCTTAAGTTACGGAACCAAGTATATTTACCAAACACTACCTCGCGTGCTCACTTTGTGGTTAGATCTAGGTATTCAGGTTAATCAGCCAATGGATGCCAAGTATGGGACGAAAGATTTTATTGTGCAGCTGACGAGTCGGAGAAAAGATCAACTCGCTGCACTTCATAGCCGTTTCGCCAAGTACATTCAAAAGATGCCGGCTTACGTATTTTACACAGCCTTGCCTCAAATCGTGGCTCGCATTGCTCATCCAAACCCAGAAGTCTACAAATACTTGCAGCAAATCATTATCAAGGTTGTCTCCGCTCATCCACAGCAGGCATTATGGAGTCTACTAGCTGTGAGCACTTCTACACAACCGGACCGTAAAAATCGAGGCACGATTATTCTTTCTTCGCTCCGAAATGCTCAGAAGAGGACAGACGTGGGCAGTTATGACCTTCGAGTAATGATCAAAAGTGGCGAGAGACTTGCAGATCAATTACTGATGGTTTGTAACGCGGGCGACTTTAATGGTAATAGGACGATTACTGCCAGTATCACAAGAGATCTAGGCTTTAATCATAAGATTTGTACTCCAAGTCCGCTTGCTGTACCCATAGAGAGCACTCTTACGGCGACGCTTCCAACTTTGACAGATAGTGTCAGAAGCCACAAGGCATTTTCTCGTGACATTGTGACAATCTCACATTTTTTGGATGAGGTCTTGGTCCTGAGCTCGCTACAGAAACCTCGAAAGTTAACAGCACGAGGATCCAATGGCAGGAATTATGGGTTACTTTGCAAGCCCAAAGACGATCTCCGTAAAGATCAAAGATTGATGGAGTTTAACAGCATGATCAACCGTTCTCTGAAACGTGACGCTGAGTCGAGCAAGCGCCAACTATACATCAAGACCTATGCTGTGACTCCGTTAAATGAAGAGTGCGGGATTATCGAATGGGTAAATGGTTTAAAAACTCTCCGCGATATTTTACTTAATCTCTACAAAGCCAGAGGTATAACACCAAATTATGCCGAGATTAAGATCTATCTAGACGAAGCATGCAAGAGTGACGACAAGCTTCCTCTCTTTACTGACAAAGTCCTTCGAGGATTCCCTCCAGTGTTTCATCGCTGGTTTATTCAACAATTCCCAGAACCATCTGCGTGGTTTGTTGCGCGGCTCAAGTACACTCGCTCTTGCGCGGTTATGTCCATGGTTGGCACCATTCTCGGTCTCGGAGATCGTCACGGCGAGAATATACTCTTTGAGGAAGGCAACGGAGGAACATTCCACGTCGATTTCAATTGTCTTTTCGACAAAGGTCTTACCTTTCAGCAGCCAGAACGGGTCCCGTTCCGCTTAACACACAATATGCAAGATGCGATGGGCGTCTACGGGTACGAAGGTCCATTTCGGAAATCTTCCGAATTGACACTGAAGCTGCTTCGGCAGCATGAGGAGACACTTATGACGATTTTAGAAGCTTTTATTTATGATCCTACTCTGGACTTACTGGCGAAGAAAAGGGAGAAGAAGCGGGAACGAGAAGGAGCGGTTGTGCCGGATACAGCACAAGGCGTCCTGGATAGCATCCGGAGGAAGGTCAGGGGGTTGCTGGCTGGTGAAAGTGTTCCACTGGGCGTTGAGGGCCAAGTAGATGAGCTGATCAAGCAGGCTGTCAGTTCTAAGAATCTGGCAGCGATGTATATTGGTTGGTGTGCATTCTTCTAAGAGATTAAATGGGTCTGGTTGATAGATGGTACGTGATGTACTTTGTCTACACGACCCCTTTTCAAGCAACTTGGGGATGGGAAACTTGCTACATCTTCTATGGTCCAGTCAACAGGAATGAATGTAACTACAGTCGATTTTCATATTACTGCATATCACGAAATCATCGAATTAGAGTCAAGAGTAGAGAGTCAAGATATATTGTATGACATTGTATCAAGTTATACACAACCTCCCCCCTTCCCAGGTAGCTAAAGAGTACAACGACCTAGTCGTGACAGTCGCTAAGATTCATTGTAATCACCGCCGTGGTTGAACGCCCATACGCCAGTGATCCTCGAAGGACCTTTTTTGCTCCGATCCCCCTTGTTCATTGATAAAAGAAACGGGTACATATGCTCTCATCGTCTTAGCTCTGAACAGTTCCTTCAGCTCCCCGCTCGCTTGTCTGACTACACCTTGTCCTTCACTGTTCGATGCTTCTTGTTGTCGTTCACGATCAATTACTTTAGTAGCCCACAGTAATGTCATGAGACACTCCATCGACGGTTCCTTCTCTTGACGAGGATTGTGGCCATCTACGCCACCGTTCAGACAATCACGAGCGAAAAGCTGCTGTTCAGACGCTGACCGCATGGCTCCCATCGTCGCATCCATTAAAGGACGCGCCAACTGGGGGCTGCAGGATAGCAGTCTTCTCAACAGATTCATTCTCAGATTGAATCTCGGGTGGCGCGAATTGCGCACTTTCTGTGTCGTGGTGGAGGAAGTCGTGAATGTTGAAGTCATCAACGAACTCGGGGTGGTTACTAGCCAGATTATCGTAGTCAATATTGAATTGCTCGGCGACAGGGATAATCCCGTTCTCAAGGAATTCATTATCGTTGTAAGAGGGTGAAGGATACCGGAGGTAGCTGCCGAAACCATCATCACAAAGAGCATGACGGTTGAGATCGAAGCCGGAGCCGAAGCGATCCAGGGCCGGTGCTCTTCTGACTGACACTGCAGGTCGCACAACATCGCGGCAGGATGTTGTGTCATATCAGAAGAGCTGGCGTTGGATGATTCGGCAACCGGGTGCATCTCCGGTGAGAGGGAAGCTGGGTTGACAGTTTGTGATTGTTCAAGAGCGGAACCAGCTTCTATTGTCTGCTGGAAGCTCGACATGAGCTGCCCATCTTGGGAGTCGAAGAGCTGTTGTGAAAGAGTGATGGGCGTTGGGGTTTGGCGGAACTGCTCGTGCTTTGGCGTCGGTGGTGCAGACTGATTGAATACAGTCATGTTGCCAGTAATTTTGGCAATATGCTGTTGCAACGCGATGTTCTTGGCTTCCGCATCTGCGAGACGGAGCTCGAGGTCACGATTGCGCCTCTCGATCTCCATCTTCTGTTGCTCCAGAGCCTCGACTTCTTGGCGCTTGCGCTCACGCGATGATTGGGCAGCACGACGGTTGCGTAGAACACGTTCTACCCGGCGTTGCTCTTTCTCGTCCTCTGTCTTCGCACGTTTCCTATTGATTATTAGCACATATATCTAACATCGTCTCTTAGTCATCCAGACGTACCTGGGAGGGAGGTTTGTCTTCGGCTCGGGTAACTGTTGGCCCCAGGACTTGCGCTTCTTGACAGTCTTCTTCTCGGGTGCAGGCGTACCAGACAGACTGCCGTTCGGGCTTTGATCGAACATGCTGTCGTCGTCGAATGGAGGCGTGACGGCGCCTACTGGGCCCATTGTGTCGTCGAAGAGGGACTCATATTGAGTGCCCGGTGTAGAGGAGAACGAGTCGGCGAGCGAGTCAGCCGGGCTGTGCTCGAACTTGATCAGAGGAGTGTCCATCTGTGCAATTGTTCAACTGTGATGGTTGATAACGAGTATATTGCCGATATTGAGGATGAAGCTTATCGGGGAATGTCGAGATATGCTCAATAAGAGTAGCCAGCAGGCGACATGCTGAACTTGACAGGTGGCAATACGACCCTGTGAGTCAGGAATTAGGTGGCAGCGGGTGTTTTCGCGGGTGCTGTGCGTCGCGGGCGGAGGCGGCGGCGAGGACGATAGGAACGGCGCCCTGTGGATATGCTGGAATGCTGGGCTGCTTGGCTGCTTGGCTGCTGGCGGGCGCTGGGTTGCTTGCTGGCTGCTGGGCCAGGAGGCAGACGGGAGGGCTGAGCCGCTATTTATGAAAGGACACAGTTGCAAGTCAGGGGCGGCGCCGCCTAAGCGACAGGTCACGCCGCTATTGCGCCTTGCCTGTCGTGGCCTAGCGCGCACTATAATTATTCCAGCCCGAGCTGCAGGCGCCTCGGCGTCGCGGTGCGAGGAGGCCCCACTTTTCGTGCTCTGGTGGAACTGGATCTTGCTCGAAGGGGGAGGAGCGAGGGGGCTTAGGCGGCTTGGACGGCCAGAATCCAGAATCACTCCCTCGAGAGACTCGGCCATGTCAAGCAGGCCAAGCAGGCCAAGCAGCTCGATCAGCCCGATCCATCAGGCACTGGACAGCCAGGCCGAGCCGTCACCTCAGCTCGATGATGCACGCCTCCCTCAGACGAGTTTCACATACGGCATCACGCACGACTCGGCTGCCACTTGTGGTCGACGCCCCAGGTGCGTTCAGGGGACCCAGGAGGTCCAGGAGACTCAGGAGACCTGACCTGGGAGACCTGACTTGGGAGACCTGGAGATTATGAGATTATACCGTACGTACCACCGTTGGCATCTGGGGAATATGCTGAGCGGCATGCTGCATCTTGAGTGGCTACCCTGTACATTGTGAGTGCTACATCTTGAGTGCTGCGTGATTAATCATGTAATGCTGCGATACTCATTCCAGTCCTCGAATGTATTGCCTGGACAGGGAAGAGGTACTCTCCAACCACAGCGCCTGCGAGTACCTATGCCTACCCTATTCTTACTGTTACTTTGTACGGATAGACTATTCTTGCTGTTCTTGGTACGGATAGATATATTGCCGTTATCCTTACTATACGAATATGTCCTGTAGTGAGCTGACGGCGTGCGTCGTATCGCAGTCAGCCCGCCTTGGCTTACCCTACACTTCCGCACCGAGAATATCCATCCCGTCTCATACCTCAATTGCGAGCTACGTACCAGCCAGTCCGAGCGCCAGTCAGAGCGCCATCACGCCAGCCACGCCAACACAACTGCGTATATCGGAGTACGAGGGATCTCGGAGTACGAGGCTCCTCCGTAAGAAGCTGTCTCAGGAGTCGGCACGGAGGAATTGATCCGGGCTCCGTGGCAGAGGTACTGTACGTCCTCGGTACAAATCACTCAATCAAACAATCAATCAATCCAGCCTCCCTTGATACTCTGGTAGTAAACAAAGAAACACCGGAGATGGATGTACATACACCCTTCCGCGCCGATCGCGCCGCCAAAAGGGCGTTGTAGCCTTCCCTTTGCTCACTTTTATAGTGTATACACACACACTTGAGGATGTGTTCGGCGTCTAAAAAGCTCCTTTCCAGGTAGTGTCCCCTAAATCATGCTCCAAGCGACCACAATCGGCGTCCCTTGCGCCGCGAGGAATGCCACCACGCGGCTGGCCTCCATCATTCCCGCTGTGTTTTGATGTGTGTGTCTCCCTCAGAATGGCATGGCAGTTTATTATTCCGACGCCTTCTGGAGCCGTCCATTCCCTCCATTCTCTCCCATTCTCTCCCATTCTACCTCATTCTATTCTCACCCCCCTCACGCTCTGGTTATACTCCTTTGAGCAGGCAATAGTATCATGCTGCGGTACTCGGCGCGCCTGTACGGACATCGATCCACCTCGGCTTGGCGTGACTTCAGCAAATCTGGCGCAATGTCTCGTCTGTCTCGTCTGTTTCGTCCGGCCGAGACGCGACAGCGGCGACACCAACGAACGACGTCCTGAGGCCGCGCATATTGATTGGCTGTCGCCTCAGGCTGCTGCCGTCTAGCTGTGCGGGCTGCGCAATTACTAGCCGCGTCACCGAGAGTCGCCGCCGTGCGATTGTCCAGGCAGCGAACGGTCGTGCTGCGCGGGTTTTGGGAACCCCGACTTTGCTGCCGTACCTATATGGATATATGGATCGCAATTTTACGCTGGTCTGTTACGTAATCTTCTCGCTCCTTGTGTGGCCCTTTCCTTGACGTACGATGTGATGTGCGTGTCACGTGACTACTACCTTCTAACCCTAAGCTTCACGAGATGTGATGTAGTATTTCAAGACGACGACTTTAGAGGCAATATAGAGAACCTTGCCAGTTGAAGATAGATTTGTCCTATCAACCTCCCTAGAAACTATGGGCCACGCATCAAGTAAAAAGACCAAAGCATAATATAGGCACGTGATCTTAGAGTGCGAGTCATGTGATCCAGCATCTTGGTGCACTTCGGCGTCTGCTATTAGGCGACAAAAGTTAACTCTCCTCAAGACGACTTCAGATCAACTACCATACCGCCAGACAACATCACGGCAGAGACATCGACACTACTATTGTTTGATCTCGACGCTGTCCTACTGACATACCATTCCAACTGCCCAGAAGAGGGATCTGCATTCGCCTCTAGACTAGCAGTGGTTGTAGCGATGATGTAGAATTGGATACTCTCTGCACCGTCCAAGAGATTCCAAAGAGCGAGATCAGCTCGTCCGTCTCCTTTTCAATGATGCTGCGTTGCTTCGTCAAGGAAAAGTTGTTCATTGCAGCTTTGTCAAGGTGGGCTGAAAGGGACTGATAGCACACATCTCGATTGCATCGAGGGTCGTATCAAAATCCGTGCGCTGCCTTGCCGCATCGCCGGCATGAGCTGGAGAGTTGCTGCAAGATGCCATAGATGGAAGAATTGGAAGAACTGCATGCGAGCGCATCAGGACTGCGTTCAAAGACTCCATGGCCAATTGTAGTGCTGCAGGGAGGCTAATCTGACCGAGTAGAGCCAGGTGCTACGGCTGGTGGCGGGGGCCATTTTGCTGTGATATTGTTCCTTCTCTCTGCTGCAAGCCTCGTCTTCTTAATAATATATTCTGTTACTCAATCGTGATATTCACCTCGTGGTTATTTCTTATTCCAGTAGGATACTCGAACATTTCCTTTCTATGCGTTACAGTATTGTATTGTGCGGCTGGAGGTGGTCATGGAGATGTTGTAAAACCCCTCCTACTCACCCTTACGAAAGAAGAAGAGGAAGACGGCAGGGAAGACGAATGGTCTCCGTTGTATAAGGCAATTGTGAGGGGACACGAGGATATTGCAATACAGTTGTTGCAAAAGGGGGCTACAAACGCAGAAACGGACAATCAACACAACACAATTCTGCATTGGGCGGCTTATCACGGACTTACCGCAGTTATTCGCCACCTCCGGGGGCAAAGTAAGATGACGAGTGATCAGATCTTGGAGAGAAAGAGGGCTTAAGAGCTGTACAACACCCGGTAACGCCAGAGCTGAAGAGTCCAGCCAAATCATCAGACGATCTGCTCGAAGTTTGGAACAAGTTCAAGCTCTATATGATGGACTTCTATCACCTTGATGGACGAACATACTCAGTAGAAAATCTAGCTTTCTCTGATGATGTATACGATTATGGACCAGAGCTGCTGGTGTCTAGTGCTGCTGCACGACAAGATCCTGCAGCTTCAACAGACAAGAATTCCTCTCTAGAAGAAGATGACCTTTTGTTCCAATTAATCCATCTACCAACCAATAATGTAAGTTGTTGGAATTCGAACATTAAAATGTAACAAAGCTGACATAGTTTTGATCAGATAGCATGGGCCTTAAATATAGTTCCCTATAACATGTCCATCCTATGGACAATAACATCTTTATAGCACTTGATGAAAAGGTCTTACTACGAAAAGCCTCAAGATGAAGACCAGCGCAAAGCCACTGAGTAATTTCGTTGACGAGAGCTGAAGTCAACACAGGGGAGAACCTCATGCCCGATTTATGAAACCAGCTTTCAGGGTAGGCATTTATAAACTATCAAGTTTGAAACAGTAAATCACTGACAACAGTTAGTTCTTCCACGAGGAAGTAGTTTATGGATCTGAAAAGGCGGGCAAAAGAAACAGTGATGATAAATCGGGAGAGGAGAACGCAGAGAAGAAAAAGCCAAGTAAAGACACATCAGAAATAGCATCTCTATATCTGATAGAGACGACCTTAGAGAGCAGAAATTAGAATATACTCCAGACGTTCTATATACAGGATCTATTCAGATAGGCAATGGTCTACTGATAGTACCGAAACATCCAAAAGGATGCAGAGTTGCATTTTGCGTAAGCATTGCGCCGACGCAAGAGCAACGTACGATTCTGTAAGGGCTCCTTGCAGTTCTTGCAGCCCACAAACTAATCCACATAGATCAATCACCTATTGGATCTAAGACAGAAAGATGCCAACCTTGGAAAACCGGCATGGGCAAGGCAGTCTTCTGAAGATACAACTAAGCAAGGAAGGACGGTCTTTGTGCTTACAGTTGTTACCATCATATTCGTCGGTATCCCTTAGAGATTGGTCGAAATACTAGACTTACTTATACCAGTTACCAATGTCATTCCTGACATCTCTCTTCGCCTTGGATATCTCCTCCTTTCCACACGTATCCCAAAATCTTTCGTACACGCCACAATGGGCATACTTAAGAATATGTGAGAAGAAGAAACGCGCCCTATATGGATTAAATCTAACGTATGCGTTTTAGTTGGGATCACCACTTTGATTGCTGTGCCATTGATTGCTTTGGCGGTCTTCGTAAATGAGGTCTGGTCAGTATGCAAGACTTGGTTTCTTGAACCGCTCCTCGAGGGCGCCGGTCGTATCCGTAGGCCTGGCAGGCAATTAGCAAACAACAGAAAAGACGATAGCCTTACCAATGGGCGGGACATGGAAGCAAATACTCTATCACTGGGGATGCTAAATGGAAGAATGGCAAACCGCAACTGAAATACCCGAGAGTATTCTGTCATAGGGTCTGGTACAATCCTGCTTTTGTATATAAATTTGATTTCTAGTTACCCTGCTCTCAAAAGGTTCACGGTTTAGGTTGTGACATACTCAGGGATATTTTAGTTTTGCTAACGAAATTTATAATTGAAGGCATTTTGCCTGTTTGAAATCATGTCTACTTGCTATTAACTGCGGCGATATTTTGACAGTCGTCCTTGTTCGATTCGAGCGTATCAATGTTGATGTTGAGTCGTAGTCAGGGGAGACAGGGGTAACGCGGGAGCTAGAGCCCCGGCACTAGCTGGGCCACATCTCGAGTTGAGCTTCGCGACTAAAGTCAACCGCAAACTTCAAATCAACCACCACGCTCCTTTGAAATACCTTTCTCTACAAATATAATTTACGTTTGGGGCCTTCTTTCCTTTCACACCCTCCGCAATGGCAGGAAAAGATAAATATTCCATCCTCCTCCCAACTTACAATGAGCGTCGCAACCTCCCAATCATTACCTGGCTGCTCAACCGTACCTTCACTGAGCAGTAAGCTCACTAACCTCCGCTTCTTCTGAGACACCAATTAACACAGTCTGCAGAAATCTTGATTGGGAGCTCATAATTGTCGACGACGGCTCCCCAGATGGCACCCAAGTTGTTGCTAACCAACTCGCAAAAGTCTACGCACCCCACGTCCTTCTCAAACCGCGCGCAGGCAAGCTCGGTCTCGGCACAGCATATGTCCATGGCCTCCAATTTGCAACAGGGAACTTTGTCATCATCATGGACGCAGATTTCTCGCATCACCCCAAATTCATCAGCCAGATGATCGCGAAGCAGAAGACATTGCCAACAAACGGTGGCTACGACATTGTGACCGGCACGCGGTATGCGGGCGACGGAGGTGTGTTTGGATGGGACTTGAAGCGGAAATTGGTTTCAAGAGGAGCGAATCTGTTCGCAGACACGGTGCTAAGACCTGGAGTCTCCGATTTAACAGGCAGCTTCAGACTATACAAGAAGGCGGTGCTGAAGAAGGTTATGGAGAGCACAGAGAGTAAGGGATATACATTCCAGATGGAGATGATGGTTCGGGCGAAGGCTATGGGCTGCACCGTTGCGGAAGTACCGATTAGCTTTGTGGACAGGGTTTATGGAGAGAGCAAGCTGGGAGGAGACGAGATTGTGGAATATGCAAAGGGGGTGTTGACGCTATGGTTGAAGGTATAGAGCGGTTTCCATGGAGTTTAGGGTTCTCATATGCATCTAATTGCTCGGCCGTCATGAAGCTCTGTAGGTTCAAGGCAAGTTAATATATTTGCTTCACCAATCTATGCTGTTACCAGCTTAGTTATTTGCCCGTTCAATATCCTTGATGTGCCGAAAATTAGCCTCTAATTCTTCGTGATTTTTGTCTCCGTTAATATGAGGTTGCCTATGCTGACAAACTCAAATTTATGCTTTCTCACGGGAGAAAGATTCCAAAGGTGGGCGAGAGGCCATTACGAAATTGCAGTTGGATAGAGAATCCACCTAGATATTCCTCCCACCAGTAACGCTAATAGTCTGCCCGCTAACATAACTAAAGAGCGGGCTCGCAACCGCAAGAATACTGCTCGCTGCCTCCGTCGCTGTCCCAGGCCTCCTTAACGGGATATCAGGATACTCGCCACCACCCTTCGCCTCCTTCTGCGCCTGAGGTATGCCCAAGGCAATCTTCTGACCATCCGGCGTAGTAACGAATGCTCCCTTCTCCTTCGCCTGGGTCAGGCGCGTCAAGATGTGGCCGAAAGCTATCGTGTTGGATCGAACACCGAAAGCCGGACCCCATTCCTTCGCAATAGTCTTCGTCAAGCCAACGATACCAGCCTTCGCCAGCGCGTAGTTCGCCTGCCCGGCGTTGCCATGGAGGCCGGATGTCGACGAGATATTGATGATACAGCGCGGCTCGCCGTCCCTGACGCGGAAGTATGGCGCGGCTTCGCGCGTCAGCTTGAAAGGCGCTGTGTTGTGCAGCGCAATGATGTTGTCCCATTGCTTGTCTGTTATCTGCCGGGCCATAGCATGGGTGTTAGCACTCGTCTCTTACTCGTCTGGTATCATGGCACGGGTTTCAAGTCGGGCAGATATCATATCTCCGCGCTGGTGAGATCCCTCGCGCCCCGGTCGTTTTGGAGCAGGTTGGTTTACCTTGTGGATCACTCCGTCCCAAGTATACCCGGCATTGTTGACAATGATGTGAATCTTGCCGTTGCCGAACTCGGCAGCTTTCGCTACGAGGGTCTTCAAGTACGCGCCGTCAAGCACGTCTCCTGCGACGGCAATGGCGCTCCCACCGGCCTCACTGATCGATGTCGCGACGCTTTCTGCCTTCTCTACTAGATGTCAGTCACAGCAGTTCGATCAATTGAAAGTCACAGCTGAACCTGCCTCGGTCAATATCTGATACCACGACTTTCGCACCCTCGTTAGCGAACAGGCGTGCGGTCTCCGCGCCGATGCCCTGTCCTGAACCCGTGATGATGGCGACTTGGCCCGCAAGCATGCCTCTGGGGAAGTTGAGATGGCCAGATATTTGGGCTGCACGCTCGGATGCCATTTTTGTCTAAACTGCAAAATAATGATGCTTCAAGCAATGTCTTGGGAAGCTGGTGGTCATGAATATAAATGGTGGGTGTGGGTATCGATACCCCGGTTTTTAGATCGGCTGTAGCATTAGCCAATTCGTCAAGCCGAAGCCGAGGCTGTCGATCGAGTTTCAAGCTTATAAACGTCATCAAGAAAATATGCTACAACAGTCGAGATGAGTAATTAGAATTTGTATAAGTAAAGTTGTATTGTTAGAAAGTTTATTTTTTCTATAATAGATCATGGTTATAGTTTTAAAATTTGACTATTAAAAATATCAAAACTTTAATATAGTTTATTATTATTTATTTATATTTAGATACAATTATTAATAATAAAAAGTAAATTACCAGATAGTAAGTCTATATTAGAAAACTACAATCTTCTATATCAAGCAAAGTAGATATATAGACTAGTTACTACTTTTATAGTATATAAAAATCTTATATACTATATTATTTATTTATCTTTATTTATCTTCCTTTTCTAATATATTCTAAACTATCTTTATAATTCTTAGTATCTACTCTTTATATATAATTATATAATCTAACTTAGATCTTCTATTTAGAATTCTATCTATTAAACTAGACTTCTCTAATCAATAATACTATAGTTGAAAAAACTATCTTAATTAAACTAACTAGTAATCTAATCTAATCTAGTCTTAAAAGTAATTTATAGACTATTTTATAGACTAGACTATTTCTTCTAAAACTAGATTAATAATATCAATTTTTCTTATTTATAAATTAGAAGCTTTTTATATTATTATAGAGATATAAAACTACTTTACTAGTCTTATATTCTTATTCTAGATAGTAATATACTTGATATAGATTATATATATACTAGAAGCTATAATTTATTAATTATTTAATTATTAATCAATTATAAGATTTAATATACTTTTAAATAATAAAATCAGATATATCTTACTAGTATTATATACTATTATCTTTCTTTATCTTCTATATAATTTTATATATAAAGTACTATAATTTTAATTTTAATACAAAGAATATAATCTCTTTTTAATAGACTAGTTAAACTAGACTATCTATTTATAGTCTAGACTATATTATATTAGAAAAATAGTATAATTTAGTTTTTAAGTACTTAAAGTTCTAAATAGTTTATATTTTATTTTTAAAATTATATTGTTTCTAAATACTAAATAGTCTAGATTAAACTAAACTGTTTTTTAGATATTATCTATAGAAGAAAATTAATTATTTATATATAATATACTATTGTATTTATAGATTATTTAAACAATTAGTTATAAAAAAACTAGTTATATAATATAAATTACTTTTATTTCTCTTATTCTCTAATCTTACTCTAAGATTATAATAAAATCTAAGAGCTCTAGAGTCTATATAAAGTTGCTCTTTTAGATTTTAATATAGTAGCTATTATTTTATAAGATCAATAGTTGATATAATTTAATTTTTATAATAGTATTAAAAATATATATAAAAGGAAAGTAGTATATATATATATATATATATTAACAGCTTTTAAATCTCCTTTTATAAATTCTATTTATATATATTATATATCTAAGAATTCAGCTTTCTAATATTTATATAGTAGATAGTATTACTATACTAGTATTATTTTATAATTTTTCTCTCTTTAATCAATAAAGTATATCTTTAGTTTCTAGTTAAAGTAAATATTATAAATATAAACTCAGCTATATAGAGATTTTATTATCTCTAGATTTAGTAATAGTCTAGTAACAAATAATATTAGAAAGCTATTATCAAATTTGTAATAATTATCTATACTATATTATACAATATATTACTATTTTAAATTAAGTAAACAAGGATTTTAATCAAATATAGCTTGTAGCTGAATATAACAGATTTTGCTATTTCTTGATATCTATAATATACTGTTGTATTTATAGATTACTTAGCTGAATTTAAGCGATTGGTTATAAAAGTGCTGGTCACGGGATGCAAATCACCCTTATTCCCCTTATTCCGTTACCTCGTCCTCTTATGCCTCCGAATTTCAATTAAGTAGAGCAAAAGCAATCAGCTTACAGCAAACCAGCGCCGGCCATCGTGGTCAATGTTGAGAGTCTCTAACGACCAGCCGGCCTCTGACTCCTGATTGTTGAACTTCAAACGCGAGTTGATCATTCGTCATAAGTTGACACCTTCCACACCATCATCATCGAACTTGTCACCGTCCTTGGCATAGCAGACTACCGGATCTACACTGCATCTAAACTAGCTGTACACAAATTTTGTGTTGGAGTGAAGACACAGCTCCAAGGCCACATCGTTAAAATGGAGTTCAATGACCCGAAACGAGTTGTTCTTCGTTTTCACGTTCAACACGAGCTTGAGGAAGCGGCTATAAATAAACAATTCTTCGCATCATACGGCCCTGAGCCACTAAATAACGATTTCTACTCTCATTTAATGGCCCCCAACGAATCTTCCAAGATGTATATCGTTCTGGATATCCACTGCAAATCACACCCAACTATCAATAACAGTAAGATAGTATACGAAGTTTTCGAAGTAAAAAAGGAGGACGAATTGTATGTACCTATATCTCTTGCAAAAAGTTCAGACTAAGTAATAAATTAGTGTATTCAAAATGCTTAACAGTACTGCATGCCAAGTTGCTCGCGAGCGCTGCGAAAGAATCAATTGGGGCGGGCACCAACCGATCTTAATCTGAGGAATTGGATGGCGTCCGTCCTTTGCAAATAGGCCATTCTCCGGCTACGTTCGTATCTTGAACATCAAGAGATAGAGGTAAATCCCTGAGCTGCCCACTTGTAGGCATACAGACTTGTTGGTTCGGGCGGGCACGCGCTATTGTACACCGTAGATAGTCACCCCTTACTAGGTGTGGAGGGGTGCGGCGACATCTGGTATACGTTGTAACCTGGATTTCACACATATCGATTTGTATAGATTCGAGTAGATTGGAATCAAGAAATGTTTTGTTGAGCGACGCTAGAGAGGAGGACGTTTCATCGTTAGCGGCGTATCGTACGTACACTATTGATTATATTTTGTATAAAGTATTAAAAGATTAAGAAACTATTCTATAGATATTCTTTATATAATTCTAGAGATATTATTTACTTTGTAGCTCTATTTTATAGACTTTATATTTGAGTTAATCTCTTTCTTTAATATAGGTCAAATATTTCTAAAATCTCTAGAATTTAACTAGACTATTTCTAAACAGTCTAGTTCAGTCTAGACTATTTATCTATAGTCTAGTTCAGTCTAGACTATTTATTTATAGTCTAGTTTCAAGGACTATAATATAGACTGTTTAAAAATCAAAGTATTCAAAGACTGAACTAGACTGCTTTTTATAGTCTGGTTTAATCTGGACTGTTTATTTATAGTCTAGTTTAGCCAATCTAGAAATAAGTATAGTAGTTATTATTCTATTCTATTCTATTCAATTATTATACTGTCTAACCTCTATAAGTAAATAAAAAGCACCTGTCAGTAATTGGTGAGAAATTTTGTTCAATTGTACTGAAAGGTCCTGCTACCTTGTCATAACTCTATATTTATACTCTATCTCTAATATATCTAAGATCTAGCAGTATTATACTATTTACATCTCCTTTCATAATAGCATTGTCGACCCATTGGTTGCTGACGACAGCTTTTCAGACGAAAGCTTTGAAAATGAGACAAGGTAAGACAAAAGTTTCCGGGGGATCTCGCTGTGATGGGGTAGTTGATATTGGGTTTGTCGTTCAAATTCTTGTCACCCGTGGTGCGTACGCCGCTGCTGTTGTGTTTCGACACATCGTCTGGAGTGTTGCCGCTGCTCAGCAGTTCGCTGCCACCACATGTTCTGTAAAGAACATCAAGTGGGATAAGTCTACTTACATAGGTACCTTTCTGACAGAAAATTCACCCAGTAGAAATACCATCAATTGGCTCCCCAGCTCTGAAAACGCCACCGAACAACGATAGTATCATCGGCCTCCTAGGCTGAGTCTCTTGATCTCGTAATAACTATACTCTAAGGATTCTCTAACATTTTCTAGCACTTTACTCCTAGCGTGCCATGATGATAATCGAACGCAACAATAAGACCATATAAGTGCGACGCAGCTGCTAGGACCACCAGGACATGAAAAATCTGGTGACTACTTCCCCAGATATCGAAGGACCCGGGTGCGGACCTCTCTGGCCAACGTGCCTACGGTGGTTAGTTCGCAGTTCTTTATTTTGCTTGAATAGTACTCACTGCATAGAGACCAGCTCCAAGTATGTAAAGAAATCCTTGGAGAAGGAGCCATGTCAGGCCGATCCGATCTCGCATATCTTGCACGCCATACAATTCTACGCCATGCAATACCGGAAAGACAGCAGAGAGTCCCATCGCAACAAACATGGCAGCTCGATATGGCCGCCATGCTGGAGTCCTGAATCTATCAAAAATAGAAACTGTAGCACAACCTAGTCCGAGAGAACATATCTTTTCAACGATCAGCAAGAATTTCTCGATGACAGGATCTGGGTGAGTTTACCATCGTCCAATAAGTCCCCTGATGATGTGGATGACAATAGAATCCATAGAAAACACTGGGAATGAAACTCCCAGTTATCAAGAAAACGATTCCAACGTAATCCAATTTGTTTCCGAATCTTGCCACCGTATGGGAATGATTGGAAACAGTATGGTATGTAGCTGACATACCCAAACACAACGCAGCACCGGCGAAGAAACATCCAAAAGCCAATACATCTCCGGGTGTAGCAGAAGCATACCGTGGTTTGATGACGGTATACAGGACAACCCCTATGATAGAGAAAATAACAGAAGGAATCAAATGACTCCAGATATTTACAGACTCGTTGTGCAAATAGGAGAGACTTGCAAAGCTCTTTTTGAAGCTTCCAGATGCAGGCCGGTATCCGGAACGAATAAATTGGTTATCTTGCTGCCATGATGGCAGATCATCCCATAGCAGTAGGAGCGCATTCTTCACAGACTTCTCGACGTTATTGACCTTTTCTACCACGATCTCCGAGACTGAGGGTCGCCGCTGTCGAACCGACATTGTGTGGGACGGCTTGTAGGCGATTGCTCTGTGGAAATCAAGACCTAACAAGCTATATGTACTAATCCTGGATTTAAGAATTTATAAGTGGTTGTATCCGTAAAATCTCGGTTTAAACAAGAAAGTAAGCTCTATACGTTCTTTGGGCGTTTTATGCTTTTCGTTGGGGAATATTGGCGGGGCCGAGGAAGCGGGAGCCGTTAGGGGAGGTGCTAAATCAGCCAATGAGCAGCGACACGAGCTGAACCGAACCTCAGCCTGATCTTAAACTCGTCTGCGCCTTGCCAATACAAAGTCGTCAACTTCCATCCTCCCAAGACAATCAAATGGCTGCCCGCGGTGGGCGAACGCCTTCTGGAGCATGGAGCAGGCTCAAGCCAGTGAATCTCGACCCTCTTGAAAGCCTGGGTTTGCCATCTAAAGGCGATAACAGGTATGCCCCATCACAGCCTTATTGACGCGTCGCTACCATCCACATCTCTGATAATGCGACAGATTACTCGACTTCAAGATGCAAGAACGCTATTACACCAAGATTGTGGATCGCTATATGACCTTCTGTTCCAATGCTGGTCGCGGCGATGAACTTCTACAACGCTTTGCAGCTCTCAAATTGCAAGCAGTGGGTGGGGATGGAAAGAGCGAACCCCTCGCTAAGCAGCCCACGGCAGCTACATTGTCAAGCAAGTCAGTGGAAAGTCTCGACAAAGGCAACGATATACAAGGCTCTAAGGATCTGCCAGTACTCATAATGGCAATGCGCAAACTACGAGAGGGTATTGTAGCCTCGAAGAGGGTTGACGACTTCTCAATTCAAGCCTACATGTTCTGCATCAGACTCTCAATATTGGTCAAACATATGGAATCATACCACCCAGCATTGCTACACCTCCTGAAAAATATGCACAGACTCCAACCTCTCTCGAAACTCGAGCTTCAGGAATTCGTTGGATATCTTGTCCTGGACCTCGCATGTCGGCAGCAGGACTTAGCCCAAGCACATGCAGTGCGGTGTCAGTATTCTTTGAAGGACTTGAAGGTAATTGCGGTACTCAGTGCTATGGTTCACGACAATTACCATATGTTCTGGCGAGTAAAGAAGAGTGTTGATGGGCACAAAGCGAAGCTGATGGAATTCGCTGAGGAAGGAATGCGGGTTCATGCGTTGAAGTGTCTTGGACGAACGTATCTCAGTGTTGACTTGAGATTTCTGGAGAGTGTCACAAATTCTTCATGGACAGTCTTGGTGACAGAGCAGCATGTCGGTTGGGAGCTCCAAGGCAAGAATGTGGTTATACGGAGACCCAAAGGCCGCTGAAAGGATTTTCACCGCTTGACTTTACCTGTGATTCGAGTGCCATCTTGAAGATATTGATCTGGGGACCAAGGCGCGAAACTCCCAGAGATAAATTCTCCATGGCCGGTCTTGACGACAGCACAGCATACACTAGGAGCTCTAATAAAGTCACACGGAGGCCTCGTTGGAACCATTTGGTCGTTTGAGATGGACTATGGTTCGAGAGACTTTGAGAAGATATTGGGCCACGAACGAAGGCAGGAGAGTTTCCCCTGGCCTTGATCAGAGACACCAAGAAACATATTACCCGTCCACTGTAGGCCAATGATCGATAGTACGACATTCAGTCACTCGGCGAAAAGATCTGATGACGGACTCGAACGTGCAGATTATGAAAAACCGATACCACAAGGTAAGGGAGGAGATTAAGGTGTCATCAAGTTGAGGATGTCGATTTCGGACTGGAATCAAAAGGCCATCCTTGGCTCTCTCGGATAACCATGGGTTATCGACTTCTACGGCGTCGAATATCGAGAGAATGGGCTCATGAACCGGTCCAGTTCTAGCACAGGCTATCGACTCTCCAGAGAATGGCCGATGATCCGCTCATATTCAGTTGTCTATCGACCTACCCACCTACCTTGATGGATACGCCGTGCAGAGGGGCTCCTCGAGGAACCCACCGTAGCTATCCCGAGTCCGTGTATACGGAATTTCTCCCTGGCAGGTTTCATCATGAGATTTGAAATCGGAACTATTATCGCTCGCATACGTGTTCGCTCGATGGACACTTTTAGAAGGTGAACCCGGCACCTTTATTCTTTAAAGGAAGAAGGAAAAAAAGTCCTTGCGTTAACTTGCGCCCCCTATTTGATCCCGTCGCAGCTCACGTGGGATCGGTCACTTTGGACATGAAACGGTGTATCTGGATGCGTCATGGAAATCATTTTTTGAGGATGACTACGCATCGCGGTCACACTCCTTTGCCCCTTTTAACACGCGCGTCTTTCGCCAGACGCGACGGGAGTACCGGCGGGTGGTGACTCACGGTGTCACGGGACTGACGCGTCGTCAACGCCTCACTGCCACCGCCCCTCGGCCCACTCAGATCGAGACGAAAATAACCACCCCCCCCTCCGACGCTATCGCACGGCTGTCATCGGATATGACGCGAATATTTTGTGTTCTGGAATAGAAACAACCTCGCCCCATGCCAGCGTTAGTGCTCGGTATTGCGTCCGGTCTGTAGCTTACTGTGCGACAAATCTCGCGGTGACGTTTGGCCCTCCTTGCCTCGTCTCCTCCCTCGGGTGCATCGGTTTGACCCTACATGCATGCAGGATCGAGATTCGAAATCGGAAAATCTCCTTGACGCCTCGGTGGAGTCTGGTTGATCCCTAAACAAAGATAGCACTAGCACTACTCCAACTAGAATAGAATAGAAGGAAGTATATTTGCAGAACGCGCATATTTTCTTGTTTGTTGCTTTTGCCATACGCGTATAGTGAAGTCATTTAGCTAAGCCATGCCATGCCTTAGGCGCTGATGCTCACAGTACTTGACACGTGTATGCATTGCGTGCAGGATGGCCCGAGCGCTCATGTCTAGCGGAAAGCGTGTTCTGGATCACGGGAGCTGGAAGGGATGGCTGCTTGCGGCCCTCTCGCATGCGGGCGTGAGCCTCCACGACGCTCGAGATTGGGGTTCCGGGGGGTGTGTGTGTGCGCTTCAGAGAACGAGGGCGTCTATAGATCAGAGATAGGGAGTGGGAAAGTGGGAAAGTGGAGATGGAGGAGAGAGACTGGTTCTGGACGGAAGTTGAAGGGATTAGACTTGGGACGGACTGGGACTGTTGGGTACGAGGTTTCGACGAGACTGCAAGCGGCTGGGGTGTTTTTGTTTTTCTTTGCTTCTTTATGCTTTCGTGCTGCGATGCGATGTGGTGTGAAGTGAAGTGGTGTTGACAGAGCCGAGACGAGCGCGTGCGACTTGATAGAGTAGAATATAGATGGGACGTATTGAGCGAGTCTCGGATATACGGTACGGCAGAGGCGAGTGAGAGGGAGGAGGGGCGTCATGTGGTCTTTCGAGGCACGGTTCCGGAATGATAATGATGCAGGGTGGCTGCGTAGGTGCAGGTATGTTACAGTGCAGTACGCAAAGGGGACTTTTTGTGAGAGGGGTTTATTTGCCCTGAGACCTGGTTTCGGGGGGGAGGGAGAGGTTTGCATGCAATGGACGTATGTTATGTATGTATGTACGGTACGTATATGCAAGAGGGAAAAAGAAAAAAAGAGAAATGAAAAAAAGCAGAGAGAGGAGAGGTCGGTGACCCTGCCTGTGGCTGTATATTTGCTTTTTGTCTCTGCTTCTGTATGCGTGCGTGTGCATTACATATGTACTCCACGACAGAGCATGCGGGGGCGGAGGATATAGAGATGGAGAGGCAGAGCGAGACGGACGACAAGTCAGATTGTACGGAAGTACATAGTGAAGTGTACAAGGAGATGCTGCAGGAGAGAGAGAGAGAGAGACGAGACGGAATGAATGGAATGTATGGAGCAGGACAGCCTGTCACATGCTAGTCGCCTATGCAGCCTGCAAGTCAGCCTGCCACGTGTGTAACGGGCTATTGGAGTCGCAGAGGCCCTGCGATGCCACGGTGCATTTGTATGCGTGATGTGTTAAAAAAACCCAGGGTAGTATGGCACTGTGAGCACAGGCAGTGGGCGGCGTGAAGACCAGTTGGGTTTTGGTGGATTGGGGCTGCGGAAAAGGGTTGTGGGTGGAAGAGGGAGGGTTGGTGGGTTTGAGATGTCACATCTCACAAATCGAGAGCGAGCCAGTTGCCAGCGGGATAGCCGTCGACGGGTTCGCTGGAGGGGAGGAGGGCCGGGAGGTGCAGTTGGTCCCCGAGATGTTGGCGCCGGTGAAAACCGAGAAAGCCCCTTTCTGGACCTTTTTCCTGCTGGTGCGTAGGATATGATGTGATGTGATATGATACCGGGCCTGCGTATTGGGCATATGCGTGCGTGGATATACTTGTATGTCCATTTACGGCCCGGATCAACCAGCTGCGACAACTGGTGCGCGGCAGTGGAGAATAGGCGTGCTTGCAGCGAAGCGGCAGCAGGGAGCAGACATCGGGTGCAGGCAATGGATGATGCTGATGCAGACAAGACGACTACTGTAACTACTGGCTGCAATGCAGTGGTGCTGGGGCAGAGAGACGGACGATACGACGGATAAGGATCTCGGATAGCAGTGGGATATGAGAATTCTATTATACGGTAGCTATGAGTGGCTGGATAAGGGATCTGTGCTTTTTCCGGAGGAGTTTCTGATCGTCGTCGTCGTCGTCAGAAGGCAGGGAGGCAGGGAGGATAGATAGGATAGGGTAGCGTGCAAGTCTACAGATACAGATACAGATACAGTCCAGCAGCAATCAATCCGAGGGAGATGGAGAGAGCGAGGGGCAAGCGAGGACGGCTGGATCAGATCAAGACGGCATGGCGGTGAGTTTCAGGGCGATAAGGGGTTTGAGCCTCCGAGGCGTTAAAAGCAGGCGACATAGAGTTTTGCCCTGCAATGCCTGACATTTCCCACATTCCAGGACTCGTAATGCTAGTTGATGGATGATTCATGCGAGGCACGCGAGAGCATGAAGAAGGAGAACAAGCTGGCGTCGCGACGGAGCGGTGGAAAGCCACAAGGGATGCGCATACTCGGCGGCGGTGTTGTCTGCGAGGTGGAGAATAGAGTTGCGTCGCTCGCCGCCCTGCTGCGGTGCTGCGGTGCTGATTCCGCCCAACACGTTCTGCGTCCTGTTCTGGATTTCCTGTTGCAGGGACGACGACGGCGACAACCACCGTGGCAGGGACAACCGCAGTGGCAGCCGGGCTCGTTTCTGTGGCGGCAGCCTCTCGATCACTAGATCTGCTTGCACGGCTGTGAGTTCGCTTCGCATTGTCCTCTCGACCCGGCGTAGCTCGCGAGCCGGCCGACGAGGCTGTGAAGGGCTGTTGGCGGCTGCAGGAAGCACAGCAAGTATACAGTAGTACAGGACTCTACTCAGTAGAGTGAACAGTAGCATCGGCATCTGGCACCCAGGGCAGGCGTCGACAGTGACCGGCGGCGAGAAATTACACGTCAGCCAGGGCGGTGTGCGAGGAGCGAGCGACCAGCACGTACCGGACCGCCTGCCTGCCTACTGTATGTACCTACTGCCCATAGCTGCGCGCCGTTTCGGACTTGGAGGATGCTTTTGGCGGCTCGTCATCTCCCTCCCGCCTTAGTAGGGAGCTGGACAGCCGGTCGAAGGAGCCAGCGCGGAACAGCCGGGCGAGACGGAGCCGCAGCGGGTTTTGGAGGTGGACGGATGGGGTGGGTAGACGGATCTGACGAGGAGACGGAGATCGAAGAGGAGGGGAGGATGGATGATGGATGATGGATGATGGCACAGGGCCACAAAGTATGTATGCGATGCGATACGAAGAATACGAACAGTGCGGCGCGCGGCGGTAGAATCGAATATCGAATAAGCTCTCTGGCGGCTGCCAAGCTGTCATGGCCACTCCCTCCTCCGTCGCAGGCACTGGTGGTTCCCGCGTCGGGGGGGCGATGCCATGCACCCACCGTTCGAGGCGTGCGTGATGGACGGACGGTGGGTGACGGCCACATTGCCCTGCCCGCCAGTGTGCGCTGGTGACGGGAGGGGCAGGGCAGGGGGAGGGGTGCGCGTGACGGGTAGGCGGGTGTACGAGTATCAGGGCAGTTCTCAGCGAGAAGGCAGGCGGGTTTTCTGGTGAGTGGCGGGAGTGGCAGGCGTGGTGGCAGGAGTGGGTGGCAGGCTGCAATTTCCCAGCGATGATCCAGCGGACGATCCAGCGGTGATCCAGCGCAGTTTAGTTGCGCTGGAGAGGCAGGAGGGCGCTGATCCATATTGCTGCTGCTGCCAGGCCGGTGGACTGTACCTACCTTAGGTACCCTACCTACAGTACCTAGGGCCGCTAGACAATGTCCAGTACAGTACCGTTCAGTACAGTACCGTTCAGTACAGTACCGTTCAGTACAGTACCGTACAGCAGCTTACGCTCCTGCTACTGCACCCCTAGGCTACTCCGGCTACAGGCTCCAGCGACAGGCTCCAGCGACAGGCTCCAGCGCCCAAGGGATGCCCAGTCCATCCATTATCCCGCCCTCCCAGCGCTCCAGCCTAGCGTTTCGAAGACGCTAGAAAGAAAATTAGCTTTTAGACTCTCCCGTAGTTTTAGACTCTGCCGTAGCCACCGTGGCCACCGTAGCCACGCAGGCACCGCCGGCGTTGGGGTCCCCTACGGCGCGCTGCTCCCATTCGGCGACGAGGCCCGTGGCTGGCTGTAGCCTGTAGGCTGCGTCGCGTGCTGAGCGAGTGGCCCCCGTATTCCCGCTTCGTTTCTTTTCCCTTCCCTTCCTGCTCTGCTCTGCTCTGCTCTGCTCTGCTCCACTCCCCTCCCCTCCCCCCTGCGACGGCGCTGGTGCTGGAACGGGCGCCGTATCGTCTTCGTTCGACCGCAGTCATCTCCTCTTGGCCCGTGCAACACATGCGCGCGCGGATGTGGTGCTGTACTACTGTACATACAGTGCTACTGCTGTACGGGCCAGCATGCCAATCCCAATGTCATGCGCAAGCCAACCACCGTCTCCAGCATGGAGCATGGAGGATGGAGCATGGAGCATGGAGCATGGAGCATGGCGCATAGATGACAGACAGGCAGACGGCCCTGCTTACTCTATGGAAAACACAGGGCTGTCGATGCGGCCGGGACAGCCTCACTTTCGAACTGATGCAGGGCGAGACAGACAGACGACGACTGCTGGTTGGGCGCCGGTCCACGGTATCTGTGGCCATCATCTGTGGCCATCATCTGTGGCCATCTGCACGCTCTGCTGCCATGCCTGCCAGGCCGCAAGGAGCGTCGGGGGCATCGACAGCCGCGAGAGGAAGAGAGAAGAGTAGAGTCGAGCCGGTGGCTGCGTGTCTACGGTATCTACGGGACAGTCCAGCATTGGCAGTCCAGCATTGGCAGTCCAGCATTGACAGCCCACCATTGATAGTACAAACAGTAAGTACAGGACAGTAAGTACAGGACAGTTAAGTACAGGACAGTAAGTACAAGACACTACAAGACACTACAGTCCGTACACAGCGTCGTGGCTGCAGGGATCTGGCTTGACTCGGTGCACAGCCTCCTCCAGTCGCTGGCCCCTGGTCTGCTGCGGCCTCCGTGCGGAAAAGAGGTACCGTGTATACTATATACTGTATGCTGTATACTGTGCTGTAGGATGGCAGAAGGCGGTGGGGTGGCAGAGAGGCAGAGCAGAGTGGCAGGTTTGGCGGGCGTGCGAGCTCATCTCCCGTCCTCCCCGTCCTCCGTGCTCCGCTCTGCAGCGTACTGCTCGTCGTCCCACTCCCTAGACTCCCTGCCGACTCCCTGCGAGAGCTGCAAATACTCGCCCACTCGGGCCACTCCTGTACGAGATCCAAGGTGCCCTACAGTGGAGTTGATGCAGTTAGTGGGCGAGTATTGGCAACTGCGTCAACGCACTGTAGGGCACCTTGGACCTCGTACAGTACTGTACTGTACCTCTCTCGCCGAAGGTTCTGTAGGAGATGGAATGACCGAGATGGGATCAAGTGGGCTGCCAGCCCTGGAATCCTCGTCGCCAGCCAATGACGACGGAGGATCGGGGACACACGAAGCCAAGATTACGCATTGATCACGATGAGCCCACGAGGCAGAACGTTACAGTACTTACAGCAGCAGTGGCATGATTGCCCAGACGCAGCCGGCGCAGTCGAATACCGTGTAGCCTCGGCGAGTCGCCGTCGGCAATGGAAGACTCGACGACACACGCTTCGGGGTCACAGGAAGGCACGGAGCCACAGAAGCACTGAAGCACTGAAGCAGTGAAGCAGTGAAGCAGTGAAGCAGCACAGAACCACCCCTCAGGCACGGCAGAAGAGAGACGACAATGGAATGCGGAATGTGGATATCGATGACGCTGCGAGTGTTGACTACCTACCGTACTACCGTACTCCCAGCACTACTCCTGCTGCTAGCGGATCCAGCAGGACTACTCTTACTGGGCGGGGCCACCTGGAGCCAAAGCCAGGCCTGATTCCCATGGAGACATCTGGCATCTGGCATCTGGCATCTGGCATTTGGCCATTGGGTGACTCGAGTGTCTCAGAGGGGCCTAGCAGCGCGCCGTCACTGGCTGCCCTGCTGTGTCGCCGCCTGAGCCAGCAATAGCCGTAATGAGGGCCCCTTCGCGGGCACTGGGCGTGCGTACTGTACTGTAAGTAAGTACAGTACTGTACGGGCATACCTGGCATGTCTGGCAGGTCTGGCTCACTGTTATTGTGCAGTACTCTGTAAAGTACTCTATGGGTACTCTGTACAGTACATACTCTGTATGGGTACTCTGTGCAGTACGTACTGTGTATAGTACGTACTCTGTATAGTACTCTGTATAGTACTCTGTATAGTATCCTGTGCAGTACTCTGTACGACGGGCGATGCGTTCACTGGGCGGTGACTGGCTGGGCCTGGCTGTGCCTGGCTGTGCCTGGCTGTGACTGGCTGGACCCGTGCGGCCGAGGACCATGGCCGCAAGCAGAAGAATGCTCGCGTAGGCCAGCCAGCCTATGAGGGCCGCCCACAACGGACGCGGACTCCACGATGCAAGCAGCCATGCCGAGGGGAGTGGAGCAGGCAGCAGGCAGCAGGCAAGACCCCTGTATGCCTACCTGCTGCCTGCTGCCTGCTGCCTGCTGCCCACCAGCCCAGCCCAATCAGGGCCGGGCGGAGGGCGGAGAGACAATAGCGTGGTGAACCAGTGAATATCAGTGATTCACCCAGCCACGGATGCTGTTGCTGTTGCTGTTGTTGTTCTGCAGGCTGGAGCCCTGTAGGTGTCGTAGCCTATGGCCCGGAGGCCCTGTGGCCCTGTGGCCCTCCAGCCTGCAGCTCTGCGACACTTGACTGTACTGAACAACGCCCCCGTCTCGCAGGCTCGCAGGCTCCCAGGGAACAGTGAGTAGTGAATAGTGAGCGCTGCAGTGATACGACCTGCACCACACCAGCCCCCAACCACTCACTGGCCGCAGCCCCCTACAGCACTGTGCCGCGACCACCCGGCCTCATCTCGTGGGTGGCCGCCTCGTCCTGTGCGAGAGGCAGTGACAGGCTGACAGCCCTGCCTGCAGCGGAGGGCGGAGGGCGGAGGGCGGAGGGCGGAGGGCGAGAGGCTTGGGGATGGCAGAGGGCGAGTGGTGCCGGCAGCATTGGGCAGAGGACAGGTTGCACTGCACGGTGCTGCGCTGCACAGTATCGAGATCATCCGCCAGAGACGGACGGCCCAGGGTGAGAGTACAGTACACACAGTACAGTACACACAGTATACTAGTATGTACATGGTACGGTACAGGACGGACAGACAGACAGGACAACAGGACAGAGTACTGTACACAGAGTACTGTACACACAGTATACATGGTACTGTAGGGTACAGGACGGACGGACAGACAGCCAGCCAGCGTGTTGCGTATGCTGCTCTGCTTTGCGGCCAAGGGCCGAGACGAGAATAGCAGCAGGAAGCGTCTGGTGTCTGGTGATGCGCGGAATCCTCGCTGGAGCCAAAGCAAATTACCTTACTCGGGCTCAGCCAACAGGCGCCGGCGCCCTGTCGCCCTGTCGCCCTGTCGCCCCGTCGCCCCGTCGTCCTGGGCACCCTGGCCGCAGCCTGGCCGCAGCCTGTCACCGCCGTCAGAAGCCCTCGCCGTCTCGCCGTCTCGCCCTCTCGCCCTCTCTCTGCCACCGCAGCTTACTGTGTCCTGTGTCCTGTCCTGTGTCCGGTGGCCAGCGTTGGTCTAGCGTCCTGCCCAGCATCGCCCCTCCAGCGTCCTGTGTAGCCGTGGCAGAGGAGCGTGTGCGCTGCTAGCGTGCGTAGCGTGTGGAGTGCGTATAGCGTGGGCAGTGTGTGTGTACAGACAGGGCAGTAGGTACTGTAAGTAGTATACGGTGTTCTGTATACGGTGTCTGTATACTGTATACTCTATACTGTGTCTGTCTACGGTGTTCTGTATACTCTATACGGTGTCTGTATACTGTGCTCTGTATACTATATACGGAGTCCTGTATACTGTGTCCTGTATACTCTGTACAGCACTGTACGCACATACTCCGTACCCAGGACCGACACCCTCCAGCCTGGCCCGGATGCTGCGTCCGTCCTCTGTCCCTCCGCCCTCTGTCCTCTGACACCCCTCACACACACACACACACACGCACACGCCCTCCCCTCCCTCTCACCTCGCACACACCCACCCTGGCCCCCCTGACACCCTGACACCCCCTGACCCCCCTAGCTCCCTCGCTCCCCTGTCACTTCGACACCCCCGACGCCCTGCCCTGCCCTGCCCTGCCCAGCCCAGCCACGCTACCGCTGCCGCTACCTCCCGACTGCCTCTAGCACGCTTCTGCCGCAAAGTAAACTTTGGCCTACCCGGCTCCACTTCGAGCCCCGCTAACCCTTGCGAGCCGTCGGATTTACCCTGGGCGCTAGCCTTCCAGACTCTTGTTTGCAGCCTTGCCTTTGTGGTCCACATTCCGCTGCCCAGGCCCTACTGTTACGTACCGTCTCTATCGCATCTTTGATATATCCCCGATATCTGCCCTCCTCCTCCTCCTCTTCCTCCTCCTCTCCAGACCTGCCCTCTCCATCAACTCCTCGCCCGTCACCTGATCTTCATTCTGCTACTACTACCACCACCACCACTACTACTACATCGCCGTCGACATCTCGCCCAAGGTCGACTACTCTCCTAAGAACCTCTTCCATACTCTCTGCTTCCTGCCCAGACTTGCTCCCGTCGCTCCCTTCATCCTGGACTTTCCAGACTTTGTACTGGGCCCCTTTTCCACTGTTTAATATCCAATCCACGGATTTTTAATTTGGACCGCTCCTTTTACCAACAGGCCATGCATAATGTCGACCAGAGCAACAGAATCTCAGGAGCCGTTGGTACAGGATCATGCCAGAATTGCAGACCAGCTGCAGATTATTTATGGAACGCTCCGTTGGATGCCAGTACCCAAGGCCAAGCTTATGAGATAGACTACCGGCTGGCAGCTCCTTCGCCATCGCACAACTCGACGATGTCTTCCGACGCACACTTTCACCAGCAGGCGTCGCAACGATACGGACTTCTGACACCACCGAGGAGTCCAGCGTGTTCAGCGTATGACGAGACGGACCCGTCGCTCTACGAAGGCTCGGCGAGTCCAGCACCATCATACGAACAGCCTGCCACGTATTTTGATCCGGGCCGCCGACTACAGTTCGTCAAGCAGTTAGGATCTGGAGCCTATGGTGTCGTGCACTTGGCCAAGGATGTTGCCACTGGGAACCAGTATGCCGTGAAGGTCCTGAACAAGTTCAACTCCAATGGCATGCCCCTCGACCAAAGACAGCAACAGTTCCAGCATACCGAGATGCAGCTACACTACGAAGTCTCGGCCCATCCCAATATTGTTTCCCTTCTCCGGATAGTTGATGTCGCAGAATGTACCTATGTTGTCATGGAATACTGCCCGGAAGGAGACCTCTTTTCAAACATTACAGAACAAGGTCGTTACGTTGGTAATGACCTGGCTGCCAAGAGTGTTTTCCTTCAAATTTTGGATGCAGTATCCCACTGCCATGAGTTGGGTATTTACCACCGAGACCTGAAGCCTGAAAACGTTTTAGTTACAGAGGGAGGCCACCAGGTCAAGCTAGCAGACTTCGGACTGGCCACGAGAGACATGTACTCGTCAGATTTCGGCTGCGGATCGACATTCTACATGTCACCAGGTAGGATTCCTACTCTTGTTGCTCTTCAACCCCCCTGCACTCACTAATCATCTCAACCTCTAGAATGCCAGAATCAGTCAGCTGGATTCTCGTGCTATGCCTCCGCCCCTAATGACATATGGAGCCTTGGAGTGATCCTGGTCAACCTGACCTGTGGCCGCAACCCATGGAAATCTGCCTCGACCAAGGATTCCACCTTCCGAGCCTACATGGCGGATCGCCAGTTCTTGAAATCCATTCTTCCGTTGTCCGATGAGCTGAACGAGATTCTGGGAATGATTTTCGAGATCGACCCTCACAGACGCATCACTCTGGCTGAGCTGAGGCACCGAATTGTCCACTGCAGCCGCTTCACCAATCGTGCCTCGGATCCTGTGGTGGCCCCAATCGAAGCCGCCATCCAGGACTACATCTTCAACGAACCATTGTCTCCAGCATCCACCATCTCAGAGGAAGGATCCATGATTTCAGACAGCTCTGATAACTCGACGGCCCCTAGTGAGGTCGATTCCACATTAGACTATGACTTCCCCTTCGAGGTCATGGAAGAGGACTGCGACCCCGAGTTTGAGGGACTTGTTCCTGATGCTCCATCCCCACCCAAGGCATGGAATGCAAATGATGAATTCGCTCCCATCGCCAACCCATACGTTTCAGTGACTGCTCAGGAATTCATGGAGGCCAATCTAGCCATCAGCTCGGGAACCGGTCGTCAGGTGTTACTCCACCCTACCGGACCCAAAGTTCCTTCTATCGTTGTCCAGGATAGTCCTAATGTCCCCAGCACTACAAGTCAGCCGAGTAAGGTTCGCCAATCTTTTGCCAACCGTTGCGTATCACCTGTTCACTTTTCACTGCTGGCAGCTGCTCCCGTATGGAGAGCATTTTAATCACCGGAGCTTCGACTGGATCTCCAGACACAAAGATCCTCTTTTACATCTACCACTAGACTTTTTACCTACCATTTGGACCCACAAGGGACCGGGGAACGACCTTACATATCTTAATCTCGATATTTTTTTGTACATATATAATAACCTGTTTTATCTACTGGGGGGAATGTTTGGCTCAATAGAGCAAATGGAGTCGGGGCACACAGCACCACTGTGGGCCAAAATGGGAGCGAAGAGGGAGGACTTTTTGTTATCCGGGGCGTTTATAATACAAAGAGGAAGCAACCTCGACAGGAAGAAGAACGATTACGAAATGGTAGATTGGCGTTTTATGATTTTACTCTTTTTATCTTTTTTGCCAAGAGGATAGGATGTTGAGGCAGGTGTTGGAGGAGATACCCCAAGGATCAACTTGGTAAAGTTGGGTTGGAGTAGGGAAAGCATGTCTCCGATCGGGGGAAGGCCTGTATATAGATTTGGAACATTTGAGGATGCTCTCAAAAACCGTCGATAGAAGAGTTGGCCTGGATGGCTTTGCCTGTGCACCGCACTGCAGCAAAAAAGTACAAAAACCCAAAATCACAAAAGAGTATTGAATAGTCCGGACTGTAATACAAATCATGATTCTCATATGACGATGATGCCGTCCCTCACTCTGCTTCATCGTGCGTACACGTGCTGATATGATACTCTCCCCATGAAACCCGATCTCGACGTGGACCCTCCTCCCACCGTGATCCGCTGCATCATCCGGCTCGTGCTCGACCGACACCACCCGGTCTGATCCATCACCACCCTACCCGGGCCTCGCGCACTGGTAAAGGCTACGGGCTGCCCACGGGCTACGGGCACATCGGCAAAAAAAAAAAAAAACAGCAGAGAGCAGAGAGAACGTCCGTCGTTGCGCTTTTGACCTGGCGGGAGCTGGGTCTGCTGGGCCTGCTGGGTGATTGATTGCGATTGTGATTGACTGCAACTGACGGCTGGGATTGTAACTGCAACTGCCTGACAAAACCAACCGACCAACCACCCAGCCGACCGGCCGTCGTAGACCAACCATCCGCACCCCTGCTGGGCTTCCGCCTCGTTTCTTCTCTCTCGTCTCTGATTCCGGGCGGCGCAGGGCGGACGGTGGGGATGGGATGGGATGGGATAGGATGGGTGTTGGTGGTGTGGTTTGGGAAGGATAGTATAGGAAGGTATAGTGCTGTATAGTATAGCAGGCATATATATGGCTAGCCATACAGAATAGCCATTCGGCACAATACATACAATACAATACAATACAATACAATACACCCACCCAAAACTGTCGCACAGGGATCAAAACTCCAAGTCGCGCTGTTTCACTTTTTTGGGGGTTTAAATAGAGAGAGAGAGAGAGGAAACCAGACGCTGCAGCAAACGCGGGAGGAGGGGGGGCTCTGTCTGGCCCATGATATGGTATGATATATGTATATGTATATATGTGGGGCCAGTCGAGTCGCTGTGTGATTGATTGATGGATGGATGGGATGGGGCGAGTGACGGAGGGGGCATGTTTGGACGGATATGGATGCTCAAGACACGCACTCGGCAGCATCACATGGCGCCCCGGGGGGGGGGGGGTAAAGGAATCCCGGGTCGGGGAATGCTGTTGCGCGGGGGGGGGGGGGAGACGGGCGCGCATCATGCATGCGATGCGCTGCGATGCGCTGGTGGCAGCAAATGCGACGCGCGAGGCGAGGTGATGCATGGGATGATGTATATGTATATATGCGTGCGTGCGTGCGTGCGTGCTGGGGGAACAGAGATGCTGCACGCATCAGGCGTGCTGCTGGGAGGACTGCATTGGATGGGTTCTGGATCGTGTGATGATGATGGTTCTGGACTCGGCGGCGCTGGGATAGGGGGAGGGGGAGGCGCTGGGCAGGGAAGGGAAGGGAGATGCGCGATGCGCGTGAGGGGATCTGGACGGAGCCTGGTGTGCCGGTTGGATTGGCGGTCTGCTGCGCTGCTTGGCTGGCTGGCTCTTTGGGGGTGGTGGCTGGTGGTGATGCTGTTGTTTGCGGGCTGGGATGGGATGGGATGGGATGATGGGTCTGGTTTGGAAGAGGAAGAGGATGTGGGTGAGGAAGTAGATGAGGAAGGGGAAGAGGAAGAGGAAGGGGAAGAGGAAGTGGATGTAGGTGAGGAAGAGGAAGAGGAAGTATATATAGAAATGAATACAGAAGATTCTGTAAGAGCTAGAGTGGAAGTGGAAGTGAAAATACATGTAGAAGTGAAAGTGGAAGTGAAAGTGGATGCATAGATAGAAGTGAAAATGAAAATAGAAGTAGAGGCATATATAGAAACTTCATGCATAAAGCCGAAGTATACACAGATATAGACCAGAAATGCATTGCCCTAACTAGTGATAACCAGCCCTGCACCAGAGAGCAAGCCTCCCACAACTTCCTGATACACATCATTTCCCAGCCAAACAATGCTCCAGAGGACCTCAACAAGGCCTATCCTCTCTTCTCCTCCTTCAAAACCCAACTCGAAAGCTCCGCACGACTCGTTTCCTCTCTCTCTCTCTCTCTCTCTCTCGGACGGTGATATCGGCCATTTATTTCGAAAACTCTCGCAAAGTTGGTTGGCGCAGCTGGGTGATACACGGTAGGTAGCTAGCATAGAGTCCGGCAATCGCGGTTGGCCGCGGCTGACTGATGTGGATTTGAGAGGGCGGATGCTGGAGTTTGTGCGGGGGCTGTGATGCAAGGCCGGGGCTGATACTGTACCTACCGTACCCATCGCACCTCTCTCCTCTTCTCTGCTCCTTTTTTTTCAAAAGAATCCACAGCACCAACAGCCGTTATCAACAACGCTTCTTTCTTTCCCCATAGACGCCCTGCCGCGTATCGTATCGGAGATATCATGGCGAGGCCGGCATCCGCACGCCGCAAGCACAGATGTGGTTGAGATAGCCTCTCGCGCGGAGATACGCCCCCCCGCGTAATCTAGGCACGGAGCCAAGACCGACGAGACGCCCTCTCTCAAGACGCGGGCTTTTTTTTCTTCTAAAGCTCCCCCGAGGAGCGGTTGGGAGCGCGAGGGGGATGGGTTTTTTCCCCCCCGCTCCCGTCGCGGTCTGACGAGCACTTTCTGCCCCGCCGTCGCTTGGCGGCTCCGCGTCGGTCCGTCTCGTCGCGTCCGAGGGCTGGTTGGAGGGGGGGGCTGGTGGCGGGTTTGGGATGGCGGGCGGGCGGGGCGGAGCTGATGGTCCGGCTTCTGGGTTTGCGCCTATTCTTGCAGAGGGGGCGTGGGGATGGAGTCGGCATGGACATGAATTTGAAGAGCTGGGTGGGTTGGGAAAAGGGGGGGGGGGGCGCTATTTAGGCTACACCTTGAGCGGGGGCTCTTATTCTTCGCCGGAAGAAAGCCCCGCACATCGTTTATTTAAAGAGAATTAAGTCGTAAACAGTTGAAGGATTCCTTTGGAAAGTGCAGCAATGCACAGGAAAGATATATATACTCTCCTTTGATGTCTCGGCCTTTCAGTCCTCCTTCACTGAACAATGCCCACGCATGGCTCATGCCAGTATACGACAGTTCTCCTATCCATCGAAGCCTCAGAAGTGCCTCTTTTGCAGTGTTTCAGGCATTCCTATCCCGAAATGTCATTTAACCTTTTACTTGATCCTTGGAGACCAGGTCAACCAAGCAGAAGGATTGCTATAGGGAGCCGCCTCAAGGGTGGTTTATAGCATGGTTAGAAGCCTATCGCCAGCTACAACAACATAAAAGGGCTTGTTATACTCTTTTACATTATCGGTCCACAGTTTGCCAGTTATTTTGCTTGTGTGCTGAGGGAAAAATTTGACATATATACTCTGGATACTCAAGATTGGGCGACGGGGGTTGAAATATAGAGGCAGAGACCCGAATAACAGACAAGTAGAGTAGATGTATAAATGAGGCTGCAGATAGAGCAGTGCCGAGAATTGCCAGCAAAAATTAGAAACGTCATACGTGAATATGAGCTGGACGATCGGAATATACTTCAGTTCAAAAGTAATTTAGCCAACTCACTAGACTGTCCAAAAAGGTCTGCGGGACATGGGCGAGCCAAGTCCTATAAATCTCAAGAGAATTTAAAATACCTACAAGATACTTTCCTCTAAATACTTTCATAATAACATGTCATACTGTTCTGATAACCATTCTCTCCTAGAAGGATCAAGTATGATGCTCAGGAAGACCACTTCACGACTGGTGCTCTGAATGAATTTCATAATTAATCGATACCACTTTCCTCACTGGGTGATATAACCTGTATAGCACTTGGATGGGAGCCACGCAATTGGCCTTGAGGATGTTTCCGCGGATGGGTAGGACGAAGCGGAAGGTTCAGTATTGGACCAGGTAACGTCAAGAGCTTCTCATCTAGGTGACTTTGAGATAGTATATGTAGAACTGTCCGTGACCATGACCAAGGGTTTCCAAAGACCTGAATAGTCTATCTTAACAAATCTCATGCTTAGCAGCTCAAAATGAGACGATCGGCCAACGCCTCTTTCTAATGTGTGGATGCTCCACGAAACAAACGCCTCTGCTCCTTGCCAATCGATCGTCGAATCATCGCATCACGTTATCCTCCTTGTGGGTACCCATCATGTAGTCTATTTTTTGCCACTCTTCTTGATGCCCTGTACGCCAGTGTTAAGAGGACCTTTGCTGCCCTTTGCCATCGCTGCCATATCGGCCTTGGCCTTTGCGTCTGTTGCCTCGAGTCAGGTTGCTCTTCTGAACGGAGTGACGAGACTTGACATACCAGCCTTGCGCTTCTCCTGGAAAGCCTTATCTTCTTCGTCCATCTCGCCCTTGGGTGCCTTCTTTGGTGCCTTTAACGGCTTGGCTTTGCCTCCTTCAATGGGGTCAGCGAGCTGCGGGGTAGAGGAGGATTAGTAAGCATACCTGCTCTATCAGCTCCTCCCATGGTGAATATTTAATATTTATGAATTGAGAGTCTTAAGTAGGACTGTAGATGATCGAGTCGGTCTTGAGTTTGTCGAGAAGTGTTTGCGCGTTTTGTACTGAGGTTGTCAGATGTGCTCCCGGCGTATTTTTTAGAGGGACTTTCCACTAGTGAGACTAGCGTCCAAAAATGCACGCCGCCGGCGATAGCCTCACCTGTGCCGTCGACTACATTATCAACCCAAGAACAGAAGCTTTTATCCGCACACAACGGTCCATAGTTCCTATGACAATGCACTGAGATATAGGAAGAGAGACGATAGACACCTGGTTGGGCTCATTTTCAATTGAGATGTATATCCTGATCCTTGGCTAACACAACATTTGCACGACAAGGCAGGGAGATCTACAGTCTCTGATCACAACAGTAACGATGGCTTCTCCAGCTAGCTCAGATGAGGGAGAAATAAGGGATGGAGGATCAGAGAAGGCAACTACGTCGCTGCCTCAGCTCGATGGCACTTCCGTTGACCGTCAAGACAGAACACGATCTAGATACTCGAACTCAACATCCTCCAATGACTCTTCGAGAGACAGACGCTCTCTAGAGAGAAGTCGCTCGCCATACTCTGAACGCCCTCGAGGATCCAAAAGACCAAGAGAAAGTGATCACCACGACCGTGGTCACGCAGACCCTCGCCGCTTCAAGGTACACTACGAAGATCAACCCTCAGAGTATAGACGACGGCAGCAACGATCATACGAAGATTTATATCAAGATCGCGCATCGACTCCAGATCTACGATACGATGACCGAGATCGGCATGCTGAGAAACGGAATCGAACTCGCAGCCGTTCGCCGTATCGAGCACCTCGAGGACATGCTGATGGACAGTCACAAAGAGATAATGGTCGATATGGCCCTCATACTGAGGCAAGTAAGTCTAGTACTTATGGGTATGAAAGCCACAATGGCCGGAGTTTCAAAGATCAGTCAGTGAGCAAACGAGGAAATGGCCTGATGCCTGCTGAAGTTTCGAAACGAGAAGCTAAAACTACGCAAGGGTCAGTACGAGAGCATAACGATAATTTCAGCAATGGATTTAATCGAAGGGAGTAAGTGTTTCTGGACGTTTCTGATAGTCTTTTGAAGCTTATTTGCGCTAGGTCTAGAACTGCCACCGACAAGAATACCGACGATTTTGCAGAACCTGAGCCTCTAGATGAAGCCGCTATGATTGAGCAGCGTCGCAAGCGTCGGGAGGCTATCAAGGCTAAGTATAGAGGCTCTGCTACACCGATGATGGTACAGGCGCTACAACTTGGAGACAAGTCTGCACCCGGAACCCCAGCCACTGGCGATGGCAGTTACACAACATCTACACGATCGGGTAAGTCGCAAGCTCTTTATATGATGACAGAGGCTCATGTACGATTGTCAGGATCCCTTGAAATATCGGCTCCTGGAACTCCCAAGGAAACTCAGGATGCTCCTAGTCCTGGCGCTTTTACCATTATCAATGATCAGGATCTCGCCAATACCAATGGTACAATTGCGAACGGTACCGAAGAGGACGAACCTTCCGCAGCCGACTATGATCCTACTATGGACATGAGGGAAGATCAACGGCGTGATGACAAGCGTCACGTTGGCGAGGCATCATCTGGAACGTATGATGAGACGAAACCTGGTGAACAGGCTGTTCTTCTCCCACCATCTGCAGCGCCCATTCAGGAAAATTTGAAGAAATCTAAGGATGAATTCGACATGTTTGCGGATGACGACGATGATGATATGTTTGGTGAAGATCCTGCTGAGGATAAGGCTAGTGGTAAGACCGAGCATAAGTTAGTCGCTGTTCCAATACCAGAAGCAAAAGAGCTTGATATCGGCATGCTTGACAATTGGGATGATGCAGAAGGCTATTATAAGGTTATCCTGGGCGAACTGTTGAATGGGAGGTATCACGTACAAGCAAATCTCGGAAGAGGGATGTTCTCCGGAGTTGTGAGAGCTACTGATGTTACAACGAAGAAGCTAGTTGCTATCAAACTCATCCGAAATAATGAAACAATGTAAGCTGAACCAACTGCGCCTGAAGATTTTTTTACTAACTATTAATAGGAGAAGAGCAGGCATGAAGGAGATCGAAATCCTCGAGAAGCTCATCGAGGCAGACCCTGAAGACAAGAAACACATGATCAGGTTAGAACGGCACTTCGAGCATAAAGGCCATCTTTGCATGGTCTTCGAAAACCTTAGCATCAATCTGCGAGAAGTCCTGAAGAAGTTTGGTCGCGATGTTGGCATAAATCTCCGGGCCGTTAGAGCATATGCTCAACAGATGTTCCTGGGTCTTAGTCTCATGCGAAAGTGCAATATCCTACACGCTGATTTGAAGCCTGACAACATCCTTGTCAACGAAGCGCGCAACATGTTAAAGATATGTGATCTTGGCTCTGCCTCCGACGCGAACGATAATGAGATTACACCCTACCTGGTTTCCCGTTTTTATCGTGCCCCAGAAATCATTCTTGGCATGCCTTACGATTTTGCAATCGATATATGGTCTATTGGCTGTACGCTGTACGAGTTGTACACTGGAAAAATTCTATTTACTGGCCGTTCCAATAATCAGATGCTACGGTCGATCATGGAGTGCCGTGGCAAGTTTACAATTAAGATGCTCCGCCGAGCGCAGTTCGCTTATGTGCATTTCGATGAAATGGCAAATCTTCGAAGCGTAGAGCAGGATAAACTCACTGGAAAGGACATAGTGAAGACCATGACGTTCGCGAAACCGACAAGAGATTTGAGAACTAGACTTGTTGGGGCATCAAAAGGCATGACAGATCTTGAGATGAAGGAGTTGAATCAGTTTGTCGATCTGCTTGATAGATGCTTGGCTTTGAACCCGGAGAAGAGAATCACGCCAGCAGAAGCGCTGAGACATCCCTTCATCACTAAAGTTGCGAGATGAATTATGGGATGAGGCGTTGGGATTTAGCCAGGTGGAACGGCGCCTAAGGCGAAGGAAAACATTGTGAAATGGTGAGACTGCGGTCGTCCTAGGCACTTGAACCCACAATGGTGATAGATATAATATTTACGGATCGTGTAATATTATTGAAAGTCAATATAATTTTAAAACTGTAGTAGAGTATTCAACTATATTGAGCTCATCTCCAAACTAATGATCCACTGATACTGTCATCAGTTAGTTGTATGTAAACAACGCCGACCATGCATCAACGCCTTGCTACCAATACAGCAATGGAGCCGCTAAAACAAAAGGACCTCCGACCAATCCCCTAGCCTAGGTATTCCCAACCATCTTATGGCTTGCTCTGCTCAAAATGTTAGCTGCCTTGTCTGTGGCTTTCTTAGCCGCCACCCAGTCTCCGGCGTCGATGGCATCCCTGATAGCAGGGAAGAAGGCCTCATCATAGCCGGACCAAAGTTGGGGGCCAAAGATGACGTGCTTGAACTGCTCTCTTCCAGGGATCTGATATCTTGTTAGCCTCGTCTGCGTACGGACGGCGTAATGAGCGAGGAAGAAGAAGACTTACTCCGCCTCCATCCTCCAAGTCCAGTAAATGCGTATCGAAATTTGCCATCCGGGTGTTGTGGCTCTTGCGATGCGCGCCTTGCATTGTAGTTTCGTATCCGCCAGTGCTGTAAACTGCACTCTCCCACTCCGTTTCCCAGGTCTCAAACTCCCTCGAATCGCGCTGGAACTGTAGCGCCGCTGCAACAAGCGCGTCGACATTCCAGGCAGTCTCCGGTTTGTCTGCTTGATTTGCGCCTTTTGATGAGGCATAGTGCTCGAGATCCATGACATAGGAGCCGATGGCGGAGGAATACGCGCCCATGTCGAATGGTAGGACGGGTCTGTCGGAAAGTTCGAGGATCAAGAGTGCCCAAATCTGGCCCAGCATTTGATGGTATTGGAATCCTGGGTCTCCATAGCGTTCCATCCATTCAAAGTTATCATAGACAGAGTGGTATGGATAGTCCGCTGACCCTTGCGGGCTTTCGAAACCAAAGTCGATGGAAGAAGTGCCTGCCATGTCTTGGAAAGCGACATAATCGCTACCGGCTCCTAGGCCCTCAATCTGGGCTCTGCGATCTTCCCATAGCTTATATACGGTCTCGTTTCTCACTGGATCAGATATCCGTTTTAGAATGCGCATGAGAACTTTTTTGAACACTGGCGATGCGGCAGCACGGAAATCTTGCCCACTAACAGCGACGTCGACATTTACATAGGCATACGCGTCTCTTCGTAGGTCTGCTATGTTATCTTCGACGAACTCTGTTGAGCCAATTAGGTTGTATTCTTCTCCGTCCCAGTTTGCGAATTCGATCGTTCGTAGGGGACGCCAGCCGCGCCGTCTCAAGTCTCCCAGGACACGAGCAACCTCAATAAGCACAGCAGTACCGCTACCTAGAGTCCTATTAGTGATCGTCAAAGTGAAAAAGAAAATATCTTCATACCTGGGTCCGTTGCTCCGAACGTCCAGGCGTCCCGATGATTGCCAACAATGATTGTCTTTTCCTTCTGTTCTATGCCATGAATTCGGCCCATGACATTCCAGATAGGTTGCTCATCTACCTCATCTTGCTCATTCTTCAAGTGTACCTTGGGCGATGAGAGATTACCGGACCACCACTCGACATCTGGTACGCCACCTTTCCATTCCCCAGGCAGCTCATTCCCATACCCCTTTATAGCTTGAAGAAGCGGTTGCGCATCCCTCCATGCTAAGGGTATACTTGGAATATTTGTCAGCCCCGGGTTGTTGTCTTTCGAAACTCGATCAGCCCCTTTCTTACTCGCCCAACCAGGCGTCAACACATCGCCAGCAACCCAGCTCATCAGACTGACGCCACCTCGTTGCACGCCATCAGATGGCATGAATCTTCCATTAGGCCATGGCTCCCCCCTCACGAAGCCATCCTCATTAGGATCACTATAAATAATGCACCCGATGAACCCTGCCTCTTCCGCAGCCTTAACCTTTAAAGCCCTGTCTCCTTGGGTCCCGTAATACCTTACCAATGCGATCGCCCCCTTCGTGTCGATGCCACTATCATACAGCCTCTTGAAATCCTCTCTCGAGCCAAAGTTGGCATAGATCAATGGGCCGGTAACGTCTCCGGATCTTGAGTGACCGTGGAAAACGGGTGTCTGCTCTCGCTCAATATACGCAGCCTCCTCTTCAACCTTCGCTTGCCAGCGAACAGAGCCATCAACGTTAATGATCTCAACAGCTCGTCCTCCAGCCTTCGGATAATTCAAATATACATCGTATTGATCGGTCCGGACATTCTCCAGTCCTGCTGAGATGAACTTACCCTCGACCCACTGACTTAGCGCATAATCTCCCTCAGTTCCGGCAAGATGGTCGTACGCAGTAATGTGCTGCAAATAATCCCGTATATTCTCTGTACTGATCTGCTCCTGGACCCATATCCGCACTCGTTCCGGATCGTACATCTGCCCGGCTATCCGTTCCGCGGCACCAGTAAATATATCGCTCACGAATAGAAAGTACACGATCACAACGACTAGACAGACCGCAAAGATCCTAGCTAGCAGTATAAACAGATTCGAATCCCATTTCGGGAGCTTGAATTCCCACTTCGGTAATGCGATCTTGAACGGTAGATGTAGCGACTGCGATATGTTGTTTAATCGTTTCCCCCATCTCGACTCTGTTGGTGGATCTATCACCTCCATCTCCTGCATCTCCCTCCGCACCTCCTCATCTTCGGAAGCTCCTGATGCCCGCCTCTCCTCGCCAGGTAATAAATCGAGATCATCTAGACTGTCCCGGGCCGATTCGTTGGATTCTGTGGGAGGAGGCCGATAACCCGCGCGCCGAGTTGGAATTGGTAGGCGTGCTCCCAGGAGGCCTTCTCGCTCTTCATCACTGCCTGCATCGTCTTGCCGTGTTAGCGCAGGAGTTGGCGTTCGTGAGGAGGTCGCTTCCTCGTAAGTCGGTATAGGGAGGTTTTCATATTTGTAAGGCTTCTCGTCGGGCATTGTGCCACGAGAGGTCGCAGAGGCTGGAGTGAAAGGGGATGCTGCCTGCGATTGTCGTGAATGTGCTTGTTAGAATTAGAGATATGTACAATATTAGCCCGCCAGTCCTGCTGTTAATTGAGCATGGTTTGCGGCGGCAGCGAGGTCGAGAGCAGTACGCGTGTTGTTGGTGTCTATCTGCACTTGGCAATATAACGTCAAAGCGTATCTCGGCTGGGCTTGGTAAAACGCCGACGAAGCGAAAGATAATTCAATTCCCTAAATTCAGGAATCAGCCATATCGCGAGCATATGACTTATTTATAGGGATTTCGAAAAGTTTAAACGTCAAATACAGTAGAATGATAGCCATAGTTGTGCCTCAATTCAAGACCAGCTTCTGCTGAACTTTCGCGCCAGCCTCGACTGGATGGCAGCGAATCATAAGACTAGAATCATTAATCGCACGCGTCAAATAGCACATCGTAATTACTAGTATTGCAATGCAGTATCCGATGCATTTATACTACATAAAATTCATGATTAAGAGGAGATCGTAGATGGTTGACTTGATGACAATAATGTCTTACGCTACATGCTTTTCCACATCCCCAACGGCCACGAGGCGCCCAACGACCAAGTACTTCTCCTTGAACCTCTCCTCCCACCCCTGCAGTGACTCCGTTTGCTCATCATCTAAATCCTCCAACGTGTCCAGCGGCCCATCTAAGTCCGCTGTCAACACGTCCTCGTCGAAGCTCCCGTATGCCAGCCCTCTGCTTGCATCTCGCCCAGCGAAGTTCGAATATGGCCCACCTGGACCGTAGAAGTTGCGACCCGGGGTTACATCAAAAACTTGGCCGCGCACTGCTAGGTAAACTGGTTTGCCATTCTTGCCATTATTCGGAAGGAGTGTGTGCGGCGTGAAGGTCTGGAAGACAGTTGCGGGAGGGTGTTTTGGGAGTACGACCTTGGGGCTTGGTCGTAGCTGGTAGTAGGCAACAACGACAAAGAGGATGACGAGAATGAGGTTGATCGGCGTCGCAAAGGTAGTGCTGATGAAAATTAGCTACCTATGTTGAGTTTGAGATACTTGGGTATCATACAGTCTTTCGTCTAGTGCAGGTTTTGCAGCTGCTGCATTGAAGTCAGCATGAGTAATTATATGAAAGGTTGCAGAATCAGGTACTTGAAGCCATTCTTTTCTCCACGTAGTCCATGTGAAGTATTCAACGGGTAGTTGTGGTTGTTCAACTGTGCGTTGGGATTATAGATTTCGAAGCTCTGGGAGGCGCGATCCTATCAGATATAAACCAATTTACCGTCTTACATCAGCGGGGCTAGATCACGTGTGAGCTTTCTTAGCGTATCGATATTTTGATTTCTACAGAGGATCATCACTTTCGTCTACAATCGAACGCGCGGACTTGTGTCGAGCGTTTGGTGGCGAGCTTAGTTATAAATGAGGCGCTGAAACGTGGCAATGCGGCTTGATGAGGGGCATTGGCAATTATAACGGCCACAGTCTCAGACGGTGTGAAAGCGCCCAAAGCTTCCATTACAACCTGATGCGTTCTTTTCTTCCGGGCTATTAAAACGTCTTGGTCAGGCAAAATCCGACGCAATCCTCCCCGAGTTAGAATAGGAAAACAACTTTCGTTCAAGCCTCTGAAAGCTCTCAGCCAAAAGGTCTATCCGTAGAGGTGACTATCAGTTGACTAGTAGACTTCCAAGACCAGAAATGCTCATTGGTCTCTGCTCTGACCAGTACAGTATCAGATTTTCAGGGTTGAGGTATGACCACTGCGCTGCTAGTGAGGAAAGATGGTCCGAATTCCTAAGAGAATTGCTCTCACTTTGCCCTGGTCCGACTGAGGCTTCTTAAACTGTAGTCGGAATTGGCATTTAGCCTTTAGTCTCTAGATTATAACCTTTAATTTTGGCAATGATCAGTAATCAGCTATGAGCAAACTATTATCTGTCATAGCTTAAAGCTTTGATGCTGGCCGTCGGACTTCTAAGAATAGAGATTGACCAAGAGCGTAAATCCCACCCTCTCCGTCCTCCAGTGTACCTCGTACCCAGTGCTTTCGGCCCTCGCTTCTCTTCTCTAACCAAGTCCTGCAAAGAAGGACGGCCGGCGTGAGGACAGGCTTCTTAAAATCAACTGTCATAGTCACGGTATACGTCGTATTCGTTGGGTCTCGATGGTAATATGAGGGCTGTGACATGGTCTCGTCGAGAAGCAATGCGATAGCCCCACCATGAATAGTGTTGGCATGTCCATTGAGGCCATGTCCTACCGATATGATGGAAAGATATTCACCAAAAGGGGTCGCAGATACAGAGCGAGGAGCTCTGTAAAACGATTGCCATAGTTTTATCGTATTGTTTGTCCCTAGAGTCTCTGCCATGAAAGAGTCCTCTGTGGAAGGCTTGGGAGTATGGGCGCTTGCCCTCGTGGCTTGGAGTGTTGGGTCGTCGAGTAACTTCTTGCACCAAGGAGCTGATTGGAGCTCCTTTATTACATCCTCCGACAGCTTCTCAAAGACTATGCCTTGAGGTTTAAGGGTAACCATCTCTCATGAAGCTCAGGTTTGTGGCCAAGGTTCAAGTTTGGATGGCATTCGCGAAGAGGCCGATTGGAGATTCCCCACCATCTTCAACACTTGTCAGCCTCGGCAGTGTTGCTGACTGACTAGCCTGTGATTGGTTTAGGCATATCTCAGCACCAGCACGCAGGGCTGACAGTAAGAATTTACTTTGTAGACAGCTAATATAGTATCATGTTCAGGAGTTCAGGGTAGCTGGCACCGGCAAGGCTGTAGAGCCCGTTCGCGCTCTGGAAGGAAGCGCAGACGGATGGGTTGGCAGGTTGAGACCCCGAAAATCAAGGAGCCCCTTATCCCGAGTCAAGGCTGATATCAATCTATCAATCCTGCAGTGGCTGTTAGTTGTATGGATAACGGCGTTTCAGGTACGCTGAAAGACCCCTTGAAGCCGGGATTTATGGCCCGCACAGGTAACATGGTATAGCGTTTCAACCAGATCCATTGGCCTCAAATCATCTCTGGGAGTAGAAACAATAAGACTATGTGATGTCCACAGGGCACGTTATTATTTTTGAGTCCGTGTTTCCCGTTGTAGTGAATGGAGGAAGTCTGTTTATTTACTATGCCTTCCCGAATAAGAACACCCATGTCACAGTTACCTGCAAGGCGACTGTCAACACCTCAACCGGAGTAGCTCCCATGACAAAACTTCTTGCAACTTAAACCAAGCTGTCTCTAAATATTTGCATGCTGTAGAGCTACGAAGCTCCTTCTCTGCTCTCTGCTCTCGAATTTGTTCTCATGAGTCCCAACGCCGTCTTCTGGCACAGTATTGTCCAAGCCTGAGTGAGTTGCAATGCACTTCTTGACGCTCAGTTAGCTCTCATAGCTCTTTGCGGGCGACCGCACCTGCCCTGTTCTGTTTGCAAACAATAGCTAATATATTTCACGGGATGCAGACAGCTATCATCGGTCCCGTACGTGACAATGTGGAAGCGCCTGCAGCAGAAGGGCAGCCGGCCACCGACAACACGGGAGGACTATTTCATCGAAAGCACATCTTACGAAGACCTTCATTCAACCTCGCACTTACATCCTCACAGAGGACTGGCAATCAACAGCTTACCGTCGCAGAGGCCAGACTCGCGTCCGACGAGGCCGCCGCGACCCGCAGAGGGCCTCCCAGCACTACCATTGTAAGTACAAGGGGCGCACGAAGACGCATGGACATCGGCGCTTGAGATAGATAATTTGGAGGACGAGAGGCTTTGTCGGGCAAATGACACAGGATAGACGATAGATGATACATATATCCGTCCAGTGTTTGACCGGAAGCCTCTCCGAACTTAAGGACTATCGTCCACAAGGCTAGACTTCATGTTGATTAGAGGCGACGGCTGTTTGACGAGGCTGTCTATTTAGTAGAAGGTTTCGCTTGGGTGAAGTACACGAGGCTAACGCGAGCTGCAGCGTGCCCGTCAGATCTGAGCAACGGCCCCTTGCTCCGCCCGCAACGCAGAGGAAGTACCGTCCGGCTTCATCTATCTACTCTCAACCTTCTCCAAATGCTCCTACTGCCCAGTTCCCTCGAGTCTCTGCGGATATGGCGTCGCGAAACTATAATGAAGATGTAGAGATCTCCCCGCCGAGTTCTCCAGACATTGGTAAACCTACGGCGATACAGAGGTAAGTGGGCGCGCTGCTAGAGCCTCGTTATTCTTGACAGTGCTGCTATCATGGCTGTGCTATTCTCCTTTCTTTTTCATATATCCTTCTCTGTCATTACTCAGTCTAGTTCAAAGACCTTTCCATTTTTTCGCTGTCTAATACTGAAGCATTCATTGGGTGTGTCGCAAGCGCAAGATAAATGATCTAACAAGAAGATCTGTATAGTCGTCCATATAAGCACAACGAAGTCAGTCCGGAGGCCTCACCGATCGATGAAAAGCCACACGTGGCGCAGCTCCAAGCATATCGGCCAACTTCGAAGGCAGGAGGAAGCTATATTCCAATCCTCAGGCGAGAGAAGCGACGCAATCAGGTAGCAGCAGCTGCTGCAAACCTTGTTGCGAGGAAGCAGGCCGATCATGGAGGAGGTCTTGTGAGAAATGCAGCTGGTGAGATTCGCTATGATGCCTATACTGGAAATCCGACGACCAGTGAGACAGGACAGCCAGCACAGTTCAAACCATCCAATTTTACCCCTCCAGGAAATACAAACAAGAACAATGCGTTCGATGCATTTGGACCTCGGACGGCATCTTCAGCTCCGAAGGTCCAAACGTCCTTCGGCGAGCGTGTTCGGAAATTAAAGGAGACCAATATAATAGCAAGTCGACCGGAGTGGAAAGGCTCAAGTGGGCGATCTAATACTGTTCCCCCAGTTGCGGATCAGTTAGATCTACCACCACTGAGCATACCCCTCAAAAACAGCAAACGTGCGCCCTCGCCTGGATTGAGTAATTCGGGTTCCGCAACCCCTGTTTCTGACACGCCTGTTGCGTCACCAACTGCGCACGGAGGGTATGCCGAACCTACCGTTCCACCTTCAATACCATCACCTCTTCAAAGGAACGCTCCGTCTCGTGTTCCTGCTACTCCTATACCTATTCCTATTGGGGCATCTCCTTCACCTGTGGCTCCAACCAATGCAAATATGAGGCCGTTGGAACGTGCTCCTCAGTACCCTGGGCAGTACACAGCCGCACCTGCTCTGCCAGTAGATCAAAGACCCGTGCCAGTCTCCACACAATTCTCCACCAGCATTCATACAAAGAAGAACTCAACCTCTTCAATCGAACGTAACTTCAGGGAAGCTCTCAAAGACGTAAACTTACCAACTTCATCCCGCGAGCAACCTGTCTCCCGCTTCAGTGTCACTACTTATGCAACCACAACAGGCCCCTCCACGCCCAGCATCAGCTCTGAAGATTTGCCGCCGATGCGAACTCCACCAACCCAGCCCTCATCAATTCTCAACCGTCGACGTCCCAGAGTTGGTAGCGAATTCCAATCTCCACATGAGGTAGCTCGAAAACCCGTCGGCGACCCTATTTTCATCAGTATGGCCAGTAGTATCGCATCATCTCGACGGAATTCTAAGATGCTGCCTAAGTCGCCAGCGGAGACTGCCTCTGTTGACCTGATCAGCTCTTTACAAGCACAGCTCGACAATCTTGCCCTTCGGCGTGCCAATATCCAGAAGAGCATCTACCAGATGACTCAACTGATGCCGCCAGATACGATTGGTATGGGTCTTGGGATGGAGAGAATGAGGCAGGAAGAGGAGAAGAAGAAGGTGGAGCTTCTGCGGGAAGATTTGGCGGATATTGTAAGAGAGGAGCATGATTTGGGATTGAAACTTCATCGCGCGTGGAAGAGAAGGGATCAAAATAATATCTACGAGCCAACTGGACTTTGGGTTAGAAGAGTGACCGGTTGAGTTGGCGAGGGATCTGGTAAGTGAGGATATGTGTTGAATATTGGCTCTTGTGATCGACTGTTCGATTTTGCCGGATTTGCTTGCGTGATTATGATACCTGGATGCATTGAGCGATATTATCTTTTATGGCGTAAGAGCGGGAGAAGGCATGTCATGATTGGGTTGTGTATGGTTAATTAAGTCAATCTACAAATATTCTTTATGTTCTGCTGTGACTGTAAGCTCTTGCCAGTATCTCCTATCACACATGCAACTTTGTCAAATAGTTGGCGATGATTGGCAGGAACTCTCGATCTGTTTTGGCTCTACTATGAAACTAGAAGAGCACCGTTGACAGTGAGGAGCAACAGGAGAAACACAGATGTCAAATTTACTAGAACGAGAGGTTAGAGAGGCTACTGTGTATTGTATATCCTTGATAGAAAAGAGCAAGTACAACTTCACGTCGTCACTTCACCTCTTGCTGTCGATAGGCTCTCGTCGTCATCTCGTGTTTTGCCGCCGTTTCTAAACTTCACTATATATCATTTGCAAAAGCTCCAATTCGAAATTCATACACTAATGTTATCTTATTGAAAGGCTCCTATATGCAGTGCCAACAGTTCCTCTGCATATTTTCAAGTATTTGGCATCTTTCTGGCTTCGTTTCAGAAACCGTTTCTGCCCTTTATATACAGAAACTCTCCACCTTTTACAGTTAATATATCATTTATCGGTCAGTGATAGGTCTCTATAAGAATCATTTAAACTCGTCTTCTCATTAGTCCCTATCGAAGATGGCATGTGCATCAAGTGGGGCCAACCTCCACCCCACTATAGGCCGACCTGGAAAGAGAAGACTGCGATGGAGATGTACCAGTTCCTAGCTTCAGCAAGACCAATGCTATCACCACCTCCGAGACAAAAAAGATCTTGTACAGGGCAAGTTTGAAAACGGTGGCGAATACAACAACAGCAACAGCAGATACATGAACAACAGCAAACTCCGAAACGACAACAAACAAATTTAATCGCCAGTACTACACTGCTATATGCGAGTCTCAGTTTTGAGGGGATTTGGTCGTACTTGCACCTGAGGCCCTGCTGCAATGAATACAAGACTGCTGTTCCCTAGACACTTGCTGTGTCAGGAAGTCAAGAAACCTTCTTTACAAAGGGTTTCTTTTTGGGCTGTGGTAGGCTAACAGCTGTAGTGGTTCACAGCGAGACTAGAAGTCTAGGCGAACAGCTTGGGAATAACTACTTTCGAAAGACATTAATAATTTGAAGCTCATTGTGAATAGTGGCTAGGTAATCATAAATAGTTAAGGTTATCAAAAGTTCCATCGGCTCCATATTTAACACATTAATACAAGCATACAAGTTCTAAAACAAGTAATGTCTCTGAATTGAATATTAGGTAGCCTGCTGAGTCATTCGACTCCCATCTACGCTTCGCTCTCTGGTCAGAATATACAGCCACATCGTGTGCCACGTCCCTAATAGCTCCGCTTTCTCCAAACCCTCCTCGATCTTATACACTGAGCATACTGACTACCCACTGTTCGCCATCGCTCATCACCATTCCTACTATCGTTGCCCCTGGCCCGATCCCCCACTTCTATCACCTCACTTTGCCGCAGTCGTTACCACACCATCATACTCTCTCGACGTGATATATTCCAAAGTGCGCTGGAAGTGTCTCTTGGGTTGATCAATAGTGGCCGATTCCTGATTGGTTTGTAGATTAGAGTGGATAAGTTCAATGAGACCATTGAGGTATTTAGTGGTAACCTAGTTTCTGTCAGTTTTGGTAAAGGCAAGGTCACTGACATTGAAAACTTACAGCTTCATTTTGTTGGTCAAAATAGTAGACATAGCGGTTCAGGATTTCAACGAAAAGTTCAACGGACACAGCAGTATCCATGCAAGCATCTGCAACTCGAAGCGCTCTTTGCAGACACTCCAGTACACGCTTACCATCTCGGTAGAGCTGGTAATGATTAGCATATGGGACTAGAAACCGACTGCAAATGGTCAGACTTACCCCTTTCTCGTCTTCCTCACCCTTGGCTGCAATTGGAACAGCCCACCACAAATGACTTGCAAGGTACACAGCACGGCATTGATCTGGCTTCTTGAGCAATTTGCTTCCATGAAGTGCGCATTTCGTGATAAGAGTATCGTAATTTTCTTTGCTGAAATTTCTTGTATCATGGAGAGCTCCTGCAATCACACAGACGGCTTGGAATTGTGCTCTTGAATCGCTGACAGCCTCTTCATAGATTGTGAAAGCTTGAGCGAAGAATTCATAGCTGACTTCCTCAAATCCAGTTTGGTCTGCAATCTGCCCACAAGAAATGAAGAGCCGCAGACAAAGATCTGCGGCACCGTTAACTCTAGTATATAGAGTCGATAAAGATGAATGCATGAACTTATAGAGGGCTGAGGATTGTGTTGACCAGTTATCATCATAATGCTCCCGAGCCTTGTATCGCCGTGCAAGCTTCATTGCGCTTGTAATGAGAGCAGGAGTTGTAAATTTGACTCGCTCATTACCCTCAGCGTATGCCTTTCGTGTGATTTGTAGAAGTTTGTACTGGGTGTCATTATCATCACTGTGAATCAGGTGGACTATCCGTGCCAGCCAACCCTGCTCTTCAATTGTCTCGTCGGTTTCTAACCCCCTTCGCTGTTGCACACCCGGATATCCTGCAGGAGCTTGAGTGCCTTCTTTGATGAGCACCTTCAGAATCTCAAGCACCCCTTCGAGACTTGAAAGCGAGGATATCTTGGTCTGGTTCCGTTGCAACGACTTTGCCACTTCTCCAGCCACAGCTCTACGTGTGGGATAAGTCTGTGAATGGAATAAGGATATATACTGAGGTAGAGATAGCGCTGTGAAAATGGAGACGTATGATGTGAGAGGGGCCCGGAGCAGGTTGAGGATGTTTGTCTGCGAAGCTGGTGAGAGGAGGTCGGCGCTATTTGCATGCTCTTTGCACTTCTGATTTGTGTAGTCGAGGATCTGGTCTACATAGTCTAACCTCTCGGGGTAGATATTTAAAGCTAGATTAGCCAGAGAGACCAATAGTGCTGTAATGTCCTGTATTGGAAGGTGCTGAGCGTTGACCAGATTCATAACCTGCTCGAAAAATATCTCGTATAGCTTGACATTGTCAGGAATTCCTCTGCTCTTTTTTTCCGGTGTTGTTTCACCATTACCGTTGGTAGGTACGGATTCTGGCGCTGGTTCTGGAGCTGGAGCAGGCTCCTCGGGTGTTATTTCCTCTTTAGGAGCTTCATCTGTAGTACCGTTGGTCTCTGTTTCTGCACCCTGGCCTTCTGCTCCGGGTTGTGAATCTGGTGTCTCTTCCTTCTTCTCCTTAGTGATTCGTACGGTCTCCAAAAGCCTTGTGATGGCATCTTCCTCTAGCTTCTTGCGATCTTCCAGCGGCTCTGCTTCTGATTCTCTTGCAGCATACGCCGACAACCTGTCCATCAATCCAATGACAATTGCTTTGACATTGACGTGTGGATTAAGTCGAGAGACAGCGGCCAAAAACTGGTCAAGAGTATGTAGGTGAAATTCATCAGGGAATACTTGTGTGATGACTTCTAGAAGATATTCCTGCGCCAGTACATCTCGGCACTGTACGACTTGCTCCAGTAAAGGCTGTAGAATAACATTTTTATATGAATCGAGATCCACCAACTGACTCAGACGGACAAGATTGCTGCCAACCAACAACTGAAGCTCTTGGCGTTCCTTAGTTCGTTGTTCCCGTTCTCTAGAGTGCCCCTGATGTTGCAATCGAACCCAGAGCTTGTTCATTTCCACAAAATTTGTCAGTATAAAGCTTATCGAATCTTGTAGATTGCCCTCTGGCCCGTCGCCACTGCCCGTAGGTAGGTGATCCCGAGCTTGCCCGGAGAGGTAATACCGCAAAAATAGACCACGTATAGGATGCTGCACACCCCGACTCATCTCCATCATGTCCTTCATAATTTCCTTGACTGGAGCATCTTCGATTGCCATGTATACAGTTCCGACAGTGATCATAAGGTAAAGTCGTGGGACAATGTTGCCTGCATATTGCACTAGCTCGTATAAATCTGCGAGATGGTTGACAGGATGCGAGTCGCGCAAATAGACTGACAGATGGCGTAGCGCATCAAATACAGCCATATAAAGCTCGTAGTATTGTTTGGGTCCAAGGCTGCTCGTGCGAAGCTCGGAGACTAGAGTGGAACTACCAGTAAAATAATTAACATGGGATTGTTAGGGAGCGGCGATGGAGGCATTGCGCTCAATAGATGCGTTCGGGTCTTCCATAATGGTAACTCACCTGCATTTCAGAGCATCCATGAGTTTCCCAGGCGTCTCCAAGCATTTGCGCATCAGATGCGTCTGCTGTCGAACTACGGCCAAGGCATCCTCAAGCAGCCGAGCTTGGTCCTCTATGGCTGGCGGCGTGGCCATGGCAGCTATTAGAAATCAGGGCGCTCGCTATTGATAAACTGCTCAGGAAGTTGACATTGACGTTACGTGGTTAGAAAGCCAAGTAATCGAGAAGTGATAGCTTGCGCGGACGGTACGATGTTGACTTCGCAAGTCGTAGATTTCCAAGGCGAACCTCAAATCGCAGGCACTCACTACAGCGTCATTCACTAGTGCAATGGGCAAGGCTACACTCCTCGTGATCATAGTCTTAATCTTTCTTGAGCTTTTCACAATTGGTGTAAACATGAATTGATTGAGGCAATTTATTGGTATCTGATATTTTGCTGGCTAATTATTGTTACATGAACTCCGGTTTAATGCTACGCTTTCCAGCTCTTGGTGCGCTTTGGTATCCCACACTCCGCCCTCCTTGAAAGAGTCTCAAATGTGTACATATGAATGTCTAATGTTTATTTCTTCCGTCGTCATTATGCCTCGCTCCAGTCACTCAACAATTAGGCCTTTCTGTTCTCTCCTCTAGCACTCTCTTTAGCTAAACTTGACCTCAGATAACTAATATCGGAGCTCTCCAAGATGCTCTTGGAGCGTGTTCCGCCGCATTATTTGATTATGGATGTATGCCACCATAGCTTGGTTATGACCAGGTCGGGACCAATTTTCCAAAATCACATTCGGGAATTGGGTGAAGATCGGAATTGCAGATGAAAGGTTATCTGATCTTGCTTCAAGGGCCTCTAGCCACGGGTGTAGGAGATGTTGAATTGGACCACGCTGGATAGCTTGTATGCCATAAGCCATTATCATATGGCTGTGCCTTAGGGATGTCTAAAGGCGCAACAGCTACAGGTGTTGTGGTGCTGCCATCTATAGGTGAGGAGCTTGTTGTGTAGTATGGTGTTGACGAGCTTGTCAATATGGAAGATGAAGAGGATGTTGAAGTCGATGACAGTAAGGACGACACCTCAATGACGGGAATCGAAATATAGATGACCGCGACCGAAGCCTGTGTTGCGGCTTCAGTGACTGTTGCTGCAGCTGGGGTCGCTGTGACCACTGAGGTCTCGACTGTATCTGCTCCCTCGATTGTCGCAGTGGCCAGCACCGTGTCTGTTGAGATGATCGTAACAGTGCTCGGTTGTGCTGCAGCAGCAGTCTCTACCACGGTCTGTTGAATTGTGCTAGCTTGAAGAATCTCTGTAGAGACAACTGTAACGGTGGCGGCTTCAGAGGCAGATACAGTCTCGATGACAGTTTCGATTATTGTAGAGGCCGGTTCGCTGTCGGTCGAAACGACTATAACGGTATTCGTCTGAGCTGCAGATACAACAGTTTCGGTAACTGTTTGTTGTATTGTGACGGTTGCCTCTGCAGCTTCAGTGGCAGCTGCTGCAGTACCACCGTCAACTGCAACAACAGAATACGATGCTCTCTCAATCAATTCTGGTTCTGGTTGAGGAGCTCTCAAATGCAGAAAAAAAGGCAGTGCGGAGGTTAAAGAACATATTGAAGAAAGTGCAAACAGCGTCCGATAGGTATTGGAGCGCATTGCAAAGTAAATGGGGAGTGTGATAACTTGGGTTTTCTCTGCAAGATGGTCTCTATTCGAGTATGTAGAGAGTAAGAGGAGAAAAGCTGTATGAAAGAATGTATACGTAGTAGCTTCGTACTATATATTTGGACGCGACATAAGAAAAACATTGCAGATGGCTGGTAGCTACCTCTAGGTGCATGTTTTTGAAGCTTTTGATAATCTTGAGAGGCTGGGTTGTGGCACCCAAACACGCGCCGGAGTGGTTTGATTGGCCACAGTCTGTTTCGCTTAGTAGTTGCATAGCTGCCTGAGGCTTAATGTGGCTTGACTTCCAGCCACCTTGAAAATTAGCCAATCACTGGAATGGAATGGCGAAATATCTACGCTCCGCCTCACTGTGTAGACGTACTGTTCCAAGCCTATAAAGGCCTAGTTTGCAATTTCCATTTATATCTGTGGCGCGTGCGAGGCACGCATGTCAAGCTACCAGAGTTCGAAATCGCACGTGATTTACTGACTACCTTGGATAATGCTGCAATGACCAGGCTCATCAGCCATTATTCTATCAGCTTAGCCAAGATGCAACATAATTATTGTGGCAGTGTTCATGCGGTTTTGAGCGGCAAGTCTCCTCACGTAAGACAAAATCATGCTATCAAGCGCCCGCGGCCTGATGATATGCTAGATGTAGCCAGGAACCCTTATCGCTCTCACCAACATCACGTTGTAATGGGCCAACGACAGCAAGCTCAGCAGTTTCCACGGAGATATTTAGCTATGATTTAGCCGCGGAGTTTTGCCCTGTTGAATGATTACTATTCAGGTCGGCGTATAACATTAGACGCCGAGTCTTAAAAGTAGCAATATCGCAGACACCGTGAAGGCTCATCGGCATTTTCTTAGAAGACCGAGTCCTCAGGAGTCCCCATTGTTATTATGAAGACTTCTATGCGTATATGGTATATTAAACTTTCTCGCAGCAATACCTGACAGAAACGATGCCAGCAATGGAACTTGCCAAGTTGCCTCCAATATCGCGCATCTCTTCGGAGATTCGCCCTGTGATATACGACATTCTGCTTGCCGACCACGACTGTCAAGGCGCTCAAGATTCGGCCAGAATCCCCAGGAGACTTACAAGAAGCACGAGCCATTTTAAAGAAAGGATTATTGGGTCCTTGTTGGAGACATATTTTGGCAATGTAAAAACTACGAAGTTCGTAGTACGAACCATCTTTCCGGCGCTTTGGAGGAGGATTGCTTCGAACCAGGTCCCTACAGGATTTGGAGATCATTCCAGAACTGAGGTCCTGTCGATCGGCAAAATTGAGTTCTTCGATGCCATTATTCTCAGTATCGGCAAAGGATTCGTGTTACCTCGACGCGGAAATGTTGTCCAAGTAGCGTACGAGTACGTGTACGGATATGATATGTTGTGGTGACTGATTGCTCTTCTGGGGACATGCATGCCCTGCAGCATCTACAAATTCCCAATTTGCTCGGCTTCACTGCTTCAGCTCGGAGATCAGTCGGATGCTCAGATGCCTTGTTGACAGGTCAATAATGTCGTGGCGTTTTCGGCTGTAAGCTTACTGTGTCAATACAACGCACAACCCGACTCCGTCTGACTGAGTCCACTAGACGCACTCTAGGGCTTGCAGCTCATATATTAAATTACAAATAGAGTACGTTTCTCGACATCCATAGACTATCCTTATTGCTTCCCATGGTATTGATCGCCATTTCGTTGCGGCGCTGTTACTGTTTACAGCAGCGTTATCCTCTACGCAAACGTGAGCGCATCTGGAATAACCAGTCTATAGTAGTATAAGACGGCGCTGACATCCAAGAGATTCAAGAACTCCGTAATAGTAATGTCGGTCATGCAATTGGAAATTCCTTGTTTAGATTCAAATCCCCGCGATTCGCTCTGGGGTGAAGAGGTCAGCCTGATCCATTGCCTCTCGTCATTCTCGGTGAATGTCTTTTACCAAAGTCGTCCTCGACGTCTATGTAAGACGAATTGTCGAAGCATCGAAATACCAATCTTATTCCCGTCTGGACAGCAAGACATGTCTTTAGTGAACATGGCCGACACGAGCGAGAAAATGGACCCATCCTGTCCCCTCACTCGCAGTGAACTGTCACGTGGCAAGCCATTATCCACGTTTCCCTTTCTCTCTCTACCACTCGAACTCCGCCTAAAGATCTACTCACTACTTTTCCCACCACGCAGTCACACTGTCGTCACTCAGTATCCACATAATGGCTACTATTACAGCACAGTACCTGACTTCACAAAACAAAATTTCTATACCCCATCTACCAGTGCCGACTCACAACCGCCCTCCCACCGTCAGGGCGGCCCAGCCAAACTCACCACATACAAACTCCTTAATTCTAACTTCCGCCATAACAACTTTCTAAATTCCAGTATCTACACCGAGGTCCTTCGCACATGCAAGCAGATTCATGCCGAGGCTGAACCTGTGCTCTACAGCTCGTCGGATATGGTTCTTGATTTTGGCATCTATGTCGACGCCATTGTCCCGTTCTTGACAGACCGATCAGCTATTGCGAGACAGTGTATCCGCAGAATCAAGGTTGCGAGAGAGATTCCGGCGTATGTGTCAGCGTTAGTGGAAGATGGGAATGGAGGACAGATTATCAGGAATCAGGGGCATGATAAAATAACCGATGGGTTGTGGGCAAAGTTTTGTGCGTTTTTGAAGGACGAGTGTACGGGCATAAGAGCGGTCGACCTGACCGTGTGGGCAGAGGGCGGAAGTGTTGGGGAGCTAATACCTGCCAATACTCCTTCACTGCCACCATCTATGACTCCAACACCCGGTTTCACAGCCCCTGAGGAGCCCGATAATGACAGCGATGATCTTTGCTCTCTTTGGAGGCAATGGGAATGGATTCGGGGTTTGCTAATGGTAGAAGGGTTACAGCATGTGAAAGTGACATGGTGGGGATTTGACCATGAGAGAGAGGGTATGACTATTGGCAGGCTCGATCGCTGGCTTCTTAAACGTATGGTGGTAGACAAAATTGTCAGAGATCGTATGATATCAGAAGGGCACGTGATTGAAGGAATCGTAGTGGTGCCATAAATAAAGGTTCTTGAGAACTTGATGAAGATAATAAAGACAGTGTGTTTTGGGGGGTTGGGTGGTGGGGGGGGGGGGTTAGGTTATATATAAACATGGAAAGGAAAAGATGTGCTCATTACCTTTACATATTACGGTTCTCCGATCATTGCATGTAAACAAGTGAAGCCACAATGTCCTCTCACGCCCTGTCTAGGCAGCATTATCAAGCTCCCCACCCGCCACAGAAGCAAGCCTCGCGACTCACGCCCCGTCACGTGCCGTTCCCAAATTCACTCACCACGCAGAGGCATATATATCCAAATAAGCGATTCCCTGCCAAGCCCTAACAGGAGTGCTGGCTCAGTTGGATGTGAACAAGGTTTGCATCCGGCAACTGTAAGACTAATCAATCCTCCCTGCAAGTGCAGGAGGGACTGGTAGGCTTGGAAACTCAGTTCGTCTGGTTTCGATTGGACCTGCTCTAGCAAGCAGCTCAATTTTTTTTGCTCCTTTTATATAGGAGGTTCCCCTACTGGTCTGCCTTGCTTGGGCCTTTGCGGGGATGGGGTGCTGTGCTGCTCTTTATTTTTTTTGTTTTTGGGGCATTTTTTGACATCAACTCGGGTGAAGCGATGCATATATGTTGAACAGCCGAAGGTATCTTGGATTTTGCTTACCGCCTTTGGCCTCCTGTTTTGGGAATGGTAGGGGCCTTTTGTTCTATGGCTGCCTAAGAATGGTTCAGGTGTCTATAGACTCTAGAGGATAGTGCTAGTAAGGGACGTCGTATGTTCTATAAACCAAGAGTTCAGAAAGCTCATTAGATATCTCCAAAAGATGTTAGTTGTCTTGGATGGCGCTGGGTCAGATTCTGGGCTTAAATATTCAACACTGACAATCATTCATCTGCTTGATTTTCTACGGCATAGCAGCTCTCTCTGAAGGCACGGTATACTAACTCAAGTTGATTGCTGGCTTAGGTTTACTACAATCCGGGAAATACTTCTCAATATCTTCCTCACTAATAGCCACTCTCCCCTTAACCATTTCGACTAGCGTCTCATTATTTCGACAGTCAAGCCCGACCTCATGGGCTCTCCTTATAACGTAACCATTGATGTAATCAATCTCCGTCGTCCTCTCCCGCATTGTATCCCCCAGCATACTGCTGATATTATTCCTAGTCTTCTCTGCAACATCCAAAACAGCAGTCTCCAACCGCATTTCCGAAAAGCTCTCCTGAAAGTCACTGCCAGCTTGAAGCTGCGGAAGAGTGGAGATAACTTTGGTTAACTCGGCGAGCAGCACCCGCATGAGTGCTAGGATTCTGGGGTGGTTGAACAGGTCGCCATTACGGCGCTTGAAGATTACTGTTAGGGGATTGATCATAGAATTAACGACGAGTTTAATAAGCCGGAGCTGGACCAGCTCATTAGGAGAAACGGCCGTAGCAGCGAGAATAGGAGAATTAACCACCTCTTCTATGAGGTATTCAGATTGGTCTATGCCATATATATGGCCTTCCTTATTGCCGGGTTGTTGCAAAACATCTCTACCGATCATAACAGTGCCGACGCCAGCGTGGACAGTCGAGAAGGGACCTTGAGCATAGACACCGTGTGAAATGATGCACACGAGATAGTTTGGTCTAGTTCCAGGATCCGGGAACAGAGAGTCTGTAACTTCCTCTACAGCTCCCATTCCATTCTGCGCGAAAAGGAGTGTTGAAGAGGGTGTGAGGCGTTCTTTGATGGACCTGACGGCAGCGACGGTGTCTCCTGCTTTGGTAGCTACGATCAGGTTTTGGATCTCTTCCTCTGGAGCTGTTTGGCTAGAGATGATCTCGACATCAAACTTCCCACCTCTCTTCCCCACGCCGCCAGAAACTATCTCGACTGTCTCCCCGGCCTCTTCCCAGGAACGGAGTTTGCTCTGCTGGCGCAGCAGTAATGTGATCGGGGGAGGGTCAGGTTTTGTGCCCAAGGCATGTGCGAAGAACTTTCCAATATTACCATCGCCCAAGATATGAATGCGGCCCTTTTTCTGACATGGGCAAGCAGAGAGAATACGGGATTGTTTTATTTCGCGCTTTGATGTTGTTGACATCTGTCGTCCGAGGCTACTTTCAAAATTGAAGGCACGCCTGTAAACACCAAAAATATAGATGCTTTTGGGAGAGCACCGCCAGGACATGACGGGAGAGTTTCACTAATCTGGGAAAATTTAACCAAAGCTGTTGTCGTGATATGACAGTTGCCAAGGTATGCGTTTGAACTTAGCATCGACCGAAGGTCGTCAGTACCAACGATTAAAGCCTGCGGTAGATCCTCGCCTCGCTCCAACATCCAAATAAGTCAACAGCTTTCGCCAGACCTCTCTCAGTGACATTCCAGTAAACCTCACCCATTTTTCGACTCCATGTTTCAATGGATCTCGAATAACTAGTATTATCTGTCCTGTGCTCTAGCTCAATCTTCAGCTCCATGCAGTCGAGCTGGCATCATATTAAACGCCGCAAATGTACGGCAGGTCAATAGCATCTGAAATATCGGTGCAATGACATGATCAGGTTGCACAATACTAGATTTCGGCTGGATGATAAGACTACGGAGCGAGTTGCTGGCTTGAATCTTCTTCGCTGTCTTGGCTACAGTAAAGGTCTCTAAGATTGCCCCCGTCGATTACAAAGTGCCTGCTAGTCCATCCCCTACCGTCCCAATGCCACCCTTCAGCATCCTTATATCCAGCAATGCCAACCAAAAGACTCCAGAATTACTTCGAATACGGCCTCGCAAGTAGACCCTTCCCAATCCTCGCTTGAGCAGAAGCCGGGGTCGAGATCAGGCCATTGATATTCTTAGCAATCGTCTTCACCAGGTCTCCCGTCGCGTTGGCCGTCTTGCCAACCTCTGTCTGATCGGCGAGCTTCTTCTGTAGGTCTCCGATATGGAACGTGTGCCTCTTCTGCAGCCCGCGCGTCTGCATGTCGGTCAGGATCTGCTCGCCGCGCTTGATAGCCGTGCCCTGGTCGGTGTCAGTGCGGAGACTGGTGGCGGGCGTGGAAGGGATGACTTACGATGACGATTTCGGGATTGTGGATGGACTTCTTCAATGCGGGCAGCTGGACGTGTAGTTCTGATCTGGTCCTAGGCGTCGGGCGACCGTCTTCTATCTCAAGCTTCTTGATCAGCTCCTCGAATTCTGTCCTCGATTCTGTGAGGCCTTTGATTTCTGAAACTAGTTCAAAAGGGACTTCTTCGTCTTCAGTGCACTGGCTATCTCTCTTCGTTGACATTTTTGGTATGATATTGCAATGGGAGACCTTATCTGGACGGTTCGTTTCTTGTGGCTATTGGTTTGAATGTCTTTGCTCAGTAAGAAAGATGAGAGCAGGTTGATACTACTTACAAGGATCTTTCGGTGATGAAATAGTGGTGCACTGATGTGCTTTAGATTATGAAGCGTTGAGTTGCATATGTGACATAGGAAGCCTAGCCTGTAGGACGAGAACATTTGGCATAGATGGCATGGGATTTCCAGCCAGGAAAATTTAGACAATACAATAAAACAGCAGCTCCATCGACGAGGCGATTCCATCACTGGATCTCAGACCTTCGATCCCTATTTCTCGAACTACGAGAGAATTCGATGCCATATTTACTGCACAGCGAGCGAAGACAGATATCGACAGCTGTGGGAAAGGAATCATTATGTATTAAAAGTATATACTCATCTAAAGAACCTTCACATATCCTCTACCTTCTCCTAAACCCCGAAGAGCACACTCATTCAGCTTGATGTAGCCGATATTCTCTCCTTGCCAGACCACAAAAGTGTTCGAACGGCTGATGGAATGTTCTTGTAGTTACTAGGAGATCTCTCCACTATAGTTGGTAGGAGTCTAGGACTAGTTCACAGTCATCTGTCAAGTTCTTCAAATTCATCATCAGTTCAGCGAACCACACGCCAACGATAGTTTGTTAGAAATTATCATACAGCATTACAATAGCATAATACAAAGAACAAATACTGATTCGAGGGTATTCGCCGATAACGCCGTGAATCAATCCGCCTTGAGGCCCGTCAGGGACCGCCTTAGTTGCCAATACAGGCCATCATGAGCTTCTCGTAATCACCAGAAGTCTCTCCCCTAATCCTCTGCCCTAGATCACGGTTGAACTTTTGCCTGTAGGCGGCCTTGACCTGCTGCATGTGATTTCGGTCCCAGTGATATCGCACAACGCGATTCACTAACAGCTCGTCTTTGGTGCCAGCTCCAGCCATCGCTGCTTCTAGAAGCATTGCGTCGCGCATCACGCGATCAGTGCCTGCGCGGAGCTGACAGAGGAGCGCACTCTCCATGTGGCCAGAAAATTCCTGTCGTGGGTTAGTCATGGTTCCTGGTTAAAATCTAACAGACTAACCTTCAGGATCACAGTCTCCAGGCTTCTTCTAAATTTGGCTTGGTATGTCTGTGCAATAGCTCGAATTTGAGCATCGTTCCTCGATGATAGGATGCTGCATACAAGCAGCTCATCGGTGCCAACCTTTCCCTCCGTCGCCTTGTACAATTCCTGCACATCTTGGTCGATCTGCTGTGGGATAACTGGGGCACTATCTTCTGCTCTGTTGCCGCCCAGAACCATGAGGAAGTGCCTCTCCGTCTTCATGCTTAGATCACCCTTAACATCAGATTCTAGGTTACGTCTATAAGTCGTCTGGTATGCATGCTTGATTGCGGCAATATCGGCGTTTGAGCGCGCGAGCAAAACATCGTTCAGCACCAACTCCTTGGTACCTGGGCCATCCATAGCGGCGCGCAAGAGATGCACATCTTGCTGAAGGGGACCTCTGATAATTGCGAGTAGGCCTTCTTTGAAATAGCCACCAGCTTCACCGTCAACGTCGCTTGCAAGGTTCCGATTATGACGCCTCGAGTATGTATCGCGAATCACCGCTACCTGCAGAGGGTCCTTATTTGCAAGAATGTTGATCAGAGCTCTCTCGTCGGTTCCGAAGCCTTTCATCGCCTTCCTGAGGCCATCTGCATCTGCGGTGCCATCCCACGCTATGAGTTGTGGTGCGCCATACCCGATCGATGCAGGTGTAGGCTGTGAGTATTGCTGTGGAGGGTATCCGCCTTGAGGCGGATACTGGTTGGGGGGCTGGCCGTACTGCTGGGGAGGTGGACCAGGAGGCGCACCGTATGGCTGAGAGTATGGCTGCGGTGGTTGACCGTAAGGTGGTTGTGGTGGATATTGGTTTGGAGGCTGCTGGCCATAGGCTGCCGGTGGTGCACCGTAAGGAGCTTGATATTGATTTGGAGGCTGCTGGCCGTAGCCTACCGGCTGGGCGCCATGGGGAGGTGGATATTGGTTTTGAGGAGGCTGCTGGCCGTAGGCCGCCGGCGGTGCACCGTACGGAGGTTGATACTGGCTTGGAGGCTGCTGGCCGTAGCCTGCCGGCGGTGCACCGTACGGAGGCTGGTACGGAGGCTGATATGACATTGTGTATTGCCTGTAGGAAGCGTGCTGCAGAGAAGAGGACGGATTAGCAAGATGAAGCAACGGGAGCCGTAGCAGTAGCTGGAGCAGGATCAATGAGAGCAGGAGCAGGAGCAGACGGCGCTGGTATTTGTATGCCTCCGCCGGCCATCGACCAGCGGGGCAATGCTGGTTGTAAAAAAGGATTCACTAGGCACGGCATGGCGAATAACGAGCAGGAGGGCAGGGCCCAGAGGCAGTAGGCACTGCTCGATAGTGCACTGCCCCCCCTCTGCCCCGTCCCAAGCGTCTTGGCCTCGGCCGACGCTGACGCGGGAGCCTCCCAGCGCGCGTAGTAGCCTGGACGAGCAGCCTGGACGGCGGCCCCAGCGCTGTCGGGGGGCCTTTCAGCGGCGGCCGGCGTGTGGCCAGCGTGCGGCCAGTGGGCGGCCAGCGCCAGCCAGCGTGTGGCCAGCGTGTGCGCACGCTCCGCAGCCTCGCTGTGGCCCCTGTGGGAATCTCCAGGCCCTGTGGTCCCCCTGTGGTCCCCCTGTGGTCCCCCTGTGGCCCCTGGGGGAATCTGTCCAGCTCCCCTGGAAAACCCGCCGAATCTCAATTTATTCCCCTGCCAACTCCCCTCTCAGCGCCTCCAGCAGGGCTGAGTCTCCAACAGCCCTCCCTCCCCTCAGTGACGTCACGCCCTGCGATGTACTTGTACAGTATGCATTGTACTGCAGTTCGCAGTTCGCAGTTCACTATGGCGAAGCTTCCGATACTACAGTCAGGTATCTAATCAATCCAATGCGTCTTTTGGGATGCATCTGGCATATACAGTAATGGCAGCAATTGTTTTCAGTTCGGCGCTCCCTCTCACGGCAGCAAAGATGGACGGGCGGACTGTCCCCCCGGCCCCGCAGCGAACGCGCATGTGTGGAATTTGGTCGAAGCGCTTCCTCGTCCATTCTAACAACACACACACACACATATTCGCAGAAGCGCCGAGCTGCAGAACGGTTGGTTTTCAAGCTATAAAGACAAAAAAGCCAGGTTGATTCAATTGGGAGCGGCGTCACTGATGACTAGGAATAAGCAATCATCTATGATGCATGCGTGTGCGCTTTCGATGGCAAGGCAAACTTGACGCCGGCCTGGCTGCTTGGCATATATATTATTCTGCGGCACTTCTATCTCTCATCAAGCAAGATGGGCGGATCGGTATTCACCAGAGGCGAGAAGCCGCTCTCCACACCTCGGATGCCCCTACCGGTCTACCTCCAAGTCAAAACTCAGTGCCATGAGGTCCTTCAACGGTACTATACGTACGTTGCAACGCCAATTGAAGCACCAGGAAAGAAAGACTATGGCGATGTCGACATTCTTGTCGCGTGCCCTACCGCTCTCTTAGCCGGACCTGATGTTGTTGGTCCTTTAGTTCAAGCTCTAGGGGCAGCGCAGAGCAACGCTGTGAAAGGAAAAGGAAACCTTATTATCAATTTTGCCTTGCCTTGGCCTAAGGCGACTATAGAGGATGATAAGGCTAGAGAAGAGCGCTTTGTGCAGGTGGATGTAAACATATGCGACGGAAAGCAAAGCTGGGATTGGGAGATGTTCCATCACGCGCACGGAGACCTATGGAATATTCTTGGGACCACTAATCGAAGGCTTGGACTCACGGCCAACAATGTCGGTCTCTATTTGCGCATTGAAGAGATCGAACTGCTCGACCGCAAGAAAAGTATGATACTTCTGACCCAGAAGCCATCAGAGGTGTTGGAATTCTTGGGTCTAGACGAAGATCGCTGGTGGAGGCAGTTCGAAAGTGTTCAAGAGATGTTCGTGTATGCGGCCGGCTGTCGATTTTTCCGGGTAAGTAAACAGGAGAAGGGGGTGGAAGAGGATAAAACAAAATTGAAGCACAATGATCGCCAGAGGATGGCGCAGCGGCCTGTCTTTAGGAAGTGGATAGAAGAGTTTATCCCAGCGTGTCGTACAGAAGAAACACACAGCAAAGAGGCTCCTTCTAGAGAGCAGGTTGCGAGGGAAGCATTCGAGCGTTTCGGCGTGAATGGTGAGTATGAGCAAAGATTACAGGCTTGGCGGCGCGAGAGGCAATCGGACGAGGTATGGAGGAACGTCATCAAGGCTGGAGTCCCAGCCGTCAATACTGATCTCCAACTGCGCGCCGCGTCGGTCAGGGGCCTGAAGGCCATCGTCATGGCGGGCGATTACAGCGACGGCATTGTGCCCTCTCGAGCACTCCGAGTTGAAGGCGGGTTCTACGATATGGAGGCGGTCACTGAATTCGTCCGAGACAACTGGCGGCTGGTGGGCGAAAGAGGGATGGCACAGCTGCGGGCTCGAGGCGCCGGGGAGATGGGAGCGAAGAGATCAAGAAAGGGTTAAATTACCAATCCAGGGTAAGAATACGAGGAGATGCAGTCAATCACTTGCTTGGCGGAGATCATGTCATTTGTCAATTTGTCAATTTGTCAATCTGTCAATCTGTCAATTCGTCATTCTGACCGAGTCTCCATTTCCTCATACGATGCAAAGTTACGAGTAAGTGCACACGGGTACTGTATCTGCGACAGGGGGCCCTCCAACACCAGCCGCGAGCTGCCTGGCTGGTCCGGTTGGTTCGTCTGCTGGAGCGTGGGGCGATGCACGATGCACGCGAGCGCCTATCCAGGGATTCCTAATTAGGAAACCTTAATTGGGGATTCTTAACTAGGCGCTCTTGATTGGAATCCTTGATCGGGAGTTTATTAACTGGGTATTTATTAATCAGTAATCTATTAACTGCGGACTTATTGACTGGGACTTATTAATTAGGAATTTATTAACTGGGGATTATTCACAGTAGAAACCAGGCTCACCCCACCCCCAGCCAGTCCGTACGATCTGAGTGCGTGAGCCCTCTCTACCGTAGCAAATGCCGCCAACGAGATGGCGTGAATAGACGCCGCGGAGTTGATGGGTTTCCGGTCTTGTATTGAAGTATATAGTACATGACTCTGCACTGTCCTGTCGCGTAGTCTGTGCACCGTCGTCTGTAAATTGCGCTGTTGGACGTTGGATGTTGGATGTGGGATGTTGGATGTTGGATGTTGGATGTTGGAACTTGGATATTGGGGCTTGGAACTTGGAACTCGGAGCTCGGAAGAACCCTCCCCCCTAGACGGCGCAGAATCAGAGCAGCAGAGCTTCAGTTGGCCCAGCCTGTACTGGCAGCCACAATCCCACGTGACCGGGATCAGGTATCAGACACCAGGCAGCCAAGTGCCAACCGGTCCTGCCCTACCAATGAAAGCACCCCTGCCGTCGCACTGCATGCAGTAGTGACACATCTGCATAATGGTACCGCGCCTGATTGGCCACGCCAGAGATGACAGTTTCTTATCGAGCACGCTAGCAGACCCTCAAACAGGCGTTTTATTTTTATTAATAACATGTCCCAATCCAGCCTGTTGAAGCCAGAAGTTAAAAGGGGGGAGGGGGAGGCCTGGGCAGGTACTTAAGGACCTGAAACCCCCCCTCCTGCTCTGCTGCTGTGTCCCGTGACTCTCGTGACTCTCGTGGCTCTCGTGGCTCTCGTGACCCTCGTGACCCTCGTGACCCTCTTGTTTGTTTCCTGCTGGAGCACGTGGCCCGGCCGAGCGCGAGAAGAGAAAGACATGAGAAATTGCCACGGGTGACGTCTCGGCCAGGAACAACGCCGGCTCCGGCTGTGACGGGGCAAATCTCCCCTTCGTCCTGGTGGGTGAAATCTTGTATATTGGCAACGTCGGGGTTTGACGCTAACCGCTGTATGCTGTAGATTTGGCCTGTTTCGGGTTTCGAGATAGAACAAAGCCATTATTGACTGATTTGATTCACTCCGCCGGCTCGATAACAAAGCAGAGCTGCAACCTTCAGAGCAAGCCGCTGTTGACCAGCTTTAAATACCGCCTTTTAATTGTACACCTCTAGAGAAGCTGCAAGGGCAGGACAGACAGCTGCGCGGATCCAACTCGCCTTCTCACCTTTAATAGCCTGCATCCTGTCCGTCCCTTCCTTCCACCACTACTAAAAATAGCGACTGTTTTTTCGAGAGGAAAAAAACACCCTCGTCACGTGAGCCAGTTTGATATAAGTAAAAAGTCGCAACGACATCTATTTCTCCATCGCTGTGTCGCGCCCCGGAGAGTCTGCGACTCTTCAGATCGAAGACTCGGGCTGATCGGAGCGATTGGGCGATGATGACCGGCGGCTCAGACGTCGAGTCTGAGTTGCAGCGCAGGATGGCCGCATCCACCAAGCCCGTCGCGTCGCCGTCGTACTCGCACGGCTCCTCGACGCCCGCGAGCGCGCACTCGTCTGAAGAGCAGACGCTCTACGAAAGCGACGTCGCCGCGCTGAACAAGGCCATTGCCTCTGCCTCGGCCAGGGCCGCGCGCGCCGCCATCAGCCAGAACTGGCGCAAGTGCGTCACGGGCGACGAGCACCACGAGTCGTTCCTGGCTCGCGCCATCCTGAAGAGCGGCTCCGACCACGTCTTCACGCGCGTCATTGAGGACTATGGTGACCAGTTGGTCGACCTGGCCGGCGAGGACTTCCTCGACCGCGCGATGGAGGCCCGTCTGGCTACCATTGGCGCAAAGGAGCTGGTGGCAATGCTGGCGGGTGCGAAGCGCCTGGGCTACGATGAGATGGATCTCGTTGACGAGCACGAGGTCGTCGTGCCAGCTCGTGAGGCGCGTGAAGCTCGTGAGGAATCTAGCTCTGGAGTAGAGGAGATCGAACCTCCTTATTGTCAGCGTCTAAATAGTGCCCCGGGCCAACTTCAGCAAGCTCCTGAAGCTCATCACGCCCATCCAGCCCAGCAAATATTACCAGCTCCCCAAATTCTACCAGCTCCCAAGATTCTACCAGCTCCCCAGATTTTACCGGCTCCCCAAATTCTACCAGCTCCGCAAGTCCATCGGGCCCAGTATGCAAGTGCTCCTGCCCAGATGTTGAACCCCTTCGCCGGACAGCGGGCGCATAAGAACACCAATGCCAAGTTTGTCTGCAATGACTGTGGCAACCATTTTGCACAGATGGCTGGGTTGAAATACGTAAGTTCTCTGTTTAGTAAGAAATCTTTGTACCTAGACTAACCTCGCTGGATAGCACACCGAGCGGAGGGTCTGCCATAACCCCAGCAGGAGATCATCATCTTCCATATTGCTAAGGTACCACTGTGATTCATGTGGCCAAGGGTTCACAAACTCGGGAGGTGCAAAATATGTAAGTGGCTTGCATGCAAAAACTCAGCATTGATGCTAACCGATACTGCAGCATCGAGAGAATAGCGTCTGCAGAAGAAGTGGAAAGGCTCTCGCAACACCTCCAAATATGCAGGTACAGGAAGAGCAAGCTACCTTCCGACCTGCTCCACCAATGGGCAGTGAAGTCCTTCGGGAACCAGCTTATACCAGTCCCCTTACAAATACTTTTACACCCAGAGTAGCCAGCCAGAGTGTTGCTCAGCCCTATCCGGATTTCATTGTTTCAACTCCAGCGCAGCACGGCTCAACTCCTCAACCGGAGACCCCCGAAGTCGTCTTACAGCCGGAACAGCAGGCAGAGCTGAACCAGAAGATGGCAGCCGAGGTGAAGCGGTATGAGCAAGAGATGGCCGACATCCCGGAAAATATCACTGCTGTTGATCGTGACAACAAAATTATCAAGATCAAAAGAAGTCATGCGACGCGGAAATCAATCATCCGAACTAAGTATGGCATCCGAGTTCGCAAGAGCAAGCATGCTCCCGCCAACGCCGTCCCAACACCTGATGGAGGGATGGATCCTGGCACGAACGGGAGCCAGCCAGCTTACGGATTCGCGACTATTAACTCTTTCAGAGCCCCCGCCCCTCCTATGGCATCCTCTGGTTCTCAGAGCCCCCCTGCTCATCCTACCCCTACTATCTTTGGTCCGGATACGAAGCGTCGCAGAGTGAGTAACCTACCTGATGATGTGGCTTCAGGCGAGAAGATCGTTACCGCTTCTAATGGCAGTCGCTACACTATTCGAGATGAGAGCATGATTTCGACAGCTACGGCTATTCAAGGACAGAGCGGTGTTGATCGGGACAACCCCGCAGCCAGCCATGGTACACGTAGCCCATCAATCACTGCTAGCAGACTAATGTATGCCCCCGTCACAACTGGCACAGACGGTACAGCCTATGCTACTCAGAACAACACACCCATAGCCGGGATGATTACTACTTCCCGGGTACGACAACCAAGTGGTCAGTTCACTCCGCCTGCCACCAAAAGCTCGATTCCACCAAGGAAGGTCCCAGTCAGCGAGGCTCAGGAGAAGTGGGAGAAGCTCCAACCCAAGCAGCCCGAGAACGCGGACCCGAACAACAAACGCAAGAGCAGGCCCACCGAGCCAGTCGAGATCTCATCCGACTCGGGCGATGCCTCCGAATCCGACTCCGACGAGGAAATCCCGGCGAAGCGGCCATCGTCAGCCGCCCGGCAGCCAGCAGAGCAGCGCAGATCCCTCTCTGCCTCACGCTCGCTCTCCAGCTCGCCAGCCGTGACCAACAGCGCGGGCAGGAAGCCGCTACCGAACCGTCCTGGAACCGGCACGTTCGCCGGCGCGAAGATCAGGGCCACGGCCCAGGTCCTGTAGATCCGACTTCTCTGATTTTATGGCGTGCGCGCGTGCGGTTTGGGAAAATGGAGGGGGGGGGGGGGGTGTTCATCGAAAGGGGGTTTCAATATCGGATCGAAGGAGGGAGGGAAGGGGGAGATGATTACTGTAACTGTATTTGAAATAATCACTATTGCTCAATATTGCTCACTTATCCTCATCTTCTCGTCCTCGTCCCCCTCTCTCCCCTCCCCCTTTCCCTGCGGGCCATGCGCCTCGGGTCACCACCCCGCGGCGGCAGGCTGGCGTGTCCCGCTGGCCCCTCTACTCCTCGATGCCACCGAGCCAGCTTCCGCCGCGCAAGTCGCCACGCTCCGCTCCGCTCCCACCTCCCACAGCTCGCGAGGTCTGATCCGCGGCGAGGCAGGCTGCTCCGCTCGACGAGCATATATCGCATCTCCGCCTCTCGTCGCCAGCAGCCGGCCAGTCCCACCCGGCCAGCTCCAAGCCGTCCCCCAAAGCCGCAGGCCTGCCGCTGGATGATAGTCTTCTCTCCGGCCCATCAACCCATCTCTCCCTCCCCCTCTCCCTCCCTCGCCCTATTTATTTTCATAATCTGAAATCTACGGTCCTACAATGGGGATCTCAACGGCCTCGCGAAGGAACTAGGGTAGGTTTGAAATCATCTGGTCTATTTTGTATCTAGCACGTCCGAGCCCTGCAGGAGGCTGGCTCCCCTCTCAAGAGACGCTGTGCGCAATCGAGCTTAATGCTCTCGTACAGCCTGCAGTACTATGGTTCCGAACACCGCTCCCGTCGAGTACCCGAAAAAGTGTAACGCCTGCAAATGCACAGTCCTGCCCCGGTCCCTGACCTGCGATGCTATTCCTCCACTTCGCCCTCTTCGCTCTCGTCGCCGCCGTTCTTGATCTTCGGTCTCTTGGCGTCAGCTTCGTCCTCGGCTAGGGCTAGTTTGCGCTTTGAGCCTCCGGGAGAATGTGACGATGTTCCATTTGACTCTCCATTCACGGCTTCATGCGTGCCGGGATCATTCGCGACGGCTTTAAGCTTCCCATCGTCGTCTCCTACCACCCCATTACCTTCAATTTCATCTACCCTCTCATGCTTAACCACTGGCTCCGCATGCCCATTAGTCTCCGTGCTCGCACGCGGCTCCTCGTCCCCTTCAGAATCCTCAACTGCCGGCCTCAAAGTTGGACTTCGGCTCTCAACTCGTAGTCTCGTACTCTCAAGGTCTTCAATGCTACCATTCGGACTCTGGTCATAAGGATTGTCGTTCCTCTTGAGCGGGTTCTCTGTGTAAAACTCTTGCATGATTGCGATGGCCTTGATTATGCTATCTTGGTCACCTCCTATCCGTAGCCACCATGGCGTTCCGTCCTCGTAGTCCGGTATCCTCTCTTGGTTGAACTTGGCAGAAAAATAAAGAGACGCAACTGCAATATCCTTCGGCCGCATACGCAAGGAGAGTGTTGTCATGCAGCTATCGTTCAAAAAAGCCCAGGCCACGTTTCTCAAGGTTTTGTTCTCCTCGATCCTGAGTTCCTTGAGGAATGAGTGGAGGAAGGTATATGGTGACTGTAGCACGACATCAAACGTCAGGAGTTCCAGCATCGTCTCTTCATAGAGTAGGATGCTGTCTTTCCAGCGCCAGAACTCCTTGCTCTGCTCGTCGATGATTAGGCTTGCGTTCTTCTGGGCCACTTTGGCAACAGCAATCACAATCTCTTTCGTCTTTCGACAATTCTCTTCGGCCTTTGTAGCGAGGAAGAGAGCGGTCGCTGCAATGTTCTGCGTAGCAGCTAGTTAGCATTGATAGACTAGTACAATTTACTCCTAAGGAAGCAACCTACATAGTGATGCAGCCCTCCCTTATTGACGACCATGCTGTACCTCATGTAGAATCTATGGAAGAAGACCGCAGCAGTACCAAGGGTGATTTGTGGGATTTTGAGGAGGATTCCGGCTTGGGTAATAAAGTTTACTCCTTTCGCGCGTCGAGCGCGCTCTTCGACGGGAGAGAGGTCGTCGAGGATTGATGGCGTATTATTGATCTCGTCATCTGTGAATAGCCACTGGCTGAGGCTGTCGATTGGTTGAGCCATTGCGATCGGCGAGGAAGTATCCAGCTGTGCGCATACACTCGGAGGAGGCAATTGTCGCGATGGTGGTGAGGGTGCAGGAGGAGGTATGCTCGAGCCTTGAATGCGATGCTGCTGTGCTATCGGCGAGAGAGGCGACGTGGAGGATCGCTGAGCGAAAAGGCGGGCTTTGGTAGGTTCATCTGAATGATAGCTCGCCTGGTGTGACTCGGTAGATGTCATAGAGAGATCATGAATGGCTTCGGTTTGTATTGTTGAGCTCTAAGGCCATTGAAGGCTCGCGTTCGTCAAAACCAGCCTTGCCTGAGGATCTTATCTTATCAACGTGCGCCCCACTCATTCTGACACCGTACGCAAATCATCAACCGCAGCCATTTATTTATTTTCTTTCACGCTACCTTGCACAGTGCCTGGCGATAGTAGTAGACCAGCAATCCGGCAGGCTGCACGCGCTGTAACTATTCGTAACTATTTCACTGCCGGAGCTTGTAGCCGTTGGTTCCCTTCTTCGTCGAGTAAGTAGACTTGGAATCAGCTACTGTAAATGCCTTCCACGATGCTCTGCTACGCACTTCTCATTCCTTCACTTGCAAGAAATAATTACTCACCTAGTCACGCGCTGCAACTAATGCTGATGCTGAGGCTGAGGCCGAGACCGAGTCCGATTTCCACCGTGGCCTGACAAGCCGAGCCTATTTCGACGTCTTTGCAGGGTCTTGTAACGACTGAGTCACGAACCTCGGCGGTAATATTCATCGGTGTAATGAAGCCTTGGCTGGGTAGGTGTCTATGGGATTGGGACACGTGTTAAGTGAGCATAATTAGCGACGACGATTCGGTCATGCCATCAATCATCATGCATTGATCTTGCTGAAATTCACAGGCACTCATTTCGTGACAATCCTCATTCCATTGATTGTGCTAAGCTTCGTTATTCTATATTGACAATCTTAGTCAAGCCCTTGGGCAGTGTGATATCAAATCCGTCTGAAAAACGCCGGGAACCTTCTAATGAACCGTTTAATAAACTCCAGTATATGCTAATATGCTATGCCTCCCATTTACTCAATAGCAGATGCAGAAGCGTGTCCGTGAAGAGGGTTGATTTTATCATTCCACTTCAACTTGAAATCCTCACCCAGCTCGCATTTAATAGCGGCAGTGACAGCTTCAAGCACGTTTTTGAACACACCAAAGTTGGCAGGGTTCTCCTTGTCATTATCCCCGCCCTGGAATACACCAGTTCGTACCAGGCAGGTCTTCCATCCATGCATGTTACCGCCAACTATGTCGGATTGAGGGTTGTCTCCGACCATGTAGATGTTCTGAGGCAGTCTCTCCTCCTTGTGGATGGTCCCCATCCACGATGACATGATCTCATCAGCGTACGTGTATGTGGCCAGCTCAGGCTTTCCGTATACAACACGCTCCAGTTCAACTCCGGTGATGGTTTTGTAGATGGCCTCCAATGCGATACGGAAAGTACCCTGAGACATTCTTGGGAAAGGGTGCTCAGTTGGGCAGAGGAGATCGCCCTGGGAGAAGTAGATTGGGATGCGCTGTGATACCGGATCCTTGGCCCTTGTGCCTAATACACCATTTTCAGATTGCAGGAGATCCATGATGATCTGGAGATCTGTCGCGTAATCGCGCGAGTCGGAGAAGACAAGGATGGCGTCGATCTTGACTTGGCTAAAATCGCGAGGACTGGAAGTAGCGCGTTGATCAGAAGTGAAGAACTCCTTGAGTGGGGAGATGGTAGGTTGAGCAGCGTAAATGTCGTTAGGAACTATAATGTTCTTGAAGCCATATAGCTGGGCGACTTCTCGGCACTGGTAGTTCTCTCCACCCACAACAAGAACAGTCTCGTAATATTCGGCCAGAGCTGACATGGGGGTGTGAGATTGGATGAATTGGTCGGTAGAAATGGGACTCCCGAGGATCTTGGATAGCTGAGCACAGCGATCAGATTCAGGCTTGCCGCCACCGTTTGTGAGGAAGATATGGGGAATCTTGATGCCAAGCTCATTGTCACCGTTCAGGATCTCCAGGACACGCTTGCCCTCTTGGATGGGCCTATCACCATGGACAAGCACACCGTCGATATCGAAAGCAAAGGCCATGTTCTTGGCAGCTGCAGTCTTCTGCTTGGACATGTCCTGGAGCTGGGAGGAGATGAAGTCTCGGGTTGGCTGGACGGCCGGCATGCCAGATTTGGGAGAAGTGCCGTTCGCATGGTGGGCAGATGACAGCCTAGAGTGACGCTTTGATCGAGGAATTGGCAAAGACGTGCCGAAGCTGTTTCGTGAGCCTTTGCGCTCTTTGGTCGAAGGGGCCATGCTCAGCGAGTGCATCAGCTTCTGGGTTTCGGCAATCGAGGAGCGCGAGGCTGGAATCTCGATAGTGTTCTCAGATCCCCCGTTATCGCTCAGCACGGTCAAGGAGTGGCCATATTTCTGGCTCGTCGACGAGTCGGTGCTGAGGACTCTTTGGAAGTCGGGTCTGACGGGAGAATCGCCCATGAAGTCGCTGTCGTCGAAGGTAGGCATATTGGAAGAATTTTCAAAAGTGAAGATTTGAAAATGTCGCACGCGGCAGCGTTGATGGGACACAGTGCGATGGGCGAGATGAACTATGTGGGATGTAAAGTGCTAAAGATCTTGGGATGGATGGCGGGGTAAGGCACGAGGGTTACAATGAGCGGGCCTGTTGGCCTTTTATACCAATCTGAAGCTAGCCGACCGACATCCGATCAAAAGAACGAGACGGGCTAGAAAATACTAGCAATAGTAAAATGCATCATCGCACACAGGCAGACAATGAGAGGGCATCGCATGTAAGGGTCAGGAGAATTAACCGCCGGACGGACCGAGAGCAAGAGCGCCGTTGAGACCCTTGGCAGAAACGGCAGGACGGCCCACAAGTGCTGTGCTCGTCTGCTTCCCAAAGAGTAGAGTTGAGGGTCGAGAGAGGGCGCGCTGGGACGCACCGTACGTAAGGTCCCCGGCTCCAAAGGGCTCCAAAGGGCTCCAAAGGGCCCCAAAGGGCTCCATCCAGCCCTGGGCGCTGCAGCGTGGCCAGTGGCTGCCGGCTGCTGGGGAGTCATCGCGAGCAGGTCTATCAAAAGCGGATACAGCAGCATTGGCAGCATCAGCCAGCCTGCGCGGTGGGCTGTTGGAGCGACTTGAAACGCGAGATCGACCCCCGCCCAGGCGACGGGCGAGGGATAGGGCAGGAGGAGGTTAGCTGTTCACAGTGGGGCGCAGAGCCAGAGAGAGAGAGCCCAGCAGGAGAGGTGCAGGCCCTTCCTTCTACGTGCTCTATGCGTGCTGGTGCGTTATCGCCTGGCTGTGCCATCGCGCGCGGAATGGCGATTGGGCTCGGCCGTAAAGGGCTGGACGGAGCAGCGCTGGGCAGACGGCAGGATCTGCCTGGAATGGCCGGTCGAGGGCCGCGGATGGGCAGGCTGGATGGGCAGATGGGCGGGATGGGCAGGCTGGATGGGCTGGTGGGCGGTGGACGGTGGCCGAGTGAGGGTTGGGGATGGCTGAGTGCGGCGAAATGAGGACGGACTGTGGCATGAGTGGCAACGCCGTGAATGCTTCGCGACGGATCCCCCATGACGTTGGAGCAGCCGGCTAGCGACTAGCGAGCCACGGCGACGCACACGGTCCCTTTCTGGCCGAGGCAGTGCCGCACAAGTGCCGCACACGCCCAGCCGCGCCGATCGGTGACGAAGACGCTAGCCTGTTCCTGCCATGGCGCGCGCAATGCACGGCCTGCGATTGGCTGCTGCGCCGTGTTTTGTTGAGGCTGGCGGGCGCTGCTGAGGCTGCTGAGGCTGCTGAGGCTGCTAAGGCTGCAAGGCTGCCGAGGCTGCAGAGACTGCAGTTGGCGGTCTCTTGGCGAGAAGCGCTCGCTGGCCTCAGGCCGCCGCGACGCAGACCCTTCGCGACAGGCCCTCGGTTGCAATAGAGTTTTTTCTGCTGGTGCGGGCGTCATCCAGCCGGCCACCGTAGAGGGCTGTACGTACAGCCAGTACAGCCAGTACAGCACAGCACATACACGAGCATATACAGTACGTATACGTACTTTCATACACGCAAGCTACACGCAAACTACACGCATACACGAGCATATCTCGTACATACGCTCACACACTCCTGAACTGCGGCATTGCGGCAGATCGATGCCTGAGGCACCCGTATAGTAGATGCTGTACAGCATCTATCTCCCTTCCGGGTCTACCTCGCGGATCTTCCTCGAGGATCTTCCTTACATATACGACACTTTGCAGACAGCACCGACTGGCCATTAAGTAGTGGCCACATGCCTGTGCTCGAGGTACGGTGTGCACTGTGTGCAGCATTTGCTGTACGGCACTTGGCATCCAGCATAATGCAGTCCTTGATACAGTGGTTGTAACAGAACGTCCTAGTACAGACAGCTCAGTAGCTGCTCTGCTATACTGTACAAGGGGAGACTGCCTCGACCAATGGCCCTTCTCCAGATAGCTGAACGCTCCGGGATCCAGCAAAGCGCGAGCTGGTTGATCTGCGCTCACGTTTCAACTGTCATGACGAGTCCGGCTGTACACAATCCACACCTCCACTACTCTACTCGCGACCGTGGCCACCGTCATGGCCGCCATCACCACAACTGCAGCCGCGGCCACTACGGAGCATTGTATCGCGTGCCTTAGCTTGCCAGGTACCTTGCCTCTGTGCTCAAGGTAGGTATAGCGCACGGTGAGGTGCAGGGTGTGCAGGATGTGCGTGCTTATGTTTCCGGTAAGGTAGCTCGTGTCTAAAGTCTAAAGACACCTACTGTACATGCCTACGCGCATACAGGTGCAGCGGGAGTTACGGAGGGCCTCCTCCTACCCAGGGCCAATGCTTGCAGCAGCCTTTCACGTGCTTACCGGCCAGCACTCAGCCAGGCGGTAAGGCACTCTCAGGTATCTCGCACCGTAAATCTCGCACAGTAAATCTCCGTGCCCAGCCTTACCTTGCCGCCTTATCGCGCTGCCGCGCTGCCGCCTTGCAGCCTTGCCGCCTTACGACCTTGACCACCTCAGCTGTACCAGAGAGCGCAGGACGGCGGTACTCGCGTAACGGGCCAACGGCAGCCCTCCTGCGGCGACAGGGCGCCTCTAGCACGGCCGGGGTCGACCGGGGCTGCGCACCAACGACGATAAGCACGTCAGATTGATTCCCCGACAGAGGATCGCACTGCCTGCTGCTTTAGCTGCTCCAGCGACGCTCTCTGCCTGCTCTGCGCGTACTGCGGCCCCGAGGGAGCGGTTTCTAGACGCTAGACAGACCTACAGTGCCGGATCTTAAAAGCAGCATGGCCAGCCTGATTACCCACTCACTTTCCGATCTACTCGGGTATTGCACGAGTCCCCGTGTTCTGCCTCCTACCGCGGTCTCAGGGCGGCAGTGCAGCACAGTATATGCAGCATGCGCAGCGTGTACAGCTGTATGTATACATACTACACGCAGCTGTATGTACAGTGGGTATGAATGCCAGGTCTGCACAGCTGCGGTTCCTCTTCCGAGGTGGAGACGGGTGGAGCTTATCTCAGCGGAACCCTGCAGTAAGTACAGCACCAGCACAGGACGGACTGGGAGGACTTTAGGACAGTATGTATGTACTGTATGTATGTACTGTACGTAGAGAACAAGGTACTGCATGTCCGGTACTGTACTGTACTGTATCCAATTTCGATTAGCGTGCGCAGGCAGGCGTGCCTTCAAAGCCCGCAGCACTCCGTAGCCCACGTCCACATCCACATCCATATCCACATCGGCACCGATATCCACATCCTCATCCACATCCTCATCCACATCCCCCAACTCCCCAGCGAATACTGCCGTCCCTACGTGCAATGTATGTACTGTACTGTATAGTGCTGCACTACCCGTGCACTACCCATCCACTACCCACCCACTACCCTCCCACTACCACCTTGGCTGCCTCGTATGGGGCCCCTACGCACTCCTACGTCATCACCCCGCTTTGTTCGCGACTTCACGCATTTCGAAACCTCTCATTCCGAAAATCTCTCGGAGCTATGCTGGAATATCCTGCTCATTACGGTGCTACGGTAAACTGTTGAGCGGCTGGGGGAATAAAAATTATTGTAGACTTTGCCTCTGAACCGTAGCACCAGACGTGTATAATCCCAAATCCTCTTCCATCACCATCGACGAGAAGCCTGTAGACCGCCCATCTCGGTATTCTGTTCACCAGATAGACCCCGCGCACAGCTTCACCGCATCTACACCATGGCCGTCCAAGGGCCCGTTATCAAGCTGAGCAATGGAGTCCTGATGCCGGCTTTGGGCTTTGGGACCTTCGCAAACGAGGGCTCTCGAGGTGAGACACACACAGCTGTCCTCGCGGCCCTGAAGGCTGGCTATCGCCATCTGGATTGCGCCTGGTTTTACCAAAACGAAGACGAAGTCGGCACTGCCCTTCAAGAATTCCTGTCGACACATCCCGACGTCAAGCGCTCCGACATCTTCATCGCAACCAAAGTATGGCAGCATCTGCACGAGCCCGAGGACGTCGAGTGGAGCTTGAACAGCTCGCTGGGGAAGCTGCAGACCGACTACGTGGACGCCTTTCTGATCCATTGGCCGATTGCGGCGGAGAAGGACGACAACCACAGCCCCAAGATTGGAGCTGACGGCAAGGTACAGTTTCATTGTGCATTACCCAGCACTGATCTTCGCGCTGACATGATGAGCAGTACGTGATCAAGAAGGACCTCACGGAAAACCCAGAGCCAACCTGGCGCGCAATGGAGAAGCTGTACAGAGCAGGCAAGGCGAAATCCATCGGTGTTTCCAACTGGACCATCCCTGGCCTCGAGTCGCTCATCAAGTCCGCGGAGATCGCCCCTCAAATCAACCAAATCGAGATCCACCCGTTCCTGCCTCAAGACAAGCTCATCGACTACTGCCTATCGCACAGCATCATCCCGGTCGCCTACTCTCCTCTCGGATCGCAAGATCAAGTCCCCGGCACGGGCGAGAAGGTCTCGACGAACAAGGACCTCCTCGCCATCGCGGAGAAGAACAACGTCGTCCTCGCGCAGGTCCTCATCGCGTGGGGCCTGCGGAGGGGATATGCCGTCTTGCCCAAGAGCTCCAACGAATCCCGCATACAGCGGAACGCCCAGCTCATCAGCCTGAGCGACGAGGATTTCGAGGCGGTGAACAGGGTCGCCGCCGGACGGTCCACCCGGTTCGTCAACATGAAGGAGACCTTCGGATATGACGTCTGGCCAGAGGAGCAGAAGTCGTAGGTGGCAGGTCTACTTGCAAAGGATTTTTTTTCTTCTTCTATACATTTGGCGCGTACGCGATGCGGCACTCAAGTAGGGTGGCCCCCCTGGAGACAAGGGATCTCTCGCAATGCATTATGATTTCTTGACGATTCGCACCCTTTTTGCCATGTGACATCAGCCTGAACAACGAGTCCTTTCGATGCGTGATCACGTGAAACATGTGGAGTTCTCGGTGGATACACACGCCTCGGATCTCGAGCGTGGCCGGAGCCCGGAGGGTCACACAGCGTTGCAGGTGTAGCATTTAGAGGCCGCCGTTCCCGCACAGGTATATTCTTAGAGCCCGTGACATTTCAGCACACGTCATGGCAGAATATCCTTCCGCTCGGGCTCTTGTGGCCGGACGTCGTGCTGGGACCTTTCCCACGGTTCCTGGCCTGCTTCGGTCAGAGAGGGCTGCTGTCGACGCGCCTTGCTCTATCCACCGTGGCCTATCAATAGTCTCCTCTGGCCGTTCGTGTCCTGTGCAGACTCGCCGATGTCTCTAGCTATGAATGAGCCCCGTTGCAGTATGGTAGGCACCTCTTTTTATGAGACTCCGCTGTCACGACTCGGTATCCCTTCACGCCATCTCGAGATGCTTTGCACACTGTTACTTGCGTAGTTGGGTTCTGGTAGTTTACTCCTTGTAAGTTGGTTCTCTCATTCACTTTGGAGACGGCTCACGTCGGCTCACTTCGGCGCCGGTGAAGGGACTTTCTCGTCGTTGCTCATCCACGCTTCAGTTCTCTTCTTTGCAAAGAGCTTGCTGGCCAAGTATCGGTGGTTGTCTTCTCTGGGATGAAGACTTGGTAAGTGATATTCTTTTGATGTGGTATAGTTATATTCGACTCTACCTGTGAGAATTTTGATATTCCTGTCACTGCTTTCATCTGTCACTCATACTCGCTCGTCCCTATTTACTGGCAGGTCCTTCAGACTCACCTGAGCGGAGCTTGATATCCCTACCGCTACTATAATCTGCCACTTATACTCACACGTCACTAGTTATTGACAGGCCCTGGCAGGTAATCTCATCGAATACACAGTAAGCCCGGACCTGTCGGCCATCCTGTCTGTAGTACGTGCCCTATATCATCGATTTCCACCTAAGCGATGATCTGATTTCATTCCTCACCTTCATTCCTACTATGGCTAACACTAGGCAGGACGAAAGGTACATAACGATCGATTCGGCTGGAGATCTGACCATCAAAGTTATTGAGCATGGCTTCAGCAAATTTACTTCCTATCGCAAGCATCCTGTCTTCAAGGTTGCTTATTTGAAAGTCAAACACCGGACGCTTCGAGATAATTCAGATGCCTGGATGCCTACGCTTGATCCTTCAGGACCATGGGCAGATTCTACCAAAAATGACATCAGACTCAACGAGGACACGGTGACCAGTCTGGAGCTCTGGTTTAGGCTCTTTCATGGCACCTTGACGCCCGAAACATACCAAGTCCCCATCATAGAACTTTGGCATGCCATTGAAGTTTCTCGAAAGTACCTGCTCGAGATAGCGAAGCTCAATTCCTGGTTTGCTGAGTGATGGAAGCTTCAGGACAAGACCAAGTTGACACCTGATGCTCTCAGTCAGCTTATATGCCCCTGTCAATGCTTTGACAACGCGGAGGCTTTTGCATTTGTGACGAAGGAGTTGACCTATTCCTGGCCTGGCCACATACCGAGATAAATCCAACAAGTTTTCGACACCTCCATCTAGATTACAGTGTCATCCGTATGTTAAACTTGCCTCTGGTTAGCCATTCCATTAAGCTAACTTGCTGGACTTGTAGAGCAGCTCAATGCTGCGAGGGGTTCATTGAATACGATGATAGGTAAAGCTCTACCGTGGTTCGATTTCGTGAACGATCCTGTCCCTGTGGGCCTTTAGGCGTCACTGCATATCTCGACGGTCTTTTTAAAACCAGTGTTTTCCCTATCGACGATCATTTTCGATACCAGGTGCGTTAATTGTTTACTGGACGGGTTGAGCGACTACGAATATCTTGCACCCGAGGGTGGTTGTTCTTATTGTCGATCCAAAAATAGTACTTCAATGGTTACAGCCACGGTAGAATAGGCTAGCAAATACTTCCACGGTCTCTGTCTCAGCTGCATGGACATCTCAAAGCCAAAGACTAGAGACCTTGACAGTGACTACTGGGAACACGGCCATATTAAGCGCTGGGATAGCGGTTGTCGTATTCGCCACGGCCAAGCGACTTGGTACTTCTCATTTATGGGTCGTAGGGAGGAGAGAGATGCACATAAGGAAAGATGGCTCGAGAGAAAAAGGCAGAACGCCAAGGAGCGTGAAGAGGGCCTCCCTGGTATCTTTGGGACTGATTTGTCGATGTCTCACTGAGAATCTAGGAGACGATAGGCATAACCGTTCACGTTTTAGCGTGAGAGCAGATTTTCAGATATTTCGATCGGGGCTGGTGGGGAGTTACACTCTCAAGTCTGTTCGACCCGCAACAGTATCAACTCGTTCAGAGCTTGATCGTTGACAGGTCGTCAGTAATGAATACCGAAAGATGACGGTAGATGCTTTCATGGAGGCTTCATAATTGCACCTTCTTTTGTCTTTCATTCTTGACGACTGCCACCGGTGCATTCTAGCACGTGCTGCAAGTACAGCTTTCTCTGCACCTGGCATTGCTTAGTTCGTCCGCCGTGTAAAGCGGTATAGCACGCTGTGGAACATTCCTCTAGTGGACTTGCATTCAGTAATAGCTCCGACGCAAAACATTCTCCCTTGTGCAATCACACCTTTGACAAAATCAGGAGTAGACAGTAAATTTAATGACCAACGATAAGAAAAACCGCTATGACAATGCTTTGTAAAGAAGCTCGGGTGGAAAGGGGGGGGCAGCACTCGAGGCGTCTAAAAGGTAGGCACGTGACAGTAGATAAGCCCGATTAGAAATCAGGTATTCAAGGCAACGACTTTTCTTAACAATTATTGCCTCTGGACCTGACAACCTTCCTGGCCGCCCAAAGTCCACCTCACACAACAACGCGACGATGCCTCCGCAGATAAAGCAAGATCTCAACCGCTCCGGCTGGGAGACCACCGACTTCCCCAGGTAGGTCCCGAGCTGCGATCCGCGTGCCTCACAAGATGCACGGCCATTGCTAACACATGTGTCCCCTAGCGTCTGCGAGAACTGCCTGCCCGACAACCCCTACGTGCAGATGCTGAAGGAGGACGCCGGCGCCGAGTGCAAGGTGTGCACGCGCCCCTTCACCGTCTTCCGCTGGAAGGCCGACCGCACGGCGCGCAGCAAGCGCACCAACATCTGCCTGACGTGCGCGCGCCTGAAGAACTGCTGCCAGTGCTGCATGCTGGACCTCTCCTTCGGCCTGCCCATCGTGGTGCGCGACGCCGCGCTCAAGATGATCGCCCCCGGCCCGCAGAGCGCCGTCAACAGGGAGTTCTATGCCCAGGAGCACGAGAAGGAGATCGAGGATGGGAGGGGTGATGTCGAGGAGTACGAGAAGACGGACCAGAAGGCCAGGGAGCTGTTGAGACGGCTGGCGAACAGCGAGCCATACTTTAAGAAGCAGAGACGTATTGGTCCAGCCGATGGAGATGCCGCACCTAGTGGGGAACAGGCTTTGAGCAAGGCGGGCCCGATACGGACGAGGGATACTAGAGGGGTAGCAAGAGGGGGTGCTCGCGGTGGACGTGGTGGATCGAGGGGTGGCAGATTTCCAAGTGTAGCTCAACTCCCTCCAGGCCAGAAAGATATCACTCCGCCAGATGATCGTACTATCACTTCGCTGTTCATCACGGGCATCGAAGATGATCTTCCGGAATTCAAGATCCGAGAATTCTTCACACCATTTGGCAAGCTTCGATCTCTTGTCTGCTCACATATGTCACATTGCGCATTTATCAATTACGCTACGAGAGAAGGTGCTGAAGCCGCAGCAGAAGCGCTACAAGGCAGAGCAGTCATTGCTGGCTGTCCATTGAGAGTTCAATGGGGCAGACCAAGACCAATTGGTACTATGGATAGAGATGAGCGTGTGGCTACTGGAAGAGAAGGCAGATCTGCATTCTCAAGCGGAGATGGACAGGCGGCTATTGATGGAGGCAATGTACAGGTTGGAACAGCAAGACCTCAGGCTCGAGATGACCTAGCCAGTATGTCTGCTGTTGCTCCTCCACCTGGTGCAGATGATGTTGAGTATGCGAGTCTGGCAGGCAATTAGCCTTGCGCTCAAATGTTTGCATAAATTGGCGTTCGGGTATCTAGGTGTGGAGAAGCATGGACATGCTCTCACTGGAATCAGTATAGTACAATTGTATTAGTGCTCCTCATGCTATCGCTCTGCGCATGTTTTGCCATCAATGACGACCTTCTGTCCATTGGGCATCTTGACTGTATTGTTGTCCCCGCGCTCTGTATCTTCGCGTATGTGTAGTTCTGCGAATCATTAAGAGGATGTTACAACAAAGTTCATAGGTCCATACTGTATTTATCACCACCAACATTCTTTCCCTGGACAATGTTTTGCCTTAATATTTGTGCCACGCCCTCTGCGTGCTCTATGGCTGCTGCGGTAGCTGGGTCATCCGGTAAGAGCGATGCATTCTTTCTAAATGCGTCTCGTGCTTGCCGTTGAGCGGCATCTAAGAGAGGGATATCTCCTATGAAAGAGTTAACATTTGATTGGGCTCTTATTAATGAGATAGACTTGCCCTGGAATGCAAGTCTTGCCGAACGTATAACGTGCCGGTATGCCGTAAGAGCCATTGAAGATGTGGTCGCCATATTTAATCCTCGTGGGACTGTGTACCTGCACTTCAACCACAGTTCTTGACTGATATCCAATCACCTCGGGGCGATTCGAGGCGACGTTGGACAAAGGCTTTGAGGAAAGGTGGCAAGCTTGTTCCTAAGCTTCTTCGTATTGGCTAATGCGAGTGATTAGAACTCAGAGCTCTCATTAACCAATATCAACATAAATGAGAGGCTTGCATTTCCACGATGGTACAAAGAGCATCGGTACGCAGGATGGTTTCATGGAGTACAGCTAGTCCATACAGAAGCCGGAAGTTCTGGAAATGGTAAAGGTCCAAAGACCAGGCCATCAATCAATTCTACACTGGTAAAAAAGCCTTTCCACGAATTATGAGACCAATTCGTCCGGATCTGTCGTCAAGAGCTCAAGCAAGCTTTCCAAGAAAATGGCAGGGAAATAATACACACATTTAAAGGTAGTGGTACAGGCGTAGCCGTAACTAGGAAATATCTTATTTCTATGATATGGCAATAACTACCACAAGAAAGATGTTTAGAGAGAAATGAAATCGAAGTGCAATTGGGTATCTAGAAATGGAGATGTCCAGCTCGACTATCAAGTTAGGCGGTAACCGCTGCCGCGCTAAAAGTCTCACCGCCCACGCAGCAGAAAAAAAATTAGTTCCATTACCTTAAGTACAGGTTGATATTGTAGATCCGACGACAGTCAGCTACTTGACAACCATAACAATGCCGTTCACTCCACAAGTAACAATCCCTCTGCCAGTCCTACCGCAAGGATGGTCTGGCGACAAGGACTTTAAAGCTCTAGGAAGCCTCACAGCAGCAACTCAACGCAGCATTGAGCCCGTCGGACCACACTTTCTAGCTCATGCTCGCAGAGCACGCCACAAGCGCACCTTCTCTGAAGATGACCGTATACAGGCGCAAGAGAATGTTAAGAAGGTTGAAGATGATGACGCTGGTGAGATCAGCGAGGCTGAGGATCCAATGATGCTTTCTCGCGATGCCAAAGACTGGAAGGTATGTATTCGCACATTTATTCAGGTACACCCACTTATAATTCATTAGGCACAAGATCATTACGCTGTTCTAGGCCTTTCCAAATACCGCTACAAGGCAACCGAGGAGCAAATCAAGCGTGCCCATCGCAAGAAGGTCCTCCGTCATCACCCTGATAAGAAGGCTGCTGCCGGAAGCACGGAAGATGATAGCTTCTTTAAGTGTATCCAGAAGGCTACCGAAGTTCTTCTTGACCCTGTCAAACGCCGCCAATTTGACTCAGTTGATGAGCATGCAGAGGTTGAGCCACCGTCTAAGAAGCAGACTCAAAAGGGCAACTTTTATAAATTGTGGAGTCCCGTCTTCAAGGCTGAAGGACGTTTCTCTAAAACCCAGCCTGTCCCTAAGCTCGGCGACGAAAACAGCACTAAAGAAGAAGTTGACAACTTTTACAACTTTTGGTACAATTTTGACTCTTGGAGATCATTTGAATACCAAGACGAGGATGTTCCTGATGATAACGAAAACCGCGATCAAAAGCGTCACATGGAACGAAAGAACAACAACGCCAGAAAGAAGAAGAAGACTGAAGATTCTGCCCGTCTTCGCAAGCTTGTAGATGATGCCTTGAGCTTGGATGAGCGTATCAAGAAATTCCGCACCGAGGCCAGTGCTAACAAGAACAAGAAGCGTCTGGATAAAGAAGCTGCTGAGAAGAAGGCTGCCGAGGAAGCCAAGGCCAAGAAAGAGGCAGAAGCAATTGCTGCTAAGGCTGCTGACGAGGCCGCTAAGGCTGACCGTGAGGCAGGAAAGAAGGCCAAGGAGGCAGCAAAGAACGCGGTCAAGAAGAACAAGCGTGTTCTAAAGGGAAGTGTCAAGGACGCCAACTACTTTGTCAGCGGAGAGGCACCTGCATCTACGATCGACAGTGTTCTTAACGACCTCGACCTTGTCCAGAGCAAGATTGACCCTGATGAGATTGCTGCTCTGGCTGGCAAGCTCAATGGTCTTAAGGTTGCAGATGAGATCAAGGGTGTCTGGAGTGCTGAAGTCAAGCGTCTTGTCGATGCTGGCAAGCTGAAGGACGGTGATGCTAAGGCTCTTTCTGCTTAAGTGCCGAAACCCGATGATTAGTTTTAAAGCTGGCTGTTGATAGACGTATAATCGTTATGAAAGACATTTAGTATGCGTTGCGTTAGATTAGACTGCCTTCTAATAGCCAATGTACACCAATTCTCTGCTTGAGTATCTATATTCTAAGATGTGAACTGCGTATGGTCTGTCTTAGTCACCGTCCCATACTTGATGTCGTGGTTTTATGATATTCTTAGATACGGTAAGGTGGAAGTCTCTCCCCTGACGACAACCTGAGTCCTCAGCATTGTCGAGCTACAGGTAGCTTCCATGCTTGAAATGAGACACTGATAAGGTGTACAGGAAAGTTCCATGTAATTGCAGAGATCTTAGATCATGCAATCCGCGCCACTACTCTGCACATCCAAGGTATATAAGGGTATCATTTTCTATCTAATTGTACACCTATAATAATACATCTATATACTTTTGCAGTCAGTGTTCCCATGTAGAATAGAGAAGCTATATACTATTCTGCGCCTAGCGCCTTTTATCTATTCGAGCTAATTGGGCGTCTCATGAGCTCTTTCTGAAACCCCGGCTTGACTCCAGATGCTACTATTTCAAACTAAGTAGGATCTTGTAGGACATTCTGATATTATGATTTAGTTGGGTCCCATTTTTGGCCTAGTTGAATCATGCGGCCAACCTTAGCAACGTGGAAATCGTCCCAGTATTGCCCAATGACCTGAATTCCTGCGAAAGGAAAACTGCCTTTCTGTTGAAGTTTTCTGCGGACCAGAACTGGGACACTAACAGCAGGAAGACCTGCCAGGCTTGCCGGAACAGTAAAGACGTCGTTCATGTAAGCATCAACAGACGTCTGATCATCAACATCCTTGAGACGTGGTGGGAGAGTAGGTGCGGTAGGACAGACAAGCACATCAACTTGCGCTGGTCCAAGCTTACTCTCGAGTTCCATATCTTCTTCCATGTCGCTTAGGTCGAATTGCTCTGCTGGTCGGAGAGGATTTGCGATACTGAAGACCCTATCAAAATCTCGCTGAACTAACCTCCGGACTTTTTGAGCTTTAATGAAGTAATTATTCATGGCCTGGGAGCTCAAAGAATACGATCCAAGTAATATCCGTCTTTTGACTTCGTCACCAAAACCATTCCCACGTGACGCAGAGTACAGAACACCTCCAGCACCGTCACTACCGCCACTTCTCACTCCGTACCTGACACCATCGTATTTTGAGAGGTTAGATGATGCTTCTGCTGCAGCTATGATATAGTATGCAGAGAGTGCATGCTTCGTAGATGGAAGAGAAACTGGAATAATTTCGTGGCCTTGTTGGCGAAGTAAGTCGAGAACTCGCTGCCAGGTATCTCGGACGGGCTCTTGAAGTTCCTCAATATTGTACTCAATTGGAATGCCGATACGGAGCCCTTTAAGCTCTTTCTCTCCCCATCTTCCTATCCTCTTTGAAGATAAATGATTCGATGCCTTGAACCGTGCTCGGCATTCAGCTGTAGGAGAAGTTGGGTCCAGAGGATCATGGCCTCGCGTGACATTCAGGACTTTCTCTGCTAAAAGGCAGTGTCCAGCCAGAATACCAACAGTGTCTAGAGAATTCGCATAGGGGACCACTCCACATCTCGATATCATGCCATATGACGGCTTTAACCCTACTACCCCAGTGTATGCTGCTGGAAGCCTGACTGAACCTCCGGTATCAGTACCTAGAGCAACTTCACAAGTGCCCCTAGCTACTGCCACTGCGCTTCCTCCAGAGCTCCCGCCAGCTGAAAGGTGCGTGTATGGTGCATAATTACGTACGGTCCCAAAATGCGAATTTGTCGAGTGAGATCCCATGCCAAATTCGTCCATATTGGTTTTCCCCATGATTTTGCAGCCTGACCTTTTCAGTAGCTTCACAACAGAAGCCTCATATGGACTTTGATAGTTAGCTAGAAAATGTGAGGCACAGGTCGTCTTGCTGTCCAACGTCGCAATGTTGTCCTTGACTCCTGTCCTCAGATATATACTTTGATTTGTTGGAGGAGTGGAGCGAATCTGCACTTTCAGTTGATAAACTGTTGCATATATAAGCATAATGAAAGTATGTGCAGGCTACAGGCTGCTTACCAGGTGTACGTTTCTTGCCAGTGGCTCCTCTCGGGAATTTGGAGGAGCCTGAAGGTTCATTCTCAGAAATGAAAGCATTGCCAAGCCGTGTGAAGGCCTTGCCTCGATCTCTTATAGCATACCTTGCGGCTTTCGATGCCGTTGCTGCAAGATCAGAGGACATTTGCAAATATACGAGCCATATGGGTTTCCTCGAGCAAGAGGAGGATTGTTTGAGTTGTACATCCGTTTGCGGAGATCTCCGTACAGGGGTCTTACCTCGTCATAGCTTTGGGCTCCGAACATGAGAAGACGAACAACGGCTGTTTTTACAATAACAGCCACCTACAATTTGGATCATTGGTACCATGGTTCGACAATCACTCTTTACGGCCAGCTTGCTGGTTTCGCTGGCCGCTGGTGCTCAACCATCTGCGCCTGAAGCCGTTGCAGCACCGATGAGGGATCTACCATGGGGAAACTTGAACTTCCTAGCAACAACAGACACACATGGCTGGCACGCTGGACATTTGCAGGAGTATGATTCTGCCATACATTCTTTGCACAGAGAAACTCTGTATGTTAATTATATTTAGGCCTCAATATTCCGCTGACTGGGGCGACTATATTTCGTTTGCAACTCGGATGCGTCAGCTCGCTGATGAACGTGGTGTAGACCTGCTCTTAATCGACACTGGCGATAGAGTGGATGGAAATGGTCTGTACGATGGTTCAGACCCAAAGGGTCAATATACATATGATATCTTCAAACAACAACATATCGATATTATCTGCACGGGAAATCACGAATTGTACCAGGCCGACACAGCAGAGAGGGAGTATAACCAGACTGTCCCTAATTTTAAGGGCAACTATCTAGCTTCAAATCTTGATATCCTTGACCCAAAGACTGGTGAAAGGGTTCCGCTGAGTAAACGATACCGAAAATTCACCACAAAACACCAAGGCATTCGCGTGCTAGCATTCGGCTTCTTATTCGACTTCACAGGGAATGCCAACAATACATTTATCCAGCGCGTAGAAGATACCATCAACGAGGCTTGGTTTCAAGAGGCTATCCGCGAAGATGTTGATATATTCGTGGTTATTGGTCATGTCGCGCTACGGTCACCAGAATACAAAGCTCTCTACAAGGCGATTAGAAGCCAGAATTGGGATACTCCGATACAGTTTTTTGGAGGCCATAGTCATATTCGTGATTATATGAGTTACGACTCGTCAGCCCATGCCTTACAGAGCGGTCGATATATGGAAACAGTTGGATGGATGTCTATTGAAGGTATAAGCGGGGGTGGAGATAAGAGAGGCCCAGAGGATGTAGAGACAGCCGCGAAATTGAAATTTGAGAGGAGATATATCGATAATAACTTATTCGGATATTACCATCACAGTGGCCTTAACGAGACGACTTTCCCAACCGAACTTGGTCAGTCTGTGTCCAAATTTATACACAAGGCGAGAGATGCCATGGATCTTGACAAGAGATACGGTTGTGCACCACAGGATTATTGGGTGAACCGCGCAGAGTACCCTAGCAATAGCAGCATGTTTAGCTGGTTGGTGGAGCAAGTCTTCCCAGATGTGCTTGTTGGTGAGGGTCGATCTGGCATTCCAAGACTAGCTATCATCAACACTGGTGCCATGAGATTTGACATCTTCAAAGGCGCATTCACAAGAGACACAGTACTCATTGCGTCTCCTTTCCCGAACCAGTTTCGGTATATTAAGGACGTACCGTACAGTGCAGCCAAACAAGTACTCCCTTTGCTAAACGCCGGTGGTCCAGTATTCCAGACTGTCGGGTTACCGTCTTCGGCCCTTGCTCCACCACAGCAAATTTCGATCAAGGGAGATGTTCTGGTCAAGGATCAGAGCGTTGATTTCCGTCATGGTATCCAAGTCCCAATCGGGCTAGACAAGAAGCCGAGCCTCGTCCCTGGATACACAACTAAGGATGATGGCGGTGATGATGGTGATGACACGCTACACAGTCCAATATCATTTTATCTGGTCCCAAATTGCGTAGAATCAAGGGTCGCATTCCCGGAAGACGGGGATCCCGAGACGGTGGATTTGATCTTCCTGGACTTTGTTGAACCGTGGATAATGCTTGCGTTGAAGTTTGCTGGGCAAAGCTACAATGCCACTGATATCAATCCGTATATCAACGGTGTACGCTATACAAAGTTGATTGAGGAATGGGTGAAAAAGAATTGGGGCAGCGATTGCTAGAGTTAGGGATACATAATAGATTAGATGGCATTCTCCTGGCGGGCGTTGGCGTTGAAGGCTGTTTTAGGGGCAAACTAGAACGCCAATGGAAGATTTTTAGTTACGCACACTGTCACGATTGCAATGCAAAAAAAGCCTAGAAGTGCTTATCGATTACCATTTTGCGTCAGGTACGGATTGTCGTGTTGGAACAATTTCTTGTCGGATGCGAGTGTGCGTGTACTGTGTAATAGCCACCAAACTGCCCGTACAGGTAGACAACACAGTGTGCAGCTTTTCTGTGCGCAGACCCCTTTATTCTTGTGCTAGTCTGTCCCACCCACAAACGTGCCTCCCCGGAATCCCTACCGCATTTCGTAAGTATCCAAATTGCGCAGACGACTGCACTTTATCTCAATCAAGTGTCACGGTAACTTGCATTTACACTTCTTTATGTGTATTTTGTATCTCCAGCCAAATCATCTTGCTGTAGTCCACAGTAAACGAAATATTTACATGTCTCTTGCCCCTGCCATTCGACCCAGAGGCGTTCTATATAAAGTGGTTTTCCGGCAGTTGAGTAGGAGCACGAGCCCTTGCTCAAGCGACAATATTTCTTCTGACGACCATATTCCATACAAAGACGAAACAAGCGAAGGACCAGGAGCTCCGTTACGCAAATCTTGATAGTATTGGCAACACACTCGCTCACAACTATGCCCATCGTCAATCAAAGCACCGGCCGGGGCCGATTCGAACTTCCAGTCCTTGGACCACTCGATTCTCTCACTGCAGGCACCGATATTCCTCCTCCCCCAGACTCGCCCATCGAAGAGAAGCCTCCTGCGCCTCTACCCAAAAATATAGAATCTGCGAATTTGTCAGCTATTGCGGACGGTGCACCGGTCAATGGAAATTCAGACGAAACCAATGGGTCTCCAGAAAGATACGCAGGCCGAGGACGCCCCAACGAGAATGCCGCACCGCTCAGTCCTGTCTCTCTACGACCCAGTAGTATTCGACGTTTCTTATCACGCAAGAGTTTAAACGCGAATTATGCCAACGGCACGAATACCAATATGTCACAAGAAGACCTGCAAGCGGGGGGTCTCCGGCCTGAAAGTGTACTGAGCATGGCTAGCAAGCCTGGAAACTCAAAGAAGAGAAGCTCGAGCTGGTTTGGAAGGTTCATAAATGGGGGAATATCTGAGCCAGAGAACAAGAGGGCAAGTGTTGTCTACGAGGGGAAAGCATCGCAAGGACCGCCGCCGCCGAAGTTACCAGAGCTGGACCAGCTCAAGGCGAAGGTACGAGCGGATGACAAGGGGAGTCTAGGAGCGGAGGACATGTTCAAGAACATCAATTAATTGGCCAGCAATGCAGGCTACAACAACCGATAGACTTGGTATAGCGGAAGACGCAAGCAGATTGGGGGAGAAGCACAGCATGAAGAGATGGGTGGTGGAGGTGGGAATTTGACGATACCCAGCACAGAGCACACACACACAGGTGCATTATGACTCTTTCGGTGTGAATATTAGGGAGGAATGGATTGGCGCAGACTGGTCTCCGTATCACTTCTCTAATGGGGTTGTTTTCTTTGCTTCGAGTAATGCCTTCTATGGCAGTCCTTGTAATCATTCCTATAGGCTAGGGTTTCTTGCACCAGTCTGGTATAATTGTCACTCTTTTCAGAGTCAATAACATAAGTATGCCGAATCTATAATGTTCATCTTATAAAGTAACACTGTTCAACTCGAGAGAACCCATCGTTTCAAGTTTCACGTCCGGGATATAGGCTTACAGAATCTGGGGTATCGCGTGCTGTACGCACCCCTTACTTACTCGTTCGTACTTTATTTCACAGTGCATGCTGCTTACTTTTTTTACATGCTTATTTTTCCAACAACCCTTGCAGCCACGCACGCCGCCTTAGCTCCCGTTCCACCGTCGCGGCTTGGCTGAGCTCCTCGGCTGCGAGCCGTAATCAGTTTATCGCCAGAAGCCAAACCGCAGGTCGGATCAAGTTTTACAACAATCGCAATGCCTGTGCCAATGCTCCGAAAAGCTCTCACGAGCTCTTCATCGCCTCTTACACGCACAGCTGCGCTTCGTGTCAATCGATTGACATGTCGGAGGCATAAATCGGGTCCTTACGGCTACACCCAAGCCAAAGCTCTTGTGTATTCAAAATATGGCGAGCCTGCTGATGTTCTTTCGTACGTCATATCCCTACTTCTGCTTGGTCCTGATTAATCGTGAGATATATTTACTAACATGCATGGTATGTTCTTAGTCTTCACACGCATTCCATTTCCCCATCACTCCCTTCTAGCTCCATGCTACTGCGAGCTCTCGCCGCACCCATCAATCCGGCCGACATAAACCAAATACAAGGCGTCTATCCTTCAAAGCCACCGCTCACCCCACTGCTCGGGACAGCAGAGCCATCTGCAGTGGGCGGGAATGAAGGATGTTTCGAGGTTCTGTCGGCCGGCTCAGGTATTAGGTCCGTCTCCAAAGGTGACTGGGTGATCATGAAGACGACCTGTTTTGGCACATGGCGAACCCACGCCTTGGCAGAAGACAAGGACGTACTGGTGATCGAAAATAAAGAAAAGCTGAATCCGGTGCAGGTTGGCACTGTGTCGGTCAACCCATGTACTGCATACCGAATGCTAAAGGATTTTGAGACTTTGAAAGAAGGAGATTGGTTCATCCAGAACGGTGCCAACTCTGGTGTCGGACGCGCAGCCATTCAGTTTGGGCGGCTATGGGGCCTGAACTCTATCAACGTCATCAGAGATCGAGCCGAAGCTTCGGAAACAGAAGCAATGAGGCAAGAGCTGATCAATCTTGGTGCGACAAAGGTCATCACAGAGAGCGAGCTTATGGGCAAGGGTTTCACTGAGCAAGTGAAGGAGTGGACTCATGGTGGTAGACAATCTGTCAAGTTGGGATTAAATTGTGTCGGTGGAAAGCCAACTTCCGCACTTGTGAAATGCCTTTCATCTGGTGGACACCTAATCACATATGGTGGCATGTCGAAGCAGCCTTTAGCCCTGCCCACTGGATTGTTAATATTTAAGGATATCAAGTTTTCTGGCTTTTGGGCTAGCCGATGGAGCGATAGGCATCCGGAGGAAAAGAGGAAGACTGTTCATGAGATTTTGGCCTGGACAAGGGAAGGGGCCTTTCAAGATGCTCCAGTACAGAAGGTGAATTGGGAGTGGGGAACCGATGAAGAGACACTAAAGGGCGCTGTCCAGGGAACTTTGCAGGGCTTTAGGCAGGGCAAGGGTGTCTTCGTGTTTGGTGACATATAACTGGCTGATGAAATTAAAACAAAGAATGCTACTGTATAATTGTATAATTCCAGGAGGAAGGCCGAGATAATCAATTGGCAAGTGGAAAGGCTCCATTGGGGCTGTTGGTGACACTTTGTGGTGGATCAATTAAAATATAGTAGTGATCTTATGATTAAACAAGGCTGAAGAGGACCAAGTCGACTCTATCAAGCAAATTCCAGACCACGCATGGTAAGTTATCCGAACTCCGACCTTTATGCGCCAACCATGAAATTCAAATGCTATGAGAAGATGTCATCCATGTCTCTCCGCTGCCTCCTTGAACGCAGCTTCCTGCATCGCAAGCAGCTCCTCCGTCGAGAGACCGCTCTGCTCGAGCTTGTTTGCCTTCTTTTCTCGGCCCTGTATTTCATTAGCTTAGCTCGTGTTGCACTCAATAATGAAAATGGCCTACCTTGAGTTGCTCCTTGTGTTCACTAGCGACCTCCAAAATATCCCCAACATACTCCCCAAATCCCAATTGCTCCAGCGCCTTGGTAATATGCTCGCATGCAATAGTTTTCTTTGCCTCCTTCTCCGATATCTCGTTCGCCTCTGAGGAAATGAGTGTTATAAATTCAACACAGCATTCAATGAGTAGATCTCGCGCATCTTTGCCAAAAGCCACGCCCGATGATGGTGGCAGAATTTCAGTGACTATCTTTTGAACGGTCGCTATAAGATTGGAAGTTAGTTAAAGGACTTTTTACAGATAGATGTTGTTCAATACCTTTTGGAAGAGAGAGATCGTCATTTCCTAGAATAAAACTAACGTTAGCACCGGGGAAGAGCAAGATCTTGAGAGCTGCAGAAGGAAAAAATTGTGCTTCGCATATTAAAAATTCCTCCCCTTCTACGCGCCTGCAGTTGGGACAACCATAACAACACTACTTGGAAGCTGAAAACAGACAATGAGACTACGAAACGAGACTTGTTCTTTGGTGTGAATGCTTTAAACTCCACAAGTGTTACATGGGGTAGTGTATGCTCACCAAAGCCTTCGCGATCAGACATCTTGGAGGTTCGTAGAGGCAGTACCTCTTAAGTTAGGACGTGGGTATAGAGAGTTCCGAGTGTTTACAAATAACACCAGAGATACGAAAATTCCGAGTAGGCAGTAAATAATTTAATGTCTCTTTAGTGGATACAGAGACTGTAATGTATGGGAAAGATGAAAAACGGCTTGTACTGTTCATTCACGTCAGGTTTAGTAACAGGGCGCGAGGCCACCGAAAATATGTAGCTTTGTATCGTAAGGCTACGAAAGGGCTCGGAACAAACCGACGCTAGTGTTCAAGGTCAAGAGCTTGCAAATTATTTCTCAACTGCAAACTTCCTTCCTTCACGACACAACACAACAATACATTGTTCTGTTGGAAGATGCACCAACAACAACTTTACTATGCGACATAGTGGTACAGCTCTCTTATATTTCAATTATTGATGCATAATGTGATGCTTACAATGATCGATCGTATTGCTGTTATTTACTGGTAAGCTCCAAATTTTCTCTCCTTCACTTCACTTTTACTACCTGATGAACTTTCGTGTCGCCCCTATCTTACCAATGGGCCTCGGCTCTCGTGGTGATTAACCTGTCTTAACCAAACGGACTATCTGAATGTACCCTTCTATCAAATTGAATTATTCGCATCACTCCAGGCGATTAGTTGCTGACGCTCCGAAGACCTAGATTACATCTGAAGCGACTATCGATATAAATATATACTGCTGTGAGTAGCACGTCTCATCCAGCTTCTACTACGATCCAGTGCATACAATGATGAACAAAACTTGTACTATCAAATCATGATTACCAATGATTAACAAACTGGTTCGATTACCTGAAATTGTTCTGGATCGTATTGGGCTGGATGGAAATTACTTGATTATAGTCAGAATGCTGACTGATAATAGAATACATGAAGAGTTTTGCCGCATACTTCATCCAGCAGGAAAAAAGGTACATATTATTAATTCTTTTCGCCCTATTGCTTATGATGTAACAAATCCATGCTAATGCTGAGGACACTTGTGTCTGATGCTGAAAAACACGAGACTTTTCATCTTTCAACTGAAGCTTATATCTGTTTATATTGTTATCTTCGCTGCTTTAAACTAAGCTCTGCTGACACATAAATTTCAGATATAATTGAGTGATCCTAAACTATTCCACTATATTTATATATCCTGAAAGGCTTGAAGCTCCGGGGCATTCCAGCTGTGTCATATTAGATTATTACTACAATATAAATGTATAACGTATTAAATAAGATTGACATGAAAAAGATTACTGACCTCAAAAATTTCCCACTTAACTCAGATGGAGCTGCCAACACCAATTTTGCTATCACATTGCCCGGCTGGTCAGGCCTTAACAATCCCCCATTCGTAGGCAAGCCGTTAAACTTTGCAGCATCCTTTTCATCCATCTTGACGGTGTGCTCATCTCTAATCAATTGTTGCATGGATGTGTCTACAGTGCCAGGCCTGACGGCAACGGTTGTAATCAAAGGCTCTTCCACCTTTAACGTCAAGGCCAAATGGTTCATGGCAGCTTTTGAAGATCCATAAGCACCCCATGTGCTATAAGCACTAATGGCAGCCCCAGACGATACGAGTACAATACGGCCGTTAGAGCTGCGAAGTGACGGTATTGCAGCACGAACCTAGAATCATAAGCTGTGGTCCGGAACGAGGATATTAGGACGATACATACAAAGGCTAAAGCGCTGAAGAAATTGACATCGAATACGTTCCGCCATTCTTCTGGGGTGCTATCCGCAATACGTCTCACCTCTCCTAGAATACCATGGTTTATGATGAGACCATCAATGCGTGAAAAGGATTTGAGTGCGAGCGCGGTGACTGTTTCAGCGACCTATAGGCGCAGAGGGACGTTAGATATCGCGTGTAAAGGGCCCAAGGGGGCGACAGACGAGGGAATGCAAAAAGAAAACGGCAATCAGACAAAATTGGAATATCCTATGCTGTACATACCGAAAAAGTAGACAGATCTGTCGCGACCACTTCCACTTGCCCTGGGTATTGCTTTTTGAGATCTTCCATCGGGCCAGCAGATCTTGCTACCAGGACAAGCTTGTGTGATTCTCTAAGCAGATACTGTGCTATCGCAAGGCCAATGCCTCGAGAGGCGCCCGTGACTATCAGTACTTTAGGTGAAGCCATTGCCAGCTCATCAAAGGAGTGCAAGAGATCAAAGCCGTGCACGCACCCCGATATCTAATCGCGATGGTGGGGCAATGTGATCCCTGTCACAACGACGTAGTGAGGGGCAGGAGATCCCCATCCAAATAATCTCCAACTGGACCAGATATCTACGACACTCTGTTCTCTTTCCTTCACCAAATCTTCACACGATGACAACTGTGATCCTCGGCACCGGCATTATTGGTGCATCAACGGCCTATTACCTCTCGCAGTCCCAATCTCCCTCAACCATCCACCTCGTTGAATCCTCGCCCGCTCTCTTTGCCTCCGCTTCTGGGTACGCTGGTGGATTTGTAGTTGAGGACTGGTATTCGCCGCCCGTTGCCGCTCTCGGCTCATTAAGTTTTAGAGAACATGAACGTTTGGCAAAGGAGCATGATGGGAAGGAGAAATGGGGATATTCAAGAGGCACAGCAACAAGCTATACACCTGCGACAGGGAATCCGGTTGGGGGAGTAAGGGGAGATGATTGGCTGAGACAAGGCACAAGCAGGGCTAACGCTGCTGGACAAGGAACAGGTGGCCTCGTAGCTGGTGACAGTGCTGAACCGCCGTGGTTAACGAGAGCAAATGGTGATAAGTTGGAGACTATTAGTGAGCAAGGTGGTACAGCACAAGTGTGGGTTTGAAGTTGCCACCCCTATATTTTGAGCAGTCTAGAACATCGCTGAAATCCTGCCATGACAGTGATCCTCTTCGACTCTCCCAATTTCTTCTTTCTCAATGTCTCGAGCGAGGTGTACACTTACATCACCCAGCCGAAGCAGTATCCGTCAGTCGGGATCTACGTGATGAACTCTCGAGCATCAGGATTGTGTCAACAGACTCCAGTAGTGAGGTAGATGTTCCATGCACACGAGTTATAATTGCTGCAGGAGCATGGTCGCCGCAAGTATTCAGGAAGCTGTTTCCAGACGCAAAAATCGAGCTGCCCATCACATCCTTAGCAGGCCATTCGCTCGTTTTACGATCACCTCGCTGGACAAGAGGACATGGCGATAAAGGTGTCTATGCTGTCTTCGCCACCGACGAGGCCGGCTTTGCACCAGAAATCTTCTCACGAATAGGGGGCGAGATCTATATCGCTGGGTTAAACTCCTCATCCATACCACTTCCGGCTGTAGCTACCGAATCTAAGGTCGACGAAAATGCGGTGGAGCAGTTACGAGCCGCTTCCAAGAAGATGCTGAGCTTACCCGAAGATGTCGAGGATCTTGAGATATTAAGAAAGGCCCTGTGCTTCAGACCTATAACAAACAATGGTACGCCTATCTTGGGAAGAATACCAGATGACAAACTCGGTGCGGGGACTAGAACGAGAGGTGGTGGTGAAGGTGGAGTATTCCTTGCCGCGGGTCATGGTCCTTGGGGTATCAGTTTGAGCTTGGGTACTGGAAAGGTCATGGCGGAGATGGTTCAAGGACGGCCAGCAAGTGCGGATGTGCAGAGACTTGGCCTTTAGCCGTACTTCAATCTAAAGATCAATCTTACTATAATAGTGGTGAGTAAAAACTCCTATTTTGGTCACCTAGCTTTTCACAGCAGTATGGGTCCAAACCAAAGGAAGAATCATAGTGTGGCGGGGTTTGCTGCATTCTGGTGCTGACCATCTTAAATAGAGTCAGACAGCCGCACCGATACTACAAGAGCTGTACTTCTAGGCATCATGAAAATCTTTGAAATCAAGGAATCGCTAATTTTGACCATAATAAATATACAATCAGAATGTAGGCTTTAAATTTAAGTTTCTATTGTCTGTAGATCTGTAACCTTGCAATATGCAGATTCGGCGGTTGACGCCTTAATATCTAGAACGCCAAAATGCTATTCCTTCCTACGTACGCCCGGCAATGCTTTTGTTGAAAACATCATTCGCTGCGCCGCTCTTTCTCAATTAAAGACAGATACAGTGATTGTGTTGGATATGGTGCGGATATACCAGTGATGCCATTTTAAGCGTCATCAACTGGCTCCACAGGACCACAGGTACAGAAGAGGTTCAAGTCGCCATATGCTGCACATTGATTAGTAGTGTTAACAAAGGGTTGATGGAAATAACTCACTGTCATCCAGACGGGTGACGCTAGGCCAGAACTTCTTCTCTTTGAGCCAGGACAACGGATAGGCGGCCTGCTCGCGGGTATATGGACGGTCCCACTCGCCAATCAAAAGATCCTTCTGACTGTGTGGCGCCATCTTTAATGCGTTGATATCCCTTGGAACCTTGCCATCTTCGATGGCCTTGATCTCCTGTCTAATTGAAATGAGAGCATCGATGAATCGATCTAATTCCTGCTTGCTCTCTGACTCAGTGGGCTCAATCATCAATGTATTTCCGATAGGCCAGCTCATAGTCGGTGCATGGAACCCATAATCTTGAAGACGCTTAGCAATGTCAATAGCTTCGATACCTGAACTCTCTTTGAAACCACGAGCATCAAGGATAAACTCGTGGGCACAGCGAGATTCGGCATTGGTGTAGACAATAGGATAGTAAGGACGAAGACGAGACATGATATAGTTGGCGTTCAGCAGAGTAATCTTAGTAGCATGAGTCAAACCCCGGCCGCCTAGAGAATGTTAGTAAGTGTTGATAGTCCGTGGAACTGGTACTTACCCATCATCTTGATATATGCCCAACTAATGGGTAAGATGCTCGCGCTACCCCATGGGGCACCACTAACAGGCGCAATTGCATTTTCACCACCAGTTGCAACAAGTGGATGACCTGGTAGGAATGGCTTGAGATGAGCCTTGACACCAATTGGTCCAACACCTGGTCCTCCACCACCATGAGGGATACAGAAAGTCTTGTGGAGGTTCAAGTGACACACGTCAGCGCCAATCTCTCCAGGTGAGCACAGGCCAATCTGTGCATTCATATTCGCACCATCCATATAGACCTGGCCACCGTGTTGATGAACAATATCACAAACTGCCTTGACTTCAGGCTCAAACACCCCAAAAGTACTGGGATATGTCACCATAATTGCAGCAAGCTCCTCGCTGTACTTCTCGCATTTCGCCTTGAGATCTTGCATGTCGAGGTTGCCAGATTTTGTGTCACACTTGACAGTTACCACTCGCAAACCAGCCATCGCGGCAGAGGCAGGGTTCGTACCATGAGCGGATACAGGAATGAGACAGATATCTCGCTTCTTTCCAGGCTGTTGATCCTGGTACTTACGAATGACGCGGAGGCCTGTGAACTCTCCTTGGGCGCCTGAGTTGGGCTGGAGCGATACAGCATCGAAACCGGTGATAATTGATAGATCAGCTTCTAATTCATCGATCAGAGTCTTGTAACCAGTGGCTTGATCAACAGGAGCAAATGGATGCAGGGAAGAGAATTCTGGCCATGTGATTGGGATCATCTCGGTAGTTGCATTGAGTTTCATAGTGCAAGAGCCCAGAGGGATCATAGAGTGCGTAAGGGATAGATCCTTGGATTGGAGGTGGTTAATATATCGTAAGAGCTCTGTCTCAGAGTGGTGGCTATTGAACACTGGATGTGTAAGGTATTCAGACGTCCTAATAAGAGGTTTTGAGGTTGATGGGTATGTATTGCCAAGGTCCTTAGCCACATCAATAATGTGAATCTCAGCTGGCTTTGGAGCAAACTGCCTGAAAATCGAAAGGATATCTGTGAGATCTTGCTCGTCGACCGTCTCGTCCACAGTAATTCCTACTCGGTCGTTACCAAAGAGCCTCAGATTAATCTGACGTTCTTTAACTCCCCAATCAAGAATCTTCTTGGCGTTACCAGGTCCGACATCAACGACAATGGTATCGAAGAAAGCCCTGCCATTATCGTCCTTGCCTCGCTTTCCAGTCTCGTAGCCCAGTCGCTTGATGCTTTCCTCGAGAATTCTGGAGCAGTTAATTGTCCTTAATGCGATATTCTTGAGTCCTTCCGGACCGTGGTATACCGCATAGAATGCGCTCATATTTGCTAGAAGCGCTTGAGCGGTGCAGACATTGCTTGTAGCCTTTTCACGTCTGATATGCTGTTCTCTAGTCTGCAAGGCTAATCTCAGTGCCTTGTCTCCAAGTCGATCCTTGGAGATACCAATAAGTCGGCCAGGAATCTTTCGCTTGTATTTATCACTGACAGCAAAGAAAGCAGCGTGAGGTCCACCGTATCCGAATGGTACTCCAAAACGTTGTGCATTTCCGAAAGCGATGTCTGCGCCAAATTCACCAGGAGGTGTAAGGACTGTCAACGCAAGGAGATCAGTTGCAACGCTAAAAGTTGCATCCTGCTCGTGAATAATATCAGCAAGAGCCTGAAAGTCTTCAACGCCACCTTCAGTATCGGGATATTGAACCAAAACGCCCACAAGATCTTTGCCAAGATCTTTGATACGCTTGCTACCATCAGCCAGCACATCACCAGTTTCTATCTTAATTTTGAAACCATCTGCTCTGCTTTGAAGAACTGCTATTGTCTGAGGATGCACAAGGTGGCTGACGAAGAAGGTCTTGGTGTTCGACTTTTGTCTTGATGCAGGAAGCATATTCATCGAAAGAGTCATCGCCTCAGCAGCTGCAGTCGATTCATCTAATAATGAGGCATTTGCTATAGGCAGCGCAGTCAAATCAGACACCATAGTCTGAAAGTTCAAGAGTGACTCGAGTCGGCCTTGACTGATTTCCGGCTGATATGGCGTATAACTGGTGTACCACCCCGGTGATTCCAGCACATTTCTCTTTATGACTTCTGGTGTTCTGGTGCCAGCATAGCCACATCCAATATAGCTGCGGAATATTTTGTTCTTATTTGCAATGGTTCGTAGTCTAGCAATGAGTTGTGACTCGGTATAACCTTCTTCACCGACCGCCCGGCTTTCCGCCAGGCCTCCTTTGCTAGGTCCGCTAATTCTCAAATTAGATGAAGATAGAATGCTAGCTGGCATGACCTGCTCTATAAACTCATCCAAGGTTTTCACGGGCGGGTCAAGAGCTTTGAGCATATCTTCTGTACTCGAGGGAGATGGCCCGATGTGGCGGCGGGCGAATGTGTCAAGGGGCGCAAAGACATCGTGCAATTTTGACACAACTGGTGTCGAGTTTGAATCATCGCGGACGGAACTTGCGTAGTACGTTCGGTGCAGGGCTTTTTGAGAAGTCGCCGTGGGGAAGGATGAGCACTGCCCACATGCCCATGGCAGTAAGCGCGGTGAGATGCTCTGGCGGGAACTTCGAGACCGAGCAGCCAATTGACTGAAATGTGCGCGCATGGCACCTCGTGAAGCAGCCATGGTGAAGCTCGTTGCTACAGTGGTCGCTGCTGGGAATATCGAAAGAAAAGGAACGGTGGGTGGAAGTGAGGCCTTAAAAGTGCCCGTGGAGGTCAAACTCCGTGGCTAACTGATAAAGGTTCCAGGCTCAGTAGCCCACGTTATGCAGGGCGAGACGGATCTTTGGTAGGCCTCGTCCACGCAGCATTTCGTGCCTCCGGGTCGGTGGGATAGAGATATTGGAGTGCAGAGTGCAAGAACAGTTGGAGGTGCTCCTTGAAGAAGGGTAGCTTGCAGAGGAGGAAGTCCTGCCGTGGATATAGTGATGCTGGAATATCGGTGAGTCGGTGGCCGGTGGACGGCTGCGATAACGCCGTCGGCAGTGGCAGGCCAGGCCGATAAAGCAGGCCAGGCACGGCAAGCCTGAGGCAAAATATCGCAAGTAAACAAAGACTCTGTAGCGACGTCTAACTTTGAGCGACAGCTGTGTCTCCGGGAACCTCCCTTTTAGATAATTGTTCTTCCAGTAACATCATGGATAGACGCACGCATGAATCCCCTATGGACTTTGAGTGGGCCACTCACGGTCCTGTTGACGTGACTTCTCCTTTTTACCAATTAACACAGAAGCAAGGACAGAAGCGTGAGTTGTAATCTTGGCCATAGCATTCTGGATGTTTTATTCTGACGGTAACTTTCCAGGAGGCTTCGAATCGCCGAGCAAGCCTGCAATCTCCCCCGAAAAGTCCCAATCAACCTTCTTCTCGGCATCGTCTACGCATGCCGCTGCGCCTTTCCGTAACCCATCCTTCACTACACCTAGAAAACCCTTCGACCGAGACCTCTTTTCAGAAGCCTCTGGAGCAGAGTCCTCACCGGCCGACAACGCAGACACCGAGGACACACCTGAACTAGCCAAGACGATCAAAATCATGACTCCATTCATCAACCCTCGGTCGGATAAGAAGCCTATTTTTGGGCGCTACGGTCTGAACTTCACAGGCAACAGTCCAGGCCGAGGGGAGTTACGGAGAGGTAAATATGGGGATGCGGTAGTACAGAAGGTACGGAAACGGAAGCGTTTAGAAAGAGACTATTCTTTGGTTAATAATCGACGGGGAAGCTGGGACTCTGACTCTGATTCTGAAAATGGAAAGACTCGGAGCAGACGAGATCGTTCCAACCATATCACCCCACCACCGCAGGGCTGGTTTTGGGCATTTCTCAGTGGTCTGGAGTCAAGACCAACTCTTCCAAGTATTCTCTCATACTGGGTCCAAATGATCCTCAATGCTTTCTTGGTCTTCCTCGTTATGGCCCTTATCTGGAACTTCTGGCTTACAATACGGGCCGATGTCGACAAAGCATCAGAAGCTGCAGCGGCAGAGGTGCTAGCTGAGATGGCCGTATGTGCTTCAGAATATACTCAAAACAGATGCGCCAGAGATCAACGGGTACCTGCTATGGAGTTTGCTTGCCGGAACTGGGAGACTTGCATGAATAAAGACCCAAGTCAAGTCGGTAGAGCGAGGGTCAGTGCTCATACCTTTGCGGAGATCTTTAATAGCTTTGTGGAGCCTATAAGCTGGAAGGCGATGGTATGTTTATTCTGCATGGCGAGTTTCTAATAATGGACTAACATTTCCCAGTTCTTTGTGGCCCTTATCCTCGCCATCTGTCTTGCAGTCAACAACGTCGGCTTTGCTGTCTTCCGCTCTAAAGTTTCGCATCCGCCCATGGCCCCACAATATTATCCCCCTCCCACGCCATCTCATGCCTCGCAGGAGTATCAGTGGGGTATGCCACAGACACCGCACCACTCTTCTGGTCAAGATATGTACGGTAATGGAATCGGTTTCGGGGCCCCGTTTCAGTCAATCATGCCTAGTCAAACACCGGGACAAAGGAGTCCCAGGAAAGTCAGTCGACATTGAGTACAGAACGTCATGAGGATGTCTGCCTCTTCTCCAAAGACAGAATGGTTCGAAGGGAGAATAATACTTTGTAATAATACGGGTTATGGAGTTGGAGGTAGGATAGTCCAAACTGGGTGGTAAATACGGCATTGGAGGACACAGGCTTGTATAACTATCTAAAGCATACTGGAGGGCTCAGCATATCCATAAATAATGAAGCTATGTATCACATGCATCGGAAGTACGGATCTCAGTTGTGAAAGATTGACATTGCAGCGAGCACTACGCGAAGCGGGCAGAGCAGAGCGCTACACAGCAGGGACACGGTCAGGGGCAAAAGCCCCTCAAATCAAGATCTATCTACGAACGCCCACCAGTCCCTCCCCCAGATTCGTCTGACGTATATGTTTGGTCGCTATTCACTGTTCTCCCATCATCCGTCCTATGTCCCACTCTGCCGCTCCTGAACACTAAAGAGAGTCGTTTCAATGACAGGCAGACAGAAGACGAATGCATTTCCTTATCCATCATTGCCATCGTTCCATACGTTTAAGCACCAGATCTCACTATAGTGCACCGCCCAGATTAGGAGACATTCCTTATCACCTCTTCTTCACCTCCATTGCCCATCCATCGATGCCTTCGCCTCTGCTCCCCACTTCTAAGCCCTCGATCTTGATGCCTTTCATGCCGGCTGTGTCCTCCAGCCACTCCGCGCCAGCCATACCGCCTGCATTCGCTCTCTTCTCGGGTGTCAACTCCAACATTGGTGTTAGGAAGTTAGCAACCTTGCGTGCATCTTCATCTTTGAAGTGGTATTTCTCCTTTAACACATCTGGTAAAGCCCAGTGCCGGAGGCGGTGGATATTTCGGAGTTCGCCTTTACGGTTGAAGATCTCTTGAGACCATTTACCTGAAAGGCAAAGGGATTTTGGGAATGGACCGAGAAGTTCAATGATTTGTGCGATGTGATCATCATCTTTGCCATATTTGGTACCGGACTGAGGATCGAAAAGATAGTCGCCGGTAATGAGTTCAAAGACCTGTGGACTTATGAGAAAGACTTGAAAATACCAAAAGAGATGACTTACCATAGCAGCCATACTCCATACATCTGTGCTCGCGCCCCACTTGGCACCGAGAATGACTTCGGGAGAACGATATTGACGGGTTTGTATGTCATTTGTGAAGTGGTGACCAACCCAGCACGCATTACCAAGATCAGCAATCTTCACAGATATGGTATCAAATGGGGATTGCTCTTCTGTTTTCTTCTTGTCTGACGATGAGGCCTTATCGAGCGAAATACCAGAAATGTCTCGCGTGAGGAGGTCCCTGTTCGATGATCAGCAATGATGCATATTAATATATAACGGTAGACATACGCTGTTTTCTCCCGTTTATTATGATTCTCCTCGTCCTCGGCTTCCGTTTTTGGCGATGAGTCTTTCGAGCCTCCTATTGCACCACTCATTACGACGCCATTCAAAGAAGTTGTACTCTCCCCTTTGACGGGTGATTCATTACCTTGTATCATTTGATTCAGACTCGTATGAGATGATGGAGTACTACCAGGGATCCTCATAAGATCTGCCTGACTGAAGCTAGCATTGAGCGGACTTGGTAACGGCTGACTTCCAGTGATGAGTGTCCGGCGTCTCCGTCGTCCATTTCGATTATCCTCCTTGTCGTCCTTCTTGAGTGCTTCTTCCTTAACAAATGTTTTTACGATATGTTCGACATCGCCAATTTCTATCAATACATTTTCCGGTTTAAGGTCGGTATGAATAATGCCGCATTCTCTGTGTAGATAATCCAAACCTAGTAAGACCTGCTTCGTGATCTGCTTGACAAGAGGCATAGGAATACCACGGTGGTTCCATCGTTTGATTAAACCCAGAAGGTTTTCGCCCAATACCTCAAATACCATGCAGACATGAGTTCCGTTTGGTCCTTTATGTTCGAAGGAATCCAAAAGGCTAACGACATGTTTTCGACCGGGGTGGTTTGGGTTTGCAGCTACTATCTTGTTCAGGAGCTTGATCTCATCGATTGCAGTTTCTGTATAATGTGCTGCAGACCGAACTACTTTCAATGCGACATGCTTCCCCGTCGTATTATCTCTCGAAAGCCAGACGGTCGAGAAGTGGCCCCATCCAAGTTTGCGCACAACGGTGTATTTGCCATCTTTGAAGTTTTCACCAACAGTAACGGGGTGGTAACCTCCTTTACAATAATCTTCCGAGTCTTCTTCATCGGCTGTAGTCTCTGCTGCGTCTTCGCGAGATGAGGTGGAGGAAGGGGATCGGTTCATTGCGGCTTTGTGGGAGAGCGGAGAATTCGTTGCGCCTGTTGACCTATAAATGAAGACTTTCAGCAAAAATCCCAGTGTCGATGTTAGGAGCACGAGCTATAGATCCAGGAGAATAACGCGTCACAGTTGCAATGCTTACCCGGTATTGTTTGATGAAACCGTTGTAGAAGGTCCCTCGGCATCTTGCTGACTTTCCGTTGTGATGATAGGCTTCAGTTGATTGTTGCCCCTCCTCTTCTTACTAGCACTCCCATTACTACCATTTGTAGCAGAGTTCACCGCACCTTTTGCTTTGGCGATGGCAGCGGCTTTGATCTGTTGCCCAGTGCCGGTCATCATCAAGGTCTTTTGGAGGGCGCGGGATATTCTTGTATCACACCGGAGCGCGCTTTGCGATTGAGTTTGACGAGTGGCGATGGACAACCTACCAAGATTTAGCAAAGGTGCCAAATGGAACACCAGCACACAATGGCGGTTGTTGTCTTCATTTGCCGGATAGCGATCTTGGAATCTTCAAAGTGAATCTGGATTCTTGCGATGTCGTTCATGCTGCCACCGTACTAGAGATCTCAAGAGGGGCGCTTACAGGGTCTCCCGCGCGGCACGGATGGCACTAAAGGAACACTGTGAGATCTGAAGTCCTGCGTGCCTGATTCCGTGCAGCAGACAAGGCTGTAACGTTACGGATGAGACAACCGGTCACTTGTGTCGTATGTCGTTCGTAAATCTAATAGAGAAAGCTCAGGAAAATGAAGCCAGAAGCAGGTTCGCTGCCCTCGGGGATTTGTACACTGTTGTGGCCGCGTCGTTGAGTGTGTGCTTGCAGTGTGCATTGCAGTGCCCGGGTCTGGCCCAATGATGCAACCACAGTTCACTGCTGCTGGAAAGTGCATACGAGGGATTGGTTCAATGGAGGCTTCCACGAGTGCGCAAACTGATTCACTTGTGCATACAAGTCTACAAGGTCTACAGGGCGCAAACTGTCACATGGCGATTTGGGTGGGTGAGCTGCGCAACAAGATAAGGTATGTCTTATGCTTAACTGTTAGTTATAACTCATGTGTCCCGCTGGCTGGTAGTGTAGCAAGTACGGGTTTGATCCCTGCCGATAGCAATCTGGTTCCTGGAATATAAAGCCTGAAAAGCATCTGTAGCAATCCAGAACGACACCTAAGCAATGTAGTAGGGTTGTCTTCCTTTGCTTCTTTTCCTCTATAATCCGTCGAGGAGGACTTCCGCATTCGTCTTAAACCTTATTTATATATCAGGATTATCGGGTGGGCAGCTTATAGCAGCAAGTCCCGGTTATGGTGCCATCGAATAAAGGCTCGTTCTAATGCACGAGGCATTCTAGAAGAAACCATGATAATCACTTGATAGTCGGAACCGATCGAATACAAATAATATTTATACAAAGGTATAGTATACTGCAACCATAGGCATCCGGTCGCTCCCCGAAGATGTATTCGCTTGAGACGATATGCACCCCGCTAGATATAAGAGACAAATACAGGCTATCGTGAGTTCTCGCACCGTTGCTTCTGCCATTACTTGGCGGAGATAGCAGCAATCCATTTCTGCTCATCCTTCCTTGAGAAGCAAATTGGTTAGTCGATTACGCTCTCAAAAGAATGTAGGATGAACTCACTTGTCAAAATGCAAGAGCCGTCCGAGGACAGGCACAAGTTGCGCCTGGAGTTTCTTGTCTCTCTGTTCGAGGAATTGCAGCAGAACAGTCTTCAGGTATATGTAGTCCATTATGCCATTTACATTACCATTGGACGCCCTACTAGGAGAAGCCAACCGGCTACCCGTGTCCATCGACGTACGTGATGAATGAGTGCTGGACAGTTCATCAAGTCGTTGCTGCTTCACCTTGAGGGTCTTTTGTAGCTTCTCATACTTCTGATTGGCCTCATCGAGCAGTTTGCGCAGGTCAGCTTTCTGCCTCTCGGCTTCTCTTGTCTGTCTCTCACTCTCATCCAAGGCATCGCGGAGTTCGCCCATGGCTGTACGAGTGTCATTAACTTCCTGAGTAGCCTGTTCGGAAATATTCTCCACCTCTTCACGTCGCCTTCGCCACTCCTTCTCGGATCTTTCTAGATCATCTTTATCGTCCAAGGCACGTTTAAGATCTCGCTCTAAATCTCGGATCTTATTCTTCAGGTCATCGATTTCACGAGCGCGACGTCGACCATTTGTGGAAGCTTCGTCTTCAGCACGATCCCGTTCCTCGATTGCAGCTTCCATACGCTCCCTCATCTCCCGAATCTTTGTATCAGCCCTCTCGTCAACATCTGAAAGTAGACGGCGCATTGTCTCGCCCTCTCTCGTTCGTTCGCCAAGTAAGCGCTGAACCTCACCAAGCTCTTCCTCGAGACTTTCAGATTGCTCCTTAGCCTCTTTCAACTGCATAGCCATCTCCGCTGTTTGGTCTCGCATACTTCCCACCAAACCTTGAGCACTAGAATACTGACCTATTTTAAGCTCAATCTCCTCGCGCAGACTCTGGTTATCAGTGGTGAGTTTGGCAACCTGAGCTTCAAGGTCACCGACTCTAATTCGAAGCTTACCAGCTTCATCCTGAACCTTCCTCAATTCTCGGGCGGCTTTTTCGCCAGTAGCAGAGAGTTCTATCTTATCGGCCTCCGCTCGTCGAAGATCCCGGGTCGCAACCCGGGTTTGGTCCTCGGCCTTGAGACGTGCATTTGTCTCCTGAGTTACTTTTTCATTGAGGGTCCTCACTTCTGTGTCCCGTTCGGCTGCTTGCTTTTTGAAACTAGCAATATCTGCTTTTAATTCTGCCTCTCGCCCTTCCAACCTGCGCAGCTCAGCTGTACGGGTTGATAATTCCTCCTTTGTGCTCTTTAGACTTGAATTCTCTGAGCGCAGAGACTTCAATTCGGGCTGAGCTTTCTGGAGAACATCACGTAGATCGGTTAGGTCCTTGTAACGTGATGTTGCTAGTTGCTGTGCAGCCCCGAGGTCTGTTTGAAGGGTTACGGATTTGGCTTTTAGGTCTTCGTATTCGGAGGCCATCTTCTGAAGCTCTTCTTCAATATTGGCTGATTTGGTCTGGCTGTCCATTTGAGCTGTCATGGCGGCTTCCAGTGCATCAACTTTCTCTTGCAATGCTTTCTTCTCGGCTTGTAATTCTTTAATCTTGTCCTTAGCTTCAACGTGTTCTTGGCCAATATGGAGCAAATTGTCCTGCATATTCTCAATCTCTTCTCGGAGGTCTTCTTCAGTCTTGCGCTTTGTTTGGAGTTTCTCTATCTGAGCATCTCGAGTGGCTACCTCATCTTTAAGCCTCGAGATCTCAGCAAGTAAGATATCAGCGGCAGACGAATTTACCACTACATTTTCTACCACTTCTTTAGGAACTTCGGCCTGCGCGGTTGTGGGCTCTTTAGCAGCATTGCCGCCCTTCTTTTTCTTCTTGTTCTTCTTCTTCGATGCATTCGAGGCGCTAGTGGGTGTATCAATTGTAGGTATCACTGGCGGTGAGATCTCCTTAACGTTTACTGGCTTGACATCTGCACTAGACGCCCTTTCGGATTCAGCCATCTCCGCCTTGTACTTCAATGACTGCACTTGATGCTCAAGCTCTTTGATGCGTGCTTCATCAGCCTCTTTTAGTATATTCAAATCCTTCAGTTCTTCCTTTAGTTTGCTGCTAGAACTTTCAGCGTTGGTCAATGCGAGGTTATTAGATATCATAGAATCTTTAGCCTCCTGCTCTTGTCTTTTGAGCCTTGCCTCTAGATCTGTTAAGGCTTTTGTCGTCGTTTTCAACCTCTCTTGGAGAGCATTGAGTTCGTCCTTCCGAGTTGCATCATCCACAAGATCCTTTGACTCCTTAAGCTGTGTCTCTAGAGACTGCATCGTCTGCGAAAATTCTTCCTTGTTCTCTTTATGCGCCTTTTCAAGTGATTGTAATGTCTCTGAGAGCTCTTGATTTGTCCCTTGCGCTTCATTCAAATCCGTTTGCAGAGTGTGTACTTCTGATTCGAGCTCTATAATCCGGGATGTCTTCGCTTTCAGATCAGACTGCAGTTGTGGAATTTCCTCGTCGTACGAGAATAAGCTGTCATCAGGGTCCTTGGAGTTCTCACTAGGAGCTTGAGGCTTCTGTCTCGGTGAGAATATACCGAGGACTGACGCCACTGGCGACTTGACCGTATGCGCTTCATGTTCGGGGTTTTGAGCAGAATCTTCTTTTGTAGTTGCACTACTTTTGACGTCTTCATCAACCAAATTAGTCTTACCAGCTTTTAATGCTACTAGCTCTTTCAGTGCACTTGATGAATGCTTCTCTGCCTCTTCAAACTTCTTCTTATATTCGTCGCGATCCGTAGTGACACGTTTTAACTCATCCATAACCATATCCCCTCGTAGATTTAGTTGATTTAGATACTCTACTAATGCATCAGGCTCGCTGATTGAGACCAAAGGCGTATTCTCCTTGAGCCTTTTCTCGAATGGCTCAATAGATACGGCACGGGCATGGGCTATACGGTATGAGCGTAGAAGTTCTGCGATTTGCGTTAGCTTTCCTTAATAGCGTGTCATGAAAATTTAGCCTACCTTGATATCTTGATTCAAGTTTCTCCAGTTTCCGTAATTTCGACCGTATTTCTGCTGGTAGTTCGATTGTAGCTGCAGACTTTGGCACCTCGCCAAGGTGCTTCTCCTTGACATCTTCGCCGCCATTTGTATTCGCGGTGGAGACCACAGTTGGTGCGCCGATTTCTGCCATCGTTGCTTCTTTTGTATCGCTTGGAACAGGAGTCGCGATGCGAGATGGTGGCTCAGATTCGTCTTCTATCACAAAGGCCCGTTCAAACTCGGCAGGGTCGATACCTCTTGAGCCATCGTCTGGAACTTTAGTCTTCGGTCGAATCCTTGTTGATGGTGATTCATTCCGCACTGAACTTGATCTCCGGGCTGTGGATGCCGACCTCACAGGTGTAGATGATGCTGACTTTGCTCGAGCTTGCTCCTCTGCGATCCTCGAATCAATAGCACCTTTGAGACGCTGCATATTGTAAGCAAGATGGCATGGTAAACCCGAATGGGAGAATTACCGAAAACATTATGGCCTCATCTAGAGCCAAAGGGGTATCCTGCAAGGGGATCTCATTCTAGAAAGTCCAAAAACTGTGTTTGGAATTCATGAAGTTCCTTAAATGCTTTTATAAAACTGTCTACTCCCGACGTGGTTCGCGGAGTGGCCTTGTCAGTTTCAGCCTGAGGCATGACAAGCTCATCATGTCAATATACCTATCTACCCGCCTTAGAAGCTAAGCTGAAGCTCTTGACTTCCTAGCAACCAACATGACATTGTGAATCTACATGTGGAAGCTTTTTTGAGCTTCATAATGGTCTCACTTTGGCCCTGGAAGGTAAATACTGTCAAAATACTGTCAGAAACGCAAACTGACATCAACCAGGGTCCAGATACCTCCCCAGCCCAGTTCGAAAAGGCGCTGTCTGCCCTTTCAGCCAAGATCGTAAAGTCTCAGCTACTACTTGATACCCTTCGTCAGCGTTCAAGGCGACTGAAAGCTTTGTGGACTCTCTATACTAGCTTTGCCTACATATTATGCGCGATCATCCTCGGTTTTGTGGTAGGGTGGAAGAACTGGGGAGCATGGGAGTACAGTGCTTTAGCAGGCAGCCCTGTACTGTAAGTATGCGAGATCTCCTTCAGTATAATAGCTAAACAGAATCGTGCACAGAATCTTTTTAGTTCGAACTGGAATTGCGACTTACTACACATATCGCATAGACAGTGTTGCATCACGTTTGGAGGAACAACAAACGGAACGAGCGAAGACGATCGAGAAATTGAAAGCAGCCACGAAGTATAATTCAACACAACAACTACTTGAAAAATATGGTGGCGTCTCACCTCAGTCTTCACCAAAGCCTAAGGGGAAGAGTCCGGCTCGAACCCCACGAAATAATCAAAAGCAACCACAAAGAACAGGTATGGGACCGCCAGCTACAGCAAATATCCCCCGCGGTGAATCTCAGTCTTCACCTTCGACACCAGAGCCTAGAGGTCAGCCTTTCGTAATGGAGAGGCCACCAACTAGCCTTCCTGGTTCGCCATTGCCACTCGCTCAGCCTGGTCCTCCTGAATTCGCCCCAAACGCTTTTGCCTCTGTTGCACAATATGATCATGCAAGCGAGTCAAGCGTCGGAGGGAAGTGGTATGACAGATTTTTGGACGTACTACTCGGTGAGGATGAAACCTCTCCAAAAAACCGGATTGTCTTGATATGCAAATATTGTCGGCTGGTAAATGGTCAGGCTCCACCTGGTATTAAACGTCTAGAAGACCTTGGAGAATGGAGATGCATAGCATGTGGTGGAAATAATGGAATTGTCGATGAGGGAACCAAAATAGTCAAAAAAATGAAGGAAATGATACAATCCGAGGGTCATGACCAGCCTGAGATTGTTGATACGACCGTGGATGAGGTTAGTAAGGAATCAGTCGAGACATATACAAGTGGTGAGGATGAAAATTGCTCACATGGAGAGGAGGGTGATGACGTAAAGCAAGAACACGCTGTAAAGCCACGAAGGGGGCGAACGCGAGAGAGCAGTAAATCAAAAGAGTAATTAGATAATCTACATATATTACTCACTAACAGATTCTGTTACTTGTGCACACGTAGTAGCTTATTGGATAGAGCATCCTTCATCAATATCCTTTGCTAGGTACGATCTAAGAACGAAATTATACTATATACAAGTATACCTTGTCTCGGGCGGTAGGCTATCATTTGACCTCGGATTTACACATCCGAATCGTTCCTCATGTTGCAATGACAAGGCTAGGACAAATGTTCATGGATCTAATCAGCCTTGTTATTTTTCATGGCTTCTATATGATTATCTTTTTTATTGCCAGTAAAAAAGAGGTAAGAGAAGTTTAAGAGACGGTCAGTTGTAGGTGACTGCAACTCCGATCTACGAGACTACCTATTAATCTTTGGCAATGTAATATCAAAAGCTCCTATATGTTAATACCCGATTTGCAAGACTGTTTGAATGATGTACTATGCTGTTGTGCTACAAGGATGGTTTGCTTTGTTTGTTAGACTTTTGTTAATTGGCTGTATATACTTTGTTGTATTCTAAGATCTAATTTTCGATGAATTAACCTGTAATATAATAAATTGTTTAACAAAGTATTATTATTATTTCCTCTTTCGAGAAAAGGTTGACTAGAGAGTATTATATCTCTATCATTATTCCAATAACTATTCAAGCAATTCAGTAGGTAGATTAAGATTTATAGAAATGATAGTATATATTCTAGAGCTCACAAACTGAATATAAAATTTGATTCATTGTTGATCGTACAATTGTTTATTGAATTTGGTCTTCTTGGACTGGTTCTCGGTAAGTAGATGGCACGGGGTAGATAGTATACGATGCTGCCTGAGGCATAAAGTGATGCCATCTTACCGCTTATATGTAGTATAATATGAGAAATGGTCTCCAACAAATAGACGGGTTGGTTCGTTCGGATAGAGCAGTCGGCTCATCAGAACACAACAAGCAGCTTGTTTAACAACGAGTCTGATAAACAGCCCTCGTAGCTCAATGGTAGAGCGCGTCACTAGTAATGACGAGGTTGCCGGTTCGATTCCGTCCGAGGGCATTTCTTTTTTGCTCTTAACTTGATGTATGTTCCCTTCATGATTTTTTGTGTTTTTTTTTTTGGGTTGTCTAGACCAATGACGGCCCTAAGCGTTTGCCGAGGCCGGAATAAAGCATTACCGCGCTCCGACAGGACTCCAAGGTAGCTAGGTACGTAGCTCTAAGCGAGAATAAAGCGAGAACCTTATTCGTAGAATCTCGATGCTTTCACGCGTTCTCCAATATATGTGTACGTAGATGTGCCCAGATACCTTCGACACTGCCGTGTTATATCCAAATCCTCACCTCAAAATGCCATCCAGATCACTCTCACGTGGGCGCGAGCGCACACGATCCAGAACTCCGGCTTCAGTCGACTCCCGTTCACGTTCACGCTCACCGCGACGATCTATTACCCCTCGCTCCCCATCACCACAGAGGAATGGAGCGCGAAGAAGCCTCTCACGAAGTGCAAGCCCGCCTTTGAGAAGCACCAAGGTAGAATGATTCTTATTATTTGCACACCGTTACTGACGAAGTCAGATTGTTGTTGAAAAACTCACCAAGAATGTCAATGAGGACCATCTGAAGGAAATATTTGGGGTGTATGGCCAAATTCGCGATCTGGACATGCCGATGAACAGACAGTGTAAGCCTTTCCACATCCTATAGAAACTCCCACTGACAGCACAGTCATGACCAACCGTGGGACCGCTTACATCCTTTACGCTGTCGAGGCCGATGCTGAGGCTGCGATTGCACATATGCACGAATCGCAGCTTGATGGCGCAACAATCAACGTATCGATCGTCCTTCCTCGTCGCAAATTCTCACCTCCTCCACCACTTGCCAGACGAGGCGCCAATATCGACCCGCGAGGTCCTCCATCAGCTTCATTCCGAGGTCCCCCACCCCCCAGACGTCGCTCACCACCCCGAAGCTTTGCTAGACCGGACAGAGGAAATTTTGACACCTATAGACCTCGATCTTTGTCAAGATCTCGATCCCCTAGACGTCATAGAAGCCGCTCAAGATCGTACTCCTCAAGGTCAAGATCCCCACCAAGAAGACGTGGAGGTGGAAGACGAGATAGCCCCGGACGTAATGGCACGAGGAGAAGGAGCCCGAGTTACAGTAGCTATAGCAGCTACGATGATCGCAGCAGAAGTAGAAGTCGTGGAAGAGGAGGTGGAGGTAGAGGCCGGCGATGATTTGAACGATTTGTTTTAAGCTGACAGCGATGGCGTTCAGGAACAAAACACTCATAATGTCTGTTTTAGATACCAATACACACAATTTTAAATGCAGTTGATAGTTGAAGTGAGTCTAGGGTGATATGGTCATCGATGGAAGGTGCCGATCCTCAGAGGCGACTGGATAAACAGTAGCAACCTGTGCTGCATAAGAATGTTACATTAGGAAGTCTCGTTTTCACTCACGGTATGAGTACTAAAATTCAACTTTCCCAATGCCATTCTCTCTTTCTTTCGCCTTGAATATTTGTATAATGACAAATATTGTCATTCACTCTATGTCTGCTAGTTCTTTTACGTCAACCCAATCCCCGTCCTATATCATTCTCACTGGTTCCCTCCATTTGCACCGGTAATTTTCCTGCACCCCTCCAGGTATACTCGGCCTTTTACCTTTCTCGACCATCTGCTAAGAGGGCCGGGACCAAAATGACCAAGCGCGCTCCCATTGTCTTCCAGCCAGTGTCAGTTCTCAACGACCCCTTCAGTGTGCAGTAAGCAGTGCACAGAGCTTTACCAATCTCTAGTGACCGCGCCATGGTCAAAGAACTATGAAGCTTATGATGTGAGGAATAGCAGACATGGCTCTTAGGAGCCTTGGAGGATGATACATAGGATACAATTTGATTGCTACTGATATAAGAATAGGGGGACTCTGGCGGATTCAGACTCTCAGTACGCGTGGTGTTGTTTCTTTAAAAGAACTGTTCGGCTATGAAGCTCACAAGGAGCGGATGTTACTGTCATATTGAGGATGTCCATCTGCGTCCGCACGCTGCCTTGATGGAACCAGAGCTGCTCAGTCTGCATTTTGTATTCCTGACCATGTAGCGTCGCACCTTACTCAGTCACTCTGCGCAAGCCGCTCATGTCGTTATCAGCATGCCTTCCACCAGATAATGCAATTTAATAGGTCAATTTATGCTGGAGAAGAGAGAGGAGGACAAGATACCTGATCAAGATAGTGAATGCTACCTTTTCAGGTGACGGTAGGCCTTGAACGTTATTTTGTTTCAACAGCCTGCGAGTGACGCATATGTTCAGCTCCCAGCGTGGCTTACTGCTGAGGTCGCCATCAAGTCCTTCAAGTCCTGAAAGCCACCAGCCTTATGGCCAGACAACCTGTTAATGCGGGGTTTGACGGGAGGGAGAGGCTCACCGAAGATGGTTGACAAAGCCAGTGCACCCACATCTCTGCCGCAGAGGACAGTGACGGAGTCCGTGTCTGGTTGCCTACTTTAAAAGGAGCGTCGTTTCTCGATCGATTGAAGCTTATGATGAAGGTGGTGATGTAGGTGAATGACTTGGGAGATGCATTTCTAAGCAGCCACACCCCACGAGACTGCCGAGGCTGCGTGAGGCAGGTTGGCCTGTAGCGCAGGCTCAACAAATCCGAGTAGGTGCAGCTGGAGTTGTTGCCCCGTTTGCATGGGGCGGGATATCGGGACCGCTGCGTTATCGAGACATATACAAACTGTCAACATTTTCTCAGGATACCGCGGGATGGCGATGTATATAAAGCACCGTCGCTGCCGTTCAAGGGATCAAACTCCAGCAAACATCTGGCCATCCGTTGGCACCTGGAGTGAAGACACATGACCCACCGTTGATGCGCAGCTCAGAGACGCTGACTCTTGGGCCCGCTGGAGGTCTGTTTTACTGCTTACGAGTTGCTGCACGCAAGCAGCCGACACACCGCCGGAAGCGCCTCGGATTCCCCTATTCAACCTGACTTCCCTTGATGTCGCTCCCGGGACCCAAATGGAGAGATTCCCTCGGCCGTGATGCTTCGGTGATCGGTGATCGGTGATCAGTGATCAGTGATCGGTAGAGCAAGACAGCTTTGCATCTGTGCGCAATGAGGCCTTTTGCTTCTTCTTGGACCTACGAGAAGACGGACCGGAAAGCAGAGCTGAGTATAGGATGTGCCCGAGCCCCTTGCTGTATGTGTCCAGCTCCCTATGTCTCCATTAGGGATATGTATGTGCGTGTGTGTGCATGCATGTGCAGTTCGTAAGTATGAGCTGGAGAGCCATGTTTTTTTTGGTTGCCTTGGCTGCCTTACACCTCTCGGATTTGCTATTGCAAGGGGTGCTCCCGTCGGCCCCCTTCCTACCTATACGAAGCTTCTCGGGCCATCTTTTCTTTTCGGCCTTCACACACCCTCCCACGCCGGCTGGTTGGCCCGAGTCTTGTCTGCCATGTGTGGAAATGCTTCAGAAGGCATCTTGAGCAGCACAATCTTCTTTCCACCACTCTGTGCGATGGGAGGCCGCGGCTGAGATGGAGTCCGTATGCAACCCTCCCTCACGGCCGAGCCTTCCTTCACTATGTCGAAGTTGTTGAGTGACTTGGGGCAAGCAATCGGGTTCCCCAGAATGCCCCCGTCCCCGTCCCTATGCCCGTGCCCAGCTATACTCGGGATTGAAACGGAGTACAGCAAAAGCACACGACTGCCCTACACCATGGCCCGACCTGATGCAGTGATTCCGATTGCTCTCTTTCCAGCGACAGGATGCTAAGACCCCAACCAAATTCGTCCTCGTGGCGCTGCTGCACGGGATAACGTGCCTCGTGCAGCAGTAGCTGCTCAACGTTCCTGGCGGGAGATGAAATCACCATGTCTTGAGCGCACATCTTGTCTCTATTCGATTGTATTCATGTTGTTCACTAGCTGTCTTACTGCAACGCTGCTTGCTGCATGCATTTCCTTAACTAGCTCATTACCTATTTTATAGTTGCTAATAACAGATCCTCTTGCGGCCCGACAGCCCGGTACAAAAGACTCCAATAGAGCCTTGCTCAGACCAGTTGCATCACTTTGTGCTTTTGGGCGTAATGCATCTGACATAATACTTCAATGCACAAAGGTGCAGGCTGGGCAATGCCGCCCTTCGAGAATGGGGTATAGTCGACTTGTTGGACAGCGCACGGTGGCTAGTCATCGAGGCTGGAATAAGAAAGGCAAATACGACACCAAGTGATCTAAGAATGATTGATAACTCTTGAATTTATACTGTAGCTAATGAGAATGAGTGAATATCAACATTTATTATGCCGAGGGGGCTATTACTTGAGGGTAGAGATTGGGAAGCAAAAGTTAAACGGCAAAATCCATTATTATATCAAGTTATATATTATTATATATAGAATCAGGAGGAGTTTAAAGTATTCTCGAAGGACGATCTACATAGATAATAGCCTATGAACTCCAAAATCTGTGAATGCGTAGTGTTATATGTTATAGAAGAAAGATAGAGGTAAACCTGATAGAATTAAAGCAAGACGATAGTACAGTACAGGACCTGATAACTTTTATATTCCCTTAGGATAAGAATCAGTGTAGCTGCGTAGCAGATTGCATTCCTGCTAACGCAGCACTGTGGAACTGTTTACGGACCGATTTATATCATAGGAGTTATTTGCTCCTAAGCCAACCCCTTGTATCTCACCTACTCCACGTAGAGGGATTGTTCCTAGACACGTGCCCGTCACCGCAGCCAGTGCGTTTACCTTCATGCATGCCTAAGGCATATTTGCATCGGGACGAGCATAAGACCGGGTGTCGCCCACTATCTAAAGGCCAACTGACTTCGAGACGTTCAATCAACACCATCACCTCCTCGACCCTAATATACCGACATGACGCCAGCTCAGGTCCATGCTGCGACAAACTATATGTACGAGAGCGTATATCTTGCCTAAGATCTGCGTCTGCTTTGGAAAACTTGCCGTGTCCTCCCTTCAACATCTTCCTCCGCAGTTAACTACTCGTATGGCAGCTTTGCGTGCCCTTACTCAAATCTTTACTATGCCCATTACTATACTTCGGACTAGTCAGTGAGACACCTCGATGTGACTTGCTTTCTACTATATTCTTTATTTACTTCGGGGACGAGTGTTGTGATAGCTGCCTAGGCCTCGTCGATATGGGCAGCTCAAGACCATCACCTCGCAGAGCAGCAACTCAGGTTCCATCTATACTGCACGAAATCTGCGTGTACCGACTTCAGTATGTGTTGTGAGCTAAGTGTGGTTCCTTTATAGTCAACACTATACCATCGCACCACTTTCTTCCGAGGCCACGCCTTAATCACTCTTAAAATTTGCTGGTTATCGGCATGTGTGTGACTTTTCGTGTTGGGTTACCAAGTTGCCTTAGAACTTGTTGGCTAGCTTCAAGAGGTATCGGAACTCTGTCACTGTACTACAAATGGTGCTTGCTTTTGTGATACTACATATTTCCTCCCGGTGTTTGTTCGACAGAAGCCTCTCAATGGGACAACACTACTTGTGGTGTAGCCAAATGCCAGCAGCGACCCATTCTGGGTCTTCGGATGTCAGCTACTCCATAATGTTGGTTGGAGCAGCAGTCATCATCTGCTACGAGAATTATCTCCCTTTGAAATCCTGTGTGGAATATTATCGCTTTCCGGCTGAAGCACCGTGCCACATTGGCTGTGAATGCATCTCTATGGCTTTGACTCGCATTTCTGTCAGTCTGAGTCCGTTGCATCAAATCTACATTTCACTATGTGTCATTCTTCCCATTGCCTTGATGACGATGCCGTACTCTCTTATTGGTGCCCAAGCAAGGCAACCAATCATGTGTTCGTTATTATATGACAGATCACATCGACAGAGTATGCTCGAAAAGAGAAAGAAAAGGACAAAGGTATACATGCTATTTAATTTCAGGCTCGCGGCTTTGCCCTCATGATTCATTTATTAGGCGCCGAGCATAAAGCCTCGAGTAGCACAGCTCCTAACTTCCTCCTCCATGTCAAACCAGGCGAGGGTCGGTCACAAGCCCTTTCGTGCTAGGTTGATGCTTCGGACACATGCTCGCTGTTTAGAGTCGAGGTTGGTTGTCCTCGGCCGGCAAATGGAAAATCTTTCAGCAATCTTCTCACAAGCCGGATGCAGATCTATTATCCAAAGGACCCAGAAAAGTGTTGCTGAGGGTAGAAGGAGCAGGCAAATGTCGAGTCGACGCGTACTTAGAGAGTCGAATTGACGGTGTACCAAAATGATGCTGGTTACCTACCTAAATTCGACCAGTTCAACTCGTTCAGCTCGCTAACTTGGGTGCCTCATCATATATCGTATCAGAAATACAAACCCCACCAGTCCTTTCCTAAACGGATCACCAGCTGTGGCCTATTTCGCCTCACCGCTGGATTATAATGATCATCGAGCTAGGCTGGCTTTGACCAACTTTTACCAGGGCTACAGCTGGAGCAAGAAAAAAATAAAATCCTGAAATCAACACGTACTACATCTTCGAGGCGGCCAATGCTTTGGCAAAGTGGCTTACTCTTAAAACACCGGTAAGGGCGTTAATGCTATTGTCGAGGCTGATGCCTATTGTGAGTAGTGACCTTCACGGCCTCCATCAACATATATTGCCGAATCGGAGGCTCCATTTGGCACAAGACCATCTTGACCCCTGATCTCACACCCAATATTCGGCTGATTATCTGCATGTTTTGTCTAGGGCTGGCTGGTAATGGCTCCGACGGAGATCGTCGCCGAGTCTCCTGGTCCGTGTTCCATGAAAAAAGCAGGCAAAACTGGGCGAGGACAGGCTATGGTTGTTTCTTGTTCAAGGCGATAGGACGGGTATGGCTGATCCGAGAGTGGCAAGCGTATAGCTGGGCGTGTAGAAGCACTTGGGAGGAGAGATATGGGTCAACATAGCCCGCTATGCATAGGTAGGTCGGCTTATTACAGTACATATGCAATATTAATAATTAAGAGGCGAAGTGGTTCATCGAACATCTGTACTTGAGTATAGAGAGCATCACCGCAGTGCATACCATACATATAGTAGTACAGTACTCCATCAGCTTCTATAGACAGCCACAGAGCTCTCGGGCCGCCACCGACCTTGCAGGTTCGCCACAGATCTACAGGTACACTAGACAAAACATAATTTTCAGCTTTGATAATGAACAGATTTACTTCGTCTAAGCGACTAGGACTTCCTTTGCAGACCCAGACGTTGCATAGCCCAAAGGCCTGGCGTGGCGGGTGGTGGCGAGCTCGGAGCTGCCGTGATAATTGATTGGGCCAGTGCATGCATATGTAGCGGCTCTCGGCAAAGATCAACAATCATCGACGACTACTTTTCAGGAGGCAAAAATGACGGCAAAAATAAAGATGTTTTGATACTGCACTAACAGCTTGCTTTTTGAGGCATCGAATCCATGACAGAAGACATGTGGGATGTTAACTTGCTGGTTTCGTTTGAGGGTACGATGCTGGCTTTTGTCGGTCGGTTCCGGTCGAATTAGGCTATCACTATGCATTTAGCATCTTCTCGCTCATCAGCTCACGTTATCCAGCTGTTGTCCAATGTAATGGATACTTGCTATTTAGGCAAGCCATCCCGATATCTGACCTCACTCCTGCGGTTATGTGGGCTTCATTCGTTGCTTTTCCAGATCCTTGGGACTGAAGTGATCAGATCAACGCGTTGAAAACTTACACGTACCAGGAAGCTCGGGTACCCAAGCCGACGTTTTCAACGCTCAGCATGTGCTGCTGGTGCCATTCGCCCCAAAGAACGTGCCGAGCAAACCATGCTGATGTGGCATAATATGTAGGGCTGGGTTCACTAATCGAAAAAGAGGGTATGAATACGAAATGGATGCCTCGTGGAGAGTGAATATGTTTGGATGTTGTGGGAAGGAGGTATACGAATATTGAAGGCTGTGCAAAGATACACGTAATATAAGGCCTGGAAACTGCCTGGAAACAAGGCAGAACAGCTTAACCCTTTGTAGAAGTTGTAAGATTACACTTAATCTTACACGTTCTGCTTTGTAAATGTTTCACCAATACCCGAATTGGGGACGTGCTCACCGCTGACTTGGGGGAAGTGGATAACAGAATCCAGAATGCCATATTATCCAAATCCGCTTTCTGAGATCGTAAGAACATGTAATGTCGAAGCTGACTGCGGTCTCCATCAATTGCATGAATGGATATCGAGAGTGATAGCGGTAAGTCGGAATCACCCGAGTTGTCGAACTGCTCTTAGAATGATCGCAACTGTATATCACCAACTTGCCTATTTACCATTTATTTGTAGTCCATCTGGGATCTCGGGATCTCGATCGATAGTTGAGTGTATATATCTAACGAGAGAACGTGATGGTGGAACACGAAGCTGCTATGATGTCGTCTTGCAAGCTGAGTATATCGTCTTGATGATACTGGTTGGATTTGATAGATATGCGACTTATATGCTTGTCGAAAAATTGCTGGATTGCACGTTATACTCTGGTTCTCCCTTAAAAGAAGGTTGGATTGGCTGATACTTCATAACCCACCGCCTCAAGGACAAAGCAATCGTCAACATCGGTTTCGTTCATTCCTATCACGTCTTGTGGTTTTGGGTACTGTGCATATGAGACTCGTAGGCTACGGTCGTAGATGGTCTTGTTGTGAGGGTTCGAAGCATGAGCTAGTGAAAGCTTGGAGGATATACATCGTCCACTGCTGACTAGATTTTTAGTACTGGACCTCGATAGTAAGCTCCAAAATATACAAACTTATCTGTAAACCAAGCTTCATCCGCTCTCAATGATAAATAGAGAGAAATGCCAATAAAAACATGGCTAGATGTCTAAAAATGCCCTTTGTGAGGACAGAGTTTTCTACATCGTCACGGAGATTCAAAATATGATTTTGAGGAGTAATAATGCTGCTGCTGCAGGGTTAACTTTCCACTTAGCTTGGAAAGCCTAAGTTGCCAGCAGTGCAGTAGTTTCGGTGCCATGCCCTGGTCACGGAAAAGGATTGAGGGATCGGCCAACGAAACACGCATGCTGCCTTGATACCCGGAGCACATCTGAGGGCATCCAATTGATGAACAAAGACTCCACTGGCAGCCTAATACAAACAGCGAAGTTTCACCAGAAAGGTTGAATCATGTAGCTTCAAAGGGGCCCCAAGGCCACACCTATCCAGCTGGGCGTGCTGGGAGGGATCGCAGCCACTGTAGCGACTAATAGTCGGTTGCCAGCACTATAGTACTCGTAGAAGACCTACAGCACCCGGGAGTATGTTCCTTAGCTGCTTAAAGCTACCATGATGGTGCAATTCTTCGTGCACCAGACAACTTGCCGGTGAGCAGTGTGCCACGTCCAGAACACCCCATCCTTTTTGTTTGCCTTGCTTTATCTGTCTTCCCTTCTAATGGTGCTCGGCGATAGAGCAGGCTATTCGGGGCGGTGTCCAAAAGCGTGGCAACAGCCCGACTCCTACACCTGGTTGAGGATTATGGAGTCATGGGAGTATGTTTATGCCAGGATGGATCTTCAAAAAAAGCTCATGGGACCCATATACTCACTTGCACTCCACAAACTCCGGGAGATAGGGCCTTCCTTCGTTTGTTTGAGGTTCTGATGGCTCTCACCGCGATGGATGCCTTGCAACGGGCACCAGCATGCCGGTAGAAACACTACACGAGTCCCTGTGCGCTCTAGAGACGCTCATTGTGATGTGATAATCAGCAGTATACTTCTGTGACTGCAATCAATTGCGGTGTGCAACGCAAGACCTCCCTTCCTAGGCAATATGGAAGGATGCATTGGTATTATCAGCATCGGTGTCTTACCAAGCCTAGTTACAAGAAGGGCCACTGCATTGTATGTACAAGTACAGTACGTGAACGGCGCACTTGAACAGTGAAGCACTGCTCTCTTGATCTGCCTGCAATTACTTTCTAATCGGTAGGTAGGTGAGGCGCTCAAGCAAAGACAGACAGAGTCGGAGATAGGGATAGAAATATAGATACTCGCAACTCGGAAGAGAAGGTTGTTGGAAAGTAGGAATGTGGTGGTTGTTCGTCGTCCGGCGTTGCTGCGCTGGGAACTGCCCCGACCACAACTGTGCTAACACAAGGTATTACGGCCCCCCCTTAGTTGGATAGCCTCGACGAGTTTTGCCGATCAAATTGTCACCGTTTCAACAGAAGCACCAGTGCCACTCACAGTGCAGGCGGCGTGATAGTGATTCCATCTGCTCCAAAGGAAGGGCGAAACTGCGAACCACGCCTGAAGGATATGCTACTGCATTGCGGCTGATATGGGCGGCTACGGAGTAGACTGAAATGGAGGACTCGAGGCTCTCCTATTTTCAGCCCCGTCTCCCCTGCGGCACCTCTCGCAACGACTTCACCGGCTCAAGATGTACTTACGCTTTACATGTAGCATAGCTGAGAACATTGGGTCGCATGCGGCATGGCTGGCTGATTAGGGACACTGGTAGAGTCGGGGAGGCTTAGGGTAGATATATTGGATTCAAATGAGTAGGGATGAGAAATAATGCCCACCAAGGGAGCGGGAGGGTAGTATGGCAAGGTAGGCCGAGCGGTTAAGAGAGGCATTCGTTGCATGAGATGTAGTGTACTATACGTAGAGAGCCATTGCCACAGATGTCATGTTATATAATATCATTTTCAACCAGGTCACTTTTGCGGCTGGCAGAGCATGCCGTGTGCTATCTACACCCCCGCGACAGCTGATACCTACGCCAGACATTCCAGCCCCGACCCAGAGGCTGTGAGCTGCCTGCCAGCCAGCCTGCCTGCCTTGCCGCATCCCTCCGCTCGGTGAACGAGAGCGTTCGTGGATCTGGTCTTCGTAGACGGCGGTGGTAGAACGGCGTCGGTGCTGCCCCTTCATCTCCCTTAGATGCCGCGGCGACTTAGGCACAGCTGACGGCGCAGGAACCAGACCTCGTGGCAGTCCTGGCAGCAGCGGCAGCGATATCGACGACGAGAGAGACTGGAAGAAACAAACAGAGCACAAGGGCGGGTGTCTACGCCAGAGACTCTCTGCAAACGCACAGTGAATTGCGGTGCACAGCGCTTCAGTGCTTCAGTGCTTCAGTGATTCAGTGCTTCAGTGATTCAGTGATTCAGTGATTCAGTGATTCAGTGATTCAGTGATTCAGTGCTTCAGTGCAGTGCTGTGCTGTCGTCGTAGACACAGCGGAGGGGAATGAGAACATCTTTTGGTTCGCACGCAGTTCGCAAAAAATGCGGCTCGCACCCCCCGGCTCGGAAGGGCCGCTGGAGTATGCGCGACCGACATTTGCGCACCATCAGCCATCAGCCATCAGCCAGCAGCTACCTGTTGTGCCCGCCCAGCCAGCCCAGCCCGCCCAGCCAGCGCTGCCCACGGTCTCGTCGTCTCAACATTAAATATATAGCTGATGCCCGGACTCTGCCCTCTCGCCACCATCACCGTCGTCTGAGGCTCTGCAAATGCTCTCTGCACTCCCTCCAACGCCGAGCTGGCCGTCGACTTGATCCTCTCGCCCAGATCAATGGAGACTTCTTCTTCTTCTTGCTGCCACCGATCCCGCCACCGCACGTCGCAGCCACAGCCACAGCTCCCGCCACTGCCCCGTCGCCCACATTTCCCACATTTCCCACATTTCCCAGGTAGCAGCTTGCCTCGCAGTCTCCTCGCAGCCTCCCAGCTCCTCCCCCCGCCGGCCCGCTAGGCACCTGGGCCTACGTGAAGGCCGGACAAACCCCGACAGTATATATTTGTTCCAGATTCCGCCTCCAAATTGCCGCCTGCTGTTGTCACAACCGGGCCTCTCGAGTTTTGTTTCTCTGGACTGGGTACCGGGTACCAGGGAAATGTCGAAGGACGTTACTAATGAGTCACGTAGCCTTGACCAACGGTGGACAAAAGCGCTCCGCGAGAGGAACAAGTTTACTACAAATTTGGCGTGCTTTATTTGTGAGGAGCAGCCTGTCTTCCACCAGGATGACGATCTCTTTATCCACTTCAGCCGCAGGCACCCGGGAGAATTGCCGCTCGAGGATGATGCACCGGAAGCAAAGAAACTCAAGGAGGGTATCAAGGACAAGGCGCGGGCTGTTGCGCAAGCAAGGTCAGTTTAAGCTTGGCCCGGCGCATGTGTCGGCTTTTGCTAATCGTCTCTGGTTTGGAATAGACATAGTAGAGTAGGCTCCAATAAGAAGATATTTGCAGGTTCGCAAAGGCCAGAGCAGACAGAGCAGCGTCAGAGCGACAATGTTAGCGATAAACCTCCACCGGCAAACTTATCCTCCCTGACGTCGCCGAAACGTTTAGATAGTCCAGGCAATTCTTTTAGAAGTAGGAATCAGTTTGCAACAAACTATAATTCTATACAGAGTGGCCCGGGGGCGAACGTTGCGTGGGAACAGTCACAGGAGGTTTCAAACAAGAAAGTAGCGTTAGGCTTGGGGTCTTCTCCTAGTTCATCCGTACAGACATCACACTCTCACGACTCGCCGAAAAGACAAAAGGACCAAGAAGCATCGCCAAAAACACCGAATGTAATTGCCCCTTCTTTAAATGCCTCTAACGTTTTCGAAGATATAAGATCATCACGCCCTCGGCCGACTAACAAGCGCTTGTTCGATCCTTCTCATAATTCCACGCCTCAACGTCCTCAGTCTGCGAACATGCCGCAATCTATACAACAGCAGAAAGGTCCAAAGCCTCAACAATTGCCAAACCCGACCCAGGCTTCAGCGACAATTGGATTCCAACCTGGCACGTTCCCAAGTTCCATCTTGAATTATAAAGCCGTCCAAGATACCGCTCCTAGTTCACAAAGTAACGAGCCATCAAAAATAGCTAGGCAGCCGGAGACGAGACCTATCTCTCAGGAGCAACTCGTAGCAGAAGTTAAAGGAATATATGCTGGTCTTGTTATGGTGGAAGGGAAGTGCATCCAGGTTGACTTAAAACAAGCACAGCTTGCCCGCGAGGCACCAGCAGGAACCCAGCCAAAGCTAAACAACGAGCAATGGCAAGCACTCATAGCCTTGCACAGAACGTTGCTCCATGAACATCACGACTTCTTTTTGGCCTCTCAGCATCCCTCGGCAACTGCGGCGGTTAGAAGGCTAGCTATCAAGTATGCAATGCCTGCAAGGCTTTGGAGGCATGGCATTCATTCCTTCCTTGAACTGTTACGCAACAGGCTGCCAGGGTCACTAGACCATATGCTTGCGTTCATCTATTTAGCATATTCAATGATGACCCTGTTGTACGAAACGGTTCCTGCATTTGAAGATACTTGGATTGAGTGCTTAGGCGACCTTGGCCGGTATAGGATGGCTATTGAGGACGACAATGTACGAGACCGAGAAGTCTGGACGCAAGTTGCTAGGCAATGGTATTTGAAAGCTGCTAACAGATCGACAACTACTGGTAGATTATACCATCATCTCGCAATACTAGCAAGACCAGAAGCACTCCCGCAACTTCTCTATTATGGAAAGGCACTCTGTGTCTCCATCCCGTTTGTTGCTGCCAGGGATTCAATTATGACACTCTTCGAGCCGGCACTTAGCTCGAAACAGACACGCCGGAGATTTTCTCCTGCCATTGCAGCATATATCAAGGTCAATGCTATTCTTTTTACAAAGACATACTTAGACGATTTCCCAGGCACCCTTTCAGAGTTCATTGGACTCTTGGATAGTCATATTGGCCGTGTGACCGAGAAATTTCTTGAGCAAGGCTACTATATAGCTATTGCTAACTGTGTTGCACTTCAAGAATTTGGCTCGTCTGAGAGCATACTGATGAAAGCCGCTACTTTCGGCAATTCAACATCCGTAGATATTATCATGAGTGAGGGCGCTCTGGCGACCTTCCCAGAAATTACTGCTTTTGAAGGTGCTGTCAATCTCAGTAATCAGACCTTGGCGGTTGGACTTTTAAGAGTCGGAGATCCGAATGTGCTCTCGTTGATTCACGTTATGATGGTTTTTATGAGATTCATGTCACAATATCCAACGGCCATGAAGCGCTTAGCACCGAACTTCCCTTGGCAACCGCTCGTGGTAATGTTGAATAGCCTGCTGCGGTTCTACAAGACATACGAGCGAATTGAAAGAGATACTTTCCCGTGGCACGAGAAAGATGATCTGCGTCCATTTCCCGAGGACTGGGCGATGCGTGGTATGTTCTGGACTGAAGGATATTGGCCTATAACATGGTTTGATCCGAATCTCGAGACCGAAACCCATTACATGGAGCAAAAGTCCATGAAAGACGAAAGGAGTGAGCGTATCCTTTGGCTCTGCTACCAAATCGCCAAGACTGGAGAATGGTTGGTTTATGATCAAACGAACCGCAAATTCACCCTCCCAGGAGAATGGCTGGAAAGCGCATCTGAAACAGAAATTGGGTCATTTTACTCAACTACAGATAGCTCGACTGTAATGTCTGAGGCTGAAGGCGAAAAGATATTTGAAACTCCGCGAACGCCAACCTGCGAAACTGCACAGGCAGAAAGTGATATAACTCGGGAACTACAGACTGATGAGAACACAGCGGACCTTCGTGAGTATCAAGGAGAACATATGGATACTGATACGGGGGAAGGATCTATTGTAACGGCAATGCCTGGATTATGAGTACCCTATGGGAAGGGATTGAATACAGTCGATCCTTCAACGCAACCTACTTATCCGGAGTCATGGTATCTTAGGTAAGCTCATATTTTCTATAACTATTATCTACCTTCGCCTTAGCAAATATATTATAGCAAAGGCTCCTCTGATATAAAAGCTTTAGTATCTTACAAACATCGGCATTCGTGTTTGCTGGCGGAGACTGAGCATCTCTAGCTAATGAAAAGAGACATCAAATCGCCTTTTCGGCTTTTTTCCTTTTTCGGCATCTATGGACATGCCAAATTATACGTTCTACTAGCTGATGAGCTAGTGAGCACTTAAGTATCCGGAGTTCGGACTAGATTTAGGCTACTTGGTGGCCTCATTATCCGTCACTTCTGGGTACATTACATGGCCTTTATGGCGAAATCCTTAGGATTACCTACATCCCATGGAATCCCACGAGTTTACTTTGTTATCCCGAGTCTTTTAGTAATAGTAATATGACTATTACAGTTGTTTTTCTAGGAACGCCTGAAAGCTCAGAACTAAATCAGAACTCTTATTGATCTGTTATAGTCAAAGAAGCTAGATGGTGTATAGAAGGATAACTGAATAGTGTATGAAATATAAGTCATCGGAAATCATTGTATATAAAAGTACTTTGAAGAACATCTAATTATATGTACATTATAAGTAGCTTAGATACTAAAGCTGGAGTTAACGCAACAGGTGAATTTATTTGCTTGATAATCCTTCTCTATATCTCATTGCCAGGTCTATTTTTTAATATGTCAAATATATTTTCTAGACTTCTATTGAATATCCACCTCTTTCCAAGTGCTTAAATACCGTTGCTAGAAAATGATGAAGTAACATTCAATATATCCAATATGGCAATCGTAAGAAATCCAGTCCTCAAGCCGAGTTAACAACAATGCCCACACATCCAATATTCAGTGCCGATATTTAATCCGAAAGGTCGAGCCCGCCGTCCCCAATATTGCTTCCTCTTCAAATACTCCGCCACTGCCTTGGCCGTTGGCCGCCGTTTGGGGTCTTTCGCAGCCATGACAGAAAACAAGAGCCGAAGATCATGATCGTCGACCTTCCCTTCTTTGCCAGACATGCTCCGGACGAAGGCATCTTCCTCTCTTGTCATTCCCGCAGGCACGAAAGCCGAAGTCTTGCGCAGACCCTGCTGTCTCTCGTCGACCCTCTGCTCCCCGGCCGAATATCCGTCGCCGCGCAAGATGTTGTCCAGCATTTCTCCAAAGACCAGGCCGAGAGGGAATACGTCTTGCGACGAGCGCATCTCTGGATTGGGATCGAGGACCTCGGGTGGTGCATACGCGGGCGTGAATCCCGAGGGGTTGGTAGAGAGACTTCCCAGCGTGCGGCCGTGGAAGTCGGACGAGAGACCCCAGTCCGCCAAGATGACGGTGTTGGTATCGTATAGCACAAGGATATTCTGAGGCTTGATATCTTTGTGCTTGATGCCGTTGGCGTGAGCGAATGCCACTGCGTTCGCCAGACACCCCATCCAGCTCGTCAGGTTGCGAACCGTGCGCTGTGTGGCATACTGGGTGGCAGCAGTGAAGTAGTCTCGGAGATCGAAGTCACCAACGGGATGCATAAAGATGCAGAATTGCTGGTTCCATGGCGACGTGCACGAGCCGACCAGCTGGACGATATGCTCGTGGCGTAGCGTCCGCAGGGCTCTGATCTCGTTGACGACGCTCTCGTCCCGCTTGAGATTCTTCATCTTCGTAGACTTTCTGGCAAGGACTCTGCCCTCGTTGCAGAGTACCTTATGAACGTGTGAGAAGCCTCCGCTGCCGAGACTGGAGTCCGCGGGGGTTGGATAGAGCGTGCCAGCCGTCTCGCCCGGTTTAAGAACCGGATCCGTATCGCCTCTATGACGGGATGACCACTCATAGTTTTCAGGTATCCCCCAGCTCCGCAGACGGCCGATCTCAGCCCTGGGCTGCGCTATGGTAACGCAGGAGCTCGTAGACGTCTTCATTGAATCGACTTCTAAGGATATGGGAGCTTCTGGAGGGCTTGCTGGAACTTCAGCAAAATCTTCGTCGTCGAGATTGGCCTTATATAAGAACAAAGGAGCAATGCGGGAAATATCTCCTTCCACGCCACGCAGGCTATAATCCATCGAAGACATTGCGAAGCAGACCGGGAGGGTCTATATATAAGTGGGAGGACTGCGCTCGAGGCAGACAGCTGAGACGACGAGAGTAGGATCTATATATATCTCTTGCAGAACAGGGCCTCTGGGACAATAAAAACTGCCGCGGACTCGTCCAAAGTCCATGTGTACAAGTACAATCCGTGCCGCATCCCCAGAAACGCGCGCGTGATGAAACCCGTCACATACAGCACCGGCCAATCGAATTATAATCCCGGTCGTTTCTGCGACTTCGAAGCGCAGCCCTCCCCCCGAGTACATCTCGAGTTTCCGCCCATGTGCAGTGTTCTTCCACCAGGCATTATGCCCTCGAATGGGAGCTCTGGGCAAACTGACCAAAAAGGAAGTGCTATAGCAGATGCCTCAAACTGCCCCTGAAAAGGATAGAATAAGTATGCCTGGCCACATCATGCCGTGAGTACCATTACTACGAGGCTCTAATTGTGAACTATCACTATATCCACGGTAAGGAACGCAGAGAAATGTGATGAAACTCTATCATTCCAAGTATCTATGTGTGCGGCAATAATGCAATACTTAAGCCACGCTCTTCTGCCTGTCCATCCAGAGAGCTGATAAGCCCCATGCTGTTCACCCAGCAAACACCCAAGCTCCATTAAACCTATTTGACACCGCTGTAATATTCGAGCAACTTGAAAGCACCGTAAATAAGCCCACGAAAAATACCGCTATGAAATAAGAGCAAATGGCCATCGTAATCATCCATGTCCATCACACAATCCATTAAACCCCCGCCAAACCCACTGGGAAGCTAATAACCCAAGCAAATTGTAGCCACTGTATAGCAATTATTAATGATATATTCGACCACAGAAGAACTCAAAAACTCAAAGCTAGACTTGCATAACATATTGATATAGGCAAACCTTTTTGAATTGAAACAATTGCCGATGATTACCAATGGTTTTAATTCAATTCTCAAGGCAGGAGGAAGGGCATTAGTTTGGATCTGGCATTGGAACGTCTCCAGGAAAAGCAACTACCTGCTCGGGTCGACTGAGAGTTTCCTCTGGAATGCGCAGCATATCTCGAATGCCATCAAAGAAGTTGACCATTTGTTCAAGCTGCTCCCTCTGGAACGCACCGGCTACGTGCATCGCCTCGATTCTGTTTATGGCTGCTTGGGTCGCTGTGACTGTTGCTGGACTTTCCTCATCGATCACTTCCGATAACTTGGGATTTAAGTCTCCGTCGTAACTGTACTGTTCATGACCCTCAGGAAGCTTCCCTTTGATTTCGGCGTATTGCCTCTCTTCATCGTTCGCCATAAGCTCTGGACGCACATATCTACAAGTTAATGCGAATCGCAGCTTTCCGTGCGGGGTAACAGCATGCTCGTAGAGCTTCTGGATTCCAGGGCCATGCATCACCACAAGGTCGCCATGATCGAGATTTATCCTTAAAACGTCGCCTTTAGTACCCTTTACATTCTTTGAATCTGGTCCGAGACCACTTTTAGCCTTTGGACGAAGTGTCATAGACGCACTGGCCCCTAAAGATAGAGTTGCGACTGTGGGACCGAGCTCTTTTTCTCCATCATCATGATAGCCAATCGCAGTCTGCTCGAAATACCCAATAGACAGAAGTTCGTTGAATGGATGGAACGGTTCAAGGTTTTCAGTGACGGTCTGTTCGCCTGCCCAAGTAAGTCGCTTCAGAGCCTTGATAAGAACGGGCGGGGCCTCATCGAACCCCTTAGATAGTACCGAAACTCCGTACTTGTAGGGTGCACCCCAATTCGCAGCCCAATGTGATGTGAGGACTTCCCCAGTAGACCCCTTTTGACGCGCAGCGTTTCTCTTGAGACCAAAGTCTCCCTTTTGCATTTGATGGAATAGATCATTCGGGCCGTCTGGTTGGCGATTGATGATGCCCGTTGCTTTGAAATGTCGGATAATCCCAACAGGCGCACTATCCTGGTCCAGTCCTGGAATGAGATATTCGAATACATTATACAAGCCCATGGACTTTTGTTCAAAACGGATGCCGAACCTTCCGTTCCAGAATTCGGTCATCATTCCAATACTGCTTGCGATAGCATCTTGAATCTTAACCACTTTCTGAGGTATTCGATGAGTGAATGTACACCCAGGAGTCTCGCAAGTCCACTGCTGCCATTCAATGCGGCGGCTACATCCCTTGCAAACTGGGCAAACAATACCCTTGGCGTAAATGGCCTCGATCCCAGAGCAATCGACCAACTCAACATCATGCTGGCTAAGAAGCGGCGGCGCTAATTCGTCGAGATAGTTGCCCAGAAATCTGGTTCGCTCATTCATAAATGCTTCGTTGTAGTCAAGACTTACATCATCAATGTCTTTGCCAAAGTTGAAAAACTCTCTGCAAGATGTAACGAGACAAGCCCAGCCGGCATTGAAGATCTCCTTGCTAGGGCGATTGCATACTGTGCAGGCGCCTATCCGTGTTCTGAAAGTATTGAGATCTCTAGAAGGATTCGGAAGCGGGGATGTAGCTGGAGCCCACCATGATTTGACACCAAGACAGACTTTCTCAAGACGAACCATCCAGCATTTAAATGGGCCACTCTTCTCGCACCAGACATCAGTGACGTGAAACCAGTCGAGGATATTGTAATAGTGGGGGAGCTTGGAGGGACTAATTTTATTTCCTTGGCCTGCACCATGATCAGCATAAGTCTTGGGCCATCCCAGCAGTAGTCAATAACTGTCGAATATCATTTTGGTGCCCCTTCTTCTAGTTGAAATGCTTCTCGAGTATTAGGGACCGACACTTACCAGCAATGATCGCTACTGCCACATTCATGTCCTTTGCTCTTTGAAAGCCTAGTCCGAAGGCGCTCTTCTCTTGATCAGCCTTCTGGATCATTTGTCCACTCTCCTCGTCTAATTTCCTGCCTCCACCACTATCAGAGTTGTCAGCTGCATATTACCGACAAATGGTAATCAAATACTTACACCCGAGCAATCAAGATTTCCTCGTCAAACTTGTCGCGAGGACCAACTTCTTTATCTACCATGAATGCGCGCGCGATGCCATTATGCATATAAGCGCCCGACATGTAGGCTCTATAATAGGGAAGTGTTTCGCAAAGAGCTTGGCGCTTTTCAGCCCATACTGGAGGTTGCCCATATGGCTCTGGCTTATCTTCCTGCACAGACTGATGGTATTTGACATAACTAGTTTTCTTTGTCGGCTTTCGTTTGCGAGCTGAGAAGTCCGGTGATGTTGAAAGAAACTCTTCTTGTGTATCTGGGCTGGATTGCCGTGTAGCTGGTATGAATTCTTCGTCGTCGCTCTTCCGCTTTCTGCCACGGTGGCAAGGTGGAGCTGGAGACTCCGAGCTCCACGTCCCATTTGACTCCTGGTAGACATGAGTGGCAAGAATAACTTTGAAATCTGCCGGGTCTTTGCTGACATGAGATGAAGTTGTGGCTGGAGGATCATGGAGCAACTCTGCTATCTTGCGTTTCCTTGAGTGTTGGTTCTCTGGCGGAGAAGTGGGTATGAGTAGCCAACATCCGTCTTCATTCTGGCTAAGACGAGGTGCAACCAGAGGCAGTTCGGTAGAAGTATCTGATCTGAACTGTTGACCTTGTCCAGTCCCGCTTTGGGGCCATCTCTTCCAGGGTTTTAGGATGGCCATAAAGGTGCCTTGATGACAAGTCTTATCTTTGCTTACACATGAAGCACAGGGGAAGTTCCGATTACAGGCTGATCTCGTATTTTTGGTTTCAAGAACCGCACAGCTGGGGAAGTCAATAGATGCCCAGACACATACAGAGCCAGTACATACTTATCACACATCTGGGGAGCCATCCATTTGTCATCAATACGTCGGACAACAGATGATTCAACTCGCATGGCGAACTCCTGGTTCTTCTTGGCTGCCTCAACCATTTGGAGCAGCTCAGGACCCGGTGGCGGATTGCTCTTACTGTCACCTTCGTTGACAGTGATATCAGTTAGATGTAAAGCGCGCTTTCTCTTGGGGAGGCCGCTATCGCGTGCGGAAGGCTTCGAGAACTCCTGTTAGTTGGAATCTTTCCAGTTTGATGGGGATCGGAGTACTTACATTTCCATAAATGTGTAGCATCTTACGGCTAGAAATAGAGTCTTGCCTCTTATTTGTCTTCACCTTATCCGAATGAGTATCATTAGGATTATGAGGGGAGCTAAATGGAGAAAATATCGACGCGCCCGACACCTTTTGACTCACAATAATAAATGGAAATACCATAGATTCCGGGGTAGGAGGAAGCACAGCATGTTTTTCACGCGCATTCTTAGGGGCAGGTGTCTCCATTGGCAGTAGGGTCCTTGCTGAGAGCCGTGAAGCTGATGCGCGTCGTGGATTGGCATTCAGCTGCCGTTGTAGCTCCATGGCAAGTAGTTCATCTGCTTTAGTAGAAGTAAGCATCCTGGAGTCCATTGCCCCTGGCTAGCCAGAGCAGTATGCTCAGGTACTGCCTATGTGTGCGCGTTTATATGGACACTTGTATTTAAAAAAGAAACCAAATGTATGAAGACTCAAGAGATATAGACAGTTCAAGCAGGCTGCTGCGACTTGCAAGGCCGGCCGTGCTGAACCAGACTGAGATCGGGTTTGAGAATAGGATCTGAAAATGGGGATCTGATTATAATGTGAGAGTACTAATATCAAAGTAGGACAAATGAATTGTTCAAGAAGAGTTGGTGGTGAACCTGGAGGATTGCCCCGAAGACTGTCTGGGAGGAGGTGGTGCCTAATATTTCGGAACACGGTCCGTGCGCCAAATGGTAGACCTGCTTCCTTCTCTAAACAACAGTTCAGGAGAGAAGAAGTTTAGTGATGATGTCGAGTTTATTAGATCTTAAGTACCCGGAATATTCAAGTAGATATCGAGTGTTGCTAAGCCCGTAGACTGGAAGAAGCCAATGGTAGCAGAAATAGCTCTAAGCTTCTGCGTCCAACATCAACTCTGAATGTTGAATCTCATGGCTGTAAAGAGAGGCATGATAGGCATAAAGCAACGCGCTAATCCTCTACTCTCTCAAGGTTGATTTATCGTGATGAAGTAAGATTCTGGTGAATGTTGGTAGAAACTCCACTCAGCAGCTACTTAGTAGGTATAAATCTGGAAAATCCACCAGGCTTCAAAATACCTCTGGGCAATATGATTGAGTGGTACAGTTAGTGCTGCCCACTGTTGTAACATTTCTATGGAAGCAATAATAAAGATAGCCCAATGTTGTAGATTGGACATTATGGATGGTGGAGATGATTGATGAGGAGGGAATGACGGGCCTTAAGGCCGTGAAATCAAAGAAATCAAAGAATGAAGACTGACAGGATAGAATAATATAGAATACCTCGGATATGATAAGAAAACTAATTTACCATGTGTTGTTGTATATAAGGTTGGAGCCTTGCAGGCAGCCAATTCTTGTAGATGATCGTCCAAATCATGTTCAGTACTATGTTCATCATTATTTTCGGTGCCTTCAGAGTTGGGCACGCAATTTTTTAATCGGGCCTGCTGCAAAGTATAATCTCCATCAGTACACCCTGGCAACGCAGTGCTAGGAGTACTGACTATGGAAAAAGGTGGCCATGTCTGAGATGGTTCGTAAGGCTGCTGTAGAGAAACTCGACTAGCATTTCTCGCAACCTGTTTCTCAGGTGATGATGTCGCCGCGTTATTTGATAGAGTGATACAATCAATTGGCGGAACGTCTAGAGAAATTTCTTGAAGAGCTTCGCTAGCTATAGACATAGCATGCTCATCGAAAACGTCACTTGGAACATTCGAGACCTCTGATACCGAACCAGAGACATCTTCACGAGACAAGACTGGAGGGTTATTGATCCCACGACTAATATCCGATACTGAGCTTGAGGATTGGATGGACAAACGAGAGACTCGAGCGCTCTCTGGCTCTGATCTGAATTCATTCTCTAGAAGTGGCTCGGTAGCAGTCTCGCTATAGAAATACTTCCTCTGCAGTAGAGAGTCGGTTATGACCTCAATGGTGTCACTGACGCTGTCTAGAGAACCATAAGAGGATTGACGTTGTCGTTTCCTACGACGCCATGGTTCTGATACGGCACCCTGCTTGTTGATTGAAGGTCTTTGAAACCTATTAGAGCCTATTAAGCGCCTTGTGGATTGTACTTGTACAAGCCTTTTCGATCGGAGAATCGCCCGAGGAAAGCTGACTCTAATTCGAGATCTGGGCTTCATGGAACCCCGCATGAAACTTCTGCCTAGGCTCCTAGTCCGACATACAGGTCGTTGGCCAGCTACTGGCTTCCTGGTTCTCTTCATTCCACCTTCCAGACTACTTCCGGCATACACCTCGCTATCTGATAGAGGGGCATATGCCTTCGGAGCATTTTGCACAGCGGCAGATGTTCTCAGCCGTTTTAATCCATCTTCCAGGATATTTTCCTCATTCAATATGCTATTCCAGGCAATGTCGTTTATCTTCGGAGATATGGCTGGCTGCATTCCAGCAGGAGAGGCAGATGCCGTTACGAGAGTCTGGGAAGCAGGTATTTCCTCCAATCCACTCGAATGCCGTCTTCTTCTAGAAAGGCTTAAGATGTTTTCCCTAGAGACTTCTCCTCCGTCATGGTGCTCCTTAATTGCGACCGGCTCATAGACCCAGTATCGATCATTCTTGCCTGGTTGAAAAACAGGCACTGGGGCCGGCATGCTAGGATTCCGACTCATCGCATCGACTGAACAGCAAGATAAGAGCTTTGAAGATGCTAGATGCTTTCCCGAGAATGGGAAAGCAGGGTATCGAGCCGGCCATGCAAGGGTGAAGGCATTAAAGCGGAGTTACACAGTACAAGTACAGGACAATGCGCATTTCGATGCTTCGGTTTATGCTGCTACAGCTGTCTACTTCGGACTGTGGAGTGATGGGAACAGAGCAGAGAACGGGCGATTCTGGTACTCAGAGATATGGTATGAGGAGGACAGGTCGGGCAGAGCAGGGAGACAGAGTGGAGGATTCCCTCTTGAATAAAATAGAAGAATAGGGTTGGAACACATTGCCGAAACCTAGAACGGGGCGGCGCGATGCCAGCACCCTCCGTTACCTACTCAATTAAGGTAAATTTAAGGCCAGGTAGCTTGCACTCTCCATTTTCTAGCGATCAGATAGCTAACGAGTAATGTTCACAAAGCAGGACAGAAGGCGTTTGAAAGGAGACGAGATAGCTATGCATATGCTACGTATATAGTGGCAGTTAAGGAGAAGATACTGTGCAGGTGCAAAACGAGAATGCTACGACTTATATACCGACTGTACTTATTCATGCATACCGAGAAGAGAGAGCTGTAGAGCTGTGGGGTCTCGTCTGGAGGGCGACATCTCTCCAAGATTGCGGTGCGGCATTCTGGGGCTACCCGTTACGAGTTACTCGTTATCTAGATGTATACCAAATAGCACCAGACTATTCGTCCCGACTCTCCCCACAGAGCGGGAGCGCGGGGCAAACAAGCCAAGCAACGCGGAGTTGTAGCTGAGCTGTCGTGGCGGACGCTGTAGCAGCAGCTGTACTCGACCTTCATGTTTGGCAATCATTTCAAAGACGTGAGGGCGCATCCAGGCATAAAGTACTGTCGCTCCTGTATAGTCAAGTCACCCGCTGTGCAATCATCTCCAGCACGGCCAGGCCCCGCTCTTCAGTAACAGCTTAACCCATAGAGAATTAACGGCATCAGGAAGTAAGACACCCAAAGGTGGACCGCGATACCCACAGACAGCATCGACGGAATAACCGCGAGGCCTCGGCTCTCTATCAACCATTTCCAGTGTCCACAGTGTCCACTTACACTTCACCACTGCCGTATCGCATCCTCGGGAACTACAGGGTCAGGGCAGTAATGACTGTCAGATCGACCACTTTACTGCGTACCTCCCTACCGCCCGCTGGCCATACCGACGGTGCCGAGTAACCTCAGTCTCGCAATCCAGCCAGTGACGGAGCTGATGCGATGCTGTTGGACATGCCAACGGGGCGCCCCCAGCTTGGGTTGGGGTAGCCGAACGACCCCGCTGGGATACGCAGGAAATATACAAATATACCTACATGTACCCGTACGGCACCTTGTGTACGTCTTCTTTTGTACTTCTCCCACTTGACGGGGATTCTCTGTCTTCTACTTTGTATTCTTCTATCACAATAGCTGACCCCTTCCTGCCCTCAGCTCTGTGCATCTCCCTGTATCGGTCGCACCGAGACTGGCATCAATCGACCATATCGACCATCCATTGCTGTACATACGCAGCGCGAGTGAGAAGCCGGTTGGGTAGCATATACGACGTACTCGTATTTGCAGCAGTAGATTCATTCGGCGCAGTGCTGCTTGCGTGACGGCAACATTTTGCAGTGTCCATCGACGTTATGGTTTTCACACCTCCCTCATGGGTGCCACCATTAAGCCGAGGTGAGCGCCCAGAGCAGCAATGCAAGACTAGTAGTCATATCCTCGGTCTTGGAAGTTGACCTATGATCATCGTGCCAGATCCTCCTGACTCGATACCAATCAGCCAATTCTTAAATGATGAATCGTACGGGCGGCTCCCTTTCAATGAATCCAAGAATCCTTTCACCTGTGGAATTTCTGGAAGAACATATACGCCTTTGGAAGTGCGAGAAAGATACGGATTCCTAGCCCGAGCTCTAGCAGAAGAACTAGGGTTTAAGCCAAATCAGGGTACAGAATGGGATAAAGTGATTGGAATATTTTCCTTCAATACCGTGAGTCTATGAGATAATCTACTACAAGATTTGGTCAAGCTATTAAAGTTTCTAATGGCATTCAATTTCGTGGTTCTTTAAAATCAAAGCACTAATGCCTATGCAAAATAGATCGATACCATGACTGTATCCTATGCAATCCATCAACTTGGCGGGATTTCATCTCCAGCAAATGCAGCATACGCAGCAGCCGAACTGGAATTTCAGCTGAAATCTTCTGGTGCGAAGGCGCTTTTTGTAGGTTTGGCATGACATGATATCCGAAGAAAACGACTTGAAAATATCTAACATAGACACTTTGATAGACTTGTATTCCTCTGTTAGACTCTGCTTTACAGGCAGCAAAGTCTGCGGGTATACCAAACAAACATATTTACATTTTAGAAATGCCACAGCAGTTTACAGGCATTAAGAAGGTTCCCTTCAAGACTGTCAATGACCTCATTGCCGAAGGCAAGAAGCTGAAGCCTATCGAGCCTCTAAAATGGAGCAAGGGACAAGGAGCAAGGCAAACCGCCTTTCTATGCTACTCAAGTGGGACGTCTGGCTTACCGGCGAGTGACATTCCTACGCTCTTCAGTGAGATAATTACTAATCCTCGCATAGAAAGGTGTTATGATATCTCATAGAAACGCCATTAGCAATATTCTTCAAATATCTGCCTTTGAATCCGTCGCTAGAAAAGGCAAAGGACCAGGTGGGAAAGCGCGAATAGACGTTGCTCTCGGGCTCCTTCCAATGTCTCATATCTATGGATTAGTTGTGGTTAGCCTTTCTACCACCTATCGAGGAGATGAAGTCATTGTTCTTCCCAAATTCGAGCTTGAAAGCTTTCTCGGAGCAATTCAGAGGTAAGGAATATCCATGTCTTTCACTAGTTCTGGAATACTAACTCTCTTGATCAGATTCAAAATAATGATCCTCTATGTGGTATGGCATGGACCCCAATTCTTCAAATGTGACAGCTAAACTAGAGTCTAGGTACCACCCATTATTATCCAGTTGGTTAAAAACGCGAAAGCTTGTGCGCAATACGACTTGAGCAGTGTTATTAGCATTTTTACTGGTGCAGCACCACTTGGAGCCGAGACTGCCGAAACCCTCCAGAAGATCTATCCGGAATGGATAATCAGACAGGGCTATGGTGAGTTTGTGGATATTATTTAGTTCCTGCCTGAACGTTTCGACCGGTAATTGAGATTGCCAACAGTACTAACCTGCTCTACAACCTCTCATAGGCCTGACAGAAACTAGCACTGTTGTCTGTACTACAAGCGAGCACGATATCTGGTTAGGATCCTGTGGTTCCCTGCCGCCTGCTGTAAAAGCTAAACTTATGTCAATCGATGGTGTTGAGATAACTGGCTATGATCAGCCAGGAGAGCTCATTGTTCAGTCACCATCGGTGGTTCTGGGATATTTGAACAATGATGAGGCCAATATAGAAACGTTCATTGATGACCCAGACGGTGGCGATAAGTGGATGCGGACTGGTGATGTTGCAGTGGTCTCAAAGGCTCCTTCTGGACACGAGCATTTTACGATTACAGAGCGTATTAAGGAACTTATCAAAGTCAAGGTGCGTATCATCTCTTTCCTTATCATTGGAATTCAAATTGAGCAACAAATAACCGGAATTTCAGGGTCTACAAGTCGCACCTGCAGAGCTAGAGGCACATCTTCTTAGTCACCCAGCTGTTGCCGATGTAGCTGTAATCCCGGTCCCTGATGACGCTGCTGGCGAGGTCCCAAAGGCATACATTGTCAAATCGTCATCTGTTGGCCTTGAAGATAATGATAGGTGAGCTCTTGGGTTCCTTCCACTCTATTTTAATGCTCGCAGAAAGGGGTTTCAAGCTAACGAAGCCCTAAAGGATGGTAAAACGAGACATCCAGAAGCATGTGGAGTCTCATAAGTCGCGGCACAAATGGTTAAAGGGCGGTGTTGAATTCATTGATGTTATCCCCAAGAGCCCTAGTGGCAAGATCTTGCGTCGTTTACTTAGAGACAAGGAGAAGGAAGAAAGAAGGCAGAGCGGCGCGAAGCTGTGAGGCGGTATAACTGCTATCACGTGATACCCAATCCGAAGGACGAATTTCGGTCCCAAATCTGGGATGAACCCATCATTCCAGATACAATAAATAAATAAATAATACATATATGCTTAAGCCCAATCATCAAAGTTTCTGTTGTCCAATGCAAAGTGTTCAACCGAGCGAAAGAGACGTCGTAAGTATCTTACTTGATCTGAATGCTGCTTGATATGCTGGACCCCTCCATTTAGCGACACTCAATGCTTCCCCACATGCTGTCATCGCTAAAGGAAAAAAGTTGTCGCCAGCTGGATAAGCAAAACGCCGCAGTAGATTGCTTGATAATCAACGTCGAAGTCCACAGACTCTTTTCTTTCTCTTCCAGTTTAAAGGGCCCTCTCTATCGCACAGTTAATATTATCAAGTTAAACAGCGCCTTGCTTATACCAAACCTTCTGCCCCGACCACCTCCTCGACAATCCAATGTCTTCTCACCAGCCTTACGAGGATGAGGACCCTCTCGAGGACGATGAAGCAGAAATGTTTGACCCCGAAGATGCTGCTGAAGAGATCGAAAATGACCCGGATGCGGCCATGGACTCTGGCGACGACGAAGACGAAGACGCAGACGACGAGATGCAAGAACAGGAAATACAGCTCCAAAACGATTCCTCGGCGCATTTCGACGCCTACAAAGACAGCATATTCTGCATAGCACAACATCCTTTGAATTCGAATATAGTTGCTACGGGAGGCAGTGAAGGCGAAGATCTAGGTGGAATTGGTTACATATTTGACTCTACTCCTGCAGATAGTCCTTTGCTTCCAGCATCATACGAAACGGCGCCCAGTGAGCGCACCGAGCGGAAGTCTCTGGAACCAATCTTTGCCTTGGAAGGACATACCGATTCAATCAATGCTCTCACTTTCACGCTGCCTAATGGTGAGGCTCTTCTATCTGGGGGTCTGGATGGAAAGCTCCGCGCATATGCTCCGACATCGAAATCACTGTCCAGCTGGAATTTCCTCGGCGAAGTTCAAGAAGTGGAAGAGATCAACTGGTTGATCCCATGCCCTCACCCGTCATACCCCAACACTGTTGCACTCGGCGCTAACGATGGCTCGGTCTGGGTTTACACAATTGATCCCTCCTCCAAAGATGCACCTCTGCATATTGTCCAGTCATACTTTTTACATACCGCATCCTGCACAGCTGGTGCATGGAGCGCGGACGGCAAACTGCTTGCAACAGTCTCAGAAGAGAGTAGTCTCTATGTGTATGACCCATTTGGCGAAGCAGCGGCAGCTGGTGTCATGCCAGGAGATGGTGGTCAAACTCTCGTTGCTCTCACAGCTGAAGATCAGCGTTTCGCCGTCGAAGGCGGTCTCTTCAGCGTCGCCATCGCACCGACCGGCGCATTCCTTGTTGTAGGCGGTGCTGGCGGTTCCTTAAAAGTGATCGGCTTACCGCGGCTTGGTGCTGAAGTCTCGGGAGCTGTTCCAGGACGAGGTGCTGCAGGTGCTGCAAGCAAGAACAAGGGTGGCAAACAATCTGGCTCAAAAGCTGCAAGTGGCGCAGGCTCCGTCGGGCAAGCGGGCCAAATTCTAGCTGATCTCCAGGCACAAGGCGATGGAATTGAAACCATTGCCTTCGCAGAGCCGCCTTTGACTTTGCTAGCTACCGGCAGTGTAGACGGAAGCATTGCGTTATTCGATTCAGCATACCGGTTCGCAGTGAGACGGCACATCAAGGAGGCACATGAAGATTACAGTGTGGTTAAGGTGGAATTCGTTAAGAATCAAAAGAACCCTTGGATGCTGACTAGCGTAGGTATGGATGGAGCTGTAAGAAGGTATGTGACATCCCTGCATCTAAATAGAAGAGGTGCTTTAAGAAGAATATTTTAGAGCTAGGAGCCTCTAAGCATCTCTGAGATCCTGCATTGTATATCTTAGAGAATTATTTTGCTAACATTTGTTTTCTAGGTGGGATTGTCGAGGAGGAACAGCAGTTGCCAATAGTGGGTTCGTTCAGCAATGGTTAGGCCACAGAGGTGATGGAGAAGGTGGTGGGATTTTAGGATTTGTCCAAGGAGATGGATCGCGCATTGTCACAGCTGGAGATGATGGAATCTCTCTGGTGTTTGAAGCACCTTTAGAATAAAGAACAAGTGCTTTATATTCTCGGACTCAGCATTTATACTTGCATATGTTGGTGTTGGTGGCTTGCATAGATGGATTGAGACATCAGTGCTAATATTTTGACAGCATAGCTCTTTCCAAATCAATGGAATTTGAACCCTCACCTTTGGTCTGCATGCTTTGCCGTCTTCGATCCTTTACTTTCATGTATTTCCACGCAGGTCCTTTCTCCTTCTTTTCTAGAATGCTTAACCAGATCCAGTTGTCTACTGAGTATATAACATCCACACAACTCTAACGCCCATCTTCTAGACCATCTCACATATTTGGGTTTTCATGATACCAACACTACAGACTTAGTGTTGAATAATCCCTCGCACATAGACATGGCGGCATTGCAAGCGAAAGTTCAGGAGGAAAATGGCATAGCTCTCGGAGAGGAGCTGAGTCTCCCTCTCAGACTAGCCATTTCATCGATTGCTGAGTCGACTATTCAGGAACCCATCACGACTCACCGCAAGGGCCAGAAGAAGAAGAAGAAGAATACTGGATCCCGGCGTCAGAAGAGGGCAAAGTTAGCGAAACATAGTGCTCCCATCGCCACTCCTGCTGAAGGATCAGCCCCAACGCCCGGAAGCAAGTACGCTCTGAATGCTACCGAGCTCGCAGGCGCTATAGAGAAAGTAGGCTTAAGTACATCTTCACCGGCAGGTCCGTCCGAAAGAAAAAGTCCTGAACCTCAGAGCAGCTCTTCAAACCTCGGCAAGAGCGCCGAAGACCATTCATTCATCATAGCATCAAACCGATTCTACGACGTCCTATACGGTCTAGCCCGGCAAGACTACGTCCGGAACAACCTCGATGCCAGCCGGGACATGTGCCTCATCCTCCTCGAGCAGTCGGACCTGCCTCCACTGATGCGATGCGAGACTCTCCTTCTGCTCTCCGAGACGTTCGACTACCGCGCCGCCATGGACTATCTGGAAGCAGCAGCAGAGGTGTGCGACGAGATCCAGAATAATGGACAGAGGAATATCGCCGAGGCGCTGAGGAGGCGGATTTATGAGATGGTAGATGAGAGGGAGCTGGTCGTGGAGGCGGACGAGGCTGGGAGAGGAAGCTTGGATAGTGCGGCTGGCAATGATGGAGAGACGGGCGATGGGCCGAGGATCGTGGAGGTCTTCGATGAGTGATCTGGTTTGTGGTTGCATTGGGACGAGGGTGGGAGAGGGATATAGTGGTGCCAACTGGATGACGTTTGAGAGCATATATATCATGGAGTTAACGATGGACTTCTTTGGTTCAGACTTCTCCAATCCGACAGAAAATAACGTGAAATAGGGGGGGGACTTGGCTAGATGTCTCCCTGGTAAACTTCATACTTCCTACAAAACCAGCCTGGCCCGTATATATCCCAGGAATCACATCTTCAATTTACCCACTTATTACGCGCCATATTTTTCATGACCAGCAAGAAATCATGGCATCAAGCTCAGATGCCCAGAGCCTTAATCCCTTCCTCAACCCTCGGTACATCGTCAGCAACTCTCGCCGGCCCACCCCACTGCACCACTCCCCTCGCGTCCACAGCCCAGCTCCCCGCAGCCTGCCACCTGCTACCAGCGCCATCTTCTCCGAGAGGTCGTGCCGAGATGCCTTCATTCTTCGCCAGCTGCCACTGCGTATACTGCGTCCACGGATTCATCACATGCCACGTCGTACTTGTTCCCAATCCCCAAAGCGCATACAACTCTCGCGGCTCGTCAACCACGATGGACAGATTTACCGGCACCGGCCGGTATGCGGTAATGCTGTCAACCCATGTCTGCGTGATGGGGCCTGACGAGTGCGAAATGGCGATGAAATTCACGCTTGGGTATTGGCTCGCGAGGTCTTTCAGGAGCAGAAACGTCTTTTCTGCAACTGCATCTGCGGTTAGTATGCGGTAGTGAGATATCATAAGTAGCAGCCAACATACAAGGACAGCCACAGAATCTCAAAAATGTTATAACAGTCGGTCGACCGTTCCTACTTGGTACTGTTAACCGTGGACAACTCGGCGCACGAATGCCAATTACTGGTGGAGCGGCAACCTCGATAGGAGGTGGCGGGGGCGCGCTCCACGCCGCCGTCCAGGCCTTGGGTAATGAGATATTCACAAATGGGTTTGATGCTGCAAATGTCGACCCATTCGAGTCTTTAGAGCCGGCCTCGGAATTTGCAGCTGAGAAGGTAGGCAAGGAGAATGTGGACGAGCTCAGGCCGGCTTTACGAAGCGCAAGCTTCGCGGTGAGATTGCTGAACATTGTCCGTAGGAATATGGGCTTGGACTTGCGAGAAGCAATAATTGAGAAAATAGGGTTCAAATGGGAAATTGTAGAGATAGAGACTTACTAGGTGCTTATAGGAAGTGGAAACACGTCCGTTGTGATGAAACCGGGGGGTTGCCGTACGTTGTCACAGGTTGTGGATGACGAACTGTGCGTCTTTACCATCTATGCACGTGCACCAGGGGTGAAAACATCATCACAGCATTGGGGGGAATCGGGCGCGGACTTATGTGAAGATGACGACCATACCGCTTTAATTACCAGCCCAGCTATTACATGAAGCAAGCAAACCCCAAAATACCCAAAATACCAACGCACGCCCTATGCTGCCTTTTCATTCACACCCCTTTTGAACACTTTTCCACACGGTCATCATTCACTCGCCAGTCCGTCCTTTAAAGAGTGCAGAATTACAAGCCAACGCGAACCCGTTCCCATCCGTACCAAACACAAGTAAACCCCTTTAACAACACCTCCGTATCAGATAGAAGGATGCGTGCACGCTTGTATCCTGCAAAACCAACCGGAAATGCAAACAGAACGCAGCCAGCCATAACCAAAGGAAATCAACGAAACTGCCATCGCCATGTGAAGAGGAGAATATTTACGCCATTGAAGACATGGGAACTGAACCGATCCAAAGAGAAATCTGTTCCGCATCACCGTTTGCTGAAATCGAGGTCCCTCCACCATTGTCCATTGACGACACACCAAACACCATTGACCTTTGAAATGCTCCTATCTGTAAATATCCATTTTAACCCCAGACGGAAGCCTGAACACCGAGAGTGCTCTTTCCCCATACGCCACTCTTGTTTCCCCACCCGAGGCCGGAATCCTGGGTTGATGATGGATTGGAAGCTGCAGAGGTTGCACGATCACCACTGTTACTGGTATTATTACTATTATTCTCCTCGTTGGCTGCATATCCGTAACTCAAAGGCGACGGAAGAGGGGTAGTAGAGCGTTTGTTAAGTGCTGGGTTGGCAGCTTGACCTTGTGCTCCGCCCGGGCGAGTACCAATAGGAGCAACGCTAGATCCTGGAGCGGCCTTACCACCCTGTCTTGGAGGTGATCCGCCTGGAGAGGAAGTAGATGTTCGGCTAGACTGCTGCGCAGCATTGTCAAAAAGGCTGAAGTTGGTGGGGTTGGACGAAGGAGATGATGTGCTGTTAGCACGGGATCGCTGTTGGCTAGCACCTTGTTGGGCCTGCTCGTTGGAGCTTCCATTCTCAAATGCGAGGGGAGAATGACCACGTCCAGCAGAAAGCGCTACGCTGGAACCTTGGGTACCTGGACGAGTGTTTCCATTCTCATCAACATAGCTGCCTTCAGGGTAGGCAGCGCCTTCGCCATAAAGAGCGCTACGCTGGCGGGCAATCAATTCACGTCGTTCTTCCTCACTCATGCCGCTGCCAGGGCTCATTGTACGGTCAGGTTTGCCTCCGAAAGTAGAAAGTTCAGCTAATACGCCTTATTCTAGTCAGCAAATGTTGATATGATGTGCCTATTAGGCATTCAAGGTCTCATTGGACACGGCAGACAAAGACAGAGGCACTGCACATTATAGAAACGAGGCGAGAGGAAAGGGGATAAACTTTTTCTCGCTTGGCCTCATTTTTCATCTTATACAGGAGAGGTTGCCTTACTTCGATTGTACTGCTGTTCCTGGTGATAATTGCGCAGCTCACGCTCACGCTGAGCTGCCATCCTTCTCTTTGCTTGCATCACTTGTTCAGCTTCACTTGCCCGTGATGGCTGGTGACGCTGTGTAGCGTAAAAATTCTGCAGGTTCGACGGAGAATACGTTCGGGCGTCTCCACCGAATTCGCTGACCGAGTGGTGACGTGGTGGTCCAGCAGCGCCCATTCGTGGGTCTATTATAATCAGCAGGTGATGGAGCAGCGTGTGAAGTCTCGGAGCATACCAAATTCGGGATATGATCTTCCCGGTGTTCCCAGTGGCAGAGATTCGCGGCGAGCGGGTGCGTTAAATACCTTTCCGCTCTTGAAGAGGTTTTCAACAGCACGATCGACCTCTTTTTTATGTATTAGCCCCTGAATCTCCAATAATCGATAACACCAATCAGAACGTCCGAGGGCAGTATAGCAACGCAGTTGCTGTCCACAAGCCTATTCGGACAAATGAAATATTTGAATTGGCCCTCGAAGAAGAAGAAACCCGTAACATACCCTCAAGTTGCGAGCTGAACGCAGTCGAGTCTTCACGTGGTACTACCGAGCTGGAACCTATGCATAGTGTCAGTTGGCAGGATCCATCTTATTCACTATAAAGTTCGTACCAGAGCGAGCTGGTGGGGTCTGTTGGTCCCAGGTAGCTTGTCCAGCGGCTGGCCATTGTTGATTATCGTAGTAAGACATATTTTATTTGGATCAAAGAATCGCTGCGAAACTGAAGCCTGCAGTGTCGTTCGGTGGCAAAAGGAATGTAATTCGGCGTATACGACGAGAAGGAGAGTCTGTAAAGCACATGCCGGATTAGTAAAGCTTCATGGGAGAAGATATCGGGGCGTTGGGAATGGCCAGAGCATGTTGCCGCCGAGGAGAAGAAATTTGTAGACGGCAGAAGGGCAGTGCTGAGGATATGTGCACTCACCAAACAGGATCCAGATGGACAAGACGGCGCAGGAGAAAGGAATGACCTCGACTCGTACGACCCTACTGTCTGATGAAAAATATTCAATGCGTGGGTATAGAGGAAAGAGGAGGGAAGCAGTGCGACAAGATTCGGGCTGCTTGAAGATTTAGAAGGAGGCACTTCGGCTATTCCAGATTAGTGTGTGGGTTGCCAATTTGATTCTCAAATTTCCGGAACATCGACCTGTTATCAATCTCCCGCCTTTCCATCCGTCATTTTTATCCCAGCTGCCCATACTGGACATGCATGCTACGAGGGCCGTACTGCCCATCTCTACAGCGTCGCCGCCACGCCGCCTCTCCGCAAGTGCGAGAAGCATCCGCGGTTTTGGCTGATAGCAGCTCCAAGAGCTCTTCTCCTCCGAGTCGACCTTATCTCGCCGGAGGGTAGTCGCTTCTCCAGGACGGAAAGCGTGCGCCAGCGAATTTCGAAAAATGGAGCGCTGCAGGCGCCAGTGACCCCTGTGAGATGTTTTCTCTCAGAGCCATGGGTGCGCGCCGCACGGCCGCACGTCTAGAGAGGACTCAGCACCGTCCGTACGGGGCCTCCAAGCATTTTCCCGCAGCACCGTTCGCGCATGCTAATGCTAATTCTGCTAACTGGCGGCTATCTACTAGAGCACACAATCCACGCCCTATATGGAGGCATCGCCGGCGTACGCGGTGTCCCTCCTCCTCCCGGTGGCCTGCCACTCCAGGCCGGCACTCTGCGTGAGAAGGGGAGAGACAGGAGAGCCGGGAGAGCCAGGAGCAGCGGGAGGGACAGGAGAGACAGGAGAGAGAGACAGGCGAGACTGGAGACTGGATGGTGTGAAAAGGCCGTTCGTCCCGCTTGGTTCATCGCAGCCAGTGCCCGCCCATACCGCTCTTGGGCGGTATCGGGAACCAGCACCCATGTTGGAAGAAGTACCCGCACGACATCTCGTGCATGTTGCGCTCGTGCATATTACGGCTCCACCCCGACCTTGGGCTTTCCAATGGCTGCCGAGCTCAAACAAAATTCTGACGAACTAATGCGACGGCGCCCTTGGTTGGTCAAGACGTTAGTTAGTAATGGGCAGTCTCCTCGCGAATTCGCCATACCGATGACATGTCATACGATGAACTACAGAACAATATGCATGGAGGCATTGGAGTGTGTGGAGAAGAGAGCGCGGTGGGCGTGGTGGGGTAAAGGAATACAAAGGTGCCTATTGCAGTCTACGTGTGTCGGGCCCGCATTCCTCGATTCAATCGAATCCCAGGTTTTCCTCGTTTTCTCCGTCTCGCTGCTTCTTTCTGGGACGCCATCCTTTTCGGCCTGCCGGTCGTCTCCTGCTCGACGAGGACGCCAACCACAGCTGACTTAGCGATGCGGGATGACGAAAAGACTGCGTAGCCCTAACAGTCGAATTCCTGGAATCATGCACGGAAGGGTTATATGCGAGGTTCGATGCTCAGAAGCACGAGTATGGCATGCGCTAGATGGTGATGGGCGCCGAGGCCTGTGGCTCAGGAGCAGTTTGCGGAAACGTGCGTGAGTGTTCATTAGATGGAGAGCTTCTCCCGTCAGATTCTCCAGCAGGCCAAGATGTAAGGCCACGAATCGGAATCTGCTATTCATCAGGCTGGATGGTATTTTGCCGTTTAGATGCCTGTAGCTCTTCTAGATAACGATTTTAAAAATGAATGCTCTCTTTCCTGTAAGCATCAGAGATCCGCATTCCTTATCTGGGATACCAGCGCATAACGAGTGAACGAAGAAGTATTGTGAGCTGAGTTGTATCATCTATCTGGCAATGCAAAGTTGCCATTCATGGCCACTGTTCTCTGAGTGACATCCAATATGAAACGTAAGTAAAGGCAACCAGGCTCGCCATACACCGAAGAATGCCATTTCGACTCCATTTCCATCGCAACCAATGTTTCTTTGCACAGAACACGTAAATTTCACACAGGAATCCTTTTCTCGACCAACGTCAAATAGTCCGCGTCCACTGCATCAATCACAGACCCTGGGCATCCCTTCTTAATAGCAACCAATTGCTGTTGCAGTTCCTTTGCATTCACTGCAGCTAGTTCTCGAGCATATCCTCTGACCTCCATTGCAGCTAACAGTTGCCAAACCATGGCTGCTAAAATCCCCGCGCCTAACAAGCTCTGGCTTAACCACAAAACTCTCCCGCATCCTTTTACGCTCCAGTCACCACGCAGGGACTCCCACCAGACCGTTCCCATGTTTCGTGTTTGCTCTCGCAAATTCGATATATCGCCTCCCTGTACAATATCCGCATTTGCCAGGGACCCAGAAGATGTATATAGTAAGGTCTTCGACGCAGCAGCCGTCAAAACGGCATTGCAGAGTGAAGAGCGTAGTGTATTAAATGTTATATAGAGGAGGATCCGGGGGACAAACGCGAGGATACAGTCGAGAGCCAGAATGCTAGAGAATAAGAAGACTGAGTATGCATGACCCTGTCAGTGGAGATCGGTCAGCTACTGTCTCTGGTTTCTTTTCTGCTAATATGACTAGCTTCGACTGATTTCTCCCTCCCGGTGAGGAGATGACGAGGGCTCTAGTTTCTTGATGCCTAGGAGTGTATGCGTAGGACGAAGAAAGGGAGAGAACCTACCTGTAGAGCACCAAGTATTCCGAGTACGTTCAGCACATTGGTGAGGTAGAGATAGAAGGTATATGGCAAAACAACTCGGTAGGGGTCATAGGCAGCCGGCAGTCGGGAGAGGACACATGCTAGGACCGTGTTATTGCATATCGTTGCGGCACCGACCAAGAGGGTTACAGTCCTATAAGACCGGTTAGTAGAGCTGTACAGGACGTGCATGGACAGATGGTTTGGGAGGAAGCTCACCTCGACCGGAGCCGGGAAGTGTCAGCGTCGTTGCTACTAACAGACCGACTCGAGATAATGGCGCTCATGAATGCGGGGTTCTTCTCGCTATGCCTGTGCAGAAAGCAATATACAGGACGGGACGTGATTCAAAGCATAGCAGATGGAGAAGAAATGTCAAGCACAGCAGGAATATGGAGAAGACATCTTGGTAGATGCTGATATATTAGGAAGGGAGAGAATTGCAGAGCCCCAGGACAATGAGGGTATAGACAGAGGACAGTGGGAACCTGGCGCGCGTGCATGCTGCGTACCTGCACAGCAACCGAAGCGTGAGTGGATCGCGATCGCGATCGCGTGTTCATCGCGCCTTCATCGTGCCTCCGTCCTCCGCGATGATTGGCCCACCCCCTTTCAACCACCAAGCCATCGGCTGAGGCGTGGAGCCAAGGGCGCAACGTGGACGAGATGGCCGATTCAATAGGATTTTGAAGAATTTAACAGACGCGCAGGCCCGAACGTGGGTTTTCCCTGGAAAGCCGGGTATGTGCCATGTTGGACGTGAAGGGAGGGAGCGAGGGAGGGACCGGACCGGACCGTACAGTACAGTGCAGTACAGTACCGCACAGTAGGTGGGCAAGGTGCAATTGCCAACGGCAAGGTGGTATCAGCAAGTGCTGCAACATGCAAGAAGAAGCAAGGCCAGCCGAGTCCGAGGTCGTCGTCTCCTTCTTTGTGGATCCTGTCGCGACCTATCTTACGTCCAGTGCAATTGCATCCTCTTGTATCGTGATCTGCTCAATCGGCCCCTCAACAGACTTCCTTCACCGTTCCCAAGCTCAAGTCCGGTGGAAAGGAAGACCAAGGCTAGCAAATGCTCCCTAATCAGCCTCATACACTCCCTCGGGAAGGGACAATAAGGTTGCTGAAGTACAGGTTCTCCGCATTGCCTACCTCAGTTTCACTCCGATAGCTCCTCGTTATTTCATCTCCGCCGGTCCTGATTTAGAGACCACTCGAGGCAAGACAGACGCGCCATCGACGTCTGCAGAGCCTGCAGAGCATTATTCACGCAGAAGAGTCCACTGTTCTTTTGAGGCTTTCTGGAACACCCAGGTTCCTTCATACCTGTCGACGGTCTGGGCGAAGTTTTAGTCGGTATACAGCCGGTTTTTGTTGTCCCGGCATGCATAGACGGTTGATACTCACTAGATGATTCGAATAGAGTTTTGCGATATCCGACAACTGATACCTTAGCTGCGTGGTGGGCCCCAGTAGTATTTCAGTACTCCAGACGGTCCAACATCTACCCTCCAGTCTAAAGTCCTGATAGATATGGACAAGGCTGTCCGCACGCCTAGAAAGTAAAACCTCGACTCTTCTCGCGATGCCTGTTTTACCTGTCTCAATTTAACTGTGAAACATCAGCTACGCAAGGGCCTTTATTTCGTGGTCTTTGCTCCCAGCATACAAGAGAAGCCTCAGGATCGACTTGAAGAGCGAAGGCTCGTGCCGCCGGGGAGGTGGCCTTTTTCTTCTGGGCGGCACGGCCTTAACCGTATACTTTTAATACGCGGTATTAAGAAGAAGGGTGCGTGCAGAGTGCAGAAACTATTCTACGGAGCAAGATAGGGATCTCTTCCCCCGGCGGTCTGGAACAATCTGGCAGCTCCGCTCCATTGAACACTTTGCCATCAGTTTGTGCTTGAAGCATCGAGGGCGAGTCTACAGTCTCATCCTGCAGTCGGCATGGTGCTAGACAGCACGGCGTATCCGACCATTTATATAACTGTATAATGTACAATGTATAATCCATCCCAGTTCCCATTAAAGTATCTAGTTGGTGGCCCGCTGTCCCTGATCTCGGAAGTGTCTTGTTCGACGGAGCGTGCTAGGCCGTTAATATCAACGACTAACGAGTAGCGATGGGAGGCCGAAATGATGGTGGGGCCTGAGGCTAAGGCGATTGGAATTCTGCTTCGTATGCTTATTATGCTGCGTGGGCTTCGATACTCTTGGACGAGTTACCGGTCGTTGTTACCTTGTTGGCTACGCCGGCCATCACTGCTTGTGCTGCATACTCTGTATCTCGAAATAGGCACGCCCTTGCCGGACCCCGTATACAGCATGTATCCTCGATACGGGCAGCAACAACGCAATGAATGTCTGACTGTGCAAATGGCCGGGTAGGGTGGGATTCGGCCAGGCCCGCGGCCACCATAACCCATATCATCTGGTCTTGTTCTCATTCTTGAGGTTCGGGTTCAGGTCCGGCCCAGGTCCAGACCAAGTGCAGGCGCAGGTGCAGGTGGTGAATATCTAATCTATCTGCCTCTCTGTATCCAGACCTAGGTACCTGGGCAGGTACCTGACTTGCCAGCCACGCCAGCACGGCCTTCTTCCATTGCAATATACACACTGGCGGCCACTCCTATTGCCATAAAGTTCGGGCTGATGCTGGTTGCTTGTCTGCTGCCTCCCTATTCACCACTCTCCCTGGGCGTCGAGATGTTGCCATGTTCCGAACAGCGTAGACAATTCTGGAAACATGATTAGATGGCATCTTTCGAGATCCTTTGCAATGAATCGCAACACAATTGATAGCATCATAGCATCTTTGAGTAAAGATTTGACGTTTCTATTTGAGTGACTAGAGGCGTTTAAGGTGCGAAATCCTACATAAGGCAGCTGCACTGCCGATTTACGCTAGGCCCATCCTCATGAATCGAGGTCAACCGCGTTTAACAAAGCAATCACAACCGCCAAGCTCAGCAACGTCGTCCTGTAGATCCCTTGTGCTCAGCAACAAGAACTCGACAGAAGACGCGCAATCTTCTACGCCCATCACGGCCTACCATCATAGCCAAGTACATACCAATTTATCAGAACTTGCTGGCGCTTTTTTTCACTCCTGGAAGCGGTATTTCTCGACCTTTGGGCCTTAGATGTCCACGGCTTGCCACAGACTATAAGGATCCTCCAAGACAATAGATGCCAGAGAGCATCGTGTCTCAATCGCGTTGACTGCGAGAGCATTGTTGTCGCCACTTTACCTTCGTTTGCGATCGGCGGGGAGATCTCAGCACCCTCTCAAGCTAGCTCTACGACTCTGGGAGTCGTAATTTGATGGAGGGACAGTTCAGCTCTGGGCAACCTCAATATCTATATCAGTCTGCTCAGTGGTCGCGTCTCGTGCGGCGTAACACTCTTGCATCCCCATTGCCTGTCTCGCCGAGTCTTTTGCAATCGCCTCAATTCCCGACACAGATCGAAATCATTCCTAGTCTCCTTCCACAACAACCGTCTGACTACCAGGCTCAGCTCGCGAATTATAACAAGTTAATCTTCTCTGGGGGACGGGCTAGCAGAATCCAGTCGTCGCCGCTTCCCCCGCTGTTGTCCGCACAGCACATCCAAGCGGTGCCACGGCCCGGCTCCACTGGCTTCGACCACAGGCAAAGGACAAGGAGTACTTCGCGAGGTGGTCATGGGAATAAGAACGCACAGCATATTGGTAACGGCGAGCGTCCGCTCAAAGCAGCAGAGGGCACCCCAGTCAGCATGTCGTCGAAGAAGAAACTTGATATGTCTAATCAACTCTCTTCAAGACCATTGATGCAACACCAGAACTCTACACTCTCTCACCAGTCAAGCTCTGTGCCTTCAACTCCTCACCAGCATGCACGCCAATTCTCATTTGGCTCAAGAGAGCCTTCCCCTAATGCGGCGCCGAATCACTCACCACGATCTGCATACTCTGAATCCAACAGTACCTTGCCCTCTTTGCGCCCACTACCCCCACGAAATGGCGGGTGTCGGTATGAGACAGCCATGGCACACTCAAGACGACGTATGGCATATAGCATCGGTAGTGATAGACTGGACAAGGTCAAACCTTCGACTATCAAATTAAAGTTGACAGCAGACGAGGAGAGGAAGTTGACTGGAGATATGCGTGAACTTTACGATCGATTACTACCAACGGAAGAAAGCGAATCCAGGAGGCACAGATTTGTTTTAAAGTTAGAGAAGTTATTGAACGATGAGTGGCCTGGTCATGATATTCAAGTCCGTATGTTTGGTTCATCTGGCAATTTGCTCTGCACAGATGAATCAGATGGTCTGTCCATTTCTATCTCCAATGCTGCAACAACCGCTGACTAGTACAGTTGACATTTGCATCACGACTGAGTGGAAGGAATTGGAAGCTGTATGCATGCTGGCTGAGTTATTGGCAAATCGTACGTCTTCCGAATTGTCTGCTGATTATTGCTGACCATAATAGATGGCATGGAGAAGGTTATTTGCGTATCCACAGCCAAGGTTCCTATTGTGAAAGTCTGGGATCCCGAACTTGGGCTTGCCTGCGATATGAACGTCAACAACACTCTAGCATTAGAGAATACTAGAATGATTAAGACATATGTCCAAATAGATGATCGGGTCCGACCATTGGCCATGATCATCAAGCATTGGACAAAGAGGAGAGTAGTCAACGATGCTGGTAAGGGGGGCTCCTCACTCACAGAACTACTGGTCTAATCATCTTTTAGCTTTCGGCGGTACTTTAAGCTCTTATACCTGGATATGCTTGATAATCAACTTCCTGCAAACTCGCAAGCCACCAATACTACCTGCCCTGCATCAGCGTTTACATCAAAAATTAGCTACCAAAGATGGCCATGAGACAACTTTTGCTGATGACATTGAAGCGCTAAAGGATTTTGGCAAAGAGAACAAGGAGACTCTAGGCGAACTCCTCTTCCAGTTCTTCCGCTTCTATGGACATGAGATGGACTACGACAAATCGGTCGCATCGGTCCGTAGTGGCAAGCTAATCCCAAAGGCTGAGAAGGGATGGCAGCTAGCAAACAACAACAGACTTTGCGTTGAAGAGCCATTCAATGTTGGACGAAACCTTGGAAATACTGCAGATGATACATCCTTTAGAGGGTTACATCTTGAACTGCGTCGGGCTTTTGATCTTATTGCAGAGGCCAAGCTGGAGGCATGCTGCGAAGAATATGTGTTTCCTAAAGAAGAAGAGCGAATATGGGAGAAGGCTCCAAGCCAGCGAATCATCGTGTCCCGAAGTACGTCTGCAAACCGGGAACGCAGAGGTGGCCATAATGGCCGTGGAGTGAAACATAATAATACGCAAAATCGGTATGGGAACAATGGTCGTCGAGCTTCTAGTGGGACCTTTGACAACCATTCAAACTATCCATCGCAAAGCATACATCCGGGACTTACGCCCAATGAAGCCTGGCTTCAGACGCAGCATGCCCAGTCACAGTTGCATAACGATTTATTCACGACGTTTTCTGTTCTCCAAGCTCAAGAAAACAGTCTACGACTGCAGCTTTATAATCAGTCGCAGGCTTATGCCCAACAACAGGCTCAGATATATGCTCAGGCACAGCGTATGCAACCCAGTGGTGGTATTTCAAAGCAACAAGAAACGGATCGTAACCGTGGCAGCTCCTTTGACAATCCACCATTGACCGCCCCTTTGCGGCCCGATATGTATTTCTACCCGCTGCAGTACCAACCAGCACCAATCTATAGTCAGCAAAGTCCGAGTACATATCCATCATCTCCATCCATGAGTCCGGCTTTGCCAGAGCTACGCCGCAGCCTTCACAGATCAAGTGTGACTGGTAGTTCTGGAGATGGGCCTGGTGTCTCGAGTAGCTCACTTCGATCCCACTCGCAGCCGGCTACCCGGTCAGGACTCTCCTCATTCGCTCTACAAGTGCAGCCCAACGGTATGACTAGTTTAGGAAATTACCAACAAATTCGACAGAATCAGGGACTTGCTATTCCAAACTTTATTGCAGATGAAAACGGAGACCTACCCTATGAGACAGAGTCGAATCCCCCTCTAGCTGGATCACCACCAGACGATGGGATGCCGAAGGAGTATGTTGGGTACTATGTCAATGGCTCACCGCCATATCATACTCGGAGAGAGTCGTTGGTTCCTCCAACAATCCCCGCATTTGGCGATATCAATCAGAGCCGGCGGAGGTTGTCCACTGAACAATTTCCTCAAGCTGTTCTTGATAGACTACGCCGAACTTCTCGCTCACCGTCTCCTCTTGGACGTGATCGCACATATTCAGCAGGTACATACTCTGCCCCGTTAGTGGGTGTTCCCTTTCAACAGAATATGTCGAGTAGCAACCTCAGGATGTATAACGAGCAAGCCCCGCTCATCGTGAATGGGTCTACATTCGTACCAGTATCTCAGCCTCCGGTTCGACAATCATCTCTCAGTGAGAATTCTCTCTCTAATGACCACACTTTAGTAGGCTCTATGGACTCGTTGTATCAAAATCCGAAGGCCAATGGAGAACTGCTCCCTAATCGATACTCTGTGGGACTAGGCTTGACAATGTATCCAAAGACGGAATCTCAGCAAGAGTCCGTTGTGGATGACACCAGGCCGACTCCTCATGCAAATAAGTCCAATTGCCCTATTGTGAGTTCAACTCCTATAGACGAAATAATGCCCCTTACCTCTACGAAAGAACTTGCAGCTGTAGAGGCAGCCATTGGGTCGGTCCGATTATCACCAAACACCTCCAATCGATCAGTACGTTCTCAACAAAATGGTGGAATGTCTCCTCTGGACATCGGCCCAAGTCAAAACGAGGTCGTGCGGGAAGATCTTCCTCACCTATCGCCTGTATTTGAGGCTAAGACTCCATCTCCGACAGCCAATAGAAAGTTTGAACCGGCTATTGATAGTAATATTGGAGCAACATCTGCGTCTCATGCAATTCTACATACAGAATCTGGCAATTCACTAAAACTAGCTCATGGTAACAATACCCAAAAGCTACCTGGAGCCTTGGCAAAGTCTATTGGACACACTCGAGCCTCAAAGAGCGAGGGTGGTAGTGGTACGGGAACATGGCAGAAAGCCCAAAAGAACAAGAAGAAAGGACATGGACCTGACTCTAAGTTTGCAGCAAACGGTATTCAGGCCCACGGTGAACAGATGCCAAAACATGACTCTGAGAGGAAGGGCGGCTAGCTTCATAGCTGATTCTGGCATTTGCCACTGCTTTGGCTTTCTCTGGATTAATCAATTGCATTATTGGACGTGATTCTATCTACTCCGAAAGCAGATGGTTATCCGTCCAATACGAGCACTTCGAGCCGACTTGGATTAGGTTCACAGGTTGGACTTCGGAGTTAAGCAAATCTTTGAATGACGCCGGTTAGACCGGATTGTAAGAGTGATAGATCTCAGAATACGGGATTTTGAGAGAATGGAGGTGGAAGATGTGGCATACGGCCCAAGCAACTAAAATGGCGTTTGTAAGGAGTAACCGCCGACAATTATGCATCAGACGGACATGTTTTTGAAGAAGAAAAAAAAAGATTGCGTTTTCTTTCATGGTTTATGTGGGTTTCACGGTTTAGATAATCATAAATCGTCACCTCTGCGCAGTGCATTGGGCTGGGCCTCTGGGTATTCCGGTATGGTTTGTTTTGTTTTGCATTTACAAGCGATGGACAAAGGCGAAATAAATGGCCAGGCAGAGTTGAGCCTGTGTGTTTTATAGCGGCATTGGGCTGGTGGCATGACCTATTAGGATGCGATGACTATAGCAGTGCGGCGGTTCCATGAATGATAAAGAAAAGGCAAGAATAAATGAAAAAATACACGAGCACAGAACGCTGCTGCAGATAGTCTTTCTATCGTCTGGCTTCGAGTATTTTCAAGTAGTGAGCACTCCGTGAAGCACGTAAGGATGAGTCTGAAGGGCTAGTTATAGAGTGAAATATAAGGTCCCCACCTGGGCAACATACACTATTGTGCACCTCTGCTGGTCTCTGCTGGTAGCAACATCAAACATCCTACTCCCTATATGGATGCTCTCTGAATGTAACATATATACCCCTATAAGCCAACGGGGTTTTCTCATGGCCATGTTTGCGCTCTGGAAAGGAGATGAAAAATCCGATAAGATAAGAACAGCTCTTAAAACTAGAGGATGATGTGGCAGAATATTGACCGCCCGATGCGAGGGTTTATGACGCATTATCTAGCAAAGTCACGGCCAACGAGATTCATCACTTCAGAAGCTGTCGATCCCTTTCGTTTGTAGAGTCGTAATTCAAATCATCAATGACCAGAGCCTCATAATCTTACAGTACAGATATCTCGCATATCACGACAGACGCTAATCAGCTCTCAACGTTCTGTCAAGACCTCGAAGGTGCGATTGCTTAAACATCCCACGTCATATAAGTCTCATGTACACTCGAACCCGATTCCTTGCCCGCCACATTTCCTCAAACGCCATATCAAAAATGTCTACCTCAACCTTCAATCTCCCCAGCTCCAATCCCCTTGTCCCGGTCTCACTGCCATCGAATCTCACGAAGGACCAGCTGCTCCAGTTTCCAGCATTCAAGGTCTCTATTTCCTTTTTATCGTTCATGCCTATCCACTTGAATCGCCGCCCTAAACTTACATCCTTCCCAGGACTGGGTTATCAGATTACAAAAGAATTTGTTACTACAAGAGAGCAATAAAAAACACGAGTTTCATGCATGTCAGTACAAGCTAAGGAAGATTGATGTACAATCGGTGGACTGGTTTGGCGGAGGTAAACGACTAGGTTTTGTGAAGTTGCAGGCAGATGTGAGGAACGACAATAATGAGACATTGCCTGGGTCTGTCTTTTTGCGAGGGCCCAGCGTTGCAATGCTGGTGAGCTGGCCTGCCTCAAACATTCATCCTACCTTCAATACTATCAGGAGCCAAGGATTGTTTAATATAGTGTATAAATCCATTCTGACGAAGCTGTAACAGGTGGTTCTCCAGCCGGACGACATCCCGAAGGACTCGCAAGACGAGAAGTATGTCATCATGACCGTTCAACCGCGCATCCCAGCAGGGACGCTTGCCATGGTAGAATTACCGGCTGGTATGGTAGATGACAATGGAACATTTGCCGGGGCAGCAGCTCAGGAAATTAAAGAAGAACTTGGTATATCTCTCTCTGCCCCTATTGTCCTCCATCCACCATTCAGACCCTGCTATTTCAGAGTTCTCTAAAGACTCCAACAACGACTAATACTCGGACCAGATCTTGAAATCCCAGCATCAGAACTAATAGATCTAACCGAGCTTGCTATCCCATCGTCAAATGGTGCCGATTCAGAGTCCATCCCAAGAGCAATTTTTCCATCGGGCGGTGGAAGTGATGAATATTTCCCGATATTTCTTCACGAGAAGCGTGTTCCCCGTGCGCAACTGCAAGAATGGACTGGGAAGCTGACAGGACTGAGGGAGTCTGGCGAGAAGATAACGCTTAAACTGGTGAAGCTAGATGAGTTGTGGAAGGAGGGCGCCAGAGATTCAAAAGCATTAGGGGCATGGAGTTTATATACGGGACTGAAGGGAGAGGGGAAAATCTGAATGTAGGAGAGCTGTAAGCTATAACAAGGTGGACCCAGTATATCATCGGCCATTTGTACGAAGCTCTTACTGAGCATTCTCTGGCATCACGTGCTGGCAGTCACAAGATCTCGAGTATCTGAGTACCTGAGGCTGCGTTATCGGATGTACCCGATAGCCACGCTAAAATACCTTCCCACCCCGCCATTGCCTGGTAGCCCACTTCACCGCCCGCAGAAATAAATTCTTTGCTATCTTGCTCCTTTGCCTCTCCTCACACCTACCCGTTGGCTTTGAGACCAGAGTCAATGCTCTTTGACCAGCGATAAGCATAGCAGTGAACGACTTCAAGTCTTTGCGTTCACTTTCCGGTTACTAGAAAGACTACATTTGCGCTTCTATTCATCTGTATATACTACTACATACCCTTTATTTCATTACGGCTTCGGAATCGAGGCCACTCCTTGTATATACCCCCTCAGACGACGAGGACGATCGAGCAACTAATTTCCTCTATTCAGAGAGGCGTGAAAGAAAAGGCGGGATGGCATCTAAGGGTGCAGCAAAGACGTCGGCGATTGAGGCGCATGTGTCTCCAGTTGGAGAAGCTCCTACCAGCAATTACAGAAAGTCCATCGATGGTGTTGAGGCTGGTGGCCCAGGTGTGGCTGTTGATGGACAAAATGCTCCTGGCGTTTATAAGTCGAGCTCTGCGGAGCCTGACGGAATTGTACTGGCTCAGGCCATTGAGGAGATCGAGGGGAAAAGAAAGGTTTGGTATGCATATTTGTTGACTAGGGACTTTTGGATTGTTGTTGCTCTTGGGTATGTTTCTCAATTCTTCAATCTTTGAATTACAGCAGGGCATGAATTGACCGAGTCCCTGTAGACAAGTCCTTTGCCTCTGCAATACCGCGTCCAGTACCTTCACCACTCTTCTGTCAAACAAGGGAAACTCTATCCCTGCCTTCCAAACCCTCTTCAACTACGTCTGTCTATTCTTCATCTATGCGACATATACGTGCTTCGTTTATGGCCCTAAGAAATATTTTCGTCTTTTCCTCGTAGATGGGTGGAAATATGCAATACTCTCCTTCTTCGACGTTGAGGGAAACTATTTCACAGTCCTAGCATATCGATGTATGTTATACCTTCCTGCTACCAAAAGCCCAAGACATTTTTTGACAATTTTACAGATACAACGCTTCTGAGTGCTCAACTTCTCAACTTTTGGTCCATCGTTTGCGTCGTTCTCCTCTCATTCTTCCTCCTAAGAGTCCGCTACAAGATTCCTCAAATCGGCGGCATTCTTATCTGCTGTGGAGGCATGGGTGTACTTCTCTACAGCGACCACGTGACAGGTGCCAATGGCGGTACCAGCCCCACCGAACTCAAGGGCGATCTTTTTGGTCTAGTCGGCGCAACCTTCTACGGTCTATCCAACGTTTTCGAGGAGTGGTTTGTAAGCAAACGACCCGCGTACGAGGTCCTCGGTATGCTTGGAATCTTTGGAATCATCATCAATGGTATCACCGCTGCTATCTTTGACCGCAATTCTTTCGCAAATTCGACCTGGGACGGCGAAATAGCTGGCTACCTTGTCGGATATACCCTTGTTCTATTAATTTTCTACTCTCTAGCACCTGTGATGCTTCGAATGGCATCTGCAGCATTCTTTGATATTTCTCTCCTGACTGGCAACTTCTGGGGTACCATTATTGGTATCCACGTCTTTGGATACACGATCTACTATCTCTATCCAATTGCTTTCGTTATGATCATCGTCGGATTAGTCGTGTACTTCATTGCTGGTTCGATGCTTGCTGATAGCAAGAAGCCATGGTTGGGAGCCGACCAGGAAGATGGTGTTGCTGGGTTTGGTACCGCAAAGTTGAAGGCTATCAAGCTTGCTGAGCGTGAGAGAGCCGCTGCGACTGATGGTCATCTTGCCTAATTGCCGAGTCGGATCTTCTTTGATAGGTAGAGGGTGGTAAAGCGGCGAAAGAACAACGGATGGATGGTGGCGGTGGATAATTCATGAGAAGAGAGCACATGAACTATACACCGCATATAATAAAATATATAATTGAGTTGAAATTAAGTTCCGGACTTTTCTCTCCAGGCTGCAATCTGCTGCTCTCCATTCTCCGCTTCATTGATACGTCACTTGCTTCTTGCAAAATTGTAGATATATGCACAGGAGGTGTAGCGGGTGTAGTAGGTGTATTTATGCCTTTTGTTAATTGATGTAGCGGGCTGGTTGACTTTCTGAACTAGAACACTCTGTCCATAATTGGCATCGTAGAAATCACCAAAACCTGCACTACTACCCTCGCTTGCGCACACACCCTGTGTCACTTTCGTTTCTTGATTCTATGACGGCAATGACAGGTAGATCAGAAACAGCCGTGTCAATCCTGTTGTTGTTACTTCAAGGGGCTGTAGAGGACGCGGCGGTGGCGATGAGGAAATCCAATCACGACGAGGGGGATGAGGACTTAATAGCAGTGGCTGTGGTGGAGGTCGACATAGTTTCAATGTAACTATCAAAGGGTGAGCTCCGTGGATGATCGAAATCAATGTTACGTCCGCTAATAGAGCCACTTTTGTTGCGGTGATGACTTGTCGGATCATAATGTATCTGATCCCGCTGTATAGAGCGTCGTTTCGAGGTAACTTCGGGGCCTAGGGAGCCTGTACGAGAATTGATGATTCGTTTGAGCGAATCCCTTGTACGTTTAAGAGATTTTCTTGAGTCGGAGTCAGCAGACCGTTGCCGTTCATGGTACGTATAGTTTTGTGCGAGGGTAGGTTGACGAAAGTGTTCTTCTTTCACGCTGCCTTTTGGATTTCCGGGAGACGGGAGCATATAGCTCTCCATGTTGACTACTTGATTAGAAGGGCGTCTGTCAACATCTGACGGCGGTAGGCATGGGTCGATCGGTAATGGGATTTGTATCTTCGGTTCAGTAGTGTTTTTCGACAATGGCGATGAGGCCAATTTCAATGATATATCGGGTACGCTATTACCTCCAATACAACTTGCCCCATGTGACCGATGGTTGTTGAATACGGCACTGGTTGGTGATAGCCGTGGAGAATTGTTTACAGACGTTGACACCGATGTAGGCCGTGACTGTGCGACTCCTCCGTAGAAGCCTTTCTCTATCGCTCTGACACCGAAAAGATCACCTTCTTCTTCTCGCTGGTTAAGGCCCGTCAAATCACCCGACATCCCAGCCCTTTCAAGGTCTTCCTTCTTTTGATTGTTCTTCAGCCTTTATAACAGTATTAGTATTTGCTACTTTATAGTTGGTGGTATATGTACCTTCTCCTACTTACGAGGAGTTTTATAAAGCCTGCAGCAAACGTCAAGACAGCTAGACCTCCAAAAACAATACTGTTATAATTGTTAGTCTTGAAGTCTCGGTCCATTGAGAGCTAGGACTTACGCAAACTTATAGGATAAATTTAAGTCTCCAAAAAAGCCTCCCATTATCAAATATATTGATTGCAGGAATATAGTCCTGATTTACTCGCGATATATCCCCGTATCCACCTGCTGCGAACGTTATTTATAACGACTGAAGATTCTAGCGAAATAGAGCATGCGGATCTGTTATGAGCAAGATCTTGTTTTCCCAATCAAGTCTCTTTTTGGTCCCTCTGGTATGATCCAGGGGAATGGTGTCTGGGCACGCACAGACTGTGTGTTTGGTTGCTGTCAAACCCAATCGTTTTAATTTCCAATACGGCGGTCAAGATAAAGTTTGCTGTTCTTACCTACAGCGACAGAATGTAAAGCTTGTACTGCTACGTGAGCAGCAGGATATGTTGAGTTCCAGATAAGCTTGTGTGATATGTCCGTGTTGACAGTGACAAAGATCCAGGGAAATACTAATATTGTTTGCGTAGTATGATTTGACCCTAGCTATTTGGCAAGGGTGTATAGCTGCAATCGGAGAATTTGCTAGAAGAGAAATGGCGATGAAGAGGGACGGGATTCTGTAATGAATGAGAGGATGTATCTGAAGATACAGTGAAGGTGGGACGAGAAGCGTGAGGGCTGAGATGGAAAGAATGTCAATAGAGCAAAAGGGCAACAGAGAGGATAAATGCAGCGACGACAATAGAAGACTTATAAAAAGAGAGAAGAGGGAGGAAAGAAGAGAGAATAGAAAGCGTGATGGGATTCTCCAGCCAGGAGAGTCAATGGCATGTCAGTTGGGACCAATGTGCGAGGACGTGGAGAGCAATCCCCAAGGAGAGCGGGTGGATATTGACGCCTCTTTCCTCTTTGCGAGGCCTGTGGCAGAATGAAACATCTCGAGCTCCTCGATGGACTGAGCGGACTGAGCGGGATAGATTGCTGCTGTACTGTACGACTGGGATTCAGGCTGAGGTCAGGCCGAGGTGGTGTTGACAAATTTTGCCGCAATCTCGAAACATTCGCGGGCAGGGAATAAATACGACAGCAGTAAATCAATCAATCAATCGAAATAGGGGCGGCGGGACGATGGAAGGGCGGTTGCGAAGGTGCGAGCTGAGCTGAGACGGGATTAATTGGCGCTTTGCCCCTGCCAACCCCGGAGGTGACCCGGTCAGGTCTCGAGTCTCTTGACATAACCGCCCAGGCAAAGAGCCACCACCTAGATACAGTACCTTTCGGGGCACTCAATGTCGCTTTCTTTTTTTTATCCATTAACATCGAGATGATAATCTTGATGCTGCATGGCCTCGTCTTGAAGACGCCTGCTTCGGCTCTTTGACGGATGCCCCTCACGCCCCTGTAGGCTATACTCGATACTCGATCGCCTGCGCGAGCACAGCGGTCAGACCTCCGTTGCGCACATAGTTCCCAGCAGGAACTCTTTTTAGCCAGCTCTATTTGCCGGCCACCGTGCGTTGGTTGTCATTATGGACTCTAGAGTGCATTGCTGTGACGCGTGGAATCTATCCAGGAGTAGTCCTCAGTTACTGACGAGGGAGTTGATGCAATTATAGCCGATTACATGTATATAGTCTCCATGTCTCCTTTCCGCAATACCTAACTTAAAGTACCTTCCACTTCCTGGCAATCTCCATCCCCTCTGCCAGTGTCCCTACCCTGGCATCGATTGCGTATCCTTCTTTCTCCAACCTCTGGCATTCTGCCCAGAAAGAAGCCAGCGGGACGGAGAAGACTTCGATAAACTCGTTCTCTTCAAGTTCTGGACGGAGTGCATCCGCTTGGTTCTCAGGAAGCGTCATGTCGATCTTGACGTGAATCATTTTGAGGTTAGTGTTGCAGAAGCCAGGATCTTCGGCCGCAGTTGTCAGTCCCAGTTGCTATATTGCTTTGCTTTCGAGCAGTAGAAAGAATTACCATTGAACATCACCGGAGACGTCTCGGACGCGGTCCCAATATACCCGGTCTCTTCCTTCAACTCTCGCACAGCAGCAGTTTCCGCACTCTCTCCAGCATCAACAAGCCCAGCCGGAATTTCTATGACAATTTTGTCGAGTGGAGGGCGGAATTGCTTCTGTAAGAGGATTTCGGGTCCTGTGATGCGTCGTAATCAGCCAACCACTTTCTGTACAGGACGGAGGCATTGAACGCAGGCAATGTGATGAGCTGTACCGGTAGACTTTTCCAATATCGCAACTATTCCAACACCATCTATATCAGAGCCTTTCGGCCTCGTCCTCCTCTCTGCATGCTCCCATGTTCTCGTCTTGCCGTTTGGGTCGCTGTATGTTGTTCTACGGCCCAGCCAGTTTTAATTGAGTTTTGTTAGAGGTGAGTGTTGGCCTTACTTGATGAGTTTGGTCCAGACGGCCTCCTTGTTTTCCTACAAGGATTAAGCACGGGGGAGCTTAGCATAAGTGATGAGGGGCACGTACCAGAAGCTCTGTCTTGGTGACTTTTGCCTTTGAGGAGGGCATCTTGGCTTGGAAGACGGTAACTAATCGAGCTGTATGGGAGGTACAGAGCGAGATGAAGGTGTCCGTGAGCTTAGAAGAAGGCTGGAGGTCAGACAGAGTCGTGAAATGCACATAGGTTGTGATGGAGGGGCTGCAACATCACAAAAGAGGTGTGGCTGCAACTTACCTGTTTACCGCTGTCGCTATCGATAAACAATTACAGGACCCACCACGGCCGTTTCCCGAGGCCGTTTGGGCCTTGGCGCTCTCTAGGCGTCCCCTCGCTGTCTGAACTGAACAACTATAGCTTATATATATAGTAAAATCGAGAGATACAGTACGTGTCCTTACATATAGGACACGGGAATTTTAGAAAATGGTATTAATAAATAAGCTAAACAGTAGATACAACACCTAGATAATGATAAATAACTCATCGGTAGATATAACTCATAGGTACAGTAGATATGAAAAGTCTGTAGAACCATATAGGTCCAAAAGAAGTTCATGTCTGGCCAATAATAATGACTTAGAAGTTTCCCAATCCGTCTAGAAGATACCATCCCATTGCACCCTTCATTGCACCCTTAGGCCTCGGGGTTTATATACGATCTATAATCCCGCCATTTGGGTATGATACTAATCATGGAGCTCCATAGCTTTTCCCTGCTTGTCATAGCCCTCAACATTTACTGCTCGCCGTAAGCATCTACGATTGCCTCTTCTCTCCCATACTGTTGGATACTCTTCTCCACAAGGTCCAAACGCGAAATATTGCGTGCGAGAGCTTGGGTCCCTCGGCCTGGTATTCAGGCCGTCGCCCCGTCGCCCCGTTGCCCAGCAGACATTGTATAATGTTGGGACGACTAGTATTGTAATCATATTTAAGTGGCAGCAGTAGCTACCTATCTACAACCTACCAAAACTTCAAACCCTGATGGGAAAAACAAGAAATTATCTCTGTATTTTGGAACGAATGTTCGAAGAGAGTAGCCAGATTCAAGCTTCTCAGAAGTGATGATTGTAAAACGGAAGAGAAGGATATATTATCGTAACCAGTTAGTCTTTGTAGCACTGGTATCTCACCGTAGAGAACAAAGAGATGCTCACTCAAATGAGATCGATTCCAGTAGAGCGGCCGTGGTAGTATAGGAGGCAGTATTGTTGTAATCGAGAAATAAACAAGTCTAACAAGGGAATAGCCGAAGAGAGTGCTAGTAGGCTCAGTATAGGTGATAGAGTGACCCATTTTAATCTAGATGCACTGTTAGCAAACAAACTTAGATAATACTACTCTCGCGGTATCGCTCAATCCAATGGACCTTTGGATTTCGAGGCAGCAATGCCTCCAAGCCTAGTCCAAAGATATTGCTTGGAAATTGAAGCTAAGGCAGAAATAGAGTAAAAGATGTTGTTCTAGAACGTACCAAGGCAAGACACAGAGTGTTATTATATCCACTATGTCACGATATCCATGCCGATTGGGGCTGCAATTGACTTGTGCAGATGATAATACCCGTCTGGCTAATGGGGCCTGTTGCAGATGCTCCGGTAGGAGAAGGGCAGGCTGTTCAGATGTTCCCGTATCATCCATACCGTTTTGGCCATCATGATGGTTATCTCGAACGCGGGTGATAATCCTACAATTCCATATAAGTCTCCTTGAACAGAGTGGTTTATATCACTGTTGTTGGTATTGCTTTAATATATCATGCTGTAGTGATATAGGTGTGGTGGATTCTACCAAGGCATATTGAGGTGAAGTTGCAAAGGCTGAGATATCTTCTGCAACCTTCTGTAACCTTCTCAAATGCCCAATCGATAACTCTAGGATGTGATGCCTTCGAGAATTTGGTAGCCAGGAATCTATTATACCAAGCGCCATCCTGTTGGCTACGAGTGGTTATGTTTGGTCCTGTAGTGGATGATGGTGTTGAAGTGAGCTGGTCGCTAATTGCATCGAAGCCTGCAGTCGATATGCTAGTTGAAAGTCGTTTCTCTATAGCAGGATTATCACTCCAGTCGGCTTTGCCAAGATACGAGGCTATACGATGCTGGTGATTTCCGACGATGTCCCGAAGTCCTGCGGCGGAATAGACTGGGAGGCGACATATGTCTTGTTTGTCGTCACCAACGCTATGCAAAGTTGATATGCCCCAGCCACGGCCTTCGCAAATACTGAGAGGATGGCTTGTATCTATCCATTCATCGAAGTTAAGGTCTGGGGTATTAGCAAGTAGCTGACCAGACGTATACTCGGTAGTATATCTCGTCCCCAACGTATAGGGTTCAGGACTTTGTCTAGTTGGCGCCCTCCGGGGCACACCATCGGCTGTTTGATGCGAGCTGTGGTGTCCAGCGTTCAATACATCTAGCGAGTCGATACGATCGCAGGACGGCGCAAAGGATTTCCGGCCATAGAAGCTACCAGAATCCCAGATAATGGCATCCGGACAGAGGGTATCATCATGATCAGGCAACTGCTGCTCCGGGTTGCCGAGGGTGTCTTCCCACTCGTTACCCAATGACTGCAACGGCTGAGTGTCTACATATGGATCCGGGATGTAAGAGAAATCCGAGTCGGCCGGGAGCCATCGTGACATCCGCAAGTCCGATGACGACAAGGGAGATTTTGGGGTCATCAATGGCGAGAACCGTTGCCCGATATGAGTAACTATCCCCAATACTGATCCTTTGCTGGCGAGAGGGCTGAAGCTTTCGCTCAGAGACGTCTGCGGAGAGATTGATTCCTGTGATCCACTAGAGGATGTACAGTACGAAGGCCCTAATGAACCTCCTGATGGAGTTGCAGAAACTGCGGTAAATCCTGGAGATGCAGCTAATTGATGGTGGCTTGGGTCACACTATAATTGTCATTGCACGTTCTCTGGTTAGGAAGCCTTGGAGCGGGATATACCTTTTGCTTACTTCTTTTGCAAGGAGGGCAAGACCCAATCCTTCGCATCAATGCGGCATGCTCTCTTTGCTCTTTTGTCTTTGGTCCTCGGGATGCATACTCGGTAATGTCTACGCCATCCTTCGTCATGATCGAAAATCCTGGCAATCGCTTGGAACCGGATGCGCTAGAGCACCGCGATGGCTTCCTTACACGCTTCACCGATTTGGACGAAATGGACGGAGCTGGAGTTTCAGTATTCGCCGAGGCAAATGCGAAGTCCTTCTGGCTGATAGACGGAGAAGGCAAGAGTTGGGCCTGCACTGCAGTTCCGAGCCCAATTGGCGCCGACACATGATAGACACGAGAGACGGGACCGGGTAGAGACGAGGCTTCAACGGTGGAGAAGAAGTCCAACGAGACCTGGGCACGTTTCTGTTGCAATGAGGCCGGGCCCGGGATATACTGATTGATGAGGTCGTCAAGCTCCCTCGTTCCCAAGGCAGGTTCGAAGTGAAGAGGCGCGCCAAGAGAGACCTGCGTGATGGAGAAGACCGAGGTTGAGTCCTCGAGACGAGGTCGCTTATAGTGAGTCATTGCGCGCAAGCTGATAAGAATCGTGATGAAGCAGAGATTTGGGAGTTCTAAACAGTGAATCCGCCGAACTGGCTTGGCCTTTCTTTCAGCGAGGAGGGACAGAGAACCGCGTACTGCGTACGGAGCACAGAGTAGGGAGTATGGAGTAGGGGTTAGGGAGCAGAGAGTATAGAGTGTGTGGAGGAGAGAGTGCAGAAGAAAGCGATATAGATGCGTCGCGGGGAGGAAGTAGGAAGTAGGAAGCAGGAAGCAGGAAGTGGGAAGAATTGTTGGATTACTGTCCAGAGGAAGAGGAGCCCTGTGAGCCTTGTGGAGGGCCTGGAGAAGCAGAGCTGCCTTAAGGTAGGTGAGTAACAAGCAGGGTGCGCTGTGATTGGACAGCTACGGCCAGACGAAAGAGGAAACGGCGAGCAGAATTAGCGACCGGACGTCAGGACTCACGTGGTAGTCACGTGGTTCAAAATCTATGCTACACTTGAGTACTACGGATGCACAGTAGGAGACGGGCGGCACAGCGGATGGAGAATGCTCCAACATACCGTGGCACTATATAGCAGATACAGCATATCCAGTATGATAGTCCTTAGGTACTTGAGGTATGTAGGTAAGTATCGTAGGTCAACTTACTAGAGGTAGGTACGGTACAGTATTCCGCATAGTACGGAGTCAGGGATAGTACAGTTCCTAGAGTGCCTGGCCCGAGGTACCTTAGGTAGGTAGGTAGGTACAGGCACATACAGTACCTACAGAACCTGCCCAGTAAGCCGGGGATAGGGACCAGCCAGGGACTCCAGCCCACAGCAAACCACCCACTGCCTCCACTGCCTCCACTGCCTCCGATTCATCGCTTATCTTGTGCATCGCATCACAGCGTTCCTGTGATATATTCATTATTCTCGAGCACTGTAATATTTGTGCCACTGCTTAAAGACACCACTGCCCGCGCTCCATGTGCAGCATAGCATTGCTTGTCTAGTGGATTTTCGGGCTGCAAGCATTACAAGCTCTTCGGGATTCTCTCTCCCTCTCCCTCGTTCCTAGCATGCCATGTCCCATACGTCGCGAAATCATTGTTCCATCTAACTCCAATGGGATGCCATTCATTAAACTCCAACTACACAAAATATGAAGAAGAAAAACTGCCGCTAGTTCATTGGGAAAAAACGCCCGTGTACGCCGATTGTATTCCAGGAAAAGCCGTTACATCAAAAGAAGCTAGCCATATCAGAAACATATCCAGACTGCCGAATCCGCGCAGAGAAAGTCTCCTAACGTAACTGGGGTATTGGTGGTATACGCCGCGGCATGTATATTAGGCCACGTGATACTATTCATAAAAGCCGCGTTCGTAAAGTCTTGAACAAAAATCATAAACCCGGCTCAGAGGCCGTCGAGCCTTATTAATCTTAGCATACATCTCTCATACAATGCGATCGGGAACTCACCATCCTCTGCCCCTCTGAACACATAAGCAGACGACAAAGCGAAGACGTGAATGCTCGCTTGAAGTAACAAAAAGACTGAAGACAGGATCCTGCAAAGTCGAAAGGGAACCAATGCTTGTAAAAGCTGACAGAGCTAGTTAAAGAGCGAGCTATTGTTCCCAATTCTCAACCAAAGAGCCATGATGACTGAGAGTGTAAGGAGTACGAGTAGTCTCTAACGAGGCATCTCTGCTACTAGCACAATACGTTTGCGAAGTAGGCAGTTGCACGATTAGTCTTCCGTATATTGTGCTTTGTATAAGCGATGATGAACTTACTTGGATACTTATATTGAACGGGGCAAGTTCGGTTCGACCGCCATAACTTGTGACCAAGTTTGTGAGGGTCTACTTATATATTGTAGCTGGCGTAACAGTTCCCACCTCCTTTCTATAGCTGAAATAGCTGCTAGCGCTACCGCTTTGCCCATGTACTTCATGTATATGTTAACTGGGAAATGTGGGTGTCAGAATCCTGTTTCTATGAAGAGTCAATGCCCTGTGGTTAGAAGTGTGCGACAATATCCCTACCTCATGCTCCATTCACCATACACGGCCTCAAGCAATTTCACTGGCTCCCGACATGATAAGTTGGTGCATTTTGGGTTTATACGTTCTTCATAGAATGTCAAGCATGTCGAACAAACAAGACGTAAACAATCGGAGATGCGACAAAAAGACATGTGGTCTGTTTCATAGTGAAGTTGCAAATCCTCATATGATTGATTGCAATAGTTGCAGCCATCATGCCGGCACTGGTAGTACATGAAGATTGGCTGTTCGCCTTCAAAGCGGTCAACACGGGTACCAAGACAAAACATCCATGGATTTTTTAATGTGCTATAGCATTGAGGCAGGTCGAAAGATGGAAGGCCCGACCTGCTCAGGGTAGTAGTCTCCTGGGGTGGGTCGGGTTCATTCTGACTGAGTAATATATGATCCGGATCATCGATATGTAGCGGATAGTACGCTTCCGCCGTAGAAGGCATGTCTAGGATTCGATTTGCAAGATCGACTGTCCTCACATTTTCCGGTATTACTTGCCGGCTGATAGTAGTAAGACTTCCATCATGATCTAACTCCGTGATCTGGGGGATCCGTGTCTGGGCAGGATCGTAATCGAAATCCAAAGCCCATTTGACGTTCTCTACATCTTCCTCGGTATGCGGGCCGTCAAGCATGTCTTCAAGACGATGATGCGAGAGTAAGCACTGGGAGACAAGTCAATTTTTACAGCATTGACTGATAATATTGGCGGATTACCTTTAATTTGCGCGCACGGCACCCATCTTCACCTTCACAGGTGCCGAGGACCCTCATTAAAGCTTTTCTGGCCTTCATCACCGGAGCCAAAGGCTTTTTCTGAGGCTCCTGCTGGTCTAACCCATTCGTTGCAGACCATACCCAAGTAAAAGACGTAACAGATGTGCCTATGGAGGACTCGCTTTGATCTCGGGGATCTGTTTGCGAGGCCATAGAAACTGACGGATGCCATCGCATAGGGGAAAGAAATGGGGCACTGGAATCTAGACTAGTTGGAACAGGAGTCCCTTCTAGTTGAACGGCGCGACGGAAAGTGTATAATGCTCGAAGCCCTTTCTTCCATTTCTTGTTCTCGATCGGCTTCGCTCCAAGTCGCAGATATGGTTGAGCGGGCGATTTCAGCTCTGGAAGAGCTTGCGCTCCGGGATACACAGAAGACATAGTGGTGACTTTTATATGTTACGGTAATTGTGTCTGATATGGTGAAGAAGGCAGGCACGCTGAATGCGTGCTGTTGAAGCTAGTATATCGAAAATATATATAATGCTATATTTCGTGTTGTAGGTATGTAGAGTCCGGCTCGAGTATTTTGTCAGCGACTTGCGAGCAACAAGTTCTCGCAGGAGGGTGAAGGTCCACCGCCAGCAAGCAAATGGCCCGCCAGCAGTTGCTTCTAGGGATTGTGATATAGCCGCAATTCAAGATCCACAACACGAAAGACCCTCGAGAACACAACTACGCAAATACGGCCTCTGTGCAGGATGATATATAAGCATGAAACTGATTCGAGGCTTCGTTGCAGGCTATCAGGTCGAAGCGGTATTGCGCAATCGTCGATTTGGGAAGGGTTGATGTATTCGTCGGGTGTGGAATGCCGGGATGAAGGTGACGAGCTGTAAAGGTTACAGTACCAGATTGGATAAACTTAAAGCTGCGAGAAGTTCAGACGAAGGGACAATAAATGATAACTGAGAGTAAGAAAGAATGGAAGGCAAAGGTGCGCATAGAGAGTGTGCGCTGGGCTGACTGTCGAGGCAGATTCGTACACCGAGAAGCGAGCTTTGGCTAGCATGATAGCAAAGCAATCAGTAACAAAGTAACAATCAGTTACGACTAGAAACACAACGCATGGCCACGACAGAGAATGAAGCTACTTAACATCAGTGCTATCATCAATTCGATGAAGCTATTTTGAATTGAGGCATATCGAGAGTTGGCGGAAGACCTGGAAGGTATGTTCGGCGGCGTATGCGCTTAAGAGACAAATTTGAGAAACGGGGCTGACGTCAGCGAGAGAGCCCAGATAACGGTGGACTGGAGGGGGTCACGAATTGACTCCGGCGTTGCTGTTGATTAGACTTAGGCACTGGTAATTTGAAAGAAAAAGACATTCTAGGAGAGGAGCGCTATGTTGAGCTAGATCAAGTAAGTGATTAGACACCCCGCATGAAATGTACTTGGGAATGAAAGAGCTTGTCGCGCCCAGGAGAATGATCTCGTCGTGGAAGTGTCATCTGCAAGCTATGGCCGATAATGGCCGCAGTTAGAAAGAAAAGGATCCAAGATAAAAGCCTTCGTCTCAAGCGTTTCGTATGCAGGTCCGTGAAGTCAGTGTCAGCGTCATACCATCATATTCATCAATGGAACAACAAAAATACACAATAAAGCTTATGTTTAACCTACAGCTAAGCGGTCTGTATTTGTTTTTGGCGTCCAGCCAAATAAGTCAAAAGCTTCTCTTGACCACGGGCCCATATCCTCTTCAACTATTATAGCAGCTAGACAGGTATTCGCTGCTGCACCTTCCTCTCGGTTGGAAACTGAGGCTCTGATTGATCTCTGTTGAATTAGTGGAGGACCCATCAGTATGGCCGGTGGAATAATAGGCTGGGATATCTGACCAGCCCTGACAGACAAAGAGGCTACTTTCCTACCGCGAGTTGCTGGGTTGACGATCTTCATCAATGGCAGAGGAGGTGAGAGTCGTAGTGGTGTGAGTTCTTGATTAAAGTGGATATCGATAGTCTGGTGTTTGGGTATAGATGGAGCATTTCCATCTATGCCTCTTACGTAGCTAATGGCCTCCTCATTGTGAGCTGCTTTGTTTGATGTCTTGACCAAGCGTGGTGCTGAAGTGTTTGCAAATGGATCCCCTTCCCTTTTTGCTGTCGGCTCCATGCTAGACGGTGACTTGGTGACAGCGACCTGGGCATCCCCTTTCGCGGCTAACGCCCCGATATTATAAGGGTTCTTCCTGTCAGATACTGGTGGGGTGGTACCAGTATAATCGTCTCCTCCAAGTATTGAAGTTTCGATCTGTGAGATCCCCTCGTCAGCCGCAGACGGTACGTTGACATCGTGATCATCGAAATGTGCTGTTGCTGTCAAATTCGCGAATGGCTCTAATATATTCTCACGCTGGGCTGTACTATTTGATCTTATAGTCTGGTCTATTGAAAGGTCCGCCTGGTCCGGCCTAGATCTCTCTCTCGTAGTTTTGACACTCGGCAGTGAGGTATTGCACGAGAGCAAGTGATCTATGACTTCATGGTCGATGCCCATTTCTTCTGATGAAGACGACAATATATCTTCAGCGAGCTGGGATGGCCCCGCTGCCATACGGGTTTGTAGTCTCTCCTCTTGTGCTTGACAAAATGCATCAAGCTGAATTGTAGCCTGTGATGGATGATGAGGACTTCCCGGACCTGACTGCACAAAGGCAGTTTTGCATGGAATAGCAGAACCCTTTTCAGACTTCCCAGACCTTGAAGGTACTTGACTATGAGCCATAAACAACATTTTCCTCTTAGGTCGAGATTTGATACGCAGAGAATTGGAAGGTTGATCGGACTGCTTTTGGGTAGTGACAAGCGTTGGAGACTCTCTGTGTATTTCTTGTAGCGGTAATTTTCCGTAAATAGCTTTCAAATGGGTCTGAGTTGAATCCAAAACTAGCATAGAGCAATTTTCTACCTTTTCCCCGGCAGCCTTGATCGGTTTTGTAATGCTTAGTTCTTCGTCGAAAGTGTCAATATCTATGAAGTTTTCATCGTCTATTGCAGCAGAAGTTGCATTAACCGGGCTGCCAGCCCTCTGTTGTCTCTTGTTATGGGGAACTTCACGAACAGATGATGGCTTCCTTCCTAGAGCAAGAGTTGCACCTGTTATATCTTTGGCATAGCCACTTCTTGCTGGAGGCGACCTTGCGGACTTTTTGTCTTTTTCTTGAGATCTGTTATCCCGCTCACCGTTTGATGATCCATCGCCCATACTGACACACAATGGTACTGCTATATCTCGTATGTCGTCGTCATCCACGCCTGACAAGTCAACAGTCTCGACGTGCCCATGTTGCCTTGATACTTGAGCCCAGTGAGAACCCAGACTTAAGGTAGAAGTAATAGTAGCAGCAGGCTTTCCAGATAATGTCAATGTAGCCCCGGTTAGATTCTGAGCATAGCCGTTTTTTATTTGTGGGGAAACGTACTTTCGCCGTTTTGCCGGCCTGGAAGAACTGTTCTCGTCCACACCAAGTGTCTTTTGCCTCTCTTCAAAGGGTGATGCCATGGGCAATACGGCTCTACCGTGATATCCTGAGGGTGTGCCCAACACAGCATTCAAGGATTTTGCTTTCAGTTGAGAGGCTCTATGAGGATTTCCCTTTGAATAATTCATAGATGACGGTGTCCGCAGCCCATTCTCATATCCCTCTATTCGACTATCGAGCACTGAGGCTCCGATTGGTGATGAACCAGCAGTCCGTGCTACGACCCTTTCTTCTCGTTGCTTAAGACGCTTGTCCAGCAGCTCCGACAGGTCCTGGTCTTTCCTCCCAATACAATCCGCAACTTGGACCAGTATGCCACCGCGCTCCAACTCAACTTCCTCCCCTTCACCGAATTCGTATTCTTCTCGCCAGTACATGTCCCCAAGAGTATTAGACCTTTCGTCGTAAACCATCACACGCTTATTAAAAGCATGGTACTTGAGGCGCCCATCCTGCCAGCGCTTCTGTTTTCGCCGGAGATCTGCTGTATACAGGCATCGATACTCGAGCACAGGGGCTGTGCTTTGAGTGACAATAGGTGTTCTGGACGACTGTGGAACTCCGGTAGCCATGGCTCCGATGCTAACAAACGCGTTACGGGACTGTGAACGGAAGGGACTTCTTCAACTTGTCGTAATTGTGAAAGCCAGTCATGGCTATAGACAGATAGGAGGAGGTAGGATGTAGGCAGCAGGCGACTTGTAGTTGTTTTAGTCGTTGGTTAGTTGTGTAGTTGTTTAGCACTGGCAAGTCGCGTTTGCCACGATTTCGAGTTGCCGCGCCAGAACACGAAAGCATGTGATGTGACAGAGTGGCATGTCATGTGATCGTGTCAATCCAATTAATGGGCCAATCAGCCAGCCCATCAATCAGCAAAGCCGGGCCGATATGTGGGCTCAGTTGCCGCGGGAAACCTTCGCTCCTTAGAGTCAAGAACATCTAGAAAGTAACGAAGAAAGAAAAGCCTTTGCTTGTAGTCTTTGCTTATTCTTCAGGAGCAGCCATTATCTCGTGGGTTTAATGCTCGGCGCAGATGTAAACACAGTGTTCCCGCAGCTCGCCAGTGAGCACCGTGGAATCGGGGTTTTTCCGGTTGGCAGGGAAGTTTAGGTAGGCAAAACTCCCTGTAGCAGAACCAGGCTGTGCTGTTGGGGCGAGCGCTTGCTGTCGACATCCCCAGCCGCGTACCGTACGTAAGTGCCAACAGCCTCTAACGGGTATTATCCCCGCCCGTTTCTGCTGTCCCTCAACAGATCAATTGATTATTGCTACATCCTCTGTGCTCCGATTGACCTTCTCAGCTACAACTACCCACGCCGTTCTTTGATCTTTTCCTCTCCTCAGGGTCCCCGTCTGCTCCCCGCAGGCCGGTGGGGGATTAGATCCATCCAAACATCCTACCTCCTTCTTACCGTCTACCTCAGTCGCCGCTTCCCGGCGTTGTGCGTTCAAGATGCATTCTATGCAACGGCAGTTCGGAAAGATGACGGCCAAGGGCGCAGGAGACGATGCAAAAGTTTCTGTGTTGCTGCAGGACTATGACAATGCAGACAAGATGCTCACGGCGGTATGTTGGATGCAACCAGAGATGAACCATATACTCCCGTCAGACATTGACAGCGGCTTCGTGGTTTATCTGCAACTTAAAGTATGCCGAAAACTAACTGGCTGGCCAGATAATCGAAGCTTCAAAAGCTTGGCGTGATGCGTGGATGTCTATACTCAATATACAACTCGGTATTGTCACCAATTTTGAGGAGCTGTATAACCCGATCATCGGAGCAACATCTGATGGATATGGACATGAACCGGCTCTCACTCCCCAGGTCCTGATAAACAGATCGATTAGATTGTCGAAGGCATATTCGGAATTGAAAGCAGATCTAATGGATGAAGTCAACATGATGGACTCCCGGATCGTTAGACCCGCCACAGATGCCAGGGACAGCATCCAGCCGATCAAGAAGACCATAAAGAAGCGGGAGAACAAGCGGTTAGACTATGAGCGCTACCAGGATAGGGTTCAGAGTGCACAGAATAAAGCAAAGAAGAGTGACCGTGATGTTGCCTCACTGGCAAAGTCAGAACAAGAATTGGCAAAAGCAGCTGATGTCAGTTAAGCCAGCTCCCCTCCCAAGTGATATACGCTCCGGAAAGCTTTGCATTTGACGGTTGTCTATGAAGATCTGTTTCTGGACCAAGGCATACTGACACCCAAGTCTCACAGGATTTTCATGTTGCCGATACTCACCTCCGCCAGACTCTTCCACCTATAATTACCGCCGCTTTCTCTATTCTCCCCCACCTTCTCGCCGCACAAATAATGACTCAAAACACCCTTCTCGCTCAATACTATACAATACTACACAATTATTGCACGGATGAAGGCTTCCCCTCTCCTCCGCCCCCAATGGAAGAAGTGATGGCTCTTTGGGAGAATGACTTTAAGCCTGTTCAGCATGAAGCCGAAGCTATAAACATCATAGCACGAGGCAAGGCAGTTCATGCACCAATGGAATTGGGCGATGATCCAGCAAAGCGAGGCCCTACTTTAACGGGTTTGAATCTGCGCAACGGCTTAGCTGCACGCCGTGCCAGTTCCCAAAATACAATCACTTCCCGCCTCGGTCATAAATCTCCCCAAGAAGATCGCTCCGAGATGAGGGTAGGGCATGTATCATCGTCTTCGGCAATCCCTTCTCACAATATTCACGACTATGAAGACTCAGAACTAGACTCAAATTATCTTACGCCTAACTCCTCTGGCCTAGCCCACTCTCCGGCAGGCCCAACTCGTGATTACTTCCCCTCTAACCGTCGTCCTTCTGATGGCAGTACAAGCGCATCCTCTACTTCTGGTCTTTCATCAATAGCTGGGAAGAAGAAGCCTCCACCTCCTCCACCCAAGCGCTTGACTTCAGCTGCGTGTATCTGGGTAACCGCTATATATAGCTTTGATGGGCAGGAAGTTGGTGATTTAAGCTTTCAAGAGGGTGACAGAATTAGGGTGCTAAAGAAGACAGAGAGCACCGATGATTGGTGGGATGGTGAGTTAAGAGGTCATAAGGGCAGGTTTCCGGCAAATTATTGCGAGACGCGCTAATTTCATATAATCAATTTTCGCCAAATGGGGAAAACTGCATAGGATCCGGGTGCCCTTATTCGCTAGCATCGAGTTATGAAGAAGATGACGCTATAAATTAAAGGATCTCCTTTGGCAGAGGCGCTGTGTCGTATATATTTGGATGCATGTTTTCTATCCCACAAAGAAATGGGATTGGAGGAGAAATCAAGACGTGTTGAGAGAACACGAATATCAACTGTTTCGTCTCGGTATAGAGATAATTTGATGTGTGTACATCTGTCATGCTTCTGTCCATGCCTTTGGGCCTTGCCCCATCCTAACGTTTCGTTAAAAGCAATCAAAAAATGAGTCCACTGGAATCATTGCTGCATAGCTCTAGCCTGCACATCAAATACCTCATTCCTCCATTCTTTTAGGGCATTATCCTCAACCCTCTCTCCAGCCTGCGCTGCCTCTTCCTGCCATAGTTTGACCACGCTTCCTGGGGCATATACACCTGCAAATATGTTACCCCTTTCATTCACCCCACCGGTAACACCGATGTTGGTATATAAGTCAGGATCTTCCTCGGGGGTAAGTCTCGTGATGATAGCTTTGATGAAGGTGAAGATGTCCTGTGGGTCAGATATCCTTGTTGCACGCAGTCGTTCCCGAGCATACAAGAGTTCTCGGTTTGCTGCATGGAGACCATCGGCGATAGCATTACTCAACTGGTTCTCTAGTACTTTTCGGATGATCGGCCTCAGAAGTGGTTTGAGGATCCAGGCGAGGCAGGCGAATTTCGATTTTCGAAGGGTGTAGTTGAGATGATGAATCTTGGTCTTGACATTTTTAAGAGACAAAATCTTTTCGAGGCGGTCCTTGCCGACTTCAAACTCAACAGCAATATCAATACCACGCTCATCAAGCTTAAAGGAGGCAATTCCCTCATCAGCGAGACGCAATAATCCTTTGTGCGCTCGCAGCCAGAATCCGACTTCATCGGCCCGAACAGACATGCCATGAATTGTAGCTGTAATGACAGTAGTGAGATTCGATACGGTTCGTAGTCGAGTCTTGCATATAGAGAGATCATTGGTTGTATTAATGTTCAGCTTGAAGGGAAGGAAGGAGGAATTGTTGATAGTCCGGCCAGGCTCGAGGATTAGATTCTCTAGCAGGAGATCAATTTCAGGAACGGAAATTTCAAGTCGAGGAATGGGAATATATTGTATCCCTTGTATGAGAAGAGGAATAAAGACGCTATATGTATCAATAAGAAGCTCGGAATTTGTTGCGGTATGTACTGGTGAGAGGATCGACCATATTCTTAAGGTTATTTTGAAAAGTTTAGACACATCGTCGTCATTGATAACGGAATCATAGGTAATTCGAGCTTGCTGGATGAGTCGATCAATATCCTGGCGAAGTGGAGATTCGGTACCAACTTCCTTTGACTTTTCTTTGATCTCATCCATCTTGTTACTGGCAGACTCAAAGAAGTCTGGGTCCGTAAGCAGTTTTTGAATAGACGCAGCAACCTCACTCATCATGTTTTCAAACTCGGGGTCCTTCTGAGAGTGTTCCATAACTTTGTTAAGATCGACCTCCATTTTTCCCCAAGATTCCTTGTCGCCAAATGAGCTAAGAAGAGACCACCCATTTTTCACTGCACGGTCAAGGTCTTTATTCGTATCGACGTCATCTTGGAGAGTGCTGATGGTTTCATCGGCGGCACGAGAATAGAGCTTGGCGTATCTTTGAATTAAAAGGCCAATTGTTGAGACAGAGTCAGAGTAATCATTCCTCTTTCGGAGTTTTGTAACTGCAGCTTTGAGCCGGAACAATAGTGTATCCTTTTGATCACCAGTCACATTTTCCTTCAGACTAGCTCTAGCCTCTTTGCCGGTCTCTTTAAGTCCATTGGCAACCACTTCACCAATTTCAGCGGCTCCTGAACCAAGATTCTCAGCAGTGGGGGGTGGGCCTTGCTCACTACCAGGGTTTTTTATATTCTCGCTGTCTTCAGGAGACGGTTCAATCTGTTTGGCAGCGTCTTCTGCTACGTTGGAAAGAGTATTGGCTGTGTCTGCGAAGACTTGACGTCCAATTGTGTTGAGATCCTGTAGGAATAAACGGAAATCAGAGTTTGTCAATAGTAGACTCCCAACGGTCCTGATGCTTTCGTATGCTATAGATTGTGAACCACTGTTTCTTAGATTAGATTATGGAACTGACCTGCTGAAGCGTCTGCCTTGGCCCTTGTTGTGCTAGCAGTCCGAACTATATCTCCTGCATCAATTGAGACTCTTGCATGCGTGAAGCACCAGATGAAGTCTTGGATTTGATCGCGGTCGTTCTTATTCCTTAGCAGCTCAATGAATTGTGCAAGCCACTGCTTCGAGCACTTCAAGAGCAAGCGGCCACTATCACTTAGGCCTGGAGTTTCTGGATTTAGAACGTCCGATGCTAGCAGTGTGCGGAGGTTCATAATAACCTGCTCGGTCGATGGCATGTACCCTTTCGACAGAGCTCTAATCATCTGGTAGGAGTGCAATTTTTGATGGAGCTTCCTTTGAAGGGTCGTGTCATCCTCGTACTGCGGCAGAAGTGGCTCCGTATCAGCATCCGGCCTCGACCTTTTCCTGGATCCAAAGCATGAAGACATGGTAGCTGTAGTTGGCTATGCTGCTGGTGGGGAGGAAAGAAGGAGAAATGGAGAGTAGATTGTCCTGCTCGATACTCTGACAGCAGTACGGAATGGGGAGGAACTCTGCTAGGCTGCAAAAGAAAGACGGGGAAAGTGATAGTGGGATACGAGACCATAAGTAGGGACGGATAAGAAGGTGAGATGGGCAGGTAGGTAGCTACGTAAGGCAATGTAGGGAAGTTGCATGAGGTTCGTGCAAGATATATGCTGATGACGACAATGACCAAAGCAACCTTAACTTCCGTATAGACATCGTCAAGCTCAAGCACACACTGCCATTGGCCCTTGGGGACATTACGCAGGTGGTACATCCCCCTCCAATGGGAGACTTGAGCACGCTCGACACCTCAGGCTGCCGATCTGAATCCAAGATCTCGCCCACATTACGTCAGTGCTGCGGGCTGTACACAGGGCCGATGGGCAAGGCTGCGGTGCACTAACGGAACATATATTGGCCGCGATAAGGTAGGTAATCTTCTCGTGCTTCTCCTCCGCCTGCAACAGCCCTTGTGTTTGGACGTCCTCTCTTCTAATCTGCTTCGCCGATGGAGCAACGAAAGGACGAACTGGTTCGAAGGCCGCTGTATGGTATGCGTACCCTCAATCCATGTGCTTTCCTTTTTACTTGCTCATATACACTGCATCGTCAGCAACACTTGCTAATCAGAGTCACAAAAGTCTATGATCTACCCCAAGACATCCTCTCGACATTACAAAGGAAACCCGACACTGCCTCAGAGCTAGGCGATCCTACCTTCGGTGCAGACGCATTCACCGAGACCGCCCCGAAGGATCTTGCCCAAAGTGGGAATTCTGTAGGATCAAAAGCATGCTCGTTATGCAATGTTGCATTTTACACTGTTGAGGATCAGCGGAGCCATATCCGATCTGATCTCCACGGTTATAATTTAAAACAAAAGTTACGCGGGTCACAGCCAGTTTCCGAGGCTGATTTCGAGAAGCTCGTCGGCGGTGAGCATCATATCCTTGATGCATGTTGCATCGACTAATGCTGTCCAGATCTCGACGAGAGTCTGTCGGGCTCGAATTCTTCAGAGTCAGAAGAAGAGGAGAACGCTAACCGCAAGGGAACAACCCTGAGCACACTGCTCAAAAAGCAAGCAACGCTTGCTCGGGCCAATTCGCCTGGCGACGATGGCTATCCTTCCAGAATAAGAAAACCTACCTCAGGCAAGGCGCCTTTGTTGTGGTTCACAACACCTATATTACCCTCAAATATATACCTTGGGATATATCGAGCGATTTTTACGAACAGTGAGCAAGAAAATGATCCAGGAATACTGGACACACTTCGCAAAAAGCAACTATCACCACAATACATGCCCAAGCTTCAAGATACTAGCGATGGCGTACTCCTACCGGCCGAGTACAAAGGCCCTCACATGTTCTTATGTATGGTCGGAGGAGGGCATTTTGCTGCCATGGTGGTCTCATTGCCACCGAAACAGACGAAGTCATCTGCAACTGGGCCTCTCGCCCGCGAAGCTACCGTGCTTGCACATAAAACCTTTCACCGTTACACAACTCGTCGAAAGCAGGGTGGTTCTCAATCATCTAATGACTCTGCAAAAGGCGCTGCGCATTCCGCTGGTGCAAGTTTGAGACGGGGCATGGAAATTGCACTGACGGAAGAGGTTCGCCTTCTGCTTTCAGACTGGAAAGTTATGATTGACTCATCAGAGCTCCTCTTTATCCGTGCAACCGGCATCACGAACCGGCGAACTCTGTTCGGGCCATATGAGGGTCAAGTATTGCGGCAGAATGATCCTCGAGTACGTGGGTTTCCCTTCAGTACGCGCCGTGCGACACAGAAAGAACTCATGCGCTCTTTTGTGGAGCTCACCAGGGTCAAGGTCCAAGAAATAGATGAGGCAGCGATTTCTGCTGCAGCTGCCACAATAGACTCTGCAAAGCAGGCTGCTCTTTCCAAAGTAACTAAGCAACCTGCAATCCCACCAGCTCCCAAGCGCTCCGAAGCAGATGAAACTGCACTTCTCCACACCACTCAGATCCAAGCTCTCATAAGACGCTCCAAACTCCCGGCTCTCCTATCATACCTAAAGTCTAATGATATATCTTCCGATTTTCGATTCTACCCTCTTACTTCACAGCAAAACCACCATACGCCGACAGCACTTCATTTGGCAGCGAGCCTGAATTTGCCAGCTCTGATAAATGGATTACTGTTAAAAGGAGGAGCGAACCCGGAGATTCTAAACGGGGATGGGAAGCCCCCATTTGACCTCGCCGGTGACCGCCCAACGCGCGATGCCTTCCGTGTCTCGCGGTCAACCCTCGGGCAAGATGCCTGGAATTGGGAGACGGCTCGCATTCCGTCTGCACTTACACAGGCCGAGGCGGATAAAAGAAATGCAAGAGAGAAGGAGGAAGCAAAGAAGCAGGAAGACGAAAGACGAAAAGCTGAAGCCGAGAGATTAAAGGAGGAAGGTCCTAAAGTCGTTGACGGGCTCGCGCTGGGGAAGGCTGCAGGAAGAGGGAGGGCGCTAGCGCTGGGCGCTGTGCAGAAGACAGCTCAAGAAAAGAGGGAGGAAGAGAGTAGGGGATTAGCACCGGAAATGAGAGTGAGGCTGGAGAGAGAGCGCAGAGCCAGAGCAGCAGAAGAGAGGATCAAGAAGATGCACGGCGCATCGTGACTGGCGTCGATGGATAATGGATAGTGAAGCAATTGGTGCTGATTGCTGATAGACTTTGTCCTATTAGTGCCCGGGCGTGAGGCTGCAGAATAGCTAGAATCCACGGGGCCCATGGACAGGAGGATTCCATCATCGCGGCGTGACCTTTCGTGCACGGGATTCTCTTTCCTAAATTCCTCAAAGGCGGGGTGCGGGACCTTGTGCTTGGCGGAGGGCCCCGCCCCGCCCGACGCGGGGCGGGCTGGCGGGGTAGGTGCGCTTACTCTCGGCTCCGACGGTCCTCTCCTCTGTTCCGCGCTCCTGTGCCTGCGACTGCGTGTCTTGAATCTAGATCTCGAATCTTGAACATATAATCCAAGAGGCTCTCGAGCTTCCACCATAGAAGGCTTCCTCTTACCATCTCTCAATACGCTTCTCTAATGTCAATGCGTCCTGTGCCGTCTTCACGGGCACTCGCCCGAGCCATCATCACCTCTCACCATCGCACTCTACACAGCTCGACTACTCCACCGCCTGCATCTACCCCAATCACGTCTGTCCTCATTGCCAATCGTGGAGAAATTGCACTTCGGGTTGGTCGAACTGCGTCAATACTAGGTGTCCGCTGTACCACCATTTATACTGACCCTGACGCACATTCACAACATGCGCTCAGCAGTCCATTCTCTGTGAACCTTGGCGCACCGAACGCTTACCTTGACGGCGAGCGTATCATAGCAGTGGCCAAGCAGCAGGGCTGTCAGGCATTACATCCCGGTTATGGTTTCCTGAGTGAGAACTCAGCCTTTGCCAAACGCTGTATAGAGGAAGGGCTTGTGTTTATCGGCCCTCCATGGAAGGCCATTGAGGCCATGGGGAACAAGAGTCGAAGTAAGGATATCATGATAGAAGCGGGAGTTCCGTGTATACCAGGCTACCATGGCGCAAATCAAGACCCAGAGCACTTACTCGCCGAATCGAGAAAGATTGGATTTCCTGTACTAGTGAAAGCTGTAAGGGGAGGTGGTGGGAAGGGAATGAGGATTGTTCAGAATGAGGATGAATTCCTCGATAGGCTAGAGAGTGCCAAGAGCGAGGGAAGAAACTCTTTCGGGGATGATGAGATGCTGGTCGAAAAATATATTACAACGCCGAGACATATCGAGGTGCAGGTGTTCGCTGATAAACATGGCAATGCCGTCGCCTTAGGAGAACGGGATTGTAGTCTACAACGCCGACATCAGAAGATCTTGGAGGAAGCACCAGCTCCCAACATAGCAGAATATATTAGACAGGATTTGTGGGAGAAGGCAAGGGCAGCGGCGTTGGCAGTAGGCTATGAGGGTGCTGGTACTGTTGAGTGTAAGTTGGGCGCCTCTATTGTGTTGTGATATTTGAGAGCTAAGTTAATTTAGTTATATTCGACAACGACACCAATGAGTTCTTCTTCATGGAGATGAACACCCGGCTTCAAGTTGAACATCCGGTCACCGAAGAGATTACTGGTGAGGATTTGGTCTCATGGCAATTCAAAGTTGCGGCAGGAGAGCATCTGCCTTTAAACCAGCAACAAATTGTCCAGCGGATCTCTGAACGTGGGTGTGCTATTGAAGCTCGCATTTATGCTGAAAACCCTAATCAGGACTTTATGCCTGATTCGGGAAAACTGATTCACCTCAGAACTCCCAAGGTCTCTGAGAGCGTACGTATCGACGCCGGCTTTGTCGAGGGTGACACTATTTCCTCCGCATATGATGGGATGATTGCAAAGCTCATCGTCAGTGGTCCAACGCGTGAAGTGGCAATTCGCAAGATGTATACTGCATTGCAGGATTATGAGGTTGTTGGTCTGAGCACGAATATTGAGTTTCTTAAAAAGATATGTCAAAGTCCAGCATTCATAAAAGGCGATGTTGAGACGGGTTATATACAAAAGTACCATGATGAGCTTTTTTCAAAAGAAGCAACTGAGAATGAGTCGTATGCGCAGGCAGCTTTGTCTCTGTTGATGAAAGAGTTGACAACGAAGATTGGTCTGTTCAACTCTGGACCACACGGACAGGCCACAGGCTTTGAATCTACGAACCCCAGACAATTTCACTTCTTCCAGTCTGTTGGTCCACCCATAGACACTGTCACAGTTTCAATCGATCAAACGGGTCAGAATATTTTTGACATTGTGGTCACAGGCAGTGGCATCGAGGAAACATATGCCAATGTTCTGTGCGAAGCTAAATATTCCTCAATAACCTCTTTCTTTCCACACACTCGCATCCAAAGCACGCTCATCGCCGATGGAAATAAGCTTACGCTGTTTCAGCGGGGGAAGCAGATACAGCTAAATCTTGCAATTCCACCATGGTATGAGAAAGCGCTCGGCATTAAAGATGTAACAAACAGTGTGCTAGCACCTATGCCTTGCAAGGTCTTGCGGAACGAGGTCAATGAAGGTGACGAAGTCGAGAAGGATCAAGCTTTAGTTGTGTAAGCTACTCTGTATTCACGACGCTAGAGATACCTGCTAATCTTGGACACCTTCAGCATTGAGAGTATGAAGATGGAGACAATAATCCGTTCACCACAGAAAGGTACCGTGGCGAAGCTAGTTCACAACGCTGGTGTAAGTTATTGATCACACCTGGATAGTGCTCTTCTGATCTTTTCATAGGATATGTGCAAAGCCGGTACTGTATTAGTACTGTTTAAAGAAGTAAGTGTTCGCACTCTGCCTACACTCATGAATGCAGTGACGGCTTGGAACTGATATCATGTAGTATGACGCGGAATCCAGACCTACAAACTGACGATATAGCGGAAACATCTCACACAACCAACCCAACATTACACAAGGCGTCTTCTAACACTGCAATTTAAAAGCGTATGATTGTAGCTGTACAGAGACTCGTCCAACTGAGTACTCTTACTACCAGTCGTGCTTTTCTGTTGATGGAAGTGTCAAGATGTAGTAGTGCTAGCATGTATCAGGACTAGGGCTGTAGACGAATTAATGAATGGGAATAGAGAATGTGAAAGGGCAAATTAGCAGTGTTGCAGTACTTTTACAAAGTAGATAAATGGATATTTTTATACTAAACTAGTAATCTATATGATCGTTTCTCGCAATTGGAGGCTCTAGTTTGAGAACTAAATACTAATGTTATTTGTAGGCTAAATCCTCGTTTCTATTATGTCAATTTCTATCAAAAGGTATGTGCATCGCAAACCTTTTGTTGTGTATTTAATAGTGTTTACACTTTAATTTAAGCATAGCTAGTATAGTATAGTGATCTATCAATTCGCACACATCGTGATCATAACTATACGCCCGATTCTATAACTGACCAGAGCGAGCCGCATTGAAGTATACAGCCAAGTCATAGCAAATCTAACGCCATAATAATGCAACTTTTGGCCAGTCCCTAATGCATAGCTCAGTAAAAGCGCCTAAAAAATGCTGTTCCCGCTTGCTAATGCAAAGAGATGTAAAAGGCCCATCCAAAAATAAATCTAACAACTTTTCGCCCCGGGGAAAAGACATCTGTGAAAGTTAAACCCCCTTATAACATGTATAGTTAACCAGTAATAGCCACGCATCTGAAAGTTGGTGTGCTATGTATTAATTGTTCAGCGGCGATCGATATCTTTCCCTTTGGATTCTTTATCATTTTGTTCGATAATCTCCCCTCGGTCTTTCGCAAATAGAAGAGTGAGTTGAGATTTTGATTGATTGATCGCTGGAATGTCCGCTCCTGGCTGTACTTGCCGTTGGAACAAGGCAGGTGTAGCTCCGACAGGGTGAATTGGACGCTTTGCAAACAGGTCGCTTTTCGACATGTTTTCTTCCTCCTCTGGCTTACTCTGGTCATTTACAGTCTCTGTTTCTGGCATATTATGAAGAGGTCCTCGTCCTATTGTAGCACTGCGTGTTGGCGTTCGGCCAACAAAACTCTGTTGATCAGTGCTTTTCTTAGGATGGTGAGCATCAGTTAGGTACTCTACGGTCTTATTACTGTTACGCGTTGATGATTCGAGCGCCTGTTCTTTTCCTACCAAGCGTAGTTCCGCCTTCAAGGGTTTTGGTTGCGGAGCCTCTCTTTTGGATTCCTTCAATTTCTGGCTAGTTTCCGCTAGTAACGCTGCTTGCAATGCAATCTCTTGCCTTCTTTTTTCGAAGTCAACATCCGGTAATAGCTTGGACGGGCCTGCCTCGTCGAGCAGGCCTGGTCGTTGACCAGCGACAGCTGTGAATTCTTGTATCGTGCTTGTTTTGGGGAGTGTAACCCATCCCGAGGAGCTTCTAGAGGGTCCGCTCTTAGTAGGAAGGTTCTTGTCTGTCCCGGCATTCTTGTTGCGTTCTGGTGACGGGGAGAAGTTTTCGGAGAATTTTGACTGATTTTGCATTCCGAGATTTTTTTCTTTCTCGTTGGCTCCTTGCACTCGCGATGGCAGCTTATTCTTGCTGTTAACCGTTCCAGCTTGGACAGTCTCCTGCGCTCTGGCACCAACATCACAGCTGGTTAGAGACTGCAGGGTCGGCCTTCGAGCCATACTTGGCCTTCTCTGCTGGCGAATGTTCCTTGCAACGACTCCATGTACTTTCATCTTGGAAGACTTTGATGTATCGCTCTCCCCCCTCTGCTTCAATATCTGCAACTCCGGTGTGTGCACTTCAGCTACAACGTGTGAGCCTCCACCGGCGGTAGACGCCGAATCAGCTGCAGATTCATCTTCAGAGCTGTGTGGCGAAATGAACCGAGCTGTTGGTGGAGGTCCTGTTGTCGATGGTCGTGTCGTCTTTTTTAGAATCGATGGAGGCATGCCAGCCAGTTGATTTGAAATATCTGAGTGGTGTCGCGGTTCAAGCGATTCATTCTCGGTTTTAGAATGTACAACGGTCGTACTCGCAGCACCAGTGCCCTCGCGGACGTGTGTGATCTATAAACTATGTCTTAGCATATACCAAATTAAGTGTGTTCAATGACCTATACCGATCGTCTGCCTGGCTCGTAGCGATTGGGCGGACCTCGCAACGGCACGAAACTCTGTCCATCAGATATCTCAGTGAAGAGCCTTGCAACTGTTGCGCCTTTCATACCGCGTTTACGACTCCCCCATATCCTCCACCATAGGTTTTCTAGGCGTTCTGCGGTGGGGTCGAGCAGTCTTCTCTTCGTGGTCGTGTAGACTACGTATTGATCAGTCAGGTCTTTAGAACAAGTCACCATGGCTTCTCTACCTTTCCAGAACTTGGCGATCTCATCCTCAGTGAGCGGATCCTTGGCTTTCCTTTCAATAAGGTCGTCGGATAACCCTGGAGAGTTAACCACAATGCCTTTAGGCAAGATCTGAGACATCCTTGCAGGCCTTTCAAAATACGACTTGGGACTGGTAGGAGATATCTGAGGCAAGCAAGACTTCGCCCACCCCGAAGACGCTGGCGTCAGCAGGGCGAGCTACTTGCTGTTAAGGAGCTTGAGACTTTGATTGCATCTGTGTTGACGTTGGCGCAAAACACTGCTCTACCTTAGGCACTGGATGCTGTATACAGGGCAGGAGGCTGTCGCAGTATTGTGAGCGCTGGCAAGGTGTTCCAAGTGTTGGGGGAAATGGCGGGTGCTGTGCGAGGATGAACAACGGTAGAGGGGACGGGGAAACAGAGGAGCACACGAGATTTGTAGAGGTGGAAAGTTGGATTTGGGATTTGGGGTTTGGGATTTGGGATTTGGGAGGGTTTTAGGTTTGGGCGGCGGGAATAAAGGTGCTGTGAGGGTAGAAATGAATTACAGTCTGCTTTCGGGAGGTACATACCTACCTAAGGAAGGCACGATAGACACCTAGGTCGGCACCAACCTGATGCTATGTCTTCCGCAGTGGGTTGTGGGTTGTGGGTTGGATAGAGCCTTAGAGGCCCCTTAGGTACCTGCCGGCCTGGCTCTGCGAGCCCTACCTTGGCTCCGCAGGTCGCTGGCTGGCATTTAACGGCCGCGATGGAGAGATGGAGAGATGGAGAGACGGAGAGGTGGAGGAGCGTCTCCAAGTATCGTGGATCCGCGATGCACTCGCTGTATTGTAGTGTATTGTATTGTATTGTATTGTATTGCACATTCCGGACAGCCGGCGGAACAAGGAGTCCGAGGGAGGCAGTCACAACAGTCATGTCGCAGAGGGAGGGTTCGCACCGACCAGACGGAGGAATCGGCGCGTCGACGCATCGACGAAAGGGCACGCAGGAAGAAGAGGTCGCAGAAGCGCCCAGAATGCGGAATGAGATGAGAGGGTAAGCAGAGGTCGTGCATACCTGAAATATACGGACTGTACGGACTGTACGGACCTGTCGATGGCCTCGATGGAGGAGGAAGTGGGATGGATGGGACAGGGAATACGGCCAGTAGCTAGATACCTGAGCACTCGCTGCTCGCTACAAGAGTGCTCGTTCTGCGACGAAGACGGCGTTGTAGCCTTGGCATATCGTATATTATATATATTATATTATATATTATAATTATATTATATCCATACTGCATTCCTGCCACATCCTGCCAGCCACATGGTTGTTGTGCTGTAAAGGCATCGCCGGCAGGTGGCAGACTACTACAGACTACTACAGGTCAGGTCAGGACAGTAAAGTAAAGTAAAGTAAAGTAAAGTACAGTAAAGTAAAGTACAGTAAAGTAAAGTACAGGACAGTAAAGTACAGTACAGTTACAGTACGGGTCAGGTCCCTAAACTCGCCACACTGCGCTGCCACCGCCACTGCCGCTGCCACTGCCGCCTCCCAGCGGTCCCGGTGCCCACAGAACACCACGCTGTGGAGTGTCGCTAGGGTCGCTAAGGTCGCTAAGGTCGCTAGAATCGTAAGGTCACTCACTAATCGTAAGGTCACTCAGGTCACTCAGGTCGCTCAGGTCGCTAAGGTCACCAAGTTGGCTGCCTAGGTACCTAAGGTTTACGTACCTAGGCAATATGCAGCTGCACTGTGGATCGCTAAGGTAAGTTAGCTGCTGTACTGTACTTTACTTTACTTTACCCTACTGCAACTACACCACTCACACTACCTATCTAGCTTCTGCTCGAGAATAATAAAACGAGAGGCATCCCATTCCGTACCATACCATACCATACCATACCGGACAGACGAGTCTACAGGAGAATAACAGTATCTGGATGTCAGCATCGGCTCTTGCCTCGTGCGCCGTAGAGAGAGCCGTGCTGTATCTGCAACGGGAGGGCGCACTGCGGTAGGATGTGCTCTGGACTCGGGGTTCTGCTCTGCTTCTGCTGGATTGGGTCACTGGCGGAGCAGGAGCCAACAACCAGCAAGTCAACAGCCAACAGCCAATACCCTACACCGCTTCGACGGTACGACTATAGAAGGTGAGAAGGTCGGTATGCTGCGAGGCACTGTCTGTGGCACTGTCTGTGGCACTGTGGCACTCGGGCAGCCTTGACGGCACAGATGGAATCGACCCTCGGAGAAAACAAAATTGTCCAAGACATGGATTGTCCGACTGTTCTTTGAGCTGCTGACCCCTTTCCCCCTTGTTTTCGAGCAGGTCGTGTCATCTCGAGTCTCGAAATCTCCGATATTGTCTCGGGAGTGCCTTGGTGCGGCTGGCATTCGGGCGTGGTCCGGTAGAGGTCCTCTCGTGTTCCCCCCCCCCCTCCTGTCAATTCTCACGATCGGCAGGCCTTCCGGACACTACTACTGTAGCCACTGTTCTCTATGCTCGTGCCCAGTAAGGCCTGACGGAAGACAGGTCGGATGGGTGTCGGGCTCGGTATCTCCACAACCCCAGCAAGCGTACGGCATGTCTCATACAATAATGTGTAGTGAGAAGATGCAAAGCAAGCACACCTCTCGCCCATGCCCACTTCCTCTGTGGCCCCGGAAGAGGGAGCAAAGGGTCGTGTAGTATTCACCATCTATGGGAGTTAGTATCTGCAGTTCACGCACCTTGATCTGCCGTTAGTTTCGTCTTATCGTGAATCTTATTATTATTTGACCTCGAGGATTGCTCCGTTAGGATGGAAGACTTTAGCTCGAGACTGCTGCAAATATACGTGAATGGCATAATCACCCACGAGACACTTGGACAACCTGGATCCTTTCACGGATATTCGTAAGAGGGATATCTCAAAGCGTATGCCATAGGTGGGGTTTTTAGCTGCTGCGGCATATAATTATGTTTTAAGAAGCGCAAACGCAATGTAGTATGTAAACTACGCGCAAACGGCGAATGTCTAGCGTGATAGAGAGAGTGTACTTGTAACTTTTCCGAATCTTCAACGTCAAGATGCAAACTAGCTGTCCAATACAGCCGTTCATGTCACGGTGTATCCACCATCAACACGCAAATCGGCACCAGTCACATATCCTGATGCATCAGACAAGAGGAAGGTGACAGCACCCATCAAGTCTTCTGGCTCGCCCATCTTACCCTGAGGAATTAACGACGTCCACTGCCTCTTCAAATCAGGATTATCATCTAAAATCTTCTTTGTCCTGGATGATTCTGTCAGTAGCTGTGTTAGAGAAGGATATCCTCAGAACTTACAATGCCGTGAGCATATAACCAGGGCTGATGCAGTTCACTCTGATACCTGCGTGGGCCCACTCTACAGCCAAACTTGCTGCCAGATGCCTAACTGCTGCCTTAGCGGCATTGTATGGGGCTTGAGGTTGCGGTACATTGACAATACTACCGGACATGCTTCCAATACAAACGATGCTACCAGGCGATTTACGCTCGATAAGGTGTTTTGCGACAGCAATTGCAAAGAGGTATGTACCATCAACGTTGACACCCCAAAGTTTCCTTATTCGGTCGATCGGGTAGTTGATTGCTTCAAAGTTCTCGGTGAACCCAGCGGAGGTGACGAGATTGTCGATCTTCCCGTGCTTCTGGATAATTTCGGCGATTACGGCATCGACAGACTCGGGAGAGGAGACGTCGGCGTAGTGTGCAGTGACTTTGGGGAGCCTAGCCAAAAGGTCAGTGTATGAAGACATTTTTACAGGCTAGACTAACTTGACAGCTCCTGGGTTCTCTTTTTTAAAAGTTGCAACAAGCTCTTCCGCTGATCTAGCAGCTTCTTCCTCTGTAAATCGATGCATTAGCCAGACATGATTTGGCACTTGTTCAAGAGAACATACTGTTCAAGTCTACAATAGCAACATCAGCACCACTAATGACCAAGGCTTGACTCATGACCAAACCAAGTCCTCTTGCGCCACCTGTAACCACGCCAACTCTTCCTTCCAGGGAGAAGGAGGCAAGAGTCCGTTTGAAGTGTAGGCCGCCTCTACCTTGGACCGGTGTGCTTGAGGGTAGGTCCTCCTCCTCTGGATACTCGACCTGCACCGAGGAATCGGTACGAGCGAAGGATCCTTCATGCTCTGCGGAATCAGGCAGAGATGTCGAGCTTGGTGACTTCTTGTCTTGTACCCAGGCACTGACATGCAAGGGGCGTCTCACAGCTCCAGGCAATGTGCGGTAGGTTGAGGCTGAAGCTGTTGCAGGAAGTGCTCTCAGAGCTTTCGCTCCTCGGTGGAGAAATTGAGATCGGAACATTTTTTTCGATGGAAGGTTTGAGGTAGGGAGACGAAAGCTTGTCGAGAGTCGAGAGTCGACACTCGTTTAACAAAAAAAGTAAATTAATTCCCAGCCCAACAGTCACTCACGATGGAACGCAACTGGCGGTTGGCAAACCAAGTTGAAGGTGGCAATCGAAAAGAATCAATCTCTACGATTGCAAAATCTCGTAGTGGTGAGAGGTTCTGGCGTTGTGATATGCTACATCAGAGATAGATAATGTGGACATTGAGCTCAATAATGGGCGGAAAGAGCTAGCACGCATGGCAACGTCATATCTGCGATTAGAAGGAAGGGACCTCAGATGATGTGAATCTTTTTCTTCATTTGTGACGGCCAGAAGCTACAGGGCAGGCATCCTGGGTATCAGCGATGCCGGAAGCATGCTCGAACTCGTTTCCCGAACACTAAACAAGGCAGGTATCTGCTGCTGCACAGCAACAAGCTGCTGCGCTCCCAGGATAATATAAATCAGATGTCGCAGCGCCCTGCCCGCTGGTAAGGAGAGAAGGGACCCGTTCAATAACATTACCGTACGGTGACGCTGCTTCCAACAAATGGAACGTACCGTGTCAGTTACTGGCACTCGTAACTCGTAAGGCTAGTGCATCGTCATAGAGATGCCCAATTGACAATAGCGAATGTGTTATAATATCTTCAGCTCGACAGGAGTGACAGCAAAAGAGCGGCAGTTAATGTGTCTTGCCGTGCCTTGCTCTACAATACAGTACAGAGCCAGCTATAGCTATGGGGAGCCAGATAGGGGGGCGAGCTAGGTACAGTACAGGAGCCGGGCGGAGAATTAAGGTACGAGTTATCGTTAGCCCCGTACCCTGCGGAGAGCACTGCACATGCATCCCTGAAGCCCCATGGAAGGCCACGGCGTGCGCCCGGTGGCCGGTGAAGTCGCTGTATGCATGTACATATGTATGTATGTATGTATGTATATAATGTACATATATATGAGATGTGAGATATCTCCACTACTACTGTGCGGTACGGTACGGTACGGTACGGCACCGACCTTATGGTAGTGTAAGGTAGTATAGTGAGTGAGAGTGCATGGCCACTTCCGTCCGTACCTGTCTGTCGCCTCTGTTCTGGCGGCTGCTGCTAGCGAGCCCGCTCCCGGCGCCCGGCTTCCGGCTTCCGGCTTCCGGCTCCCTCGTATCTCCCCTCTTATCCATCCATCGTCATTATCCATCATCACATCATCCATCAAGTATCCATCATTATTATCATCATCCATCATCCATCATCCATCATCCATCATCCATCATCCATCATCTGAATTTCGATACTCTTTTCTACCGTCACGTTCTGGCAACAGTGGTGAGTGCCATCAACATAATGTTCACCAGTCGGTCCGTCTTGGTGGCGTGCCTAGCTGCTGCTGCACACGGCTTCCTTATCCCACCCTCATTCTCGTCGACCGATTCCGATATCATCGACGCTCTCCCATTCAAAGCAGCTCTTCAGCCAGACAGCCAGTTGCTAAGCCTTCAATGCGCTGGGTGTCCAGTTGCAAGCATCGATGCGTCGGGGGCTAAGGTCTGGCTACAAGGGATAGAAAGTGACCTACAACTCAACTTCACTATTATCCGCAATGATGTCGATACTCTGTCGTTGAACGGTGTCCAAATTTTCCCGCCTCAGGACCTATCAACCGTAATGCTTACGGCTGCTCAAATCACTTCAGAGGGCCTGAGAGACCTTCGTCTGGGGTACGAGTTAAGCATCAAGCCGGTTGCTAAATCCGAGAAAGATCAACTCGAGCTTATAGCTGTTAATCTTCAGATCGTTGAGATCGACGATCAATTCGTTAATGGTCTGGACAATGTTGAATTAAAGCTACTTAAGACACCCATCGGGAAACTGATGATTGGGAACCTTGGAACCGAGCCAACAGCGAACCCAGTAGTCAATCCTAGCGATAGTGGCAAGGAATGTTCTACTCTCATTTGCAAGTGGAGGGCCATTGTTGCTAGTAGTCTCTCCCAACTAAAGCCAACGAAGGGCAAAGGCTGTGGCTCCAAGATGCACCCTGATAAAGCTAGTCACGTTGGTGGCCGCCCTCATAGACATCATGGTTCTCGTCCTAACCACGGGGCCTACAACCGGCACAGCCGTCACAACATCGCCAGGTTCTTCCATACTCTAAAAATTGTTGCCGTACATATATTCGTCCCGGTATTCATCGGCGTTGCGATGGGTATGACTGCTAGTTTGATTGGCATGCTTCTTGGACACCTCGTAATTTTCTTGTGGCGCACTCTCTATCGCCGCGGCCAAAACCCGGCTTATACCAAGGTTCAACAAGAGGAGACATCCGTTCAGGAGACTGCCCCTGACGATGAAAAGGAGTCAGCTGCTGACCATCGAGGCCCACCTCCTGGTTATGAGGATGTCGTCGCAGAGCATGTAGAGAGCCGTGAGGTATGAATATAAGATGTATGGTTTATATTTGAAAATCTTGGGGCCACACTGGAAATTATATGGGGATCGAACTAAGAGGATAGTACGGCGGGTCAACGTTACTGGTGAAATGGGGAGTTCTGATTTGGTAGTGCGCATGCTTAATCTATTTAATATATCAACTATAGTGTCACATGCAATATATTTTGTTGACAAGATATATATTTTAGCCCATGATACTTGCCTTGATGAGATCGCTTTATACAAAATCTCTAAATTTGGAGGAAGTATTAGTCTCTTCTTGGATAGGTTAATCAGGGCAAAGTGTATTTCATTCTTCATACAAAGTTCTAGGGTATCATGCAAAGGCTAGCCACAAGTAGAGACAATGGGACGCCAAGATGTACATCAAGGGAGTATAACCATATTTGTGGTTATGAGGCCCCCGGTCTGGGACTGCTTGCTGCACTCCCACCTCCTCGTTTCATCAACCCTGCAAAGAAAGACGCCAGTGCCTCATTCTGCGATTTTCCTTCTGGAGATGTTACTACAGATGTTTCTGGTTCCGGGGTTTGATGGCTCTGTCTGTCCTATAGTAGTGTTAGTTTCTCAAATACAGACAACTAATCATAATGTAAGTTGAAGATACCTTGAGTCTTTGCAGCATGTCGTCAGCATCAACTTGAATTCCTCCCATGTTGAACTGTACAGGTCCAATATGCTCGTTGACGCGGCCTTCCTCGATGACCCCGCTATCCTCAATTGACTCTGTTTCTGGCTGGAATGTGTTATGGCCAGAGGATCCTCGCCGTCGATCAGGTCTAGACTGCTCGCCTCCATGTCTAATACGCTCCAAAACCTCAAGTTGGGCACCTAGAAAAGTCTGTGAATCTAGGCTTTTGATTTCTAACCCTTCGTCGTTCACCTCAGTGCTCGGTACAGAGACAGATCGGACCCCAGGGTCCTTTATTGTCTCCTCGTATACTGCCAAAGCACTAACTATCTCATCATTCACGTGCCTATGCTCGCCGACTCGGCTTTGCTTATTCATATTACTAGGTCCATTGCTGAGGTCACCTGGCTGGGATATCAAAAATTCTTCGATATCAACAGACCAACCTTGGTTAACTCCTTCTACATCAAAGCCTTCCCGAAGCACTCGGATTTTGCCCCAGGAGTCCCAATTCGGTGGGACAAGAACTTTGTCTCGATCTATAACATTGTGCTTTAATGGCTGCTTCTCAAGTAATGATTGTATGCCAAGCGATGAGTGTATAAGCGTCTGAAGTGGACTCGCTACCGATGGAATAGTGTATATTAGGGAGGCACCATCTGTTAGGCAGCGTTAGCCAACTTATCGTTTGCAACCTGTTGCACTAAGTCTCACTTACGCTTCAATAGCACAGTCCTCAAAAATTGTAAAACGAAGTCAAACTCCTCCTCCTTCCAAGCTCGCTCTCGTTCGAGTGTTTCCATTTGGTCGGACTATGAACAAGACTCAGCGGAGAAAGCTGGTGGGGTGTGATAAGAGTCAAGCTTACATTTTGACAGACAACGCATAGCGGCAGTCCCAGTGCCTCCTCCCACTCTCCAGGCCCCAGAGGTAAACTGACATCACCGTCTATTGGAATAGCATTGCCACTCCCATCTAGGCTTGTTGTGCCTCTACCTCTGTCTCGCCAACTAATCATTACTTCCTCCATTTTTGCTTTGGTGTCCCTGTCCAACGATACTAGCAGTGTCCGAAGAAGTCTAATCCAGTTTCGTAACTGCCTTATCCAATTCCAAGGCTCGGACCAGTCAAGCAATATGACAATTAGTGTATTTTCAATAGTACTAGGTGTGAGAAGAGGTTGTAGCAAAGGCGTAAATGAGGGAGAAGGGTCGGCGAGGAGGTATAACGAAAGGCGCGCAAGTATATCTACTCATATCAGTGATAGTTCAAATATATTCTGAATTGGCAAAAGCAAATACCTTCGTGATCAGCGTCCAAGACTTCATGGTATGTATAACCAAGAGCAAAAGAATTCGCTATGGGTGGTTGTTTGCTCCCGTGGCGGTCTTGTGATCTTTTAATCGATACCTCAGAAGATAGAGCTTCTAGGAATTCTTTCTGTGAATCAGATGAACCTCCTGCTAAAAATATTAGAAGAAGCCTATCTTATAAGGGGTTATAGACGTGCCTAAAACAAGAACACTCTTTTCTGGTAAACGTTTCCCACTAGCTACTCCATCCAGCATAGATGACCACATATCTTTCTTCGCGCTATCACCACTCTTAGTTCGATCGTGATCGCTAGAAGTAGAAACCTGCGTATATGTCGACATTCTGTTGTTTGAGATTGCCATGATGGCAGAGCGTTGTGTGAGGAGAGCGGGAGATTCGTGGTTGGGTGCAAGATGAAGAATGGCCGTATCTACCCCTGGATTTCGACTGTACTCCTAGCATTATTGATTAATGAAGCATAGGGAACGGCAGTATTATGGTGAAATATATCGACGATCTTACAGCTTCTCTTGTGCTCCATTCGATTGTTGATTATACCTTCAGTACTGAACAGCATCTCCACGGAGGAGTTAACGCGTTTCGCTACGAAGCTAGAGGCGGGAAGGTCCCGCCTGGATGAAAGCTAGGTCCTTGATTTTCGCAGCCTTGCAGACGAAACAACCACCACAGCCCATTGTGAGTTTCCCATCTAACCCTACACGCTGTATAAGCCATGAACAACATCCGCCAGATTCAAGAGCTGAATAGGCGGGAGCTAGATAATGGCGTGTAAGTTCAACAATGATCTATTAGAGCACTTATGACTTCAATATTCTCATCGCCATGCTAACAAGCCTTGTTTGTTAGATCTCCTGATGCATCATGGCATGCAGACTATCGCGATACAGCGTACATATACATTGGCGGGTTGCCTTTTGAACTCTCTGAGGGTGACATCATTACAATATTCTCACAATTCGGTGAGCCTACGTATCTTAACCTTGTTCGCGACAAGGAGACTGGCAAGTCAAAAGGTTTCGCATTTCTCAAATATGAAGACCAGAGAAGTACGGACTTAGCAGTGGACAATCTTGGTGGAATAAACATTATGGGTAGGATGTTGAGAGTAGACCATACCAGATACAAAAAGAAGGACGACGAAGTAGAGGCAGAACAAGATGCTAAGGACTCGAGCGCCACAATAAGGACAATCGAAGATGATGGAGGAAGAATTGCAGAGCGAAATGGTGAAAGTGAGGAGGATTTGAACAGGCCAATGTTAAGGGAAGAGCGCGAGCTGGTAGCTCTAATGAGGGAGCATGATGATGATGACCCGATGAAGGCATTCTTAATCCAGGAAAAGAAAGATGAGGTTACAGCAGCTCTAGCACAGCATAAAGTAGAAATCCACCGACCAAATGATCGTAAGAAGAGGCATCATCACCACCGCCCTCATCGGTCAAGTCGGCAAGAAGATCATTCCGAGAGGAAAAGCCATTCCCATAGAGACTATAGAGAGCGTACCAGACGCCGATCACTCTCAAGGGATCTATCTACGAAGATGGATAGAGATCTAGATGATACAGGCGATCGTCGGAGGCACAGTTCTAAGCACGAGGAGGGATTATGATTACTCACAGGCATGGTCTTAAATGCATCTGCACCGCTTTCAACTTGCTTTTTGATAACGTCAGTAATCGAGAATAAGATTTTTAGAAAGACTTGACCCTTGGCGTCAAGACTCATCTTGGTTTAGTCAACATATAAGACTAGCGGTTTGGTATTAGATATTTATGGTCAACATGTAAGATCTAGCCCTTGGCTTTCTTTGCCCATTCCGCCTTTAAACTTTACACAGAGACTGACGATCTAGATCCCTTGCCAGATAGTGGTACTCGTTCTTCGAAAACCAGCTTCAGCTAGCTCCCAGGTACCTTTTCCAGCCATCTCGGACACAATAGCGCTTACCATCCTCTCCCTCTGCAATAATGAACTTCTCCCATCGTCCATCTCTTCCAGCTCCAATTACGATGAGACTGTGATCGGTGGTCCATCCAATTATGCCTTTCTGTGGTCTGACCATCCCGCCTGCTGCTGCCTCTAAAGCTGATGGCACCCCAGCTGGAGACTCATCTCCAATCTCGAAATGTGCAGAGGCGAAAGAGTAGATATCTGAGAATACACGGGGAAGCAAAGGAATCTTCCCCAATATCCCCCATTTCTGGCTTCCATTATCTTCGCCGAGTGGAGCCCCTCCATTCCCCAATGACGTTAACCGCCTACCAGCGTTATTCACATCTGATCTTTCTGGTTTCGATGGGTGTGGTATGTCAAAGACGTGCAATGTTGATTTGTCCGAGGTCACAGCCAGTAATTGGCTCGACGGCGATATTGCTAGTGAAAATATTGAAGCATGATCTACTCCTCGTCTGAGTTCTGCAATTCGAGCACAATTACTTGTGGCATATACTCGTATCAGTGTCCCCTATAATGTTATTTTTGGCCTCGTTATTCATAGATATCTACGATATACATACTGTTTCACTAGCAGTCGCCATGATGGCACCGTCATGACTTATCTCAATAGCTCTTAGGGATGATGCGTGTGCTGGTACGATAGTCACATTGCCTGTCGTGGTCTCAACAAGCTGAACTTGTCCGGGAGTACGCCCTGGGAAAGCCAAAAGTTTGGAAGATAAGCAGCAGAGTCCCAGCGGGTTGTCGGCAGTCTCGGAAATGGAGACTTTCTCAGGTGGAGAAGAAAATACGTAGACATGTACACTATTCTGAAGTACAACGACTATCCGATTTCTAGACAGCCTGACTTGTCGAACTGCTGTTCGAAATTCGAGCGTTATGACGGCCTTTTGCTTCGCATCATCCCATACGATCACCTATGAATATTTAGCTTGCATGTCATATAGTTGACTGAACTATTATAACTTTATTTTCAGACCACTTCGGTTGCTTCCCTCCTCCAACTATGGCAATATAGTTTGCTCTACCTAGCATCTCAACGGCACCCACTCCAGCGTTAAAGTCTATGTTATTATAATCAGCATGTACTCAGGAATGTGCCATAGAGGTTCCATACCTCTTGAAACTCTTAGTTGACATGGATCAGAGTTGTATACTGGTACACATAAGTTAGTGGCAAATAGATAAGGTATACTTCATCAACAAGACCTACTGCAAAATCCAGAGTCAAGGCCGACGGCAAAGCACGTGCTATCTTGATTGAAATTCGCAGACAACGCGATAGGATTCTCGATACTCTCGATAGCTGGCCTTGTATTCATGTTGAAAAGCTGCGAGGTATGAAGGTAGTATATGTATGAGAGAGGTCCAATGATGCCGTATACTGGCAATAATATCTCACATGACCAGACGTTGCTGATGCCTCGTCTGACGTCCTTTGCCGTGACAGCCTCGTCAGTCTGCAATTCAACGACCGCCGGGATGATTGCGTAGCGCGAAGCGCTTGGATAAGCTAGCAGACAGTCGTCCAGTTTGTTTGCCTGAGGTACTTATATATTTCAAGATGTTGAAGGGGCCTTAAATATAATCGAATATAGATGCTGACATTCTTGTCCTTGGAGTGTCATTGAGTCTCCAGATCTGCTAATATGCTGAAAGTACAGGATCAACCTGGCTGATGCGGTAGTTCATGATTGATTGGTCTTCAGCCTTGTCGGCGTGTAGAGTAGAGAGCCGTATTCGGGAAGGCGTGGTCCGACCCCGTGCATCGTGGAGCTAAATTTCGCTACCCCTAAGTACCTTAACATTTCGTGTTCGCGACCTCAATTCAATATATCTCTCCATCCACGACTTGAACGCATCACCTCTCGTACTATTGCACTCACGCAGCATTGCCACCATCAAGCGCGCTCCTCCTGTTTGAAGCGTCTTACGGTCATGTCTTCCCCATTGAGCGCAGTGAGTAATCCTCCGATAGATCCTCTTCATAACCCCTTTCGGACCTTCTGACCTAAGCTCTGCGTGGTAGTACCATGCCGGCGTAGGAATCCTCATCAATTCGACATTCACAGCTCGTGGTACTGATTTATCGATGCTTTAGATCAAGATTCGCCGGAAGAAGAATGTCAAGAAGGGTATCCAGTTTTGCTTGATGGTTTGTGGTGCTTCAGGAACTGGTATGATCCACTTGGGTTATTTCATCATGTTAACAATGAAAACTGAAAACCCCCAACAGGTCGAACTACATTCGTGAACACTCTTTGCGGCAAGAAAGTGCTTTCTGGTAAGGATGCTGATGATGCAACAAACGCACACCTCGAGGAAGGCGTCAGAATCAAGCCAATCACCGTCGGTAAGTCTTGACGTCTCTAAATGAAGCTGCCATATGCAGTGGTGGCTAATCGCACATACATATGTAGAGTTAGAACTCGACGAAGAAGGAACGCGCATTTCTCTGACCATCGTTGATACCCCCGGGTTCGGTGATCAGATTGATAACGAAGCAAGGTCAGTCATTCCTAAGCTGTATAGGTACGAAACACTATGACTGACGTGGTCTATTAAAGCTTCGGAGAGATTGTTGGCTATCTAGAGAGACAATACGACGACATTCTTGCAGAGGAGTCTCGTATCAAACGTAACCCTCGATTCCGCGACAATCGGGTCCACGCTTTGCTTTACTTCATCACTCCTACGGGACACGGGTATGTAAACAATACTGTCTCACTCGAAACCTGAGTTAATAATGACTAGTCTACGTGAACTTGACATTGAGCTTATGAAACGGCTATCACCCAGAGTCAATGTCATTCCTGTCATTGGCAAAGCTGATTCGCTCACGCCTGCAGAGCTTGCCGAGTCGAAGAAGCTTGTCATGGAAGACATCGAGCACTATCGTATTCCCGTCTACAATTTCCCATATGATATCGAAGAGGATGATGAAGATACTGTTGAGGAAAATGCAGAACTACGAGGGTTGATGCCTTTTGCCATCGTAGGATCTGAAGAGGTTGTGGAAATCGGCGGCCGCAAGGTCAGAGCACGACAATACCCATGGGGAGTCGTTGAGGTGGACAATCCAAGACATTCTGATTTTCTCGCAATCCGAAGTGCTCTCTTGCATAGCCATTTAGCGGATTTGAAAGAAATCACCCATGACTTCCTCTATGAAAACTACCGTACCGAGAAACTCAGCAAGAGTGTGGAAGGTGGTGCTGGCGCGTAAGTCATGCCTTTCTAAAAGGATGTTGTCATTTACTAACCTTCCAATTCAGAGACTCATCCATGAACCCCGAGGATCTAGCATCTCAGTCGGTCCGCCTAAAGGAGGAACAACTTAGACGTGAGGAAGAGAAACTTCGAGAGATTGAAGTCAAGGTTCAGAGAGAAATCAACGAGAAAAGACAGGAACTCCTCGCTCGCGAGAGTCAGCTTAAGGAAATCGAGGCTAGGATGCATCGTGAACAGAGCGCACAGCTTGAAGCCACAAACGGTCATGTTGCCGAGGAATAATAGACAACACCATTATATCTTGTGTTTACCGGGACAATTTCTACCTTTCGAGGATAAGTATGGCGAAAGGCAGGCCTTGAGGATTCTCTTTGTGCGAGTCGGTAGAGGCACTTCTGGCTCCCAAAAGCTCTATGTATCTTTCTTATCGATTTCTAATTTGCAGACGGAAAGTTGATTGGTCAGCATTCCTTTATAGTGAACGTTGCTAATATGCCACGAGCGTCAATGATCATGTTGCTCAATATCAGAGACTTGTGTCTGTAAATTTTGTATAGTCATGATACCTGGACTACTACTTGATAATAAACAGACGTGAAGAAACTGCAAGTTTACTTTCAAAGCTCCAGAAAATTTGATTCAACATTTAGAAAAAGCACTTCTACTAATAGGCCAATTTCCAAGTAATCAAGTAAAATCTGGCATGATATAACTATCGTATTTTAATTCTGCCCTCGGAGCTACTCGGTGAGTTTGCATACCTTACATGTTCAATTTGCATTTGATCTCGAAGTCGCTAGGAGGTAGTGGTGGGTATTTGTGTCCCGCCGTGCCTGCCGTGCCTGCCTGACGTGACATAAAAAGATTAAGCGAGCACGCAGTGCATCATCGTAAACGGGCCTCGGACGATGACCGCCACCGAACTTATTCGATTTAATTCTACATCTTATCAACATACACATACATAATACAGACACACATCACGTTTTGGAATACCTATTCCTTTACAGTTTACTATCTTCGAGATGACCAGCACTACGAAATACACTCCTACCCCTCAGCGAGACTCGCTTGACGAGTCTGCTACTTACACCCAAGCCCCGCCGTCATACGAGGACCAACCCAGTGCTAGCCATGATCAAGATGCACTACTTGGGGGACCCAGAAGCAGCGAGGATAATATCCCAGATGACTTCAAGGTGAGGTCTTTGCATTGCTGTTTCACTTTAGACCAATCCTGACCTTCAAATAGTTCGGTGGCTCTGTCGCGGAGGCGACCATCGACATCCGCATGCAATTTGTAAGAAAGGTCTACTCTATTCTGTAAGGGCCCCGGACTATCTATGGAAATATTGATTCTAATGGTCTTCCACCAGCACTGTGCAACTCCTAGCAACAGCCGTCCTGAGCTCTATATCATTCTTCAACAGCAGTTATAAGAACTGGATTCAGACTAATCAATGGATGATGTGGACATCTGTAAGGCATCCTGAAATCCAGCTCCTAACAGCTTATGATTAACCTATGGGTTGTTTCTAGCTCTTCGGTGCCATTGGCTTCATGCTTCTAACGTTCTGGAAACGCAAATCGTACCCAACGAACCTCATTTTCCTGGCGGGATTCACCGCTCTTGAAGCCTACTCCATATCCGTCATTGTCTCCTTCTACCAGTCGCGCATTGTCCTACAAGCAGTTCTACTGACTGCAGGCCTCTTCGTTGGCCTGACTTTGTTTGCATGCCAGACCAAGTATGACTTCACCTCATGGATGCCATATTTATTCGGAGGCTTGTGGGCCCTAATCTTATTTGGATTCACGGCAGCATTTTTCCCTTATAACAGTACTGTGGAGCTGGCCTACTCTGGAATCGCTGCGCTAATTTTTTCGGCGTACATTTTGGTTGATACGCAACTTATAATGCGTGAGTGTTCCAGCTCAAATAGACCAATATCCCAAGCTAACGCATTGTCAGGACACTACCATGTGGAAGAGGAGATCGCGGCAAGCATTAGCTTGTACCTCGATATCCTTAATTTGTTCCTCGCAATTCTACGGATTCTCAACAGCCAACAGAACAATTAAAGAATCAGCCAGTAATTTTAGCTTGGCAATATTGAAAGGTGTTCGGGTTGTTTACAATATGGGAATGGGAGGGTTTGGTTTGATTGATGGCGTTGTACTCTGAGCGATTGAACAGAAACCTCTCACGGATTGCTGGCTTGCACATTTCATTTACCATGGGGAAGTTTTGCGCCTGTCATATATTTAGGGGTATAATTAGTGCTTGCATTTATCTCCTTAGTCGTTAAATCGTGCCAGTGCCCAGACTTGCAGCCCTATATAAAGCCTGCGCCACCTCCCCCGTGTTTATCTCTCCAGCAACTAGTTTAACGCTACAAAGTGCACTGTCCTCAACTAGTCATTAGCTACAATGACGATAGGATACAGGCTGCCTTACCTCCGACGGTTCCGAAGCCCCAAGAAAACCTCGACGATGGTACAAGTACTGTACCATCCTCACCTTGCGAGTCGTCACTGCATAAAGTACCCAAGAGGTATCCGTGCACGCTGTGATCGTCTTGGAACCTTAAACTTCAGGGCTTCAGCTGCTCGACCAATTTTAGTAGGGGTACTCTGTGAATAGTCCCAGAGAGTTCTCCCATGGTCTATTTGTTGTCCTAGACTTTTGCAAAAGAGCACTCTCGTTATAATTTGTATCGTCGGCTTCTTTTACTATTCTACATATGCCGCTAGAGCGCTCTCAACATTTGATTGCTTGTTAGAAAACGCCTCCAAAACACGCTCGCCTCACCGCCCGCCTACGGTTCAAGACTCCCCAGCAACACAATACCTTTTAACGACGATTGTCTGTTTATGACATACCAGGGTGCACTGTTTTCGAGAAATCACGGATTGTAAGCTGCTTCGAGATAACTACATTCATTATTCAAGGCAGATCGTCGAATTTCAATTCTCCTTCGTCGACCGAGATGAACTTCGACTCAACAGCCTCTAAAGGCATCGAGAAGCACGACGTCGCACAAGATTGGATCCACCAGGACAGCAATCAGATTGATGCGTTGGAGCAGAAACTCCACTCCAGAGACTCTGTTGAACTTCAATCTCATACCATCGTGGTTAGACAAAAGGCAAGAAGGAAAGATGAGGGCCCTTTGGCTCTGTGCTGCGAGTGGGTGGTGGAACATCAAATTGGTATGAAACGCCTCGGTATGGGGCCAATATCAAGCTAATTGGGTGCGACAGGTCTTGCCGTGAATCTTCTTGTGCTCTTGGGGTTAACCCACTTGTGCTTTCCGAGAGCCCGGCGACATACTCGCAAATTCCTCGAGCTATCCTACTACAATGCCGATTCTGGTGAATATACTCTAGGGTGGGATGATGCCTGTGTGGTGTCCTTTTGGATTGTGATGTTTACGGGCCTGCGTGCTGCTATAATGGACTATGCTCTTACACCCTTCGCACAATGGGCAGGAATTGAGAAAAAGACAACTCTCACGCGGTTCGCAGAGCAAGCCTGGCTATTGATATACTACTCTGCCTTTTGGACACTTGGAATGGTGAGTTCATTTTGACAGCCAGGCATTGTTATCCTTTACTAATGAGTCTTAGTATATCATGTACCATTCAGACTACTGGCTTAATATCAAGGCGGTATGGTATAATTGGCCAAATAGGGAGATAGGTGGCCTACTTAAATGGTATATTCTGGTCCAATTCGCATTCTGGCTACAGCAGATCATGGTCGTCAACATTGAAAAGCGACGGAAAGATTATGCACAGATGTTCACACACCATATCGTCACATCCTTGCTCCTATTCACAAGCTATGGTTATCACCAGACTAAAGTTGCGAATCTTATACTCTGCTTGATGGACTTTGTTGACATCTCGTTGCCAGTCAGTAAAACTCTTGAATCTTTACGATATTCTACGTGTACTGATATCGAACAGTTAGCCAAGTGTTTCAAATATCTCGGGTTCTCTACCATCCCGGACATTCTCTTTGGCTTCTTCATGGTTGCATGGTTCATTTCTCGACATGTCTTATACCCCATGGTCTGCTATTCCGTTTGGCGAGATATTCCAGCCGAAATCAACTATGGATGCTACAGAGGGAAGAAAGGCGCTCTGACCGGTCCATTTTCACCTACGGACAGGTTTATGCATTTGATTGAACCCTTCAGGGACCCTGAAGGCGTAGTCTGCTTTAACCATGAGATCAAGTGGGCCTTCTTGATAGGTTTACTTTTTCTACAAGCGATCACTCTGATGTGGTTTTGGATGATTTGTCAAGTTGCAGTGAAAGTCTTGAGGGGAACTCCGGCAGATGATACACGCAGTGATAATGAAGATGACGAATTTGAGGAAACGGAGCCAATGGTCTTTGAAAAGACCCAGCATCTAGAGGTTGCCCCGTTGGAAGAAGAAGTTGGGTTAGAGGCAGTTAGCTTAAAGGGAAGGAAGGCATCAGCATCAAGACGATACAAGAAGTCTGCATCGAGTACTAGTGGAGTCACTTTGCCGGGACACGGCGACAGGAAGGACTTGCTGGGCAGAATTGGTTGTGATAAAGGTGTTTAAAAGGTCATGGCTAGAATTATATATACCCTTTAGTGATTCACAATACGTTATTTTAATGCTTTTTTATCCCCTGGTGAAACTTGCTGCCGTGAGTGAATTGTTTTTGATATTTAATTCACCAAATAGCGCACTCTGAGTCTGCCATTTCTAGCAGACATCCGACTGTTTGGGCTGACTAGAATGAGCATGATAATACTGTGTCTATTTGGCAACCTAGGTAGGGCGTCAATTGAAGGATATAAAAACAGTGGGATTTCACATGGACCGACGCACTACGAATATGTCAATTTTCATTCCTTTTCTTTGCGCTCCTTGCTGCCATTTCAGAGCAGACTCTCCAATATATATAACAGGATTTGAGTGTGAATGAATATATCAGCGAGTCTCCCAGATGTACCATGATCCCTTCATCATTAACGCCAATCGTACCTAAATGTCTTCCTAACCGCCCAACGAAGACAACCGCTAGACTTGAAGACCGTAAAGATGAGAGCCATGCCCCTTTTCTATACAGCTCGTGTCTGTGTCCAAAGTAACCACATACCGTATTAAGGTAGGGCTTTGAGGGAGAATACAAAGACAAATGAAAGCGTGTCGCGTTGAAAATATTACAAACTCCTAGTCATTCATTTAGCATCCACCTTAGAACCCACATTATAAAAGAATAAGATAATTCGACGGTGCTATGCCAGTGTCACCGTTCTCCTTCTTGGCTTGCCACCATCTTCCGCTAACATCTGAGACTTCGAGAATCTCATGCTTCAAGAAGCTGATTTCGTTTGCATCGTCGGGGTTTGCCTCATATGAATATATCGCCTTCGCTTTGTACGGATATTCTGTAGGTGCTCCAACCTCTGCAACAGGCTGTTCTCCATTCATTGGAGTAGCGCCAAGATTAGACTGAATAGGCGTTGTAGCAGGGATATTGCTCCCAAATCGAGGTTGCGATGCACGCTCAGCCCCAGCCGCTCCTCCTGGAAACCCTGATACAGGTGAAGATGTCTCAAACCCATTGAGTTGAGCCGATGTGTACATTTGTGGTGCCTGGTGTGAAGATATCGACGTATCTGGGCGTTGCGCACCGTAGTTGTTCGACATACCACGGCTATTACGCGACTGCCTATGGTCCTTATGGAGAGCGAAGGAATCAAGATATGCGCGTGATACTGCAGATGGTGTCGAACCAAAGTAGAAGATCCAAACAATCTGAAGGATTATCAATCAGCAAAGAACCAATACCCGGGATGCGAGCATACTTACAGCTACCATAGACAAGAGGATGTGGCCGGCCGCCGCCGCTTCCTTTGCGCCCTCTGAAGAGTATACTAGGGAGTTTACAGCAGATGATGTCAACACAAGGCCAGCGGACAGGTAACCAACGATCGCAACATGATATGTCATGGATGTATCCGATGCGATGACCACAAAAACCCCAATGATGCAAAACAGCATGTAAACGACTGCCCACCAAGCAAAATTTGGAAACGCAGACTCGGCCTCCGCTACAATTGATGCGATAAAGGCGATGAACCATGCCAGCTATGAATAAACTGTCAGCAAATACCCTCAGAATGCCACAATTCGACGCGTGATATACTAGGAAGCCCATGGACGTACCATGGCAATAGATATGGTAGCTAGAGCAAAAGGGTCGCCAATTATATTTCCCATACTCATTCCGCTCATTCCGCCAGTACGTCGTCTCGACGTTGCGTCCATCTGGCCATTCATTTTGCGGAGCGAAGGCGAGTGCAGCGATCCGTAAGATGGCATAGGGAATATCGAGGCCGCGCTGCTAGTTGAGAGAGATTATCAAACCTCACGCTGCGTCTCGAGGGTGTAACAGCGAGATTGGTATAGCAGGATGTTATGCAGGTCGTGGGGAGGGAAACAATTGACGCGCGCGGCCGAGTAGTCAGTCTCGAAGAAGGAATGTAAATCAGGATCGATAAATAGGCTTTGGCGACTCGAATATCTAGAGAGGGTCGGAGGGATGCAGTTTTGGTGCTTAGGTGCTTGGGTGCTTGGGTGCTTGGTTGCTGCGACTCGGTGGAGGGTGCGCACGACAAGACTCGGATAGGGAAGCACAGACTGAAACGAATCGTCGAAATTGAGACGGGGTTAGTGAGGGTGTCGAGGGCTGTCGAGGGTTGTCGAGGGTGTCGAGGGGAAGGATGTTCAGCAATGCCGGTTTGAGGAAATGGGCCGGGGGGAGAGGGGGGAGGACGGTGCACCGGGGGCTGAAAATTGGTGTCGGGAAAGGAGTTGGACTAGCGAGTAACGTGCAGCGAACGGAGTCGTCGGGACCTTAGGGGGTGGTAGGTGCTGTGGTGTGCTGGCCGGGTGCTGGACAGGCGCTGTAGGAGTGCTGGACGGGTGCTGGATAGGCGCTGTAGGGTGCTGGACAGGCGCTGTGGGAGTGCTGGACGGGACTGTACTGCCCTGCTCTGCTCTGCTGCACTTACTGTAGGAGCGGCGTGAGGGTGTCGTCGGTGCGTCGGTGCGAGGGTGCGAGGGTGCGTGGCCTCTGTAATAGCCCACACGACCGAGTCCTGGCGGAGTCGCTCGCTGGCTGTGGCTCCTGTGGCTCGGTCTGTTGGTCTGTTGGTCTGCTGGTCTGTTGGTCTGTTGGTCTGTAGGCCTTTATCCTGCGATGCTGCCCCGTCCTATCGGCGGGTCTGTCCCTGTAGTGTAGCCTGTAGGGCTTGCACTGTAGGGCCTGTAGGGCCGGTAGGGCCTGTAGGGCCTGTAGCCGCCACTTGTTGCTTCGCGGAGGCCTCCAGCGCTGGGCCCGCTGGAAACCGGGCGCGAGATGGCGACCGCAGCGTGTTTCAGGTGCTGGAATGCGAGGTAACCTCGTAACGACAGAGTCTGCAGCGCAACTGCAATTCCGCCCTCGGGGATCCGCCTTTGCCCGTTGGATTGAATAATAAGACAGACGCCAGGCAAGCAGCGGAGAATGCGCCGAGGTGTTGGCGTGTCTGGAGTGCCAAACCGGGGAATGGGATCGAGCCTTGAATTTAATTGATCTCAGCGACTCTCGATGGTGATGGACTTGGGTAGCCAGCGGAACAGCAGAGCCTGGCAACGAGGAGGGAGGAAGGAGGGAGAGCAGCAGCGTAGATGCATATAAATAATATATATGTATATATATACATATATATATATGCGCTGTCCCGTGGCAACAGCAATGGTTGGCAAAGCCAGCGTTCGACACACTTCACCAGCATCAGTCAGCATCAGCATTGGCATAGGCATAGGCAGTGGCAGTAGCAGTGGCAGTGGCAGTGGCATCAGTATCAGCATCAGCATCAGCATCAGCATGGGCATCTTGGTCTCTCCTCTCTCATGCGTTATTCGGCGGGATCTCTCTTGCCGGGAGTTTGCTCGTTCACTGTGCGTGCTGTCACACTGTCTGCTACTGTACTGGTACGAGAACTGCGATGGACATGGACAAGCAGGAATCAAGGCTGCGAGCGCACCCTGGCTGGCCTTGGAATGTCCTCGCCACATGTGGCTGGTGCTTGGAGCTGCGCTGCCGATCCCGTACGAACATCCGCGAGGCGGCCAGACCTCTGCAGTACAGCCACTCAGCGATAGACAGATTTCCAGTCCTGCACGTCCCGCTGCTCATGCATTTCCCATCCCGCAATTCCGTAGTGATGGAGGCATCGGCGAGACCGGTGGCAAAGCCAGCTGCTCAACCAAGATTCTCCTACATTGAGCAGTGATTTGCAGTCATTAGCAGTCATTTGCAGTGTCTCGTTTCTCGTTCGAAATAAGATATTGCATCAACAGGACGGCAAAAGCTGGACTATTCTACCCTTCTCTACTAAGCCTCATCTTATATGCCAACCAACGGCCTACGTTCCAAGCAAAATGCCCTGCATGCCGTACTATCTTTGGGAGGGTTGGGGGTTGGAGGCAGCGTGCGTGACGAGGCATACCGGCACAATCGTGCTTTTTCGTTCTCTCTGTAACCTAATGTCTCCAGGGAGATTTTGAGGTTTTAAAAAGGCAAGATCAGTAGTGTCACGATCGTGCCCACAGACCCAGATATTGTAGCAGCAAATATGGCTTTTTTCTACTTTGTATAAACTCGGTTCGTAGGGAGCCAGTAACATAAGTTTCTTATCATCGTTCCAGGTCCGCCAAACTTGGAGGGTCCGGTGAGCAGAGGTCCTAAAGAGCTGCGAACAGCCTTGAGAGCTCCCGATATAGCGAAACATTGCTACCATAGACCTCCTCCATGACCGATGCGCCTTTCGCTCATGGGGCATGCCTTGTCTTCATACTACAATTGAAGTCTCGGATTTTTGACCAGTGGAGCTACATGGAGGAGCATCCAAATGGCCCAGTGAGTTCTCCAGCTCTCCTGATATAGGTCTTTAGGGGAAAGGAGCCGGTTATTTTCCATAACTCCACATGTTTAAAGGGCAGAAGTTGTGTACCGACTCTCTAGTTAGATTGTGCCTTCCTCAACCTGCCGTGCGAGTGCTGCCTTCCGAACTGTCTGTTGCTCAACGCCCTCAACTCTTGCTTCAAGATCCGCCCATACCTCTCCTGTCTGTAGCACATCTATATCATACCAACGCCGAATCACGGCTGCACTGTGCTCTTTCAGAGATGCAATCTCCCTTAGCTGTGACCTTTGCAATACTTCGAGCTCGGCGATTTGCGGACCTATTCCAATGAGTTGTGTTGAGGACTCGGTGTTTGGCATTGGCGTATCGAGTATGGACGTCAGGCTGGAAGCTGAGAGGGGGTATGAGCTCGCTGCGGCAAGTACAATCGAAGACTTGCTAGCTGTTTCTAGAGATGATGGTGCTTGTAAATCCAGTGTATGGAAAAAGTCGGGATGTTGAGTATCTATTCCGAGTCAGCAATTCTCCATAGCGCTGGCACGGAGGGAGGCATACGGAGTCTCAATAGATCTTGAACTACTCTTGATTTTGTGCTAAGTTGGTCCAGAGCATGTTCTAGAGCGCGAAGTCTCGTAGCTACCGGTCTTGAGTCTTCAGTGTCTGGGCTTTCATACAGCTCCCCACGAACAACATACTCGATTCGGCGCAGCCTTGCTTCAAGAAGATCGATTGCGATACTGGCAGTCTTATCCAATGGACCCTCCATTTTGCGCTGGCCTCAAGTCTTGTTTGCTGGCTCGTGTTATCCTAGTTTCGATGTTGCGAAGGTCAACCAGCTATCAACGCGATTGCGATAGTGGCTAGCCTTGGCAAGGCTGGATTTACTGTATTGGCTTAACTTACCCCAGTTGGGGCGTTGGTTACTACCGAAGCCGCTAAATGGGATTTGGAGAGACATACTATCTAGTAGCTAAAACAAAAAATAACCATATTTACGCCCATCGGAAGTGCCAGTCGTCCTAATTCTTAAATTCTTGACCCTCTCAACCCGGGTTTGGCCTTCTCTGTTCTGCCATGCTTTTGTTACAAAGTTGAACTAAGGTATTGAATCTAGAACATCGAGATACCGATTTCCGTTTTCTGTCAGCAGACAAAACGACATTCCCTCAAAGTAGCACGTCATTGCCTCCGACGTACAGTTCATCAGATTTCGATCGCCCAAAGCAGGCTTCAGAGCCTTTGTAGGTATTTGAATGAATTGCCAAAGTACTAGAGATGGTGTCTTACTCCGCGATTACGCCTACCAACGATCACAGTTCTAGGGAAGGGTCAGAACCAGGAATGGGCAGGAGGTGAGCAAGACCCTATTCGTACTGAGGGATAGCCAGTCGCTCATCTATGTGAACCAGCAGGCCACGGTCCAGCAGGTCTCCGAGAGATGGCGTTTTTTCAGGACGGGCTTCATGGCTCAGCAGCAATATCAACCTCGTAAACACAAGTGAGCGCTCGTCTCGCGCGGTTTGGAACTATCTTGCTGACAGTGACAGTTGTCGGCGCCGGTGTTCTGGCAATGCCAAAAGCATTATCCCACATGGGTATACTCTTGGGTACATTTATTATCTTGTGGTCAGCTCTTACAGCGGGTTTTGGTCTTTACCTACAGTCTCGTTGTTCACGGTACCTCGATCGCGGAACAGCCTCCTTCTTCGCCTTGTCGCAAATTACATACCCCAACGCTGCAGTTCTTTTTGATGCTGCTATTGCAGTTAAATGCTTCGGTGTGGGTGTCAGCTATCTAATCATCATTGGTGATCTCATGCCCGGCGTGGTTCGAGGATTTAATGAAAATGCTAGCAATTTTCCATTCCTCGTCGACCGTCATTTCTGGGTCACAATTTTCATGTCTGTATTCCTAGCCTTGGTCCCAGCAAGTACTATGTTGAAGAACGCACAGCTGACTATTGTATAGGCTTGTTGTTATCCCCCTATCCTTTCTCCGCCGACTAGATTCACTAAAATATACGAGCGTTATTGCACTGATCTCTATTGGATATCTTGTCATTTTAGTTGTCTATCACTTTATCGAAGGAGATACAATGGCAGATAGGGGAGATATAAGATACATCGAATGGGGTGGGGCTGTTGCAACTCTAAGCAGCTTTCCAGTCATCGTCTTTGCATATACCTGCCATCAGAATGTTGGGCTTCCATTACCCCATTGTTTTACACGACTAATGAAGCCAGATGTTCTCCATATTAAATGAGATCATGGACAACTCTCCTCGTCGGTAAGTTTGCTTCGCCTTGTAATAACTACGAAAACAACACTTGCTAAAGGACCTCCTTTAGCACAACCAGCGTAATAGTTACGAGCATAGGATCTGCTGCCGCGATCTATGTCCTAGTCGCCATTACTGGATATTTATCCTTCGGCAATAACGTAGCTGGGAATATAGTGGGAATGTGTAAGTCATCCATGCTACGGAAATTGCCTGGATAACGCTAAGGTGCTATAGACATCCCCTCAATTGCTTCTACGATTGCCAAGGCAGCAATTGTGATTCTAGTCATGTTTTCCTATCCATTACAAGTTCATCCTTGCAGGGCTTCTGTAGATGCCGTCCTCAGATGGCGCCCGTCCAACTCTCGGATTTCCCGCGAAGCTATTGCCGGATCACCGTCCAGGTCCGCCCCATTACTTTCGTCGTCCGTCTCCAGACCACCAGCGCGTAACGATACCATTAGCGAGGTCAGATTTGCAGCCATAACCACTGTGATCATAGTCCTGAGCTACATTGTTGCAATGACCGTTTCCTCTCTGGATAAAGTCCTTGCTTATGTCGGTAGTACCGGGAGCACCAGCATCAGCTTCATTCTACCAGGTCTCTTCTATTACAAAATATCTGCACCCGACTCTATCCATCACCAGCGCTTAGCAAAGCAAGATGACGATGGCTATAACGATGGGAACGTGGGTGACGGACCCTCTGCTCAGGGCATCGCTAGAAGCTCTTGGCGGCAAGAATTCTTACGTCGACTAGCTTTGGCGTTGGCTATTTATGGCATTATTGTCATGATTGTCTGTTTGTTTACGAATACTTTTCTTCTTGCATCTCACTGAGCTCGGATATTTTAAACATCTTCGTAAGATAATCGGTGCAAATATAGGTGCATCATTCAGCGTTCAGTTGAGATCAAATTAATTGCATTGGCTATAGCCATTGGGTGGAACTGCATTGTACTTATGACAATACAATTGAAGTTGTACTGGGGCAAACAGAGTTAAATTATTGTATAATACAACAGAAGCCGAGTTGACATATGTACAGCCAGATTTCACAGGGGTTACCTGTCGCATTTAAACGCCACGCTATGCAGGTTATTCAAAACATCTTTAACCGGATTTCCCTATTGTAGTCTCTCCATGTTGGACAGAAGCTGGTGTGGCGGACGTATTCACCTGGCCGCTTCGAAATTTTGGTTCTAGGAGTCCAACCTATAAACGTTCCATGTCAGCGCGCAGTATGCCTACTTTAATATAGATCCTCACCATTGAGAGCAATCTCCACGCGGGATCGGATGGCTGGGCGCCAACTCCAAGCCAGTATTTCGCCCTCACCGAATCTAATCTTATGTCTTTGAATAGCTTGCCCTCACCGTCGGCAGGTGGTTTCGGTATAGGGTCATATGTCCCTAGCCATGGGGTTAATACCTCGGTTGAAATGGACTATTGACACGGCGGGTTGAAATACCTAGCACTTCAATGGGTTTGCTGTTTCTAGCTGTTCTGCGTAGTGTCAGTAGCTAAGCTGTTGGAAGGGGTATATGCAGACGAACCTCGCATGGGCCACGACAATATTATAGAACGGTGCTTTGCGTCTCCCGAATCTGGCCAGGCGGATTTTGACGACCATTTTGAATGGATGGATGAAGGGATGTATCTTCCTCAATCGATCTTGTTCACGCTTCTGACGTGCTGCCTTGACTTTTATGGAGCTACTTTCGCTCAACCAATCGCGAACTTTCGGCTCGGAAGTCTGAGCTTCACGTGACTTTCCAGAAGCCTACAACCTACTCAGAGTGACATCAGTGATAAAACCCTTGTACACGATCAACAAAACGTACGAGGACAAGTTCACATAGTTCTCTTGTTCTTCATGTCGTTAGAAAATCTACCCAAAATATCAATTAATTCCTCATAAGTTCAGGTATCAGGATATAGAGCTCAAGCAGACAGGACTTCCCAATCAAACAAGCGCAATGGCTCTAAAGGTTATTGAAGCAGTGATTCTCTCTCTTCATCTTAAAGGTAGCTGATTGCTTTCCAGACGTTGTCGGCAAAAAATGCTGCTGCTCTTGATAAGGACCTCATGGGCATTGGTGCTTTCTCTATCGATCAGCTGATGGAATTGGCTGGTTTATCGGTTTCGCAGGCTGGTATGTCACCCGGTCGCCATTTGCCTTCAGTCTTCGTGTAATAACGCGAATAGTATATCGTCTACATCCTCCCGGTAGAGGTAAGCGGGTTTTAATTGCATGCGGTCCAGGAAATAACGGTGAGTAGTGCATACTTCTTGGTGATGATGAGCTACTTTACTAAAACCTCCCAGGGGGCGATGGACTTGTTGCTGCTCGCCATCTATGGCACTATGGATATACACCAACAATATATTATCCCAAGCAGAGCAAGAATGATTTGTATCAGGTAACTATTACGCCTTGGGGATTTATATTCGGATTTCATTCGCCCTCCTTGTTTTCTAGAGGGCTTTCAAGACCCTTTCTCATATCTAGACCAGAAAATGTGTTGTTCCTTGTTTTTTTATATTGTGTCTTCTCTCCGCTCTTATACACTCTCTTATTTCGCTCAGCGCTACGTCACCGTGTGTTGATGGATTTAGCTACTAGAATACAACTCTATCATGGAGGCTTTGATGGTACTAATTGTTTGATAGCGTCTTACAACACAGCTAAAGCACTTGGATGTACCTTTCGTCGAGGACTTCCCCTCGGCTTTGAAGGATGCCGATCATGTGGTCGATGCCATTTTCGGTGCGTAGCTATCTACATATAAACACCCTTTCGCATAATCTTTGCTGTCTCTGGGTAGGCATGGATAATGGCTGACAACATGGCCCAGGCTTTAGCTTTTCTGGTGATGTCAGGGAACCATTCTCATTGGTTATACAAGCTTTAGCAGACACTGTAGTACCCGTTACATCCGTCGATGCTCCTTCCTCATGGAATATTGAATCAGGTCCACCAGACTCTGGCCCTGGGAAATATTTCCACCCTTCTGCGCTTGTCAGCCTGACAGCACCGAAGCCTTTGGTCTCGTGGTTTAAAGGCAGACATTTTGTCGGTGGTCGGTAAGCTACGTATTATTGTCTTCTATAACTTACCGTTTGAGCTAGAGCATTTGCAAATCCTGACTTAACGTTTTATAGATTCGTCAGTCCTGCTATCGCAAAGAAGTATGATCTTGAGATACCTAAATATCCAGGTATTGATCAAATAGTTGAAGTTGACAAGGATGGTCGAGGACTCTGAAATTCCTGCCTGTTCGCGTCATCTACGTATCTAAGGGGGGGGAGGCATAAGCATACTAGGGTACATGATTTACCTTGAATAAATTAACGAGTTTTCTACAAGCTGTAGAATGGTAACCCTACGAGTCTTGTACAGTCGCAGTTGCTATACATATTTGAATCTTGCATGATGTTACTATGTAGCTTTACCTTAATTTGCCAGGACCTAAGTACTACCCCAAGTTTTGCGAAATTGCTCAGGCCTGTACTGAAGGTACCTTTATTAAGGTAAGTGGTGGTACTACACCTTACCCCATATACTACGTATGATAGTATTGAGCCCAATTCTTACTTATCCAAATGTAAAAACGACTGGAAATGCCGATACAATTTTTTGGAAGAATACCTTTTACACCATAAAGATTAAATGTAAAAAGTGCCAACTCGGGCCTAAGAATGTACCAGGGTCTAATATTTTGTACTATTCTAGTTCATTTGAGTTAGTAGGTACTAATAATTAGTAGTAATATATACATGCATGGGTGTCTAAATATTTATAGAAGTATGTGACCTTTGAGCAATAATCTACCTACTTAGTTGGTATGATCTATTTCTCAAGTACCACGTAGGTGTCATTATGATGAGTTAAATTATACTGATGTGCTTAGCAAATCACAACTTTTGCATATTTGTGCGGCATTTCAAATACACTGCGGCAGTATATTGGTTTTTTATATTTGGAGGATCAAAAAAATAACGGTTACTTTTATACCAAGACCTAGTAGGTCCCAAACATACTCCAAGTATTATAATTGACTAGGTTGAGCCCAATTGTTATCCAGATGTAGGAAACTAACTACATATTTGAAAATGTCGTATAAATTCAAACTATATATTAGTAGTTCTCATTGGGGGATGTTAATGAGTGAGAAATGAACTGCGTTTAGACTCAATAACTATTTCTGTATAAGACAAAGCTAATTGCCAAGAAATAATTCTATATACAAGGCAGGTGGATTGTCTAAATGAAAGTGCAGCGACATGTCGATGCCACTTGCCATCGTGTATAGGGGACTACGATTCAAGAAAATTGAAAATTTTATATACGTATAAATTTACATTATATAATGTAAACATGAAGGTAAAAGGTCCAGCTTATGAGGATAGTAAATAGAGTAGGGCCTGTATTATGTGCTGTTATGATCCATTTCAGCTGATTACCCATTTTTAAACTACAGTACTCCGGCCTACCACTAAAGTATATGGAGTTCAATCAAGGTCTGCTCCAATACAAAATCTGAGACTATATATAAAAATTTCGCTAAAAACTGTGTTGGGTTCGATTTTACTGATATGTATAAATACATTCTAGCCCTGCAAACCACCAGAATATTACTGTTATTTTTGGAAAATGTTTGTGTATTTTCAAGTTTCAACTCACCGTAACCACATCATTTCAAGCCAATTTCTTTATTCATGTATAGTTAGTTATGTGTTACAAATAAACAGCAATGCATAAAAGTCATATAACACAATTTAGTGAAAATCCCCACAATGACTATGGCTATATGTTACTACAGCACTATATTTTATCGCTGTACGACATATAATGCTAGTAGTTCGCAAAATGCAGTATCTGGCTTGTTTCTGGGCACATATATATATATATATTCGCGCTTATCAGACTAACTTTGGGCACAGAATTGCTATTTGAAGTTTTGGGGTAGGCGGGAGTAATTCACCGTTTTATTAATTACCTCGAGGCTCCTTGTCTTTCTATTTTGTATAAATAAGCATTAAAATATTTGCTAACTTTTTCTTCAGCGCATGCTGCCTACACTACAATAAGGTAAATCAATCACCTTATCTCCCAGTCTACAAGCACGCCCTGCGTCGCCGACAGCCAGACAGCGAGATACTACTACCAAAGGTACCTGGCAGTAGCGAGATTGCGAGACAATGAGACAGCGAGGCCCGGAAGCCGGTCGTGCTAGTGGGCCCAGTGCATGCACGCCGTGGAACTTGGGAGCTTAGGAACACATCCCGAGCTCCACGGGCTCCACCAGCTCCTCCGGACCCTGCAAGTCGTGCAAGCTACAGCGCGTACTACTGTACTACAACAGCATAGTTCGCAGTACCTGGACTTTACAGTACTGCCAGTATCGATAAGCCAAGCACGGTAGGTCTGCTAGCAGTTTCACCGTGCACCAAGCTTACTCCGTAGGCAAAGAAAGGTCGACAAGCACAGACAGATGTGATTTCCTACCGAGATCTGCAAGTCTGCCAGTAAGTCCACGGCAAAGAAGGGTACGGGAAGGACACATGCTTACCATAGTAGTGGTACCTGTTGATATGGCACGACATATATAGACAAGTAGATACTATCTACATGCCTCGACACTGTCGTGTGATTTAGTATTTCTTACTGCCTTGCTGGGTTAGGCAGGGTCGGCAAGTAACGCGTGGCAAGGCTATTGTTTATCATCTCCCACGGTACGGTAACTCTGCAATTTGCACATCCACGTTGCGAGCCGGTGCGGAGGATCCATCCATCGTACGAATGAATGCATCTGAGTAAGGTACGGCACATACAATAAGTACTAGTACAGTGCAGTACCGTATCTCAGTCAGTACGCCGTGACCAGCCAGCCAGCCGACTGCTGCGAAGGTGCGTGGCATCGTGAGATGTAGCTGGCACGGCGGGCAATACTCTCTAACGTACGGAATACAAACGTCCTTTGGGTCGAGAGAAGGGGCTGTTCTGCTGCTTATTTCATCGCCAAGCAGTCTCGCGCTCCAGCCTTGGTACGAAGCCCCGGGATATGAGACCCCAATCCAAAGCCTAAAAAGACGAATATTGTCTTGCCCCCCGAACCCCCGTGCTCTTGTCCAGGATCCTAGTCTCTCGCACTCAACGACTACCAAAACCACACAAATCCGAAGGAGAAATTGATTTGTACATAATCTGCGAGATCGACGTTGTGCCACGTCCATGGCAATTGCTCCTGGCGTTGTCATTGTCACTGCCACGACCACGGTCCTCGAACTGCAAGGTAACAAATACTGTACAAGGTACGAATAGAGAGTGAGACCAAAGCGACTGGGGAAAAAATAGATAAAAAAATTCTCAAAATCGCGCCAACCCCGGACGTATTGTTAGAGCGACATCTTGCCATTTGATGGACCAGGGCTCCTACACGTACATGTCAAGCAACCTCTCGCGCCATCGAGGAGTCTCCTGAGTGGGGGCTGGGACGCTTCTTCGGGATCATCGAGTGTACGAGCGAGTTCGTGAGAGGACAGACTCCTGAAGACGAGGCCGTGGATTTACCTTAGGGCTTCTTGCTCGACATCTGTCGAACATGTCCTCTAAGCTCCAGCAAAGGTCTGTCGCTCTCGCTCTTCTACCTCCTCAGCAAGATAGTTCTTTCCTTGTTGACCAGCTCTTTTGCTAGACGGGACTATCACATCGTAGTTCTCGGCGCAGGTACGTTTTACCCGGTCGTGCAGCTACTTATTTGCATCGACTTACGGAATACCCCAAAATAGGCGGCGTGGGCAAGAGTTGCCTTACGGGTAAACAAGCATTCAGGCAACACCAGCATCTTGATATTGCCCCCTTTCTGACCATGAAACAGCGCAATTCGTACAGAATGTGTGGATAGAAAGCTATGACCCTACGATCGAGGACTCCTACAGGAAGCAGATCGAGGTGGATGTGCGTGCTGCCAGCCTCTCTTCTCCCATCGTTTGCTAATCCCCAACCGATAGGGTCGACAATGTATGCTCGAGATGTAAGGTTATTCCACGTTAATACACACATACACACCTGTACTTACGTGTACTTACGTATCCACTAGCCTTGATACTGCTGGCACAGAACAATTCAGTGAGTAAGAACAACACATCACGTGATATGGAGACTGACTTTTGTTGGAGCTGCTATGAGGTGGGAGGTGGTAGCTCCCCTATTTGACACCCGCGCTGATCCACGCAAAACAGAGAATTATACATGAAGACTGGCCAGGGATTCCTCCTCGTGTTCTCCATCACTAGCCTGAGCAGTCTCAATGAACTCTCTGAATTGAGGGAGCAAATCATACGTATCAAAGATGACGAGAACGTTCCGATTGTTATTGTGGGAAACAAGTCCGACCTTGAGGAGGATCGTGCCGTCTCTAGAGCTAAAGCATTCTCGGTTTCTCAAAGCTGGGGGAATGCCCCGTACTACGAGACATCTGCACGAAGACGAGGTAGGTTTTCGGCCATTCTTCATCACTTACTCCGACTGACCTGCGCAAGCAAATGTGGATGAAGTATTTATAGACCTCTGCAGGCAAATAATTCGCAAGGATAATACGTCTTCGCAGGATATTGGACAGGAACCTGACCCAGGCCGAACAGAGAGACTGAGCAGACACAGACGTCGAAGAAGAAAAGACGGACCTCGATGCATCATTTTATGATCTCATGACAAGCTCCTGGAATGATCGATGATGGAAAGATTGTGTTGGTGGGTCGGGAGCTGCGAAACAGACGAGAGCTTTGATGTAGGACCGTAGCTAGATTTTGAGCCTCGAGAGCATGAGAAAGGTCACCAGATCATCTCAGTTTCAATGTGATAAGAAATTCACGACCTTGCTTAGTCGGTCGGAACGATGAACTTGACTGATCTGAAATGCAATATCGCTCTTAATTAGGATAAGAAAAGTCCCTAGCTAGATATATAAGTTTGACATTGAGCAAAGTCTAGGCAGTCTCTACTAGCCGCCAACGCGGCAACTCCGTCCTCCCAAAGTCAACCGTGCTATGCACCCCGTCCGAGCCATGCCATGCCTATTGCCCCACATGAATCATACAACGACCGATTGAGTCGGCCAAGCTAGCCTGCAAGCTTAATGAGATGTAAGTTACGCCTGACGCAATGATAGCCAAGCCAAATAAAGCAAGAAATGAAAAAAACTCCGACCATTAATACCATGCTACCCCATATCTTTGTTTACGCCTAGATGTTGTATCGCGTGTGGGGAATCATAATCTCGAAATTGCGCCACGCTATAAACATGCGTCAAGTGTAAATGCAACATACAACCAGATGCCGCCACACCCCAGATCAGTAATGCTGCCAAAGAAGCAGGATGACGTGAAAGTTCCCCAAAGCCCAAGTAACCGAACCTTTCTGTGATCTAGAGAAACAAGTAGTATTCACCAATGCTGCCCATGAACGCCAGTTCAGTTGCACCAGCTGCTTGTGCATCTTCTATCTCCCCATCATGTAAGCGGGAGGAAATCCGGAATTTGCCCCATTCAATGTTGTCGCTTGATTGACAGCAGAAATTGGACCGTTGTAGGCGGTCCCACTCCACGTGCTGCCATTACCACCAAAACCACCCGCACTGTACTGTCCATTGGTGGCTCCCATAGGGTTGACTACCGCTCCATATTGCACCCGGCTTGGACCAAGTCCAGGAGGGGCAGTAAGTCCTGGGGGAGGCCCGTTGGCAGTGCTGAATGCTGCTCCGGAATTCCCAGTCATCATACCATTCATGCCTGGCATAGCACCAGGGGGTGCCGTGGGTCCTGACGTTCCGGGACCCTGACCCGAACGTACACCCAACGGGTTTTTGGAGAAGCTCAGGCGAATTCCACCCTTAACGCTATTGTGTAGAGGGTGTCCATACAACTCATGGAGCGCTTTGGTAGCGAAAGAGACGTCCTCAAACTCCACAAAGCACATAGGACCATTCTGTTTCGTCCTGAAGCAAAGTCGTTTATAGCCTCTCTGCTTCGAAAACATGGCCTTAAGCTCATCCTCCGAGGTGTCTATCGGGAGGTTTCCAACGTAGAGCGTGTTGCAGGGTGGGTTCTGGTCAGCCGGGTTGACTGGTGGAAAACTATGACGTTGGTAGTGTTGATTTCCTAGTTGATAGTGCATCGGCGCGGTACCATTGGCCATCAGAGTAGGTGACATGGCGGTTGAGAGTGGCTGCATTGACGCAACCTGAGCTGGAGCCGTGAAGCTAGACATTGGAGCTGGAACAGCAACGTGGCCCGTGTTCAAGGACAAGCCGGCCATACGAGATATCGGGAGCTGTGGGTTCGTGGCGCGACGTGGCTGAGCCGACACCGATCCATTTTCTGCGTAGGCTACCGGATCTTTGAGTAGCTCCCCCGTCTCGTCATCATCGACCGAATCATTGTTGATCAAAGACTTCCCACTGATACGAGTACGCTCGTTCAAATGGTTGCCAATGGGCGACTGAGGCGAGAACAGGCTCTGATAATGGGCGCTGGAATCGGGGTTTGGTAGCTCGTTGCTTGCGTACGTTCCATTATTCGTGGGCGATATCCTTTCCATGTTCTGAAATGTACCATTGTACCTGGAGGCCTGGCGTGTGGCCGGGCCAGCCGATGAAGCCGAAGAGGTCGCGCTGGCTGGGCCACCATTATTGAAATTACCGTTGGGAAAGCCGTCGGCGGGGTACCGTCTTGACATCGAAGGACTGCCTTGAAACATCTCAACAATCATCTGTGCATCGTTGGCAATGTTTGGCTTGCCGTTGAGCATACGTTGAGCTTCCTGTGCACCTCCAGGCGACCTGAAGCGCAGGATAGCGGAACGAAAGCCAGGGTCGTCAGCCTTCTCCGTCGAGAGCACCTCCGCCTCAACGAACTCTTTGGACCATACAACCATGGATCGGAGCGAGTCTTCGGTTGTCTTCAAAGGTAAACGGCGGATTAGAATGGCACACGGGGACGAAGAGCTGTTTTCCGGCGGCTGTACACCATTTGGCGCTATTTCCCGCTCGAAGCCATTCATGGTCGTCATGGATAACGGGTAAGAGGAGTGCGAGCCGCTGTTGGTTTGGCGAAAGGGCGGTCCCTGCGGGACAAAGATGGGAGCTTCCATGGCATGTTTCGCGGTGGTGCTGGCCAAGTATGGAGTCGTGCTGGTCAAGTATGGACTCGTGCGACTCGACGGCAGCTGCTGGATCTGGGAGTTGGACATCCTGGGGCTCGATCTGCCCGAATTGCCTATATTGGCGGTCATGCCTCGACGTTGCAAGAAGCCCCCAGGAGACGAGATGGCGGAGAGTGCGTAATGAATGAATGAGGGAGCGAATGTGCAGGAGAGAAGATGGCGCGCGTCGGGTATGTCGCGCCGTCCGGCGTCCGTTGCTGAGAGAGGAATGCCAAATTATCGACGCAATGCGCAAAAGAGGACGACCCGAGAGGAGCGATTGCGCAGATTGGCGGTCGTTGAAATCGGATCTGTTTGTGCAAGTCGACAGGTCGAATTCGGGTACCTGTCGACGATCAGTGAACGGCCGTGCGATGCCGACCGGACAAGTTTTGGAAAGAGAGGTGCGACGCGGCGCAAGGCGCGAACGTGTCAACGCAGGCCTCGGACTTGAGAAGGGCACGAAGGACGAAGGGAACGGAGACGCAGCTGCGCGCGGCGGATCGCCGAAGCAGTGAGAACGGGGCGTGGTGATGAAGGACGGACGAGGAGGAGGGGCGGGCGAAGGTGGACGTGGACGTGGACGAGGGCGTGGGCGCGGAAAGGGCGATGGGAGATGGAAGGGGGAGGCGGAGGAGCGATACTGTCGCCAGGAGCTACAGTTACTGTATTCTGGCTCCGTGCGGGAAGGGCGAATTGGCGGCGGCGGCGGCGATTGGGGATGTCGGTGAGAGATGGGAGATGGGAGGTGGGAGGTGAGGTGGTGAGAGGTGGTGAGAGGAGAGGTGAGAGAGCAATGTAAGTCAAGCCGTATGTACGGGCAGCAGTGGGAGCAGCGGGAGTAGGAGGAGGAGGAGGAGGAGGAGAGGAGAGGAGAGGAGGAGCGTAGGGGGGGGAGTCTGATTAGGCCGGTATGGGATGGGATTCTGGGATTCTGGGGGGGCTTCCCAGCTGCCACAGGCGGCCTTCTGGAAACTGGAGGGACAAGACACAGAGGGCGAGAGGGCGAGAGGGCGAGGGCGAGCGCGACGCCGGCGCTCGCCCGCTTAGTGGGCCAGTCAGGGCCGGTCGATAAGGACCCGCTAGCACAGCCAGGGTGGGCCGCTAGGCCGGGGGCTACCGTCTAGCGGGCAGTGCTAGCTGCGCTGCCTAGCCCGGAGTGGCTGGCGGTGGATCTGCGGCCTGTGCGGGCAGCGCGGGATCCCTGCGCGCGAGCCGGGGAGGGGTACAGTACAGGATGTCCTGTCTGTCCTGTCCTGTCCTGTCCTGTCCTGTCTGTATATACCGCTCGGGGTGCTACCCGCACTGCCCGCACTGCCCGCACTGCCCGCACTGCCCGGTGCTGGAGGACAGCCAGTATCCTTCCTATATATCTATATATGCTGGAGTGCAAGCAATATACCGAGCAGGTGCAACACGCCGAAGACGGACGATATGCCAAGGAGGTACAGTATCCATCGTGAAGGAAGCATCCCGCCTGGCATCAACCACACAGAGAGAGAGAGAGAGAGAGAGAGAGAGAGAGAGAAGCGTGCGAGTACTGTACTGTGCAGCTCCGAGTCAGTCCAGGCCCCCCTTCCCCACACCCCCGGCGCGAGCGTAGCTACCCTGAGCGCGGACGGATACTTGACGGCTCTGTGCGAGCTGCGAGCTGTTGCTGCTGACCGTTGCAGGCCTGTCGCCTGTTGCCTGGCGCCTGTCGTCTTTCGTCTTTCGCATTTCATCATCCACTATCTACTACCGTACTGTCCTGTACTGTACTGCTTCGTATCTTTAATGGACCCCTCGTGCTTCGCTGCCTGGCTCTCCAGACCACGGGCCTGCGCTCGCTCAGAAGAACAAGCGGGCCGGCCGGATGACGCTGGACTCGACGACGTCTATTGCGCTGCCGTTACTATTGCGCCGTGGTGATGTAACAGATGCTAGATGCTTGATGCTTGATGCTGTGCTGTATGCGAGTGTGCACGCCAACTTGAGCTGTTCACCCTCAGCCCACGGTGACTGCATCTTTTTCTCGCATGACAAAAGGCGCAGGCAGAGAGAGCCATGTGGATTATCCACTGTATGAATGTGGGAGTGAATGTGAATGCAAATGCGAATGTGCCGTGCAGGTAGAGCTGTAGCTGAAGGACCGACGGAGCGGCCCTACCTACCTTCCTTACCTTGATTGCATAGGCGGCCTCATAAGCTCCATGGCCACCTTGGTCCGTCGAAGTGCGGCGGATCAACGGTATTGCACAGTACTGTAAGATACATTGTTTGGGTAAGGGACGCACGGGCGACGGATGCAGAGTGAGCAGAGAGCGAGCAGAGAGCGATAGCAGGGGAAGGGCATATGGCATATGGCATATGGCACCTGGCACCTGCGGTAGGAGGGGGTATCACGGTACGAGGGAGGGACGTGGAGGGCAGGACAGGGCAGGATGGATGGGTGGATGGATGGGTGGATGAGATCGAGCACTCCTTGAAGGTAAGGTGACGAGCGAGTGTACGCAGTGGTAAAATGCACTCGCCTAGGCAGGCAAGGCAAGGCAAGGTAGGTGGGCAGGTAAGGCAGGTAAGATAGGTGAAAGGTACAGTAGCTACAGTAGCTACAGTAGCTATCGCAGGTACCTAAGGTAGCTATCACAGGTACCTACCGTAGCTAACAAGGAACCTGAGCTATGTACGTACCTTACTGCACAGTGCCTTAGCTACAGCACCTTACAGTACCATAGGGACTCGCTCGTTAGGAGCCACTCGGCAATCGCTGCTCGATCCTCGCTTTGGTCGGGGTGTCAGGGTGTCGGGGTGTCGGGGTGTCGGGGTGTGATGGTGGGAGGCCTGGTGTGTGGGACGTCCCTTGGTACCTCGGGTACCTAAGGCTGGCGACCACCGCGAACCGCACAGCGAACCGCACCGCCGACACCCCCCGTACCAGCTCAGGGCACAGCGCTGTACGCACTACTGTGTTCTGTACTGGCCTGTGCGCTGGGCTGGCCTGGGCTGGCCTGTGCTGGCCTGTGCTGGCCTACCCGGCGTCGCTTCCCTACGGATACCTTGCCGTGTTGCGCGCGGACATACCTGGTCTAGCAGGCAGAGCCGGTGGCTGTTTTCAGGCATGCACGCTGTCCATGTCCACTTGTCCATGTCCACTGTCCACTCCTGGCGGGGGCCAGTACTAGGGGACCTTAACGAGGGCCTAACTGACTAAGGCAAGGGCTGGTACCTCGCCAAGGAGGGAGAGGTACCGTACAGTACGTACTGTACAGTACCTTCGGGAGACCAGGTGGCCACACATTCACTTCACTGCCTTGCTACAGTATGAGGATTGCCTTGGCCACTCGACAGACCAGGCAGTGACGGATGCACTACGTTGGATCTGAGCTACGGACCGTGGCCTTGCCCTCGATACAACACAGTACAGGTGCACAGCAATGTACAGTACAGTGCAGTATATAGTACAGCGCAGTACAGTGCTGCAATGCTGCAATACCGCAATACCGGGCAGCACGTCAGGACGTAGCCGGTGGGTTCCTGGTTGTTATCAGACCTGCTAGGCCAAGGTGCCTCCTTACTCATCGCGTCCCAGGTCCCAGGTCCCAGGTCTCACTCCGGTCTCATGTCTCACATCTCAGGTCTCAGGTCTCAGGTCTCAGGTCGCAGGTCTCCGACCCCGCAGCAGCGGCGCTTGTCTGATGTGCCCGGCCTGTTGCCAGCCACGTCGGGGAACAGTGCTGTAGACCCGTACCGATGTGACTGTGTGCGCCTATTCTCTGCCCCAGGCACACCGCCGAATAGCTTCATAGCTTCATCGGCGGAGAGTGTCGTGGCTCCGCCGTACACCTACACGGTGCATGTGTGTATACAGACAAGACAGCCTCCTGTGCAGTGGCTCGTCCTGTTGGGACCACAGCACGCGTTGCAGTTGCTGCTGGCGGATGCCGAATGGGACTGCTATGCTATTGTACTCCGTTCATACCTGCCTGCCTACAGTCCCTCTGGCTGAGCATGCAGAGCGTGTGTACAGTATATGCGTTTTGGAGGGGAGATGACTCGAGGTTTGGGGAGGGGTAGATGGGCAGGAGGGCTTCTGGAAGTAGAGACACTGTGACAATGCTGTAGCAATGCTGTAGCAATGCTGATTGCTGCCCCTGCCATGAGTTGGTGGTATGTGCAAGGCCAGCATAGGTAATGTAGCTCAGGAACAACACCGCCTCAAACGGCCCCCAGAGCAGAGATGTTGTCTTACTGCATGAGACCGCCTAAAGTTTGCTGACTCGTGACAATGGATGTGTGCCTGGTAGCAATGTGACAAAGACACATGCTGGACTTGTGCAGCCTGTACCGTGTTTATATGTCTATACCCTTTGGGACTAGTAATGGCCTAGAGAGGAATGCTCTTTCTACCGTATGCATGGCCTTCTCACGACGCGAACCGAACACTGTCTATTGTTACTTGTTACTCATTACTCGTTTGGCGGGCAGCTTGCCACGCCTGTATACAATCCTTTCTGTGCACTCCTTGTATTCCGTCCACTTCTTGTATTCCGTACAGTACCGTACATATGAGCCGGGACTCGGGTGGCCTCCTTGGACAAATCCCTTCCAGAGAATGCAGCTGTGCACAGTGGAGGGGGCTGCAGCTCAACGAGCTCGACAGAGGAAGGGAACATAGCCCCATAATCCATTCCTACCTTGGTTCGAAGCGAGATGCCGTACATGGCCATGACATTACTGGTGCACTCACCACCTTATCCTCAAGCGCTGGAGAAGTCGCTTGCCTTATTGCTCACTTTGTGCCCGAAGTCTCTTAGAATCCTTCGTTGTACGTGATCTGGGAGATAACGATACAGCGAGATAGCGAGCGGAGAGTGTGAGAGGGCCCAAGGCACTCGCTGCTTCTGCATCAACTGCGGTTGTTATGATAGGATAGGCTCATGTTGTTATGTTGTTATACATCTCCTCTCGACGAAGGACGAGTCCGAAATCATCGAATAGTATCATATACAGCATCGTACATCAGTCGGCATACATAATTTGGGTGTCTCTTCTCCTTGCCTCGTTTCAATGTGCAGGAGTTGGCACGACTCGGTTACAAATCGAGACTTCTTCATGGATAGAAATTCCTGCCCAAAGTTCGTTGCTTCATCCCGATCCCGATCCCGATCACGACCAAGACGGCAACTCGAACGTCGAACCTGTCTTGTGTATCTTTCGTCAACCGCTGCCAGAGGCTGCATAGAAGATAGGCGGCCAAGGCAAGCATGTGAATGGTTCCTGATAGAAGACAGACAGACCGGAGCCCACAGTCTGGAGGTTGAAGCTGGCTGGCATCCACTCGAGTTAAGGTTCTCGAAAACCTTATGGACGCCACTTCCATGTAGCCCTCCCTGGACAGCAGTGAATCAGCGACGGTGGGGCTGGCCTGCTGGGAGCCTGTGAGTCTGTGAGTCTGTGAGTCTGCAAGTCTGTCTGTGCCCGAGGCCAGATTTGATTCGTTTCAGCATGCATACTGTACTGTCCTGTATTATAATCCCTGGTGGACTTGAGTGTTTTCGTCATGCAACGAGCGTCGCATGGAATCTAAACAATCCCTACGACGCATGCAACAAACACCTCGGTGCTAAAGCTGAGTTGCAGTCAAGGTAGGTTGCAGAATCAGACCCTCGGGCCGACAGAGCAGATGGAGCGGAGTGTAGACGTCGTCGAGTATGGAGTACAGCGACCGACTGTGCACCATTGAGTATCCTGGGGTACCTGGCTTCTATGTTGGCCAGTGTCGCGCTCAGTCGCGTCAGGTACGCCAGTCAGGCACGGTCATTATTCATTATTCTTACCAGAGAGTGTCCGTGAGTTCGTGAGTTGAGTTCGTGAGTGCGTGAGTGCATGCGTGCCAGTTGCGCTGCTACAGTTGCCGGTCGCTGTTTAGCCCGCCAAGTGTATGGACGGTATTGTCCATCGACAGTCAGTACGTACCCTCCATCCCTCGACATCCCTCGACATCCGACTGGCAGCGTCTGCAATACCGTCCGTGATCATGCACCTGGGTCGTCCGTACGCACGCATCCACGAGCCGAGTCGAGTCTGAGTGCCACGGCTGCCAGCTGCCAGCGTGCCAACCCGCCCAGCCTGCTACGGCTCTGTACGGATACTGGATACTGTGATATCCAGACCCCAGGGCTGGACCTCCGAGTTCCCAGAGCGTCCTTGGTTATTCCTTGGATGTTGCAACCCTCTCTTGCCGTGGCCTGCCGTGGCTTCCCTGCCAAGCTCGCAATAATCCTCCGTAGAACACACTCTGATAACGAGCCCGCAAATCGCGATTTTTGTGCAAACATCATCCGTACCTCCCCCTCCCCTCCCGTATCAGTGTCAGTGTTGATGCTGTCGGTTTGCCCGACTACAACGTGGCTACGCTCGGAGAACACGAAACACTACATCGAGTAAGAAGGCCTCCGTAAGGTCATATGGTCGTAGGGTCACATCTTATTTTGATTTCGTCTTGGGTTGCTCCATGCAGTGCATCGACTGCTACTGTTGCATGCAAAGTTGCAGACACCGCGAGTCTAACTCCTCGCTCCTCCCCATGCAAGGGAACTCCTCCTACTACTATTCCGCAACCTACAGTAGCAACTACCTTGCTGTAGTCTGTACTGTGCTCAGCACCTGTACAGTATAGTCGTCCCGACATGTGCCAGCAATTGGCTTGACTTCTCGCTTGCTCATGCCGATGATACGAGGATAAAAGAAGTTTCATGTGCTAAAAGATGCAATCGCAATCGCCGTTGCAAGCCACGCTCTCAAGCATCCTCTCGTCGTCCTCTCCCCCCTATTTCCCTCATTCTCTCGGCACCCCTGGCTGGTGAGCAGGCACGCTGGGACGCCGGTATGTACTTCCGTACTTACCTTACTTAAGCTACTCTTATATCTTTCAAACAATCCGCAGGCAAGGTGGTCACATGATATAGGTAACGGTTGCTGTAGGTACTCAGTGCCAACAACCCCTTGCCGCAGGAAAAATGTCGCGCTCTGGTATTTTCGTCGTGCCGTTGTGCGGGATAAGCCTCAGCGAGTAAGGCCCCCGTAACCAGGGTCAGTTGCCAATTCTGACGGGTACTCGAAACATGTCGTAGCTGTCAGACCCATGAACTTTGGGCCTATGAAGAATGGCGACATTCAAATCATAGCAATCTGCAGCTGCCCATGCGTTGTGCTTTTCGTGTGCATCTACCAAGCCCTCCGCTCCGTCTAAAGCCCCGAGAAACAACGTCATAGAGGTCTAGAGTGTTGCCGCTCACCCTCAGTCGCATCTCATGGCTGCCAGCCGCGGAAACATTAGGCAGTCATTCTACATTACTCTCCAACTCCTCAAGACTAGATGACGGCTCTAAAGTCACCTGACGAGGTGATGATCTATGCCTGTTGTATGTTGACCGGGGCGATTGGCATCGATCTGCAATCTTTCGACTGATAACGAGTTATCGTATATTCCGATATTGCGGCACCAACAGCTATCCATTTGGGATATCAACTCTAACTCGTATCCCATGTTGATTTCTCGAGCTGCAACTGGATATCTACTACTTCGATAGTCCTTTGATGAAATAGTGGGGTGGCGGACTGCAGGTAGGTTGTCGGGAGAAGCATGGCAAGCAAAAGGTGGGAGACTATAGATATGTCTAAATACTCCAATGATGATGCATGAGAACAACCAATATAAACTAAAGACTTGTTTATCTATGCCAATATTCAGAGTTCTAGTGAATCGGTTGGCCCTCAACCACTAAATTGGAGCGTATATTTCGTAGATCTTCGATGCTAAGCCCACACTTTCCTAGCATATAGCCTTCTGGGCCCCCGTACCTTTCACGGATCATTTGCAGCGTTGCAAGCATATTGGCGGCTCTGCGTGGCGTTAGTGACTTGGGAGACTTCTGATGATTCAGGGGCATTACTTGGCACTGATCATATTCAAAGCACCATCTCTGTTTGTATCAAGCAAGGGATTTGACAAGATTTCCTTGATGATCTTCTCCTTCCACTCGAACAACCCCAATTCAGTGAGAGAATACTCGTAAGCAATAGTCTCATCACCAACGCCGCAGAGGGACAGGATCAGAGCGCAGATGATGCCGGTCCTATCCTTGCCTGCGGTGCAGTGGACAATCATCGGCGCAGAAGGGGCGTTTGCAAGATGCAGCAAGATCCGCGCGTATGATGGCGGAGCGCTCTCAAGTATATCACTATAAGCACGGGTAAACCCCTATTTCCCAAGAACCCCATACGCCGACGTCAGTAATATGCCCGACCATTTGACAAACCCACTGAATAACCCCGAACTGGATCTCACCTCGGTTCCTTCACTTGTGTAGTCCTTGAACCGGATTGCTAGATTCTGTGGGCTGTAATCTTTGTCGGCGAATACTGGGGCGAAGACTGTCTCGCAGCCATGCCATTCCACGGTGCACCCCTTCCTAGCCGCCTTGTTTCGCTCAATTTCATTGTTGGAGCGCAAATCAAAGATATGGGTGACGCCCAGAGAGCTAATGGTCCTGATGCCATCTGGAGTCACACCCGATGGATCCCCACAACGGTACATCACGCCTCTTCGTATAGAATGGGTCGACGGAGATTGAGAAACAGCATAGCCTCCGAGGTCACGAAAATTTTGGATCCCAGACACGGGTATAAAGGGTGGAGAGGGAAGTGACTCGCCCAGTACTGTCTCTTTAAATGCTTCCATAGTCCCTTGTTGGTTGTTTTCTGATCAGTCTACGAAGTATCGGTCGAATTGATGATTTCTCGGAGCCGAGGTCCATCCCGGTTACCACCGCGGAAGTTTTCAGCCAGAAGCAATTAGCTCATTAGCCTCATTGCAAGAACTCCAATACTAGGTAAATTAGTATCTGAGTGCCCAGAAGTCATCTGCCTGTTGAAAATGCCCGTTATTCAGAAGGATGCCGCCAAATGGTGGAACGTGATAAGATATTAGTGAATACTTTAGCTAGGTAGTATATCGTAGTCATTCTCTAAGTAGGCTCTTCAAATAGGAAGTACTCTCTTGACCAGTTATTCGTCCTTACATGTGGTATTGGGTGCCAGGTCTTAATCCATAAAGCTGACGCGGTTCCTAAGACCTTAAGATATATCGTACAACGACGCCTGACGAAATATCCATGCGAGGGCCACGACCGCAGACAATACGGTAGACCTCGCATTGCACACGCTTTTTAGTAACACGGCTGCATGCATTATATTGTAGGATGCATAATAGCAAGACAGGACTGAGAGAAGTACTATATCTTGTGCTCATGCTCTTCTTATCCTTTGCCACAAGGAGTAACGAATGCCTTTATTTTACAATCAAATTGCAAAATCTCATGTCAATGATCTCTAATCATGGTTTCTAATCATGATAATGCAAATATGATAGTAACAAATCTGGATTTGTATTGGACTGACCGAGTTGTGCTCGCTTTCAATGATATTTGGGCATGTAAATGATGGTACACACATCATATTTTCCCAGGACCTATCGCATCGGCCATCAAGCTAACCCTTTGATACTCTGTCGTTTGTGGTTCTGATGTTAGTTTTTCGAAACAAGAGGCGATACCTATCTTGACAACTGTCAATAAATATTGGAGACAAAGGACAAAAGAGATGTGGACCAAGTTGAAGTGGTCCACGAAGACGACTAAGCGCCTTGGATCTGTTGAACGCCTTATGTTTTGGTTGTAAAAACAGAGACAGAGCACACAGACACCCAAGCTCAAGTATCACAAGGTAGACACTGATGTTATGATCAGAGTTTCCCTAGTAATTCCCGCTTTCACCTTAAGATCGATCTCTTCCCTCTTCCTTCTACCCCCATACCCCCCGAACTTTGATCATTGTGGCGTATCTATGTTCGGAATCTTCTACGAATGACCAGTTAAAATTCATCTAGATGATGTCCCAGGCGTCTTCTGCAGCATGGCAGAATTTGCTGCATGCAACACTGGCCGAGAGACTGAAGTTACTGATCGAGATCTTCTCATCAACGAATTCATCGGCAAAGTTGTCTGTTCCCTTAGCCATTGCACCCACAAAAACGCAGATGCTTTCCTCCGGCCCTAACGTTTGTACATATTCCCTAACTCTGACAATTGGCGCGTCGAAACTGAGGGTAACCTTGCGGCAATTTGGTGGCAGGTGGTCGCTAATAGGGTTCTTTATGACCTTCAACAGTTTCTCTTGGGAATTGGTGGATCGAATTGAGAGTCGATGGAGTAATTGTACCATCAGACCGGCGAAACGCTTGAAAGTACGTGGGATTCGAACGGTGGGGCTGACTTCGATAAGGACGCCTTTCGCAGTATGGATGTAGATTTGAAGCTTGCCAGCTTTGTTGATCGGCGAGTCAAGGAGAGTAAGGAGACACTGTAGATGTTAGCCTCGTATGACGGCAAGGTATGACCAAGACAAACCTGATGAGTAATGTCGGGTCGCGCATCACTGATGTCTCGATTCATCTTTCGCATGACTCCGATGTGCTCATCGCTGTTTAGCAGAGAGTACTTCTCGTCCCTGCCAGGCATGCCAGGCCTGCTGGGCCCACCATGAGAAGCTTTGTAGGTTTCAAGACTGGCATTGGAGAGAACGACAATCATTCGCTGAGTGTGCTTGTCTGTCGTGGGAATCGGGAGGAGTTGATCTGCAGTGAGCTTTGGTAGTGATGGAGGAGGTAGTGATTGGGTTCCTGAAATGGGTCCCGATGTTAGATTTTCTTTCACATCGCATGAAGGGATCCCCGAGTTGGAGAGGTTATGAGTGTGGTGTTCTGGGCTTGCTAGAAGTTCCAAGTTTCCCCAAGAAGCCAACTCTAGCGATGAAGAAAATTCCACTTACTTGGCCGCTTCACCGTTCTCTGTACTGGAGACGACATGGTGTCTTTTCGCACACAAATAGTTGCTTTACTTCCCAAAAGGAGAATTTTCGGAATGGCGCACGAGATTTGATACACTTTCAGGCTGAGTAAATTTGTAGTTTTCGTGGTTGCGAAGTGAAAGACGGAGAAGATTTGAATTGGATAAACGATAAAATCGGTGATGCTTTTAAGGTAAGGCAATGAATGGGATGTATGGGCAGAGATATTTACAGATCGTGATGGGGAACGTCCGAGATGACTAGTGAGTAGGGTAAGTTCACGCCTCAAGATCTTTTCTCTAGCTTGGTGAGAGCCTGCGAGGTCGGCTGTCGGGCCCGGATCTTCCCCGAGCCCATTTTTCTTACTACATCCGAAAGGGAGTCGGAAGGTTAAAAGCAACGCAATACCTACTTGGTGTGAGTAGGACTCGAGAAGACGGGTGGGCTAGCCACGGCAGGTAACAAAGGGAGACTCACACAGTATATCCGCCCCAAAATGAAAGCAGGATGCCACACTGCAAGCACGGGGTACGCCAACCCAATAGTTACTATTAACTGGCCAATTAAGGTGGACAGTTCTGTAAAAGCCTGCGCCCATATAGAAGTAGACATCTACCTTACGGAGACCCTAGGTAGACAAGCCCTTCGTCAAGATTGGTGTGGCCGGTGGCTCTTGTGAGCGTTTTCTGTGCTTTGCCAGTTTCCGTGCGTGCAGTCGAAGCAAGAGGAGCGAGAGGAGGGGCTGGGCTTTTGATCTGAAGTCATATTCAGTCCGTATAGTTATCAGTATTGGACTTGATTTAGTCTGATCTCTCTAACATGGTTGAAACGGCAAACGAGGGCCGAGCTGGTGCTGTAAACCTGGCTTCCGATTCTGATGATGCACAGAACGGTAGAACGGCAGGGACGAGGCCAGGGTAACCGAAACGACATGGGAATGCCCAAAAAGGCGGAAAAGTGGAAGGTGGAGGGGTTTGGACTTGGGAAGGCTGGGGAGTTGAACATGTCCATTTCAAGATGACCAGCAATGAATGTCCAAGGTCACTGCTGGTGTCTCTTTTTACTGTGTACGGCCGCTGGACTGGCGTGGCGTAGGGGCCGGGCTGGTCGAGAACGGACACCAGTCTTGTCAGGCAGAGACTGCATGGAGGACCAAGATAAGTACATTACCTACCTATAGATATGGGACCCGTGTGAGTCTCGGATGCCTTTGTACTACACGGTAAATTGGCCCAGGGCTTAAATCTTAAACAAGCACAACAAGGTGCTTAACAGACCCGTTTTTTAAGCCTTTGCCGGCGGATTCACAAGTATCTTATGTCGGGACTCAAGGCTAAAATGCACCAATGGTGTGCTCTGCGCTTCCTAATACCCAGTACTGCTGTATAATGGCCCAATGGTAACTCTCGGATCAGCATAGGATAATCTTTGCTCCTCTTCACTGACGCGGAGGAAAGAAAGGACCATGAGACTGCACCGACTAATCGAAGACAGATTGGAAATTTGAGACACTCTTGATTGCTTGCCACTGCCACTGCCATGTCCTACGTCCTACGTCCTACCATCTGCTCCTGATCCTTGTTACCCCTAATCCCCGACAAGGCTGAATTCACATCCTCATGTACAGTACGGACATATAGAGTAGATGTACTCACGTACTCGACAGAAGCCAAAGTAAGGATAGAGTAGTAAGGCCCCTGATGGATTCCCCGGCGGAGTACACGGAATCAAGTACCCACGAATAGTAGGATACCCTGTAGGTGTGGAGTCATGGACAGGTACTTGATCTGGCTGATGATACTCCACGCGGTATTCACGCACTGTGTAGGAGTACAAGCCCGTAATCGAACCGGCAGTCTAATACTGTACGAATCGTATACTCACGCACTGTACCTCAGGCACTTTGTACTGGTAACTTGCCCGTACTTATACCCAGTGCATATTCCGTGCTGGACCGTCTACGGGACGACACCTTGTCGTGCCCGCGCACATACGTCCCGTCCCGCCTGTCGCTCGAGACGCGGTGTACAAGAACAGAGTACTCTGTACATAAGAATTTCCTCTCGTAACCGAGCAGCAATATCCTGGCCTTCACGCGTTACGAGTTACTCCGTGCTATCCTTACCATGGCTGAGATATGCTTATGTTGATGTGCCTCCAAGATCGGATGCCGGGATGCTATGGGGTTAAGCTTCTCGGATAGCTTCTGGTCCATGAGTCCCGTCCTGCACATTACAGGACTCCTCCTGCTACCAGCCTATAGTGCCGTATAGAGCACGGGGGACATGTAGTGCGGAGCAAGATGCTGCTAGGGACTTGCGGTGCGGATAGCGTGGACGAGGTCGATAGAGTTGGCAAGGCATGAGCCCGTTTGAAGTCTCACACAGCAAGCGTTTGGCCAGGAGCCCGGGTAGAAGACAGCCCCGGGCGTGCACCGTCAGTCCGCCAGGCTCGCCGCCGGTGCTGAGCAATGCTGCCACAGTAAGCGCAGCGCTCGGCACGCTCCCTAATCTCCAGTCCAGTCCAGTCCAGCCGCCAGCGTGCCCCATGCCCCTGGCCTGCTCCGCGCGCTGTCTGATTTGCCCTCCTGCCGAGCTCGGGGTAGCTCTAGCGTCTGAACTTTCGCCTGATCTTCCTGCTCGACCAGCACGACGAGACCTAGCTACAACATCTCACGTCTCAAGCCAAAATAATGCAACGGGACCTCCAGAGCCAATTCGGCAGGGCCGTGGAGACTTTCTCGGAACGCAGGGCGACTCACTTGCTAGACCATCAGAAGGCGATCCTTTTTGCCAAGCCTTCAGAATAAGTACTCGGCCATGGCCCCGTCGTCTTTCTTCCTTTCCTTACTCATCGCTTGAAGCATTGTTGATCTTATACTGGTGCTTTCTCTCGGCGTGCTCCTCTCTTCTTCACATTCTCTTTTTTTCCCTTCCATTTGCAGGCAAAGAGATCACGTTGAGCGTGCATCTAGTTTATATATACCACCCCTCGACGGACTACACTCTTTTCAACTCCCAACCCACCGTCAATTACCATTTTATTATTCAACTTTTATCCCTCTATCACTCTCACATTGCCGACGATGATTTACTATCCGCTCTCTTATGCCGTTGCATTCAGCGCCGTGGCTGGCGTCTTTGCCGACCCAAGCCCAGTCAACGTTCCCCGTGCTGCTATAACCCTCGATACTGCTGCTGTTCAGAGTGGCTCTACCTCCAGTGGTGTTGGTTCAATTGGATCAGTAGACGGGCAGGCTGCTTCCGACACTTCCAACAACAACTTCATCAACTTTTGTAGTGGCAAGACGCTGACAAATGGCCTTCAAATTGTTGATGGCTCATGCAACGGTATTGGTAAGTATACCGGAGACTCATGAATATGGGCACAAGCTAAGACTTTGCAGTTATGGGGGATATCCCAGCCAAGACGAACATGGTATCATCCATTATCACGTTCCCTAAATCTGGTGGCACGGTGGCCTCCGACACCGATTTCAATATCACGGTGCAAACTGCTAATCTCGCTGCTGGGTCCTTCACCGACGCCGATACAACCTACTATTCTGCGCCCCAGACTCTTGATTCCAGCGGCAACGTCATTGGTCACACCCATGTCACAGTACAGGATATGGGAAATAGCTTGAACCCAACAACAGCTCTAGATGCAACACAATTCGCCTTCTTTAAAGGTATCAATGATGCCGGCAATGGGAAGGGCCTCCTTTCAGCTACTGTTGCAGGTGGTCTCCCAGCTGGTAATTACCGAGTCTGCACCATGTCTTCTGCATCCAACCACCAAGCAGTTACAATGCCTGTTGCTCAACGTGGCGCTCAAGATGACTGCACTAAGTTCACTGTTACTGGAAACGGGAAGACCGCCAATGCTGCCAGCAACAGCGGATCCGGAGGCGTTGCAGCTGCCGCCGCCGTTCAATCTGCAGCCGATGCTTTCCAGTCCGGAGGTGTTGCAGGAGAACAAGTTTCCGCCGCAGCTTCAACTGATGCCGCAGCTGCAACTACCGCAGCTGCTAATAGCAAGGGAGGAAAAGCAGCCAAGGGAGCCAAAGGAGGTGCCAAGGCCGTTAGCACAGCTACTGATGCTACCGCAGTAGCTTCAACTGATGCTGCAGTGGCTGCCACCGACGCAGCAGCAGCTACCTCGGCGGCCGCAGCTAGTAATGGCAAGAGTGGAAAAGGAGGAAAAGGCGGAGCCAATGCTGCTGCTGCTACCGCGGCTGTGGCAGCGAGCACAAGCACAACTACAACAACCGGAACCTCGAGTGGTACTGGTAATACCGGTGCTGGTGGGAGAGGTGCCAGAAAGAGTGGCAACGGCGGATTCCAGGGTGGAAAAGGACGCAAAGTGCGGTTCGCTAGACGCCAGTTCGTTGCATAGGTCATATGAAGATCTCGTGGAGAGCCGTTGTGAAGGGTTGGGGTGTGCGTAGTTTAATTGTTTGATTACATAGAGAATGGGAGTGGAAGGGTGTTGATGTTGGGGCTTTTTCCCTCTGACGCAAATTTTTGTATCGAGCAGCATCAATGGGATACTTGGAGTTTGATATTTTACATCTTATTCCCTCTTATCCCATATAGATCTGTAAAATGCAACCAAAAGAGCTGTTAATACTTCATGTCTTTTTCTCCTCCCCATCCTAGAAACCCGGTTTGAAAATTGGTATAATTTCGGCTCGGCCACTTTTCTTAGATCATCGTTCCATGAAACCGAACTTACTATTGCGCACAGATCAGCAAGCACGGAAGGAGGCATTCCGTCTAACTTGCACTGAGACCTGGTTTGTTCCATAGGTCGAGTCTGAGGTACAACGGGCGACCGGGGCAACATCTCTGATCGTGGCAAGGCAATTCTTAATTCTCGGCTCGGAGACTATTTTTGCTAATATATGAGCTCGGACTATGGAACATGAAGCGTCTAACAGGGGTTCCAACAGAGCTCTCGCTACGTGAAACTGGAGATGTCCCAAAAACCCTGAGAGTCCTTAATATAAATTTGCGTGCCTTGATCACTGCCTGGTATATAGGTAGGCAAGGTAGGCAGCACATCCTTATCGCTGAGTGTGTTTACCGCAGGCTAGCCAGTTGTGCAAGCGATTCATCGATTCATAAGAGGCTCATGTACTAGTGCCTGCGATATACTAACAGCAACAGAAACCACAGTGATCACAGCTGGCATCAAATCTATGTCATATTTATTTACTCACTTGCATGTATTTATCAAGTTAAGCTAACGAGGTAGAAGCGAAATGCTACGATGAACTTGCTTTTGTAGGAATAGCATTGCTAACTAGTCTAAAGCCAATGCTGTAGAAAAGCACAAGCTGATGTTTGCAGAATGAAAACGAGGTTGGATAGGGAACATGCGCACCAATATTCAATCTACGCATATTAGGATCGAGTGGGAGCTTTGTGCCGCTGACATTAATACCATATTATCGATTTCAGTATCCTACCATCCCTAGTCCCGTTCCCATCACATCCATAAACAAAGCTTCCCACTTGCTGTACCGGCTGCTACCCAATCCCTGGTAGGATGGAACTGGGCAACAGCGGGTACCGCTGTAATGCCATCACCTCCCAATTGAGCTAACTGCTCGCCATCGCTGGTATACACATCGACGAAGCGATTCATGTTCCCAATCACGAACCTCTGGATCCCGTCCTCGGGTCTCTGCTGCCACTGAGCCTTAAGGATAGTAACCCAACGACCGGTTTGGTTATTATGCTTAATCGTAGCAGTAGGCTCCATGGCGTCTTCGCCGATATCATGCGTGCTTGCCCAGTTGCCAGCAGAGGGGAAGGAATGAATTTTCACGGTGTTGTCATAGGATGCGGTTGCGATATGTCCAGCTGCGGACCATGCGGCGTGCGAGACTGACAATGCAGACATGTGCTGTCCTAATAAACTGGGTTGGCGTGAATCTTTTTCGCCGGTGACTTTCCGAAGGTCCCAGATCTTGAGCATTCTATCCAATGATGCTGTTGCCACGAGATGAGGGTGTAGTGGGTGAAGAGAAAAGCCACCAATTTTTTTCTCCGATAGTTGCCAGATCTCAGTATCAGAAGGGGTTCTGGTATCGTGTCGGCCGAATGACCCATTTAACGTAGAGAAATATAGAATGTTTGGGTCAGTTGAAGGTATATCAATTCCAGAAATGGGCATGTCATCATCCATGGATGGTGGAGCATAGACTTCAATGGCAACACCCTTTTGAAGGTCCAGTTTCCGAATTGAAGAGTCATATGAGCCAGAGTATAAGAAGTTCGGATCGGCAGGAAATAGGAAAGATGATATTGTTCTTGAGTGAAGCTTGAAAGCTGTAATTGCGGGTTCTGGAAGGTCATCCCCCTCTTCATCAGCATTTTCTTCTGTCTGAGCTTGTGGCCCAGTCTGAGATGCATCAAATAGTCCCATATTTCCCATCTTATCTCCTGCAAATATAAGAGGCTTTTCTGCAGTAGGATGAAATCCAAGGGAGTAGACTCTTTCTGGAGTGATCTTGATCTCTGAGTAATTGTTAACGCAAAGCCTAAGCATGGATACCTCACTGACGTACGATTAGGCTCATAAGTATCATATAGTTCCAATCCACGCATCTTTTCCCTCAACGACTTTAATCCCTTGTCCGTCGTTTCTCTAATGTCATCCTCGTCGAAAGTCCTTTCATACGGCTGTGCGCCTCTCATAACACTTGACAGAAAGTTATCGCCCTTGTTCCATTTCTTTCCCTCAACAACAATATCGCTCAGGTCGAGATCCCCCGTTACTCGCTGCCTCTTAGCCTTAGCAGTCTCCTTTGCGAGCTCATACTCATCCTCAGCTTTCCGCTTCGCTGTCTCACTGTCGGCCTCAATACCAGCTATTCTAGAACTTGTCCGTACCGGACGTAAACTTTCTTTCTTCACTGGGATCACTTTATTCCGAGGCGCACGAGGAGCTGCTTTCGAGACTGGTTTGGGGGTGATCTTGCTAGCAGTAGTGCTTAGATCTTTAAGTATTGCTTGATTCGCAGCAATGTTTTCAAGCCTTTTGCGCTCGAAGGCGCTCATGCCTACCTTCTCCTTTTTTATCCCAGCCATAGGTTTTAAAATTTCACTTTTTCAACTTTTCAATTCTATTTCGTTGATGAGTAGAATAGAGGAATTTACTCGACAATCGTCGCGTGAGGTCATCAATTGGCGCGTCTCATCTGTCTTGTAACCGCGTTCGCGTTCTAGTGCACGTGAGCTTAATTTATGGTATCTACTGTCAGCTATGGCTGCCGTATTAAAAAGTTGAAGCATCCGAGTGTCATTCCCCAAGAACATCTGCAAGAGCCACCTTTTACTAGGTAAAGGAGCAGCGATTACATTTGAGGATCTTCATAATCATTTATTGGGTACGAAATCTATACTATTTCAATTAGAACTATGAGCGCCCATCTGTCTGCTAGAGGCGTAAAAGCTGCACAGTTAACAACAACAACGCTCTTTCCATTCCTATACCAAACGAGAACATTGTTGGCCATTCGAACAAAGCATGTAACCTCTATAAATGTCAGCGAGTTCATGATACCGTTACAAAGGTCTCTTCATAGCTCCGTCTCACCATATCTTGCCTTCAAAGCACAAGTAACGACGTCAGATCCAAAAGTCCATGTCGCAGAATTGGTATCCAATGACATTCCCAGCATGAAGGACAGCAGCACACTTGTTAGAAAGGTCCCTTTCCCGTTGAAGGAGACAAAAGAGGACATTCCATGGGAGGGTGACCCTAGAGAGCAACGAAATGGAAGCAGCGGTGTTACGAGTGTACAGCAGAGTCTTGCCGATGGACAGTCTGACGATGTCGACTTTTGGTCCGACTCGGATCCTTTCGCCTATGATGAGGATATAATCAAAGATGATGAGCAGGATTCCGACTTTCCAACCGTGGCAGCACCTCGTGCTGGCGAGTCGACAATCACAATTGCGGAGAGAAACGCGTTCCAGCGTATTTTTGCGGACATATATGCTCGCTCGAAGAAATCCCAATCGGAGACTGCTGAAGGGTCAGCTTCAATAGATATTTCATCTAGAACATCTTCAGAAACGCCAAGTCGCAGAAGAAAGTCGAAGGAAACACTCAATTCAATAATGGGGAAAGCGACAGCAGGGGCAACTGCCTTCAAGAACAAGTCCACAGAATCTTCTCATGAGGTAATTCGACAAGCTGTTGATCGATACCCTCCAGCTCTGCGTACGGCAGCGGCTAAGGCGATGGGTCTTGTATCTGGAAGGATGACGAAGTCGATGCAAGAAGAAGAAGTTAAGAATATGGATACAATGGAGGAGCAAAGCCAGCCAGAGCGTGAAAGGGTTGAAGCTTTGATGCGTGCAGCTAAAACTGATATCGAGCTCTGGCAAGTGATGGAAGCAGAAGTATTCTCTATGATTGGGAAGCTGGGACTGGAGGAGAAGCCGAGATTGATAAAGGGGACCAGTAAATCTCGAGCGCACAAGAACAAGAAGAAGCAGAGGGCTACCGAGAGTGAGAATACAGAAGACCACACGATCGCCGCTGCTGTTGTATGTGAACCTCTAGACCTGACGGTTCATGGGCCACTGTATCCTTCGCATCTATTACTGGGTCTAAGACTACTTGATCGATCATTCTCAAAACCATCCCAACTCGTACTTAACGTCTTACCACGTATCAAATATCTGGGACTGATCTCACATGTTCTTGGTGCATCTACAGCTCTTTACAACGAGCTTCTTCGAATTTACTGGTTTCGTTATGACAATTTCCTTGGAGCTTACGATCTCTTGAACGAGATGGAGCAAGCTGGCCTGGACCTGGATGCGGAAACTCTAAGCATTGTCAATGATATCATCAAGCTGCAGATTAGGGTCAAGAAAGGATACAGTGGCCAACCGTTGCAAGCTCTGTGGAGCATGCCAGAGTTTGCACCAGGGAAATTCAAAGTCTGGCAACAAAAAATCCAGGATGGCATTGACGCCCGTGGCTCTGGATTCACTGATAGTCTAAGTTGGGCGTGATCAACCCAAGCTTTGGTGTAATGAATAAAATGTGGAATGGCTACCTTTCCCGGATTATACTATAAACTTCGCAGAAACAGGCTGCTCATATCAAGACAATTTTACGCTTCAGGATCAGCTTCCCCCACTCCCAGCCCCGGAAATTCGCCGAAGATTTCACCCTTTCACAACGGATCGGTCGAATCAGCTTCACTTTTCTTCCCAAACGGGTTCAGCCAGCTATTCCGCCTTCCTGATAGAGTCTTCCCCATTAACGGTGTGAATTTCGACCATATGCTACTATGACGGCGCTCACTGCCGTCAATGGCTTCTTTTGTTGGGAAGGGAACATCAGACGGACGACCTGGGCACTGTTAGACTGACTCTTCCATATGGTGCTGGATGATCTTACGGTAATTTCCTAGACCGCCTATACCATGCGATACCTTTCTCTCACTACTTATGTCTTCAGGCATGTTTGAGTGTGCGCGGAGCTTTTTCTGGGCTGGAATGTGCAGCTCTTTGGTCTCTATGATGATCATGAAGTCAGAACTATGTCTGATAGGCGATATATAAATATATAGTCGATATTGGAGGAGGATGTTTCGAGGTGTGAGCTGGTGTGGAAGATTAGTTCTCGGCACCCAAACGGAGTGTCATGTCCTATATGAATCCTTTTATCCCACCCATTGAAATGAGCATCTGCCTGCTGAACCGACAAGGGTCGTGATTGAAGTGGTTTTACTGATTGGGGCCCGCACCCAAAGTGCCCAAAAATCACGCAACTTGTGGCATAGGGAGGTTGCAGCCAGAGATGGTACTCTATGTACGGCAGAGCATGTTTACACGAGAAAAAAACCTCCCGTGAAGTCAGCTGTTCGTGGTCCTACAGCGGGAATCGCGAAAGACCCAATGTCTACGAGAAGGCTTATCTTGGCAGGGGAGGGATAGGTAGTGGTGGCGCTACGAAAGACAAGCTTTTGAAGAGGGGGCTTGGCGATCTCCGCCATGTGGGAAGCGGGGGTGGAGACAGAACCTACGTAGGCGAGCCGGCAGTCTTTACTATAAAAGTACAGTGAGTACAAATACAGTATCCGCATAACCTTTATCAAAAATACACACTCTAGTATTCGAGTACGCTTGCAAATATGGAGGCGGTTTGTGATTTAACTGAAATCCTTGCATAGGCTATAGATGACTTAAATGCTACAATAAATACACTAACAGAAAAGCCGAATTCGAATGATAAATCTCGCTATGCACCTCATTTGGGCTGTGGTCTGGTCTATGTCTCGAGGTACTCCCTTTACTGCTACTAGAAACCATCTTGTAACACCTCCGCACTGCCTACTCATCTGTTACAAGCCTACTGCTGACACGAGAAGGTTAATAAAACCTTTTATCTCTTGTGTTTTGTACATGGATTTCTTATGGTGTGATAAGTCTGCGCGTACGGCATGAATTTCGAGTTGTCTATTTCGACATAGAAACGCCGTGCCTTCTTCTTAGTAGATATAATCTCAATATCATCATCTTCTTCTTCATCTTCTTCATCCTCTGCATCCGCATTCGCGTCCTCGTGGTCAGATGTCAGGTCAATAGCTTCTCCAGGTCTAATCGGCTGACATAGGGAATTTGACTTTGACTGTGCTGGCATGTGCTTAGTGCCTGGTTTGTTGATCAGCTTGCGATTATGTAGTCCAACGGTAGCTGTGCTTGGCGATTGGCGGGCCTCCGAGTATTTTCTTTGACCTTCTTCCATGTCACGCTTGTCCTTGACCCCTTGCAACATTGTGAAAAGGATTCTTGGCTCAAGGATCTCGTGCCTATGAACTAGCTTTGAAGGCTTTTCCTCGCCCCGGTGCACAGTATTTCGCCATAATGTCTGATCCTCATCAGACGTCAAGGTTCCGAGGCCTTGCTTAACAGGATCCCAAAGGGTCTCGGGCGCACGAACAGATGCTGGACCAAGCATTTTTTTGGGTTTCTTCTTAGGCTCCCCCTTTAACTCTGCTAATGGTAAATGAAACCGCCTTTTCCTTGAAGCTAGAAAGGGTAGACTATCTGAGGTTCTGCTACTCATAGAAGAGACTTCCTCGTCTCGACTAATCGATGAACTCAGGGCCAGCATATCTAATGATCGACGATAGCGCTCATCTGAAGTAGTGACATCATCTGGAGGCGTCACAGACATCCTTGCACCTCGATACTGAGATTTAACAGCAAAGGGACTCTCTTTGAAGAGTGGCAGAGTTTCGGCCTGTGCTTGTGTTTGGACTCCGTTTCGTATTTTTGCTGTGATCTCTTCAAACTTTTCATTGGCTTTATTATTTAACCATGCCTCTCTAAATGAAAGTCCCAAGGCAAGCGCAACCGTACGTGCAACACTATTCCCAACGATTTTCCATTGCTCATTTGCAGTACCAATCAGGACTTCGTAATCAGGGAAACTTTGTGCTCGTCTCACCTCCATAACTGTAAGAAGCCTCTGTTGATCCCAGTGCAGCGCACGGCCGGTCCGAGAACAAGTCGGTGCAATGCATGTAGCTATCGTTGGAAATAGCTTTAATGGGTGTACCCGTTCCCATCCTTTCGAACCTGGCAACACACTCTGCCGATCTTTTCCATTTTTAGAAAAAGTTGGATACAAAGCACGCTCGGCTTTGGTCATCCTGCCTGATTGCCAATGGAGAGCAAAGTTCATTCCTCGTGGAGTAATAGGGATGGTTTCTATTTGAGATTTGAGAATTCTTGAAATCCCTGTTGACATTCGATGATCAGGATGAGATATACAATGAAAAGTACGCCCATCACCAATATCGGGCAAGTCCTCTGTTGCCTCCCCTGCAGTAACATACTCAAATGGTGTCGGTCCAAAGCGCCGTTGCCCAAAAGCTTGGCCATTAGCCATTTTCCCGAGCCCACGATCATTAGTATTCTCTGGGTGAGAGTGGGATAATCCGGGATGGGGCGGAAGTTCTAGGCCTGGGGCTGCAATAGATACGAACAGGCGACTTCGTGTTTGTGGGCTTCCAAAGTTCCAGGCATCAAGCGTGAATAACTGTACTTGATATCCCATCCCAACAAGGCAACAAACGAGTTGTGAGAGAACATCTTCAGTTCGTCGATGACCCTTTTGAGCCATGGAAATCACATTCTCCAGTAGTCCGTATTCTGGTCTGTAAAAATCCACAAATGCGGCGACATCAGCCACCAATGATTGGTTCTTAAGCCCTTTATCATTGTCCCTCTTTGAATTCAACAACGAATAACCCTGACACGGGCTTCCAGCTGAGATAAAGCCGACTTCGCCAGGTAATGGTATCAACGACGAGCTACCCGGATTGCCCCTCAGAGCTTGGCCCAAGAAGTCATCCACGGATCCTAAGAATAATTTTGTCGAGAGAGGATCCTCAAGATTGGCGGAGTAGGTATGCATGGCATTTGAGTTGAGATCCACAGCCCAATCGAAATGGACTGCACCGCCTTCTTCCAGTCCCCTTCCAAAGTTACCACCGCCGCAGTACATATCTAGACCACGCAAAGGCTTGTATGCTGATGGTGCTTTTGGATCAAAGGCCTGTATCAGTGATTCTGGAAGATTGTCACTCGTAATAGGCACTAATTTCGGATTCCCGTCCTCATATTCCACTAGTTTGGTCGTTATAAAATAGGCATCGCCAGTACCATCTCGATTGTAAGGAGTTGGAATCTTGTGAAGGTCAAGGTCGGCTTGGGTATAAAAACGTACAAGACACCTTCTTTCCACCTTGCCAGCTGAAGTCTTGAATGTTTGGTATCCGTATACAAGCTCATTGGGCCTAGAGCGTGTATTTCCATCCACCTCGCGTCTGCGGGAGAGCTGTCGAAGAACAACAAGTCCTCGACGACCCTCTTGGAGAAACTCGATGATCTCACAAGGCTCTAGGCCATGTTTAGACTTCAAGCTCGACGGAGGTATAACAAGAACTGTGTCGCCAATCTTATATTTCTCTACAAGATCCTGAAGCGACGTCTTCTCTTCATCGCGAAGGTGTACACACTGTTTATGCGTCTCTTTGAGAGTTACGAATGAGTTCGTGTGTAGATAGGTCTGACGGATGAAGAAGTCAGAATGTGCTTCTCCAAATAAGCCGTTCCATGCAACTGACACCTTGCAGAGGACCTCCTTTTCTGATATACGAACCCCGCTACAACTGCAATTGTCCGACATGAAGAGCTCGTCAGGATAGGGGTACTTCATCAGGGCACACGTCGTGTCTGCTGGCTTGTACAGCCAGATGACATCAAACGATCGAGTGTCCTTCTCGAAATGAACGCCTTGTACATATACATACCAACAATCATCCGCAGCCTTCCACTTGCTTAACTCGTCTTTCCACACGCTTCCCTCGCCATCCTTGGTGACTCCTAGGACATCGCCAACATTAACTGAGCTAAGATCAAGCTTGCGATGTATAATCTCCTTCATCGAGGCTTTACGGAATTTCGCTGTTGCAAGCTGATACTCTTCTCGTGATTGAATCCCGTGTGTTGCGTGTCCCGTATTTTCAAACTTGGCCTCAGTTGTAAGATGAAGAGCATGGCCTTGAGATTTCCGCCGCAGTTCGACGTCGACATTTGGGCTGACCTTTTTCAGAATGTGTCCGAACTTGAGATGACTAAAGCAGTCATATACATATGGTGTGACTATAGTGCATGTTTCCTTCTGTGGCTGCGTTGGTATAGCAGTTCGGTACATTACTTCAGCCCATATAGGCTGTGTTCGCAAAGCCTCAAAGGTCCCGGTCGCTTCTTTGAACAAAAATTTGATGTTTGCAGCAATGGCACAACGAAAATCGGAGCTGTTATACCTCCGATACCATGCAAGGAAATCTTGGGATTCTCCGTGCTCCTTTTGTAGCCACTGAGCGAACTCTATGCGAAAGTTGTGGATGTATACCTTCTCTTCGCACCTGGAAATCATCTGAGAATAATCCACGAAATGTTTTGCTAAGTTAGCCAACCACACGAAGCCTTCATGATACCGAGAATATTCTGCGGAGGGCTTCTTCAGCCTGTAGTAGATGTCGGAATTCTTGTTGAGCTCGGACTGAATCCATATTTCTTCTTCAACGCCGTGGAACTCATTTCCATAGTTTCCTATAGAGCATATCTTAAACGGCACACACTGAACGTACCTACGTAGCCCGCCTATGCTGAGTACCCCATCAAAGCAGTACCGAGAGTTCGCACTTTTTGTAGTAAGGTTTTGCAAGCCCTGCATCTCCCAGGGATGCGCGGCCACCGATCCAGGCAAGTATATTGAGAATTCATTTAGTTCAAATTCGACAAATTTATTATCACCAAAGGAGGCATTCGCAATCGAGGTCTTGTCATGCGCTAGGTTCCTAGAGAATTCTTTGACCACATCGTTTTCTTTTGTAATTGGAAGCAGAAGGGGGTTTCCTTCATATTGTGACATAGGATAAACGAACTCGGCTGCTCTGATCGAGTCGAGGGTCCTCCCATCCTCGAGTCGAGGCTCGAGGTCTGCAATTGCATCTACAGGCTCACTCGCAAACCTAGAGATATATATGGAATCGTCATCTTCTCCATCCCTGGTTTCCTCATCTATATCTTCCTCCTCGCTCAGAGAGCCCTGGGTGCATTGGTCGTCTGTAGAGATGAAGGCCGAATCAATGGATCTGTCAAACAGATATTTAGATTTACCCCATCCATGGTAATGGGTTGTGCCTGGGTTGTGCTTATTGTGTGAACGACCTACGAAGTCGGCGTGTGTCGGCATGTTGACTTTAAGAGCCCTGCAGAAGACCTCATTCTTCTCCGCTCTGTTGACATTGGGGTAGTGTCCATTGTCTAGTTCATCATCTGCAAAAGGGTTAGTAATTAGACGTTGCAGTAGGACAGCACGAGCAAGGCACGCAAGAGAAAGCTTGTTATGGGGAGTAGTCTGGCGTACCTGAAGACGGCAGAGGTGGCATTTTGGCCGGAAGATGCAATAGAAATCAACTAGGAGACGGAACCTCGAATTGACCTTTCTAGCAAATATAGCATTGTGGGGTGAGAGACATGCCAGCTTCTCAGGTAGATAGATATAGAAAGTATTATGTAGCTCGCGACGTGTTTGGGCGCGATGGAAAATGGAGAGGCTGACAAAGGCTGCAAAGGCTGCTCTGCGTAGACGGCTACGAAGGCCGCAACGAGGTTTGACTACGGTCAGAAGAGACGCATTATCTCAAGACTCTCAAAGTCAAAGAACAGAAGACAAAGCCAAAGGGGATTGCCGCGCCTTGCTTTCAGCCTCGTTTGCCCGCTTTGCGTATGTCGCCGGGCACTATCTAATTGGACAATGCAACGGCATGCTAACTGTGCACTAACTCGGCAGCCAGTATGCAAACAGGAAGCTTAAATTTCCATTGAACGCATCAGATTCACAGCGACGCTTAGATCGGGTGATGGATTTTGAATCATATCCTCACCCCTTAATTACGGACACCTCGTTTGTTACAGGTCTATCGCATTTGCTTTCGTCTATGAAAAATGCGGCGTTGCAGAGACTCAGCCTAACCAATATGCATCTTTGATGGGATGGTAGGTAGCTGGTCATGTGCTGGCGATGGCTGGTAAGGCCGGCCAGCGTCGGTTCCAGATTGCCGAGGCTTAGTGGCCGGCGATTGTTCCGAGTCACAGGCTGACGGAGCCTCGCCTCTTACCTTGCCTCAACTCCAACATCACTTTCTGACCCAAATACACCAAGCACCAGCTCTCTGTACGCAAGGCGTATTCAACAATGCATATATCGCCCAGATATTCGCATATAATCGAGTATGTGCCACTAACTTACAGCCCATCGCACTCCACTACTAGCGAGATCCAGCCGACCCTCAAAGGCATAACAAAGCGATCGTGATGCAGCGTCACTTCATGACTCTGCACCCAACACATAATACTCCCCATGACTTCGGAGATCACCAAGAAACAATGGGATTTTACCCAGATCTTGGACCTCCTACACGCCCTCTCCCCCGCACCACGCTCAGCTGCGTCCGACACAATCTCGGCCGACGCCACCCCGCCAGTAAATCCGCCGACAGCAGGAATTGTGAGTAAGCTCACCAAGCCTCCGAGTCTCGGGAACTTTGATGCTGTCTTCACACATTTCAACAAACCAGTCGAAATACCGTCATTTAGGCTTAGTACTCAATCCAGTGATGAGCTATCCTCTGAATATGGGTCCTATTCAACCCCCGCCTCATCTCCACCGGATGATATCTCTGAGGATCTTGAGAGCTACGTCAAGTCAAAATCAGTCAGATGGAAAGATGAGGTGGACAATACATTTCTGAGAGTGAAGACTTCTCGCAAGCCAGAATGGAAGAGCCTGAAAGGCCTGATCACGTTAGACGCAATCGTCGACGACATAGCTCGCCAACAAGTTCTAGAACAGAATTTTAATGACAGTCCCCGAGCTGGAAAGATTTCTCCAAAAGCCAGAAGCGTGGAACAAGCCAGCGTATGTGATTTCGAGTCAGACACCGAAATTCAACACCCCAAGGCCCTGTTTTCGAAAGCAGCACGTAGGAAGGCTGCAATAGACGAACTATTGGGCATCAAACAATCGAGCCTTCAAGTTTCTTCCTCAGCGGTGCGCCTTACCCCAGCATGGGTGACACCGCCGCAGATTCGGTCCACGAAGTCCTTCCATACCTTACGACCCAGGACCTTGTGGACCACTTCTGAAGTCCCAAACATCCAGCTTGAACCGGTTATTATCGGCCCTATTCTTCATCTTACAATAGAGGAAAAGATGTTAAAGCTTGCTAAGAAAATACTTCAGAAGTATGGAGCTGAGCCGGAGTCGCTTATGAGCAAGAACCTTGGTCAGGCAATTTCTCAAATGGGTGGTAATATTTCCGAAAAAGGCCTTCACGTATTTGTAGATAGCTCAAATATCACCATTGGGTTTCAAAATGCCCTGAAGAAGGCGAGAGGTATCGACATCCATGAGTACACGAGACGTCCGCCGATTTCGTATCAGTCCTTAGCTTTGATCATGGAGCGCGGTCGATCAATAGCAAAGCGAGTTCTTGTCGGTTCTAGTCGCTCAAACATACGCCCAGAATATATGCTGGAAGCGATTCAGTGTGGTTACGAGGTTTCGTCTCTAGAGCCGGTTGAGAAGCTTAAGGAGCCGAATACGACAGGCAAAAGAAAGTCCGGAAACGGTTATGGTACTTCAGGGCAGTCAAGTGGATCAGAAACGTCATTTGTAGCTGTGAAAAAAGTTACAGAGCAGGGTGTTGACGAAATTCTCCATATGAAAATGCTAGAAAGCCTTGTGGACACCAAGGAACCATCAACGATGGTACTAGCTACAGGAGACGCAGCGGAGGCTGAATATTCGAGTGGATTCCTCAGAAATGTCGAACGTGCACTTGAAAAAGGGTGGGAAGTGGAACTCGTCGCATGGAAGGATAGCATGAGCTATGCCTATCGCTCAAAGGACTTCTTGAAAAGGTGGAAGCACCAATTCAAGATCATCGAACTCGATGAATTTAGCGAAGAGCTCTTAGCCACATATGCCATCCCAACGCAGAGTCCATCTGACCAGTACAGCTTCTAACAATAATAACCATCAAACCTATTTGTCGAGTCTGATTGGCATGCGTATTGTATTGTATAACTTGGTTTCCGTCTGGCGCCATCAGCGTATATACCATAATGAAAATCTGGTACGTACTGCCTTTATACATCTTCGAGAGGCACAGTCTCAATGATGATTACAATAGCGATGCAAACATAATCAATAGCTAAAAAGGCGTTAATTCAAAACTATAGAAATGAAGTCTTTGTTGCTTGGCCTTGATTCCATCTTGATTCCATCTTGTGGCATCCTCATATTCTCTACTTCCCGTCAAGTATCTTTTGTAGTCCCTCACTACCCCTCAGAGATAGTCGCTTCCTACGTATCCTTGAAGTCTTTAACATCCGACATCTCTAGAGTTTCGAATAGAACTTTCGGGTTTGAGAAAGTATTCGCTCGCCGTTGGCCTACCAGAGCTAAGTGACAAAATAGATGCATTGGCACTCGCGAGTAGTCTCGCCGGGTTTAAGATATATTGGATTGACGGTATTAAATGACGGGCAATACTACATAGGCCGGTCCCGTTTGGAACTGATAGAGGAGAGCTTTGGGAGAATAATATAGGGGGAATGTGGGAAATTTGATGTTAGGATTGCAGCCGGAGAGCTAGGTTGATGAGTGAACTCTTGGTGGAAAGCGAACCATGGCATGGAGGGACAGGAGTTAGAATGGGTGGAAATGAAGCTTTGAAGAAATGCCGTGTAACAGGCGCATCATCTGAGCTGAATACATGTCAGGCCCTGTATAAACTATCAAGCATCAATAAACGGACTGTTATAACTGGTTTCAAGCACATCAATTCATTTCTATTTTGTCTATATATTTCTTCTAGATCTTCACCTCACCAGGCTGTAGCTCCTTCATAATCCACTCATAGACAGCCCATTGCGCAGCATTCACCAGAAATGCGCGCACGCTGCACACAGCCAATCCACGGAAAAATATGGTGGATCCCTCCTCTATATACATCTTCTTCGCCATTGCAATAGCGCCAATACGACCACGCCCCACAAGGGCTGTCGCATGCTCGTTACCAAGAAGTGGAACAACTTCCCCACTCTGCAACAACTGGGTCTGAACCCGGGTCTTGATCACATCTAATGGGAATATACTGGCCCACGTGACCACGCCAGCAATTCCACCACAAAGAAGGACTTTCACAGCTTCCGAGCTGGTTGAACTCGGGGCCGTCTTGGACGCGAGCAGCCGCGTGCTGAGCTCGTATGACCAAAAGTAGAATCCATAGCCAATGCTGTCTCTCAAAGCAGTCACTGTACCACCGAAATAAAGCCCACGAATGCCTTCAGTGAGAAGGATCTGCCGCGTGATGCCCAGGGTTGAGACGGGGCTGCTAGACATCTGGGCTCTGCATTTCACAAGTTCGGTTGGCGTGCTAACAACCCACGTAGCAAGGCCGCCTATGGCACCCGCGATCCAAGTTGTCCATAGGTTTGGTGACGAGACTTGGGAGCCGTTAAGTAGAGCAGAAGTGCGGTTATATGTCATGAATAGCAAGGCGTTCAAGGCGCCGTATCCGAGAATAGGCGCAGTAGCTCCGCGGACTAAAGACGAGGAGGTTGTGAATTGAGAGGTGTATGTCGAGGGTGCAATGACTGTGATAGGAGAGCCAGCCTGCAAACGGACTTTGATCAGATCCAGAGGGTTGCCGATGATGATACCCGCAGCGCCGGAGATATAGCCGGCCCAGAAGTCGGCGGACATCATGGAACGGGCAGCAGAAGGAAAAGAATGACTTTGTTTAGAGCATCACGAGAGACAAATATGACTACTTCTTGTTTGGGTGGTGTTTTCAGTGATGCCGGCGTCCGGGACCCTCGGACAATGACGACCAAAGACAGTGCTACCTTTGAAGGGGGCCTTAATCTGGCCTGCTTCAACGAGGAAGTTGTCTGGTTACCTTGCTACGGTGACAACTAGTGACGAGGAGGTATACGATAAAAGAGAGCGGGGATCTATATTCGTTTCAACAAAAGGAGGTCTCTAGTATCTAGAGGTCATAGGCGTCGTAATTCATATAATGTTCTCGTTGCGACGATTGAGCGGAGGACTGTGAAGAAAGACGTCGGCTTAAAGACGTCGGATTAAAGGCTTCGCCCAGCCTCAGTGCGCGGGAACGTCCAGGGTGTCCGGGACGGCACCCTCTGGACCGGATCCCCGTGATCGTGAACGACCTTCTTGGCTCTGGTGGTTGACAGAAGGATGGCCAAGGCCACAGCACCCCAGCCCAGGCCGGCCCTGAGATGGCGGGGGAGGAAGGGGCGCCGGGCGGCGGTGACCAGCGGGTCGAGGGCCGCCTGGGTATAGTTTATATAGTGGTAATGGCCCACCTGAGCAGCAAAAGCCGTAGCAAGCAGCGGCGTCTCGTTCGCTGCCAGGAAGCGGTCGCGCAGTGTGGGCGTGGGCGTGGGCGTGGTTGTGGTTGTGGCCTGTTGCGACCATGAACTGATCATCCTGTCCGTAAGCGGGGAATGGGCCCAGAAAGCCGTTGTGGGTGGGTTTGGGACGCTGGACGGACTCTGTCGTCTCTGTGGGCCTCTTCTCCGCGGTAAATCGAATGCCTGGGGGATATGTGATATCCGAGGGACTCAGGTATTCAGTATTCAGTATTTGCGGATTGGAGGTTGGAGGTTGGAGATTTGCAGGAGCAGAATCTTTCTCCCCTGAATGCCCAGACTGCCTCTCTCTCTCTCTTCCTCAAAATTCTCGTCCGCGCCATGGCCGCCGTATCCGTGCTTCCGTAGCCTTGATTGAGGTCACGTGCATACGTGAGGTAAGCGCGTCCGCTCTTGTTGTTGGTCGCGTCGTCGCGGATGTCGCCCTCGCCACCAGCAGACAAAGCGTGTCAATTGCCCATATTATTTTCACCTGTGCTTTGTGCTGTTACGAGGGGATTAGTGGGCTGTTATAGGTCGTGCCGGATCGACGATGTAGGTATTTATCCTCCCTGTTCCTCTGGACGCCTTCTAACAAAGCTCACAGGACTGCACGCAGCGTCGTGCCCAGTGCTGACAAGGAAAACACACCGAGAACTGGCAAAGGCCCCCAGCAGCGGCTATATGGAGCGACCCCGCAATCGGCTGATCGATTAATTCGACCTTTCAAATGTCCCGGCTCAGCAACGTTGAGTCGAGCTTCGGAGAAGCCTGTGCGTAAACGGCGGAAGGTAGACTATGGAGGCGCAGACGGAGAGGTAGAAGATGGAGACAAGCCATGGTCAAACGAGGACCGGCTTGCACTTGCAAATCGGGATGCAAACAAGTTCCCGGTCTTTCAAGTCAAAGACAAAGAGACAATGTTCAGGAAACGCTTTGCTGTACCACTCATCGACAAGAATGTCGGAGGATACAATCCCAACAGGCCGCCGCCAACGTTAGGATTGAGACAGGGTGCCGTGTTTATTGCAAAACCTCTACATGATCCTAGTGGAGAATTTGCTGTTGTCCTTTACGATCCAACAATCGATGACAAGCCCAAGTCCATCGAGGAAGCCAAGAACATCGAGACTAGCGAAGGTGTACCGAAACTCGACGCACCATTGGTACATAAAAGTTTGGCTGATATTCTGGGAATTAAAAAAAAGGTTGAAGGAGAGCGTCCCAAAGTGCCAGTAGTTATTGACCCAAAGCTTGCTAAAGTCTTACGACCTCATCAAATCGAAGGAGTTAAGTTTATGTACAAATGCGTGACTGGAATGTTAGACGAGAAGGCCAATGGGTGTATTATGGCGGATGAAATGGGTTTGGGGAAGACATTGCAATGTATCACATTGATGTGGACGTTGCTTAAACAGTCAACAGATGCAGGAAAGCCTACTATCCAAAAAGCTATTATCGCCTGCCCTTCAAGTCTGGTACGGAATTGGGCCAATGAGCTTGTCAAATGGCTTGGTCCTAATGCTATTGAGCCTTTTGCCATCGATGGCAAAGCAAGCAAAGAGGTGCTTACGCAACAGCTCAGGCAGTGGGCTATCGCCAGTGGTCGTGCCGTTACAAGACCTGTCATTATCGTCTCCTACGAAACTCTCCGATTGAACGTAGAAGAACTCAAAAATACGCAGATTGGTTTGATGCTCTGCGACGAAGGCCACCGGTTGAAAAATGGGGATAGTCAAACTTTCACAGCACTGAATAGTCTCAATGTCTCGAGACGGGTTATTCTCTCTGGTACCCCGATCCAGAATGACCTTTCTGAGTACTTCTCGCTAATCAGCTTCGCAAATCCTGATCTGCTTGGTACGCGCCTTGAATTTCGAAAGAAGTACGAACTTCCTATTCTGAAAGGACGAGATGCTGCTGGCACAGATGCGGAGAGAAAAAAGGGCGACGAGTGTCTCTCGGAGTTGCTTACAGTTGTCAACAAGTTCATCATCCGCCGGACAAATGACATTTTGTCTAAATACTTGCCGGTCAAGTACGAGCATGTCGTCTTCTGCAACCTTGCGCCATTCCAACTAGATCTTTATAACTACTTTATTAGCAGCCCGGACATCAAAGCTTTGCTGAGAGGCAAGGGAAGTCAACCGCTGAAAGCTATCGGCATGTTGAAGAAACTGTGCAATCACCCCGACTTGCTCACCCTGCCAGATGATCTTCCAGGCTGCGAGGAATACTTTCCCGAAGACTATGTACCGAAGGACTCCCGAGGTAGAGATCGCGATGTTAAACCTTGGTACTCTGGCAAGATGCAAGTCCTTGACCGTATGCTAGCCCGTATCCGACAAGACACCAATGACAAGATTGTCTTAATTAGTAATTACACTCAGACCCTTGACATCTTCGACAAGCTCTGCCGTTCTCGTGGTTATGGCTCTCTCCGTCTTGACGGCACCATGAATGTCACTAAACGTCAAAAGCTTGTTGACAAGTTCAATGATCCCGAGGGTACTGAATTTGTGTTTCTTCTCTCCAGCAAAGCAGGTGGTTGTGGCCTGAACCTCATCGGTGCTAATCGCCTCGTTCTGTTCGATCCAGACTGGAATCCTGCAGCTGACCAGCAAGCCCTTGCTCGCGTCTGGCGTGATGGACAAAGGAAAGACTGCTTCGTGTACCGCTTTATTGCTACCGGCACTATTGAGGAAAAGATTTTCCAGCGGCAATCACATAAGCAGTCTCTCTCATCCTGCGTGGTAGACTCGGCTGAAGATGTTGAGCGCCACTTCACTCTTGATAGTCTGAGGGAGCTCTTTCAATATCATGGTAAAACGACGAGTGATACGCACGACACCTTCAAGTGCAAGCGATGCAAGCCGGACGGAAAGCAGCATATAAAAGCGCCCGCGATGCTCTATGGCGATACGAGTACCTGGAACCACTTTGTTAATGATGGGCTAAAGCCGATTCAAGATCTCTTATTGCGGCAAGAGTGCGAGGAGAAAGAGGTATCAGCCGTCTTTCAGTATATTTCACATTAGAGTGCTCCTGCTCTGGCTGGTAGCTTGTAGGAATAGGAGTCCGAAGTTCGGTTAGCAAGGTGGGACATGATGTTGCAGTTGGAACATTGGCGCGGAGTTTCTGGAGGCAGGATCAATATAAATTAAGGATTGTCTAATACGATGGACTATACGTTGTTATTTGAATATGCATATATGAGTGTATACCAGGAGATGGATGCTATAGACTTTTAGGACTTGTACAGCTTTTGGAATGGAGTAAGTCATGGTGTGGCAAATATGTTTTGTTCAATCTTGGCTGCATTTGGGATGTGCAATTGGACATGTTTCCCCCAAGAAAGTTCCATGTAGTAGTTGTGTTGCTGGAGGCAGCCTCTGGTGCTTAATCTTATAGCTGGCCAATTACAAGAATGGCAAAACGCAGTCTACTGAATTTCCCAGTCCAATTTTAGGAGGCCATGATTATATTTCATTTCAATAGGGCCAAATATTGAGGGACTAAGAAAGGCATTGCCGCTCCCAAGTTGTCCACCATATTCCCATATTGGCAGCAACAACTAGATCTAGCATCTTCAGCCCTTCGTCCTGTACAATTAGCTTACCCAACTTCGCTCGTTTCCCCCTGTTTCCGCCACCTGCCTTTTCTCTACCTAAGCTCAGATCCAAGTGATCGTCACTATCATCATCGCTTGGGTAGATGGCAGCATATGATGTCGGCACTAGCTTCGTAGGGTTCGCAGTTCGTGAATTGTCGCTAGACAGCTTGTTTCGGATGTGACTAAGCTTCGACTTCGAGAAGCGCTTCGAGTCTTGACCATCCAGTGATATGTTAGTGGTGCTGCGTATGGCAGCTGATGGCAGGTTAAAGCGTAACTCGCTGACAGCCACCGATGCTTCGGAATATGACGGGTCTGTGCCAGACGTGATGCGATTATCTGGCAGGGTATGCTTGCATTTCAACGATCTACCACCACTTCCCGTAAAGAAGTCGCAGCGGCCATTCCACGGACTCAGGAAGACGTAGCTTTTTGACTTTTGCCCGCTGGGCTTTAAATGTCCACCTTGACGGCCTGAATCGGCAATAGCTTCGGAGGTAACACCACTACTCCTGCTTTCTGGTGTCTTGCGACAAGCATCTAATGAATCTGATGACAGTTGTCGGTGTTGTCTGAAGGTCCGATCCCAAAAGCTAGACCCTTCCGTCAGTACCTGACGATCAAAACCGGATTGAACTTGAGCAACTCCATGTATTGCAGTTGCACTTGTACCATCGCTACTAATACGATGCGTTGTTTCTGAACCTCGGAACTGGCGATAGCCTGGAGTTGTAAGCTGAAGAGAGACCGACGCATGTGGGCTCGTAAGATTTGAACCCGTTACAGCGGACGATTTCGGATCGCGAGTGATGGTTCCAATATTCCATTGAGCACCAGAAGACGGGTCCCTGCGTATGACAGTAATGGAAAATGAGGTCGAATCATCTTTTTTACCCGGAGGATCTTCAGTGGTCAATTGAAGAGAGTTACTCATACGACTGAGTAAACTCGTGTTCAAAGATTGGTCACCTTTACCAAGGATAGACTTAGATGACTCGAAAGTTGGAGTGACAAAACGCGGAGAAGCGGAGGTCTTCGCAGGACTATTCTCTTCTCCAGGAAGTACCGGCATGTAGTTTCGAGGTGCCTGTTTTGTTGATGAGAGTGGGCGCGGGCCTAGTGGTCGCCTTATAAGGCCAGGCTTGACATCCATGGATTTAGGACTTCGGTCAGTAGGGGGATACTGAGAAGAAAGCACACCTGGATCAGGCTCTTCCTGTGCAGTTTCAGAAAGCATCGACGCCTGGTCTTTCGTAAGGAAATGGTCAGGGCATGAATAACTTGATGAGAGAGGTCGTTTCGGCAGTTGCGGAGAATCATTTGGAAGCGGCTTGCGTGCTATATGTGCTTTGATAGGCCCTGATTCAGACTCTGAACTGGCAATTGCCCCATTTTTCAGATCTTCCAGGAGGAGTTGATCAGTGGGAAGATCACGGTGCAGATAATACAACGAGCTCGCCACATCATCCGCTGTCAAATTTTTGAGCCCTGGTTTCATCGTTGTAAGTATGACATCTACAAATATTAATTAGTCCTATAATAAAATCTAGAAGATTGCGAATTGACCTTTACTACCGGGTACACGTGCTATGTAAAGTATCAATGGCGGCAGTTTTGGTTCTGTCGGGTTTCGAGGAAACCGTGGGGGATTGGCAGCAAGCTGCGTGATTGACGATAAGGAATTTGCTTCCACTGTTGAAGCCATTTTCATGGGGATAGAAAATCCCAAGGAACTGTGAGATAGTCGTTCCGGCTGCTGTAGTCACTACCGCGGCTTCTGACATCCAAAAGAGTTCGAAAGAATGGCTAGTATTTTAGAGGCGATGATTAGGTATTGAGAGAAAAATCTCAAAATACTTATATTTCCTAACACTGTTTTTGTTGATTCAAAATCAAATTCGTTGAGAGTCATATGCACATTTGTTGCTCGGTGGCTGGCGGTTCCACGCACTACGTCGAGGCTGAGCCAGAATTGAGCAACTGAGCAGTTTAAATTGAGCCGGTGGCCATGTCAATCATGCAGGTATAAGCGAGTGGTAATGTGGGCAGTATGAAGTATGTTTTTCGGATTCACAGTCCAAAACGACCAATTTTCAGATATATACAAAATAGACCGTTTTACATTATAAATGTCATATTACCTTGTAATGGCTTCAGCTTTCTCTGCTAGCATTCTCAAAGAGAAAGGGGTCGCAGGCTGTTATGGCCTTGTAGCCTTAGGCATCCGCCAAGATTTCGCGCACTTGCAGAAGTTAAAAGTTTAGAAAGTTTGGTGCCGGCAAGAAGAACGATACTGCACGATATCGCACGACCTCAGACTCTCCCCAATTTTGCAGGACGTTTCTTTAGAGCTGTCGTTTTGATGATAGGACGTTGGCAATCAATACCCCGTCTTGTCTACTTTGTTACACAGCCAGGATGGCTGAGAGCACATTGCAGGTTTGCAACATCTTCCCCGCGATTTCGTGAAATTTCGAATCTAACTTGCAACAGGATCGATTGCGGGATCACGCAAAATCCTTTGATGGCTTATTATCACTGATTCCAGCAAAGTATTACTACGGAGAAGATAATAGCGTACGTTAGATCACTTGTCCGGTTCTCTAGTAGATGCTAAAGACTAACTACAGGACCAATGGAAAAAGAAGAAGCAAACCAAAGAAGAGGCCGCCGCAGCGAGACGTGCAAAACTAGACCCGGATTCTGCCAAGAGCGCGAAAGATGTAATGGATGAGCGAGCCAGGAAGAGGAAGCTTGAGGAACTCGACGGGTCCGATATTGAAGGAGTTGAGAAAGAACTTCCCAAGCAAGGACTGAAGGAGGTGGACAAGAAGAACAAGAAACAGAAGACTGATGCTAATGCACTGACCCCGCTTTCATCTAAAATGGACACAAAATCTTCCATAACTGAAAGCCAAGACGACCTTGAGGAAATAAAAAAGGCGAAGGCAGAACAGAAGCGCCTCAAGCAACAACGAAAAAAGGAGAAGCTTACCAAGAAAGCCGAGAAGCAGAAGGCTAAGAAAGAGAAGGTTGCTCAACAGACCGTCGATCTGGGCACAGATGAAGACGAAATCCAGGTGGAAGGGCTCGTAGCCGACGATGAAGTCGAGAATGAGGCCACAGCTGGCAGCGAAAATATCGGGGGAGCAAATGAGATGGGGGAACTAGAGATGGAAGGCCTTGTTGAAGAGGGTGACTCTGTGAGATCTACCGCATCACCTAGTTCTACACCTGCATCGCCAATATTCGATAACCCAACCGACCCTTCAGCAAACACCTCCACATCATCAACCATTCCTCCTGCAACAGCCCCAAAATACATTAAAATGCCCACAGACCCCGAACTTTTGAGATCACGATTAGCAGCACGAATAGAAGCTCTCCGAGCAGCTCGCAAAGCTGATGGTCCGAATGGAGCACCCGCTCGAAACAGACAAGAATTAATGGAATCCCGGCGAAAGAAGGAGGAGCAGAGACGAGCACATAAAAAGGAGCTTCGCATGAAGGCCAGAGCTGAGGAGGATGCTCGCCGCGAAGAAGCTCTTGCGTCGGCACGAGACTCTCCTGTTTCAGGCATGATGAGCCCATCCATCAACACCGCCTCCGAAAACAACTTCTCCTTTAGTCGTGTTGCCTTCGCAGACGGACAGCAACTAACAGATGATCTATCTACTCTACTCGGCGCCCCCAAACGGAAAGGGCCTCAAGATCCCAAAACAGCTCTAGAAGCTGCGGAAAAGAAACGCCTCCGAATAGCTGGGCTTGACGATGGCAAGCGTGCCGACATTGAAGAAAAAGAACTTTGGCTCAATGCCAAGAAGCGTGCGCATGGTGAGAAAGTTAGGGATGAGTCGTCGTTACTTAAAAAGACGCTAAAGCGGAAAGAGAAGGCAAAGAAGAAGAGTGAGAAAGAATGGGGTGAAAGGAAGGAGGGTGTAGCGAAGGGGCAGGCAATGAAGCAGAAAAAACGAGAGGAGAATTTGAGGAAAAGAAAGGACGAGAAGGGCGGAAAGGGAAAGGGCAAGGGCAAGTCCGGGGGGGCAAAGAAGCCGAAAGCTAAGAGTCGACCTGGGTTTGAGGGGAGCTTTGCCAGTGGTGGTAAGAGGAGATAGGTGCTACAGTTAATTATCTGTCTATACATGGCGTCTAGGAGCTTAGCACAATGAAAGGACCCCAGCTAATTGGGTGTTTTGAGATAATTCCAAGTCTTAATCTGATATCTGGACAAGAATTCGATGGCGGGGATGTTTGATTAAAAATATAGGCATGTAACGAGGCATGATTAGATGAAGGATAAGCATAGGTGCAAATCATAAACGCCATGGTGCGATGAAAACCGCTCAAGCTTGCTACCTAGGTGTACACATCGATAGGAAACCAAGAATTCCCAAGCCTTTGAAGTCTACCCTTCAAGTTGATGAACATCAATCCTTTTTATTCCACGCGCCTCGATGCCATCCCGCATCGGCAAACTTTTTTGATGATTGGATGCCAGCCTGCCCTCCAGGAGACACGACGCGAACTGCCGCTAGATCCATTTCAAACTTCCACTCACGCATCAGTGAGTATCTCACAGCAAAGAATCAAGTCGAGTAAAAACGCTCAGACATGCAGCAACGACCTATCTTAGGTTAGTATATGAACAGCTCGGTGGACCAGACAGTAAAATTACCTCAAGCTGTAGCTCCTTATCCTTCCCATTGGTAACCTCTTCGGAGATCAGTTGGCTTAGGTTCGCTCCAATGCCCCCGTTCGAGGCCCCAGCACGTTTCCCAAACGGCCACTGACTATACTCTGCCAATAACTCATCCACCTGTGTAAAGGCGCGTTCTCGAGATTCGTGTCCAAGTGTGGCCAAGGCATTCTCTAGGACGTTGGCCGCATATGCAGCGCATACCATCGCAATTGTCCTGGTGTACCTGAACTCTAGATTCTCCGGCAGAAACTGGTTTCCAGGAAGCACGACAGTTCTTTGAGTTAAAACGTTGCGCACTCGTCGTCTAATCTCCTCCTTTGCACCCCCATCAGCCACCGGGTGGGTCGCCATATCAAAGAGGAGGAAGTTGCGTTTCTCTGTCCGTAATATGCCTTTGTCGACCAAGCCTTTTGCTAATCGTTCCCGAACTTGCTTCAATTGATATCCGATCTTCATTAAGTTCCAGGTTTCTCCTGCAAGTGCTTGAGTTAGAAAAATTGCTCACTAGTGTTACCCCTATTGATAAAAGAATAAGAAATGAGGCGCATACCACTCATTAGATCAATCCACGAGCTGACACTCATCTTCTCGCTCGCCTTCATCATTTTCAGTGCTTCGTCTAGTAGCACCTCACCAGTAAGGGTGTCGTCAATAACCTCAATCACTCGATCGGCCAATGGGAATCGCCGTCTCGATGAATCCTTCTGCATGCTCACACGGCCTCTGAAAGCCAATTCAATGACTATGCATCCGCGAAGCGCATATGATATGTTATCGTTCCAGAATGATAAATAGCCCTGCAACGCGGGTCAGAACATAATACATGAAACTCAAGTTGGACGCCCCTTACCTGCTTATCTTTAAGTCCCAATAGTAACACCTCCTCCATCAGTGTGAGCTTGGGTTGCTTGCTTCGCTCTGCACTCTCGTTCATGTCTCTTGGATCAAAGGCTATCTTGTGTCCATTTTCACCGCTCTCGTATGAGGTTTCTGGAGCAGCATCCTTCGAAGAGCTGGCCTTGGGCGCTGGAGAACTGACACGGCTCGTTACAACGTCCTCACTGTCGCCAGTTGTGGTGCCTCCACCTCCTCTTCTTCGCGTCAGGCCGGACGACATTGTATATATTGGGAATGTTATTTATTGAGGGTTTGGAGGATCGTGAGGACAAGGGGATATCGAGGGGTTGTCGGCATGTGCGTAAGACACCTATCCTATGTCCATATAAGAAGAGCGCTCTAACGTCCAGACGTATAATAATCGATCGCGTATTGAAGTTGAAGCTGAATTGAGCGTATCTGTCTAGAATGCAGTGGCCGCGCAATATGAGAGTGGGGCTATTTGGTTACTGGTAACTTTTATCGCGGCTGGTCTTCGAATTGCTGGAGAAGTTCAGGTTCGAGTAACAGGGTGTCTTCGCTTAATCGCGCTAGCTACGAGTCCACCAAATTTATCGAGGCGCAGGGTACTAAGGTAGATGTAACTGGCGCGCTGGACAAAGCCTTTGACAGGCAGCTCTAGACAACTTAAGACGAAGAAGAGCAAGATTTTTTTCTAGACATTGTTACAAGTGTATGCTAATCAACGTCCTTCTATAGGCATGTTGAAATATACATAAAGCGTTATCGAAACGCATTCGTACACCCGACCTCCCTTCACTGCCCCGAAAACCGGCATATCATCTCTTCCCATATATTTCAATGATCAATGAGCTAAACGGAGTCAGTCTTATAGTGCAAAATTATAACAATAACATGTATTTACCATCTGGTTGGGCGAGAATATATTCGACAGCCTTGTCAACTATTCTTCTCATTAGCATCATTACCATAACTTCTGTTGGACAGCCAGTGCAACATACCACTGTGGATAGCATCCGCATCCTTGTCTGGAATCTCAATGCTGAATTCCTACAATTTCGTTAGATTTGCCGCAAAACGTGCTATGATATTCGGTACAAACCTCCTCGATTGCCATCACAACCTCAACGGTATCCAAACTGTCTAGACCGAGATCATTGGCAAAATGCGACGTGGGTGAGAGCTACTTGGAATTAGCCTTGAGCGGATATCAATTCGTCCTGAACAGAAGGCACACCTTCGATGGGTCGGAAACCTGCAAAGCAAACCTGTTAGCCAGTCTCCCGAAGCAATCTCTAGGAATAGCAAAACGTACTTTATCGAAGTTTTTCAGTAAATCAACTATCCGTCCCTCGACTTCAGGCTTTGCCAATCCAGAAGCAGCAGAGTAACATCTCGCAGTCTGGAAAGCAACAGGGGCAAACCGGGAAGTATAAACGGCAGAGCTCGGGGCAAGAGTGCGTGCAATTGCGCTGGATCTTTGCGCTGCCTGGCTTGTGGCGCTGCGTGCCGCTCTGAAGAGGGCGGTCCTGAACATTTTGAAGGGTGTGGGAGCTGGTGGGAGGAGACTTGGAGTGTTGGTGATGGTTCGGATTGATGATGCTCTCGCAGCTCGGGTTCCGACTAGTGCAAGCTCTAACTTTTGAAGTCACGTGTAGAGCGGACATCGAAGCTCCCTAAAATCGGACCAATCACGGCAATGGTAATGAGCCTTTAGACATCACGTAGCTTGAATTGGCGAATCTAAGCCAACTTATAGCACCCCTCTACGAACTCATCGCCACGGGCTATCAAGACAATGGCATCTGCAAAGCCTTTGACAATGCTCGTGGCTCGAAGCCGGCCATCAGCAAGTCTGTTCAAGCCGGCGCGCACCTTTTCCCCGTCCCAATTGATCCCTCTCGCGGCCTTCTCAACCTCAAGCCTCCGCGCATATGCCACCCCATCCGGGCCTCCCCCGCAAGGCTTCCGGCTACCCAGACCGGAACGGTGGGACGAGAGGAAGGAATCTGCGCTGGACACGGCAGGAAAATACTTCTTGTTGACAGAAATGGCAAGGGGGATGTACGTTGTGCTGGAGCAGTTCTTCAGGCCACCGTGAGTTGCCATCGGATTCTATATTCGGGTGCCATTGGCTGACTATGGCTAGATACACAATCTACTATCCCTTTGAGAAGGTAGGCACGCCAGATAATCCGCGCCGAAACTTGGACTAACCTCGAGACAGGGACCAATATCTCCCAGATTCCGCGGCGAGCACGCCCTCCGAAGGTATCCATCCGGCGAAGAGCGCTGCATTGCCTGCAAGCTCTGTGAAGCTGTACGTACCATCCCGTGCTACCTTTTCCCGATCGACATGCTAACTCCTTTCCTCAGATTTGCCCAGCCCAAGCCATCACAATCGAGGCGGAAGAGCGGGAAGACGGCAGCAGACGGACAACACGTTACGATATCGACATGACGAAATGTATATACTGTGGGTTCTGCCAGGAGAGCTGTCCTGTCGACGCCATTGTCGAATCGCCGAATGCAGAGTATGCTACGGAGACGAGGGAAGAGCTGCTGTATAACAAAGGTCTGTAGCCTCTTGACATGTGGCTATCACCTCGACTTGCTAACACCAGACGCAGAGAAATTGCTTTCGAATGGGGATAAATGGGAGCCTGAAATAGCGGCAGCTGCCCGAGCAGATGCTCCATACAGGTAAGAGTCGGAAACGTTGGCGGGCGCGGAGAGCCACACTTGTACATAGAGCGATAATCAGCTTTGATAAATTAAAAAAACCTACACCTAAAGACCACAGTCGGCACTCCTCCGAGCGCGTGTCTGCTCTTCTGCTCCTACCACGGCCCTTGGAGACAGCTGAGCAATTTCCTACAATGATCTAGTTGAAGCCTCCAGCCCATCCCCTGACCCCACCCAGTCCACCCCGTCTCGGAGGAGGGACAGAAAAAAACATCAGCATCTATCTCGCACGATTTGTTGATGTTTTTTTCTTTCTTTTCTTTTTTTAAAAATATACAGCCTGTGCCTATACGGTCCGAACTCCCAAAACACCGTTGTATGCGGGCCGTGCCATGCCTCCTCTTCTAGATGTACTTCTTCTTCGGGTCCAGCTGGTCCATCAGCTCGATGCTCTTCTCGTACATGGTAAACACGATGCCGCCACTCAGCATCAGCCGCACCAGCCGAGGCACCGCGCCGCTCCAGAGCGTCAGCGCCCCCTCCCTCCGAACCAGCTGGCTCGCGCAGTCAAAGGAGTTCTTATACAGGGTCCTCGCCTCCATGCTCTGCATCCGCGTCTTGATCGTGTCCAGCGGCTGCGTCACATAGACCGTGATGAAGCCCGCCACGCCACCGATCCCGAACGTCGAGACCGCGCCCAGCTTCTCGCCCGGCGCCGTGTAGGACTCGGCGACCTGCTTCAGGAAGTTGTAGGATCCGAACCGCGTCGCGCTGTTCGCAGCCTGCCGCGCAGTGGTCGGGACGAAGCCTTGGAAGAAGCCGCGGAGTCCCCTCTCGCGCGCGATGATGGGCACGGCGTGCAGGAAGCCGCGCATGCGAGGCTTGCCCAGCTTGCGGTCGTCGATGAGCGTCGTCTTGATGCTCTCAAAGGGCGTGACGGCCAGCAGCGACTCTGTAACCCCGGCTCCAAATCCCGCAATGACTGTCCTCGGGCCCGAGATCTTGCCGTCCGCGTCCTGCAGCATCGCCTTGTACTGGTCGAATGCCACGAAGCGGATTCCAGCTTTCAACGAGTTGCCTATGATCAGCGTCGTGCAGCCCGCGTACCACGCCTTTCCGAACGGCGGCCAGGGCAGCTTCTTCCCGTCTCCTAGTCGCTGGTTGAGCTGCGTGCGTGTCTTTGCAAACTCAGCTGGGTATGTAATAGCTAGAGTACAGTGCACGGTTAGTTCACCATAGTTTCTCCCATGTGCTTCAAACAGAATGGCATGTTGGGGGGCAGGATGTCTATACCAATCTCGACAGCACCCGCGGTTGAGCCCGCGATAATAGAACGCAGCGCACTAGGGCGCTCCTTCTTCTTTACCGGTTCTGACATGACTGCTGCTCCTCAGGTCCCAGATCAATTGCCGGGTTGGAGGAGGAATTGATCGATCGCGAGGAGGAGTGATAGCGCAGCGCGGTTCGGCTGCAAATTTCCCAAGTATTTGCGATAAACGCGATGAGTCGATAAGTCGGTCGATGACGATGTTGACTGCCTGGCCTTTAAGGCTTAACATGACAGGCATATGCTCTGGGACACAACTGCATTATTATGCCGCCGCCTATAGCAATATATGGTAGAAATATGAATTGCAGAACTAGAATGTTCACCTCTAATATAGACAAATTACTTAGTTTCAAGCTTTGAAGATTATTTCAATATATACAAAAGTGACATTGGAATATAACCCTTAAGCTCACCTCTATTCCTTTACCATAGCATGTCTACAATCGATGCCTATACTATGTCATATGCACATAAAAATAATCACGATATCCAGAAATCTCTAGCTAAGCCTCCTTGCTAAAGCTAGCTTTGGTAGATGTCTCATATCCCGAGCAACCTCACTCCTGCAGAAGTAAGTAAATCTCACCTGTCGCTTGAGGGCTAAATTTTAGTCCAGCCAATTATTTTCATGAGTTGCTTTGCTATAATATACATAGACAGTGTCTTTCAGGAAGTGTCGTTTCATCCGACTATTATACAATGAGCCTGTGTAGTGTTACGTTGTGTGAGCCATCATCATCTTCTCACTTCTCGAAACGCCAACCATGGACCTATTCCTCTGTCATGCATATGCAGTCCAACAAAAGATAATAATCTGATAGAAGACTGCCCCCCAGACTCCCAGAAACTCCAACTTGTATGCAAACGAGAAGCCCGAACTTTTCCCTCACTGGTTGAACACCATCGGTGTGCCGCCCATGCTTGCAGCGCTAGCTAAATGGGTTAGGCCACCATATGAGCTTGGTTTCGCAGTCAAAGATCCCATCTTTTCTCTCTCGACTTTCTCTTGTTCCATGCGCGCGCGGTCAGCTTTCGTAATGCGAGGTTTGCGCGTCGTGGTTCCGCCTCGTGAGCCCGGTCCCCCTGCTCCCGCAGTGCCGCCACCACGAGTGGAAGTCGTGCCGCGAGTGCTGCCTCCACGTCCTCGTCCGCCTCGTCCTCGTTTTGGAGCACCATCAGCCCTGTAAGATACATGTTAGTGAGAAAGCACAAGAGGAAGGGAAAGCGGAACAAACCTCTCGAGTGTAGGCTTCTCGCCCTCTGGTACCAAGGGCCCAGAATACACGAAGAAGCCATCCTTACTAGCTGCAGCCTGCTCCTCCCATAATAACTCGGAATCGTCTACGAACCCGTCATCCTTATCGTACTCGTCCTCTTTCATCTTGCGTTTTCGGACAACCTTTTTAGCAGCACCATCTGTACCCGTACGTCCATCGCTCATCCCACCCATCTCAACGTTGCTACCTTCCCCCTCCGACATGTCCAAAGACATCTCATCGCCACTCTCCTTTTGGCTGCCGTTCTTCTCGAGAGCTGCCCCGGCTGCTGCAACACGTGCAAGACGCTCACGCTGGGCCGCAAGTCTAGGGTGCAGAGCATCCCAGCCATAACGGTCCTCAGCCAAACGGGTAAAATTAACGTATTTATTGGTCTCGCCGTTCATGGGAATATGAAGGACAATAGTCGGTGCACGTGATTCGGTGCCGTCTTTTGGACCATTGAACATGCCATTACCTGGCAGAGGAGGCGGTGTGACATCCACAGGCTTTGGCTTTGGAGAAGGTGCTGCTGAGGATGTAGCTTTTGTGACAGTGGTGATCGTGGAGGGTCCATTGGTAGGAGGAGGAAATGTTGCGTAAGTGAGGTTGGGCGTTGGCGTAGCACCTGTGACTTTGACGAATGGTTCAGGTTGCACCTCCTGCCTTGTGTTCAGGGGAGGCTGGCTGAGAAGAGCGGAAGCAGGCATCATTGGTGACGGTGCCAGCCTATTGAATGTCGGCGATGGAGGGACTGATGACCGGCCTTCGAAATTCTGCATCTTTTGCTGATGCGAAAAGAAAGATTGCGTAGCCAGTGAAGGCGAGGGAACAGACTGGTTAGGCGGGTCTACAAGACTCGAGATCGAAGGTGAGGCACTTGCACGATTGACAGGCGGATTGACAGGCTGAGTGGGCTTTGGCGACATTTGAGGATTGTTGAAAGGACTGGGATTATGGTTGATAGTTTCCCGACCATGGTCATAATTCGAGCGAATAGGATCATAATTCTGGCCACTGGTCCGAACTGGAGCCTGCTGTGGGGGTGGAGCAGGAGCTGTAGGTGGTTGTTGCGATGCGGGGGGTGCACCGAAGAAACTGTTCATAGTAGCCATAGGCCTCGGGATATCCTCAGTTTTGCCGTTTTGGGAAAAAGTGATCGTGTCGGGTGGAGCACCCGAGCTCGCGTCGTTCGGCCGCATGTTCATCTCCGTAATCTTGGCCTGCTTCAGTGCAGGTGACGGCGCCTTGACATGGGCATCTGTATCTGCAGCGTTGCCCTTCTTCTTGCGTATAACGGGTGGTGCATTGGGGTCTCGTGGCTTCCTCGGTTTCCTGGTCTTGGGTGCGTCGGTGTTCGTTGCAGAACTACCTTCTGCGCCAATGCTGGCTCGCGGCTTGCGACCGGGCTTCTTCCGAACCTTAACTTCTGGCTGTGCTGCAACAGAGTTAGCTGAAATGCAAAAAGGGCCCCTCAGGTCGCGAGAGTGCACGGGAGAAACAGAAACAATATTTACCCTCAACACCATGATATGCGCCGGTGGTCGAATTCTGCGCCTCGCGATGCTCGTTGGTGAGCTGTTGGGCAGCTGGGGAGCCCGGGTCTGAGAGAGGCGAGCGTGGCGGGGACGAGAGCTCTGGCGAGGAACTCATCGTTATTATTATTTATTACGATTCGCACGAGCGAGCGAGCGAGCGGCCTCAACACCACAGCACTCGTGACGCAGCGGTGCCTTCCTTCAAGTGTGAATCCGGCGGAGCAGGGCTGCAGCATCCGAGTTGCAGCGTCAACCAGCGGCATATACTGCTTGTAGAGAATGGACGGCTCGTGCAATTGCGGCAGAGTCAAAGCTGCGTGCGGTGGCTGAGGAGCGTGACGAGCAAACGGCGGGCAGCTGGGCAGCTCTGAATAGCTTCAAAACCGAGACGACGACACGAAAATCGCAAATCTCCACCCACCACAGGACGGGCAGCAGATGACGACGAGCCGGCGATGTGGGCAACGAGCGCGATGGCGGCAGCGTCGAACGGCGGGGTCCACGGGGCGCAGTCGATTCGTAAAAGACGGTGTTTTGATGGAAGTGCAATTCAGGGTCGTCGACGGGCAGTGCGGAGAGAGAGAAGGTTGGGAGAGGGTGCAGAGCAGAGGGGATGTTGGGTGGTGGATGGCGGACGGTGGGCGGTGGACGGCGGACGAGAATAGCACAGGGAGAGAGAGGGAGGGCCAGGCCAGGCCAGGCCAGGTCAGGTCAGGTCAGGTAGTGAAATGAAACGAAGCAGAAAAGCGACAGGCGGAATGGGAAGCACTAGCGGTATCATTCATGAACAGACGACGGACGCAGCATTGGCGAGGGAGGGCGAGAGGGGAGAGGGCGAGAGGGGAGGGCGAGAGGGCGAGAGGGCGCGGGCACGTTGTGGGTGTGGTTTTGCTGGCCAAGCCAAGCTGGGGCCTTGGGGCGAAGGACGATGCGGCAGCAGTCCAGGTCGGCCGACTTTCCTGAGTCTCTCTCTGGCTTGCAAGGGCCGACGGGGCCTGGCGTGGGACAGCGCGGGAGTTGAAGAGCCGGGAGCTGGGAGCTGGGAGCTGGGAACAGGTGCTGTATGTACAGCTGTGCCTGCAGTGGTGGGGGAGAGATGGGATGGGATGGGATGGGATGGGATGGAATAAGGAACAGCTGGCTCCCTACAGCGACGGCAAGGCACAGCATCTATCTATCTATCCATCTATCTACTGTATATATCTAGACTAGAATCTCTTCATCTATCCACCATCTATCCATATATCTAGAATCCCTCCATCCATCCCATCCATCAATCTATCTTCTTCCTACAGGTCAGATCACCTCTACTGCACCTGCTTCCTTTCTGCTGCAGCCGCCGTGGCCACCGGGCCTCTCTCTTCACTGAGCGGCCAGCTGGGCACGCCTCTCAACATCACGTGGCCACGAGGGTGAGGCAGAGGGGGAGGCAGAGGGTGAGTGGGTGAGTGGGTGAGGGTAGGCGACCTGCGATGCCTCAGGCCCGGGTGAAAACGACGGGTGCGAGCAGGGACGGCACAGGCAGGTTAGAAGGGCAGACAGACAGTTCGGTTGGGGATCGGGGCAGCAGGGCGGGCCGGTGGGTGCCTGGGTGGTGGGCCAGGCTGCAAAACAGGCCAGTCGGCAGGCGTGGCATTGTGACGCTGTGGCCGGTGACGCGGTGACGCGGTGACGCTGCAGCGGAGTCCATCTAATGCGCCTGCTCGCCGGCCTGAGGCAATGCCACCCGTTGAGCCATCTGGGCGTCTGGGCGGCTGGGCGGCTGAGCGTCTGGGCCCCGAGATCACCGACGGCGAGGGGCAGAGACAGCAGGTGCAGCCGGACAGGACAGGAGGGGACAGCAGCGCGAAAATGCCCGCAGTCAGGTGACGAGCGTGCCGGCTCTACAGCCAAGGCCCTCTCTGCCAGAGCCTTGCCACGCACTGCGGCCGCTGACTCGCGGTGCACTTGGCGGATGCACTGAGGCAGTATATAGCAGTGGCTGCTGCATATCGCGGGATGAGCAAGACAGATACAAGGAAATGTGTAAAATGCATGAGGTCGATCTTTCAAAGGAGCCGCATGAGCCCGATGTTCCGCGTGACTGCGTGCTCGACGTGCGGACTGCCTGGTTGCAGGGCACGTGGGCGCGTCTTGCTTGACCCGTCGTCTCTCTGATCTTCCCCCTTCCATCTTTCTAGAATCCGTGATGCAGCACTAGCGCGCGGGTGACTGCCGGCCTAGCGAGAGGTGCCACAGCTGGCTGAAACCTTAATTTATGTACAGGGGTGCCGCGGCTCACTCAGGCCGCTGTGGCGCAGGCTGCCAGGCTGCAGCCGCAAGAATAATGGCCGAATGGAAAGCCCTCGCGAAATCTGATCTCAGCCTCCATCCCCCCTCCAAGGAGCACCCGCACAACTACAGCTGCGCCAACATGTCGATACGTGGCGAACGCTTCACTCTGGACTTCTCTGATGAAGAGGATGAAGCTGGTGTCGAGAACACGGCAGATCGCCGCGCTTCTGCCTCTGTCAAGGCTCCCTCGGCCTTGAGCTTTGTTGGAGATATTGTCGAGCGGGACTCTACTGCTGCGAAGCCTCCTTCTGCGCCAACACTGAAGAGCTCTACGACTGGCTTTCCGGACCACAAGAAACGGACGAGAGTGTCTGCGTTCAGACAGCAGAGGGGCCACGCTGCAAAGCCAGCGCCTGCAGGAGATGTCCCTGCCACATCTCAGCCACCACGAGCCCCGCTTGAAGCCAATACAAAGCCACTCGCCCAGACCGGTGCTAGCTTCGAGGAGATTGAGCGTCGAAGGATCGACGAAGAGAACAATCAAAGGCTTGCGGCCATGTCGGAGAGGGAGATACACGAGGAACGGCAAGAGCTGCTGTCGAGTCTAAGTCCGGCGTTACTCCAGACTTTGTTGAAGAGAGCGAACATGGATGAAGGCCGTGGCGACACGGGCATCGATCCACCACCTGACGAAGAACAGAAGGCCCCAAAGGCGGAGGCAGCGCCGGCTCCAGTCCCAGAACCGTCTGGGAAACGGATAACGGCTGCCCGCACCGTTAAGTTTGTCGACGACGATAAAGAGCCTACGGATCCTGGAGAACTGCAACCTACATCTACTTTTACTCGTCCGATAATCACAAATCAAAGCCCCGCAGTACACTTCCCGGCTGCCCCTCATGCGCCCGAGCTCGACCCGTCCGATCCGTCCTTTCTCGAAAATCTCCACACGAAATATTTCCCATCGCTGCCTGCAGATCCGTCGAAGCTCGCATGGATGGCACCTATACCCACGCATGGCTCTATTGCCGATCAAGATTCCCCATACTATCCTGCACAAGAAGCCCTGCCTGCGTCGGCGCTACGGTTTGACTTTCGCGGAGGCTTGCTCCCTCCTAGAATTTCAAGAGCTGTGCCAAGTAACAAGGGACTACATCATCATGGCGAAGCTCCCGAATCCGCCGGTTATACAGTGCCAGAGTTAGCAAGGCTTGCGCGTTCTGCATTTCCAGCTCAGAGATGCGTCGCCTTCCAGACGCTGGGGAGGTTGCTGTATAGGCTTGGCAGAGGAGATATTGGAGGCGAGGGCAGCGATATAACGATGGGATTATGGCGCTGTATAGATGAAGGGAAGGTCATTGAGACGTTGGAAACAGCTGCTAACGCTGATGGAGGACACCAGGGGAGCAAAGTGTATGCCGTGGAAGCCGTGTGGCTGTGGCAGAAAGGGGGCGGGAAGAAATGGAAGGCTACTTGAGCAACGAGATTTTATGAATGACGACAAAAAAGCCAAAACTATGACCAGGAGAGCCCATTCCCCTGGAGGCATATTCAGGCATAATGCATCAAGCTCGGAATGCAGATGGTGCATATCTTGGCGTTAGCTTGCAGAAGCGATCGAATAGTCCAGGTTTTATTGTGCTTTACAAAACCATGTGCATATTGGCCATTTATCGTCTGATACTCTGCCCTTTATACTTTTCAGAGCCGTGGAAGTATTGAGCTGGGTTTATATAATTCGCTTTGGATCAAGATTCTTCGTTCGACAGCGAAGGAGGATCTAGTGCAGTCATATCAGCGACTGGCTGCTTTGGAGTAGCTCTCGAAGGACTCTCACAGCAGACAATTTATTGCTCTAACGTTCTAAAGATAAGTCGAAAGGCTAGACCCTTCTTCGCAACTGATCAAGTAGCCCGCCTCACAACAGATGAGAACAGGTGGCAAATGATATCCGAGAAGGGAAAATGATGTAGATAATAAAACATTCCAGTACCGTGCCTCCTCGACAGTGATTGCCACGGCAGTGATGATAATCAAGCTCTACCAAACCATCCCCACCAAGATTGTATCTAGGATAGCCAGCCTCGACAAACCACGCAGGAGAAGGCATCAGAGTACCCCAGTCGACAGCACGACACGGATCTCGCTATGTCAGCACGTCAGCCCCTGCCGATGCCTCCCTCTCAACCGCGTCCGCCATCTCCCCCAACGTAGCAAACTTCCAGTCATACACCTCCTCGAGCTCGTTCCCCATGGCCGCCCCCGCCCTCCTGATCCAGGCCGACCGGATGCCCGCCCTCCTGGCCGGGTGGTGGTCGTGGAACTGGCTCTGCGCCGTCTGCAGCACCTGGTCCGGCGCGACGCCGAAGTCGTCGCGCACGAGCTCCAGCATGCGCTCGAAGTTGCGGGGGTCGGGCTTGTAGGACCCGACGTCCTGGGCCGTGACGACGCGGTCGAAGCGCACGGCGCCGAGCGGCCCGCGGCTGCTGGCCGCGAACGAGGCGCGGTCCACGTTGGACAGCACCACCAGCCGGTACCTCCTGCCCAGCCGCCGCAGCGCGTCCACGGTGTCCGCGAAGGCCGGCCAGCACCCCACCGAGCCCCCAAACGCCGCGCTCTCGCCGGCCGAGGGCGCGGCCAGGCCCAGCGCCGCCGCGAGCCGCGGGTGGATCGTGGCCAGGAGCTGGCTGTAGGGCAGGCCCGGCGTCCTGGCCTGCTGGTCGCGCTCGTGCGCCTGGTAGATCTCGAGCAGCCTCTGCCGGCTCGGGGGCTCGGCGCCCGGCGCGGCCCTGCTGAGGAGGGGCTGCAGCGCCGTCAGGATGCCCGTCTCCCAGTCGATCAGCGTGCCGTAGACGTCGAAGCACAGGACGCGGAAATCGGAGAGGCGGGCCATCGCCAAGCCAGGCGTCCTATCCTGTTTCCTGTCCTGCATATTGGATCCCCCCATATATACTCGAGAGGAGAGCGTATGTCAGAGTAGAGAAAGGGCCGAGATGAACGTTCGAGTCTCCGCGCCAGCAAGGTCCGTCCAGGCTCCTTTTCTCCTCGGGTGGATATCCGGTTGCTCGGGCTCGAGGCGTGGGGCATGGGGGATATATGTGATAGATAGATAGCAAGCGGCTCCGCTTCGGTTATCGCGCTCGTATAAAACGCCCTGTAGACGACCAGAGACCCCCCCCCCCCTTCCCGCATGAACACTCTCGCCAGTTGTTGCGAAACGCCTGGCGCAGGATGTCCGCGGTGCCGCTGGCGAGCTCCTGTCGCGCCGCCATGATCTCGCACCGGTACAACCATGATTGCACGTGAGCCCGCGTCGTCGACGGCGAGAGGCGGATCGGCCGCAGATCGTGCAAACGACGACGAGAGACGAAACGGCCGCGGCACATTGAACGACGACGAGAGTTTGAACGACGACGAGAGTTTGAACGACGACGAGAGTTTGAACGACGACGAGAGTTTGAACGACGACGAGATTTGGCCACGGCGTGTCCCGGGGTCTTGGACAGCGAGAAGCGGATCGGCCGCAGATTGTCAAACGACGGCGAGAATTTCTTGTCTCCTTTTCAACCGCCAGCACACGCTTCTCGCCGCGAAATGGCGTCTGTTCCAGGCGCCTGAGAAGGAAGCACAGCCGACTCGCAATTTCGAAAGAAGGCATGTAGACCCCGTTGCACATTCCGCGAAGCCAAGTAGCACATTGCACATATATATAGCTAAGCATTTACTTTATCCGGAAGATTACATACAGGCCATTATAAGCTAGGTGGGTCTGTTAAGGGTACATATGAGACTCCAAACAACTTCTTCCTCGTCACCTTGCCGTGCTCGTCTTTGTCAACGACCCAGATGTGCTGGCCGGACCCACTCGGCGAATCATTGACGGGGATGAACATCCTATAAAACCCATCAGCATCTTGTTTAGGGTGTGAGAACGAGAGTCCGCTCCTGGTGGATGCAGCTGCCAGCCGTTGTAGATCATATCAACGGGAGGACGGATGGACGTGATATAAATTAGATTGAGGATATAAACCCACCTTCCAGGGGTTCGCAACTGCTGCACCAACTCCTCATGTATCGTCGTCGCCGCTGCCCCGACATGAATCGCATCCCAGCCCTCATCCTCCCCTCCAGCATCCTTATATCCCCTCCTACCATCCCCAGTCACAAACCTGACTCCCCCGCTCTCCAGCAGCTCAGCCCCCTCTCTACTCTTGGCCACGTTCCGCCTCCCGAGCTCTTCCAACTCCTTGATGTGTTCGATGCCAACGACCTTCCCGTCCGGCCGGACGAGCTCCGCAAGGACGTGCGTCAAGTACCCAGACCCCGATCCCACGTCGAGCACGCGGAGGGGCCGCGAGCGCCCATCAGGGAGATAGGGCAGCAGGGTCTCGGCCGCCGAGGCGTGCATGTGCGGTGCGGAAATCGTGGCGCCGTGGCCGATGAGCTGCGGGCTGTCCTCGTACGCGGAACTGGTGACCGGACAATAGTTTGCGCGGTCAACCTAAGGCGCGGGACCGATCAGCTTCAGGCGCCTCGTTGTGAAGCCGCGATGGCATCGCTCGAAGGAGAGATGAAGAAAGCCTTACCTTGAGCATGGCGGCCTTGACTCTGGGACTCTTGACAAGTCCATTCCCGGCAAGGTTCCTGATCAGCTCGGCGTTCGTCGCCCCGCCAGATCGCCAGGCCATATTGCGTGCTAATCGAGAAGTCAAGTTTTGCGATTCTGGATACGGCCGGAGAGTGTCGTGCGTGAAAAAAACGGTCGAGAGAGACGAGACGGCCTCGAGTTTCCCGGCCCCCAGTGTCTCTCTCCTCGTCAGGGCTGCTGAGCCCAGCCGCGAGTCGATAGAGAATAGAGAGAGCTGCTTAGAGCGAGATGTAGACGAGGGAGAGAGAGATATGCCCAGGTTCGCATCGCACGCATATCGATCCTGGAGGAATAAAATATAAAAAAAGCCCCCGTACGTGTGCCGATGTCTAGAAACGTCCCGTAACTGATGTCACAGCCTCGCCTGCTCCTTATCTGCCAAAGTGGGGCCATCGATTGCGCAAGGCGGCAAGCCAGGAAGGCCGACGGATTGGCTGATACGTGATAAAGAACGGCCGCGTCGCTCGCTCCCGCGGATACCCCCGAGCGGGATCGCGACGTGGCACATAGACCGTATCCTGTCTGCGTGCGCCGCTGCGTCTCTGCCATCGATCAGGAAGAGGCGTCGCGCCGGGCGTGCCTCAAAACCCCCGAGGGATTGCTCGAGCAGAGCCGGCCTTTCCTTGGAGAGTCGAACTGGCAGGAACAGGAGATGTACATATCAGTATCTAGAGAACTTACCTCTTACATTGCATAGCTATAAAAGATAGCCTTGGAAACACAACATCCTGAATATGTTGTCTAGTATAGGATGCTCCTTATAATCCTCTACTATCCAACATTGCATCCAATCGCCTTTAATACCCCAGACCTTGTTAGGGAGAGGTTTCTCTTATATATCCCAGATGGTTATAGAAAGAGGCTAGAATATCATATCATAGGAGCTTGTATCCTCGATCCATTTGGCCTTGATTACAGTAGACTCTCGATGCTTGTTAGCTAGATATCTCGGCTCTGTACACTACAAGTAGGGTTTGATGAGGAGCTTGTTCGATAGAGAAGTGAAAGATCCATATATATATATATATATTGAAAATGTTAGTGACACATGGCATACTCTGAAGCTTTGTCGGATTCTACGCTTTGTCGTCACAATGTTTCACAAAAGACAATATCGATATCAGGCCAAGTAGTAAGATGTGCATATGCATCGCTGTTTCCATTCCCTTAACTAGCTCCTCAAGAGCTAGCCTATAGACAATGCGTCTATACATAAAGGAAACCTCCAAATGATCCATTAACCGCGCTTGAAACTCCGTTGTCCCTCTTGCCTAAACGACGGTCTCGGCTTCCTCTCCGGTGGCAATGATAGGAACATTGAGTCCACGGTCAGGACTTTGCAAAACCAATTGCTCATGCCGCCTCGCCTTCAAGAAATCGCTCACGGACCGAATCAAAATAAACCACCCCACTATCATCAGCGCATAAGCCAACCATTCGCTTGATGCAATACTGGCTGACGTTATCTTGTTTGCAGTTGAAGCTGAAGCAGCAGAAACCGCATCTGGGTCAAAATCGTGAGAGTTTGGATCTTCAGGTGGGTCGCCACTTGTGTTTGTAGGATTTGGTTCTGAGGATGCAGAACCTTTCATGTAGAACCCGTACTGTACCAGCGTAATACCGAGCCCGGCCCGAGAGCCATTCTTTGCTGCATGGGTGGTATGAAGAAGGTAGGTAAGAAGGAAACCAACAAGCTGGAAGGACATGCTGATCATAGCGTTCCAAACAAAGGAAAAGACGGAACCAACTGGAAGGCCTTCGACATAGACTTCATCGGGGCCACCAAGGCCGGGGGCGAGGATCGTGGTTTCCCAATAAGGAGGTGCAGCATCTGCTGCGGCTTGCTCATATGTCTGTAAATATGTCAGTAGATGAAACGTGTGACATTCTAGAGGGGATGAAGACGTACAGGTGGATGTTCCTCAACCTTCTCTCCACTCTCTGGTTTTGCGTTCAAATTGGCAAATACTCCATCACTCTGCGAACCTCCACCATACACTCTTCCTGTAGCTGCCGGCGTAAAGGCTGGTATATGCGTGTCTCTGCGTTCTATCACAGTTGGCCTTGCTTCTGTACTGGTATCTGTAGTCGTTGTTTCGGCTTCTGGTGTTGGCTCCGTAGGTGTGCCCCTCATCAACCTCTGGCGATCATCGCCATCGTTCTCCTCATCGCTGTCCAATCCATCCGCATCAAATGTATCTGCCAATGTTTCATTTACTGGCTCATGCCTTGCTGTTGATGACGAGGTTCGTGATCGAAATGAGGGAGGAGGTGAGGTGGGAGCTGATAGAGTACTCGACGTTCTTTGTAATGGATAAGGGTCTTCATTTCCAGCTACCTAATGCCAAAGGTCAGTATATCCTCACAATTCTGGTTCGTCGCCGCCGATGTTTCCGCTGTGGTGGCGTCGTAAGCCTTGGTGGAAGGAACGTACCCTTTCATATCGTGGACCGCTCATCGTGAGCCAGTTCTGTCTTCGCTGTGCCAACCGTAGCTCCTCCTGAGAAATCTGGGGAAGACTTAGGGAATATAAGAAGGATCAGGGTGAAGTGAGGGAGAGGGTATCTACGAGGGATTCGTCAATCGGCTTGAAACTGTTTGGTCAGCGGCCTGGCGCAGCGCAACAGCTTCGGGTAAAGTGTGTGTCGGATCTGGCGCCACTTTAATCGATATGGACCCTTGCCGTAATTATTGAAATCCGGTGTACGGCGGACGAAAATGTTCACTATTGAACTCAAAGCCGTTGATATTAATCAGCCTTGCACTCCCTTCCATTGCACTTCCTCCTTCCCTTGCACTCCCTTCTTCCCTTGCACTCCCTTCCCTCGATCTCAAAGCCGCTCGTCAGCCAGGGACTTCCTGCGGTACCTTTGCAATGTCCAAATCAGTACGCATTCCAGTGCATTTGACAAAGCCTCGCAATTGCTAACCACCTGCTAAGGTAGCTTACAAGCACTATCTCCGCGCGCTTTCCCGCTGGCCGAAGGACCCTCTACGCCCCGAATGCCAATTCCAAGATGCGATCCAGCGGCGAGTCGATCGACGGTTTCTTCCAGCTCAGGCACCAGAAGCTTCTGGAGCGGCCAGTTCGACCCCAACACCGGTAGTGGATGAGGTAGCAGAATTGGAGCAAGTCAATGCACTCTATAGCTTGTTAGAAGGGCGATATAGTCGGAAGGTACGCTCTCTTTTCGCCCCATCTCTTATCTGTTACGAATACATATGTTTAGTGGCATGGTATATGCAGTCCGCCCATCCTGTGTAGGAGAGGAAGGAGTTTAAAATGGAGAGAGAATACAGGTTGACATGAGCGTGATCTACAGTACCCAATTCAAAACTCTCTCATGACGCCTGCGAGCAACCCCAGGCACTACACAAATTTGATGAGAGAGCTCGAAGAGGCACCTAAGCGAACTTTTTGGTCACGGATGGCGAACAGATGGAAGGGGTTCTTGCGCTTTCAATAATTGATAGTACGAGTCTTGGCGGGGAAGGTTTCACGATTGTACAAGTACATTGAGGCACATCAATGCTGTATAGTAGGCACGGCTATATGTATATATTATGGGATGTATATAACGGCGTCTAGGAATTAGGAGAAGGAGGCCTGTAAAAGAGTGACGATTTTACCTTAAAATTGATCTAAATGAGCAGAAACCCGTTCCAGTTACCGACGAGAGATCTACATCTATTTTCAATCGATAACTATGCAATATTCAAGTCAGCTTGTTCTTGGCTGTTTCGCAGTCCTGGCCAAAATTGAAGAATCTATCAACAGTAAAAACCGGTGTATTAATTTTCGACTAACAAAGGCAGACAACAGAGACTTCTAATAAGGGCATCTAATAAGAACTTTAATAAGTACATATTTACAGTGACCCCACCATCAAGGTTAACTTGATAAACTAGAGCTTATCGATGTCAAAGTGGTAGGTGTAATGGCCTCCTGCGAGTTGTACGGCTCATTAGGACCTCGAAGCACCACAGTGATACGACAATCAGATGCCAAAGCTTGGTGTTTTCAACCACTCCTATGCCACAACCAAGCCAATAACCAAAGTTTAGTGTCTTCAAACACTCCTACGCCATAACCAAGCCAATGACCATCTCGAGGTCGAAACTGATAGATGGAGATGCATGTTCATAATAGAGCATTGCGTGTAGAGATCTAGAGAGGCCAGGGTATCTCCTGAGATCATGAGGCAATATGTTTCATGGGTAGTAGCCTCATGGTTGAGAGTTAGACAACTCAAAGGATTCCGGGTTGAGGAATAGATCCCACTCTTCATTAGAGCTTGGCATGCAATCTATTTGGCTATATGATGTAATCGGATCATATTGGAAGATTCCGTCATCCTGGACGTTGGCCCCGGATGTGTACTGTTGATTTCCCTTCAATGGTTCATGAGTAGAGTTGAGACATTCGGTGCCTGAGTCAGTCTGAGAGCCGTTGCTATTAACAACATTTCTACTGCCTTTTTGCGAAAAGACGGACTGGACGGAGGTAGGCGTTTGCCATGGGGATGTATAGTTGCTCCAATTGGCATCATTTTCAGTCGTGAATGTTTCAATGTCGATAGGGAGAGTGGCATTGAGGAGATTTGGAGTTCCGACAAAGGAAGCCATGCTGGCTTCTGCTATGTATGCTGGAGGTACCTGCTGCTGTTGTTGTTGATTCAAGGAGTGTGGCACTGAATGTTGTGATGCAGGAAGTGATTGGGAATTCTGTCTATTCGTTGCAGATTCTGGCATAGAACTCCTTCGAATATGCGTATCGACAACAGCACTACTGTGAGTACTACTAGGGCAGCTTTTCACGTGCATGGCGTCCGGGCACCCACACTGAACTGTACCATCTGATGCTGATCGCTGAAGGGGGTGACCTGTTGCGTTACTTAGCAGTTGGGAGAATGTTTGCTTGGGTTGCCCCAGTTGCCACTGCCCCTGCCCCTGCAGCTGTAAATGTGGCGGTAACTGTTGTTGCTGCTGCAGTTGCTGCTGTTGATGCTGATGATGACGCGGGCCGTGATGTAGCTGTTGCTGTTGATGTTGCTGTTGTTGATGTTGTTGTTGTTGTTGATGTTGATGCTGCTGTTGATGTTGCTCTTGATGCTGTAGCTGTTGATGTTGTCGTAGCATGTGTCGATGTAGTAATAGTTGCTGTTCTTGGTCAGCCAGCGCTGTTGGATGTTGTGGCTGCTGCCCTTGATGAGCCAGCACCGTTGGTTGCTGTTGCTGCTGCCCTTCATACGATGGGGCCATTGGTAGTTGTTGCCCTTGGTGAGAAGGTACGAGCTGCGGCTGGTGTTCCTGAGCAGGCAAAGTTGGCTGATACACAAAGAACCCGGATTGGATATGTGTATTGGCACTCTCCTGCTGGCGAGCGGCGACGCAGATCTCCTCCAGTTCACTTCTCATGGTAGCGTTGCTACTAAGCCAGCCCGTAATCCGAGCCTTCATTGCAGGTGACATTGGTCGCATTTTTTGCAAAGTTGATGTAAGCATTCGAAGATGCGCAGGAAACTCGTTATCCTCTTCCTCGTACATCTCCTCGTTCAGCACGTCCTTCTCGGTAATGCGCAATGAACGACCAGTCCGAGATTTGTGGATGGCGGATGCTCGCTGCGCAGACTCGATACGTGCCTGCAGACCCCTATCGCTTCTCCGGGAAGCAGCAATAAATGCCCGCTCTTGGTTCTCCGCATGCGTTCTCTCCGTCTTGTCTGTGTTAGTTGAGTGCTGGAAAAGAGATAGAAAGCTTGTGGAAACATGGCGCACCTTGACCGGCTTTTTTAGAGCCGCCGCTGAGCGAACTTGAAAGGACATGCTTCCGATTGATAACGCCGTCGGTGTCACGATGACAGCTGTAGCAGAAGTGGAAGCAAAAGTAGAAGTAAAAGTAGAAGTAGTAAAGTAGGAAGTAAAAGTGGAAGTAAAAGTGGAAGTAAAAGTGGAAGTAAAAATGGAAGTGAAGGTGGGAGTGAGGGTGGGAGTGAGGGTTAAAAGTGAAAGGCAAAGCCAAGCCAAAGAGGCAGCGGGATTACTGGTGGTAAACAGAGGTTAGAGCCTGAAAGCTTGAGCCTAAGAACTGGGGGCGGATGGGAGGGGGCATGATGGGGGAAGACGGCAGGTTATATAGATTGGTAGGTAGGCACAGGCGTGAACGAGAGCAGAAAAGCAGCATTGGAGAAGGGCATGGCGGAAGCTCCAGGCGGGCTTGGGAGGTGGGATGGGAGATGGTTGAGTCGCTCGATTCGCAGGGAGTCGGGATGGCAGATCGATCGCGGGAGGATCTCAGGGTGCTGGGGGGGGGAGCTGGGGGGAGCTGGGGGAGCTAGGGCGCCGGGAGAGCGAGTCTGGGGGAGCTTGGAAGCGGCGGCTGGAGCCCGCCCAGGGCCTGCGAGTCGTTCTCAGGCTCTCGGCCGGCTCTCCGCAGGCCCTCCGCAGGCCCTCCGCAGGCCCTCTGCACCCACTCCCAGCCTGTTCCCAGCCTGTCCCCAGCCTGTCCCCAGCCTGTTCTCTGGCCCTGCAGAGCCTGGGGGGGGCCTCTGGCTGCCCTGTGGCTCCCCTGGCTTCCCTGTGGCCGCCGTGGCCGCCGTGGGCTCTTCGATCGTACAGAATCCTACTGAATCTTGCCGAATCGCGCTGACGACCGGCGTGCCCCAACGCCGTTAGCGCCCCTCCACTGCCGGTTTTTCTTTCGTTCGCGAACTCTAACCTGCGCGGGCGGCGCTTTCGGACGGTCCTGCCTGTCACGTGGCGGTCTGGCTGCCTCAACGGCCTCGGGTTTGACGTACACAGGAGCACATCCAGCGCATATCGAGCCCTACCAAGCCCTGCCAAGCCCCTCCAGCCATCTCCCGCGCACCTTCAGCAGACACACGTGCGCCCCTTACTGATTGTCCCGTCGCTGTGGGAGCTCTAAGGGCTGGAGAGGCAGGAGCTGTACAGGAATAGCCATAGTAATAGCGGCACCCCCTCCCCCCCGAGAGAAGACTTTGTGGTGCCTTGGCCTGCCATAGCCTACAGCAGCCTGCCACTTTTTATCAGCAGGGTGGCCTGTATGGTAGGTAACCTGCGCATCTGGGCGTGCCGAAGCCGCCCCTCCGTGCTGTCCACCGTCGCGTCCACCGTCGCGTCCCCCGTAGGCCCTCTCCGTAGGCCTTCACGCTACCCACGTGACGTTGCCAATACTGGCCATTGCGGGCCAGGCAGCCGCCGACATATCCATGCTGAGTAGCCTTTCCTTGGCTACAATGCTCGAAGGCCAAGCCCACTCACAGTCTGATGTAGTCGCGTGGCAGTCGCCGGGTGCGAGCATAGCTCACGACAGCGAGCACATTAGAACCAAGATAGGAACTAGAATACAAAGGCAACGCGGAGGCGAATGTAGCTGTCGATGTAGATGGCAGCGAGGCCACGGACGGAAATTGCGAATCGGGAAATGGCCTAGTCTTCGTCGCGCGCCTGATCACGTGCTGTCCTTTGCACACACGTGATCCGTGCTGTCCTGGGCCTTCTTGCTTCCTGCTCGAATTTACCGGTTCCAGGGCCTCTCTTTGTATACCATCCAGGAGAGACGACTAGAAAAACGGGGACCCTTAAAATTGGGCCCAATTTCACATGACCAGACCACTTGAGGCCAAGAGCTCCAATGGCCTGCAATATCAACTCGCAGACCTTCACAACCTAAGAGCATCTCGCATAAAATGTGCCTCAATTTGTTCTATTGCGTGTTTATTCTATTTCCCATCTACGAAGGCGGTAAGAGCATCGTCTGGTGCTCCACCATCCACCTTTTCTGTAACGGCACCAACACCGTTTTCATCTTCGAGTTGTGCATGCACATCCGTATCTCCCTCATTAGCATAGTTGATTCTATCCGTGTCTTGTCCGGTAGAGCCGTCATCGACATCGTCGGCATAATCAGCATATCCTACTTCTTTGGCCTCTGGCTCGGCGTATTTATCATCGGCATATCCGACCTCTTCCTTCATCTGTGTGGTGTTAGCTTCGGCGGCGGTAGCAGTCTCAGCTATTTCTTCCTCTTCCTCGTCCGGAACCTCATCCGAAACCTCATCCACTTCTTTTTCCAACCCCTTATCCTCCTCCAAAAGACCCAGCTTTTCCACAACCCTCCCCAGCCCCCTCAAAACGCTAACATTAAACTTTCCCACCCGCGCAATCTCCTCCCATCTCCCACCCCCAATTATTTCTCCCAGCATAGATGTCTCGTTCCCCAACCGATCATAATGCGCCTTCGTGACATCCACATCCTCGTAATTCAGCCGATGTCCACACCGATGCCAGAGGACATCATCAATGCTTGGATTATCAGCGCAGCAATGGCCCCAACAGTCGCCGAAGCGATACATAATAGAGCGTGAACGGTGCAGTCGACGAGATCGGTCGATTATGTGTAGGATAGTTGGAATGGCGACTTCGTGGAAGACACCGAAACCGCCAAATATCGAGGAGAGAAGAATGTAGTCGGCAAAGAAACGGCGTGGAATATAGCTGGACTTTGTTAGTAGGTGAGACTGAAGTATATTGCAGTTGAGTTATGAGAAATATTAGAGAGCTCCCATCCCTCAAAGTGGGCAAAACCAGTATTGGAGGTCCAAGTTAGAAATGAGGGCTCGGATATACATACTACATGTCTGACCAACCAATACACCACTCGTCAATGTCAACCTCATAGCCTAGCCCGATATTCTGCACCACCCTCGCAGCATCCCTTGCCGCGCTCTGATAATTATGCGCCCAGCCCCACCAAGCATACTTGGCCGGGTCCTTAATACAACGAAATGCCGGGCCCGAAGGAAAGCCCGTGTCGACGACATTCGGGAACCAAATATTATTGAAATTCTCATCGGCGTAACCCAGCGGGTCGAGCCAGGCGTCGAAATGGAAATATAACAGGCCGTTGATGTCGGAGTCCGGAGAGGAGGACGGGGCGTCGAGGATAAGCTGCATCGTGAGTGCTAGTTGGCGATAGATGACGTGGGATTCGCCCCAGGCGTCGTGGGTCAGGTTGTGATAGGTGGGGGAGTGGGGGAGTGATGATGGCATGCTGAAGTGCAGGGTGTGGAAGAAGGGACTGTATTGTTGGAGATAAGGGATGCGTTCGGGGTGGGGGCTGTTCCAGCGGATCATGGCGAGGGTTGTTTTGAATGGAGACGAGAGGAGGTTGGGATTGGTGCTGCTAGTGTTGGTGTCGGTGTGTGGGTATCTGGTATGGGTATCTAGAATGGGTGTGAGAGGCGGAGTGGAGGCTGTGGTGGTTGGGGATTGGATTAGGGAGAACATGGTTATGATGGCGATGAAGATAATGATTCCAATGATGACCTTCTGTTGTGTCTGGGGATGTTGTTGGCTATTTGTTTGTTTCCAGTCTCTGTGACTGGTGAAGATGATCTTATGCGGAGATGAAGAGATGCGTGGTTTGGCTGTTGATTAATGATATATATGGGAGACTGTCCAATAGTTGACGTGAAAAAATCGGAACATTAATTCAAGAAGCAAAGAAATATAGAAAGTAGGAAAATGAGAAGAAACAAAATAAACATATACTTGACCACCTCATGTGGAAACGAGGCAGTAATGACCGGCAGGCAAGGGGCTCAATTTTTTTTGGAATATGCGTATCCAAGACATGTCTGATGGGTTTGCGTGGAATGGCATATATAACGAGGTAATGGCCGCTACGCTAAAATCCTACAGGTCGGCCCTGCGCAGGCTCCGGGGCCCTTGGATTTTGCCGTGACCTCGAAGCGAGGTCAAGGAGGGAATAAGGGGAATAAGGGTGATTTGCATCCCGTGACCCGTTTTTTTGTAGCCAATCGCTTAAGTGATCCACAAATGCGACAGTATATTATAGATTGCGAGACTTCGGGCCATAAAATATCGTCTATCGTGAGCTCTTGAAGTGCAATAGATGGGATGTTCGTTTGATCTTTGGCACTCCATGTCAGATGCAAGATGTGGTTTGAACTCTCATCTCCAGGACATCAAAGTGCAACAAACCCCCTTTGTTAGGACGAACAATAGGGGTATGGCACGTGATAAGGCGGTGAGGCCACGGTTCGGCAGGAATACCGATAGCGGATGGGACCCATAATCGCTGGATACGGAGATTATATCAGCTTAGATCAGCCCCATCTCAGCAATGTCAGCATTTTCAAAGATGAAGTCGTGAATCCGAGAACAAGACGCACGCTGCGGGAAATATATCATGTGACCCCTTAGGAGACTTTACGCTGACTCGGGGGTCAAGGGAGTCAAAAATGACATTCAGAGTGCCTTAGACCCCTTCCGATTTAGTGTACGTCCTTGCGTTAATTTAGCGCGGGGTCGTCTGGAGCTGGAGTTCCGGTGGAATTTTTTGACCGAACATTATTGCCAAGATTCAGCTCCCAGTCTTCGCAATCTTCTTTCCTTTAATACAACTTCTAACTTCACACGATTCTCACTACCATGGCCTCAAACGCACAGAACGGTGTCCAGCACACCTATGCTCTCTCCAAGACTCACCAGGACGTAAGCTCGTTCCAATTACTAACAAACTACTGACGTACGTCGACTGACTCATTCTGTAGATGCTGGAGAAGTCCTTGGTTGAGACTGATCCTGAAATCGCAGCGATCATGGTAGGGCCTCGCTCTCTTTTAATATTCAACTCCATCTAATTGCTCCTTTTCAGGAGCTCGAAATCCAACGTCAGCGCGAATCCATCATTCTGATCGCCTCCGAAAATGTTACATCCCGTGCTGTTTTCGATGCCTTGGGATCGCCCATGTCCAACAAATACTCCGAGGGTTATCCAGGTGCAAGATATTACGGTGGCAACCAGCACATTGACTCAATTGAGTTGACCTGCCAGGCTCGTGCCCTTACCGCCTTCCACTTAGACCCCGAGAAATGGGGCGTCAACGTTCAGTGCTTGAGTGGCAGCCCAGCGAACCTGCAGGTTTACCAGGCTATCATGAGACCTCATGAGAGGCTGATGGGTCTTGATCTTCCTCACGGTGGACATTTGAGCCACGGTTACCAGACCGCGCAACGAAAGTGAGTCATGAACATATAGCATTATCTGATCCTCCCACTAAACCGAATTCTAGGATCTCCGCAGTTTCGACCTACTTCGAGACTTTCCCATACCGTGTCAACCTTGAGACCGGCATCATCGACTATGATGCCCTTGAAGCAAACGCCCTCATGTACAGACCTAAGGTCCTGGTCGCCGGTACATCTGCATACTGTAGACTTATCGACTACGCACGCATGCGCAAGATCGCTGATCTTGTCGGTGCTTATTTGGTTGTCGATATGGCTCACATTTCCGGTTTGATCGCAGCTGGTGTTATCCCAAGTCCGTTCGAGCACGCAGACATTGTCACCACTACTACCCACAAGTCTCTCCGTGGTCCTCGTGGTGCCATGATCTTCTTCCGCAAGGGTGTCCGTAAGACTGACCCCAAGTCTGGCAAGGAAACTCTGTATGATCTGGAAGGCCCAATCAATTTCTCCGTCTTCCCAGGTCACCAGGGTGGACCTCACAACCACTCCATAACTGCCCTCGCAGTGGCTCTCAAGCAAGCCACTACCCCAGAGTTCAAGCAATACCAAGAACAAGTTATCAAGAATGCCAAGGCTCTTGAAGTCGAGTTCAAGAAGCTAGGCTACAAGATGGTTGCTGATGGAACTGATTCACACATGGTCCTCCTTGACCTCCGCCCACAGGCACTTGATGGTGCACGTGTTGAGGCTGTTCTTGAGCAAGTTAACATTGCATGCAACAAGAACTCCATTCCCGGTGACAAGTCAGCACTGACGCCTTGCGGTATCCGTATTGGTACACCGGCCATGACTAGCCGTGGCTTTGGCGAAGAAGACTTCAAGAGAGTTGCAGCGTACATTGACCAGTCCATTAAGATCTGCAAGGATGTCCAGGCTTCATTGCCAAAGACGGACAACAAGCTCAAGGACTTCAAGGCCAAGGTTGCAGGTGGTGAGGTTGCCAAGATCAACGAGATGAAGAAGGAGATTGCTGCCTGGGCTGGTACCTTCCCTCTCCCAGTCGAGGGCTGGAGACAGTAGATTTTTGGAATTTGAGATTTCTTACGGTGTCACGGAAAAAACTGGTCTGGAAAAGCTCATCGCATCCACTTTCTGAGTTTACAACTGCTTCAACGCAGTAGTCTAGAAGTTATGAAAATTATGAAATAAAGACAGGCAAACAAGACCATTGAAGCATCACCACTCACATGTACACGTATTCGTGATTCTGACCCCCAAGCCGCGAAAGACTGCCTCTCCTATCTGGTATGAGGAAAGGGAGTGTCGCTGCTCGAGAGGTGGAACCGAGCCAGGCCAGCGTCCTCGACACGGCCCCCCTATCCTATGATGCATCTTCCGCAACGACGCGAGGGAAGACCCGTTCCCCTCCTCGATGCGCGGACCGGCCCTGTAGGATTCCCGCAGAGCTGCATGCACGCAGGAGGAAGCCGGAGGCTCGATTCTCCTTCTCTCGACGCACCCGTCGCGCTGGCTAGAAAGATGGGATGGGAGGGGAGGGGAGGGACGTGGCTCGCTCTGCTCTGCTTGTAGGCCTGTCTTCTGTCTTGTCATGTCTAGAAGACTTGGGTTGGGTGCGGGTGGGGGGAAAGAGCTGTTAGGAGGGGGGGGGAAATAGGAGTGGACTTGTCTTAGTCCTCCTCCTTGCTGTATGGTATGGTATGGTATGGTAATACCAGCTTGCCGGTTTGATGGAGATGTAGGCATGGCGTGCTGGCACAGGGAATAGAGTCAGTGACAAAAGTCCGTGTATTCACTGAGGAGCTGCGTAGATGTATGTATGCATTGATTGATCGTATCAAGACTGCTACTGTAAACAAGCGTTCGGGACTGCCACGTGGGGCCGGCCCATTAGGCCTTTCTGATAAGATGCCTCTGTATCGTGAGACCGCCGCCGGTGATTGAGGCATTGAGGCCTGAACAAGCATCAGCCATGCCACCCCGCCCATGCCCGCTCTCAGAGCATCTCCGCCTCCTCGCCACAGAGAGGCTCATCCGCAGCCTCCGGCCTACGAGTGCGAGCGATCTTCACATAGGAACCTATCTTCGCGGCTTCGTTCCTCTGCCTCGCGGGAGCTACAGCGACCCTTACGTAGGAGTCCATGCGGGCAGCCTCGTGCTGTTCCTGCTGGTCGATAAGCTGCCAGTCGTCCCGGCGCAGGGCGCCTCGCGAAGCACCGATAACGCGACAGTCTGCCAGGTCTTCCGCCTCGCAGTTTCCGCAGGTCTCTCCAAGCACGGCACAGAAGCAGCACTCCTTGCAGCCGTTGGCGCGGCACGACTCTCTACCCCAGACGTGGTCAAACTCGAGGCCGGCGGGGCTCATGGGAAGAAGCTGGAGTAAGGCAAGGTGGCAGTGAAGATCCTGTGGCCTACCCTCGAGAATGGCAACGACCGACTTTGGATCGAGTGTTGATGGCGCCTGCTCATTCTGGGTCGAGGTGGGTATTCGGAAGGCGGCCCGCGGGGTATGGTATGCGTCCGGTTTAATGGGTGGTGTGGTAGCCTTTGGACGGCCCTTTTCACGGGGTGGTGCAATGTTCATCGCGATGGACTGATTTAGAATGGACTCTCGATTGTTGACAGTAGTAACTGAAAGAGTATCTTTTGATCGAGGGGATTCTTATGATAATAGTGGATTGGGTGGAAAGGGCGGTGGTGATGAAGTTCCACTTCGACATATACCTTAGAAACAACAAATGCGGCGATTTTATTTATTCGTGCATCTTAACGCCCCTATTCGACCAGCCACCCACAACCTGCACTTGAAAATTGGCTGCCAGGGTACATTAGTAGCAAACCCCGTCTCAAGTTTATGGTGCATATAAGGTCGATGAAGAACTTTCGAAATTGTTATCGATGCTGGAAAACAACAAAAGCTGTTGATATTTATAACCTTTAAATTCCCTTCTTTACTACACCAGACAGCTCATCCGAGTTCAGGATGAGTCAAAGCTTGTGCGAAACCCTGTAGCGTTCAGCATGACAGGTTCGATAGAATCTATTAGCATTGCAGATGATGCCATAAACATTGATAGTCCTCTATTCATCAACATGTGATGATTCTTCCTGTCTGGATCTTGCTAGATATGACAGAATGAGCATTTCCGCCGCTTTTAAGAAAGCTATTGCAGACAATATTTTTGCTTCTGCAAGAGGACAGAGGACAGAGCTGCAGTAACTGCACCCGCTTGTTGCAGCAACATGCAATGCTAAGCACGTTATGTAAAATATGGGGGTTCCAGACACACAAATAGAGTTCGTTGGAGGAGGAGTGCGCACACCAGAGACTCTCGCCAGGCCGAGTGAGAGTTGAACAAAAGAGCTCTCCCGACAAAAGAAAGCCTACCTCACCGGAGTCAACATCACTAATATCTGGACGGATCCCCGGCCCTCGCCGCATGATATAAGCCAGAAGAAAACAAGAGCCTTACAAAGTTCCATCAATGCTGTTCAGAAAACTCTGGCATGTCAGTTTCAATGAAACCAACACTGAAGTTATTGGCATCGCCCTTTACCACAAAGCAATGTTCCCTTGCCATTGTTAAAGTTGACGGACTCACGAGAGGTACCCCCGACCACAAGGCATGCGATCTGCTTTCTGTCAATGCATTGCGAGTCGAGTAGTATGCCGATTCCGAGGAAAGACTAGCGTCCTCCTCAAGTATAAGCCAAGTGTTCACCTCTATCTTAAGCTTTAATAGGGCAGACAAGCAAAACTATATATTGACGCGCTATACCCCTCTCTAAAAGGATGGAATTGCTTGTAGCCGAGTTTGAACCTCATGTTAACCCGGATGATATGAAAACCGCCTATATCTACTGTTGTGTAAGTCACTCCAGCCATCCCCAAGATCATGAGCTGACATAACCCTGAGGCTTTCGTCATCAGCTATACATTTTCCAACCTCTAGCCGACGCCTCGTATTGAAATTTCGACAGCGCGTGCTGGCAAGCATATTGGCGGGGGACAATCAAACGACGACAGAATGAGGGTTGTGGTGGAGGTCGGCAACTGCCAAGCATATCGCATGGGTAAGAATCACGTCTTGCCTTTCTCTTCTTCCTATGATCCCTGAGGTTGAAAGCCGACTTTCTGTGTAGCTTCCGTGACCTACAAGGACGAGAAATCCTTACTATGGCGATAACAAACATGCCATTCGGATCATGCCAATACGAGGGTTGCAATAGGCCTGGCAGTCTCTAAACCGAGCACTGATATGCTTGGAGAATTGCCTTGCCGTCTGCTCCGCTCTTGGCGATGGAATGGCCGCCACGTCTGTTGTCGGCATTGGCATGTAGACAAGAGTAGGCAATGGCCAGCTGTCCCGATAGCGTTTGATCTCGCAGCCAGCTTAGAATCCGAACCCGAAATATGGTTATTTCTACCAGACACAGTGACCAGTTCGATTATCTGCCCGGGTTTGTGCAGTTGCTAGTCGCGTCGACGTAAGAAAGCTCTTTCTAGCAACACCTTTGGGATATCAATACCCACTTTCTGTAGTCGACATCGCGGTGAGCTTTTGACTCGGAAGCTTATGACAACCGATGTTTAAGTACTTGTCAAGGCTGGAGAATACTCCCGAACTAGTCTTTCGATCCGAGGAAGTGTAGTATATGTTTCACAAATAGCCGGGTGTTCGGGATGTCGTCAAGTGGATGCAGTGGGCCCGCCGTAGCAATTGACAAATGCTATTTCAATTGCTATTCTTGAGAACAACTATCAGGACAATTGAACCTGCTGATATGGTAGGGATATCGGTCGTGCAATCCAGAATATCTGGGATGGGAGGTAGTACTTGGATCTTACAATATCCTATGCACCTGGAAATTTTTGCTCCCGAATGCTTTAATCACCCCCAGCCTCCTTCTCTTCCAAGACAGCCAAGAGAAAATCCCACTCACTCTTGCTTACCTTGCTGACACTCAGGCGGCTCTGTTTAAGCATCTGCATGTTGGCCAGCTCTTTGCCACGAGCCTGAAAATCTCTTAAGTTCTTTAACGTGATAGGATGCTTGAACTTGCGGCGGAACTCAACATGGACAACGCTCCATTTGGGATTCAGAGGGTCAGAGTCCTTTGGATCATAATAAGGTGCTTGAGAGTCCTGAGCAGTTACTGTGAATTCTCGTTAGCGCTGGTTCCCAGTTGCTTCAACACATAATTGGAAGAAGGATCGTCTTACAGTCCGGTGAGTGTTCTTTCACTATCTCCATCATCCCTACAATTGCCGGGACTTTACAACTAGAGTGGTAGAAGAAAGCTAAATCTCCCTTCTTCATCGCTCGAAGGTTATTCCTTGCTATGCCGGTTCAGTCCAAGAGGTGGCAATAGTGGCATAAGAGCCTGAGAGCATAACTGTACTGTACCTGGATATGCACGGATCCCTGGCAACTGTCAGAATGGAATACGACAGAAGACAGATAGACACATACCATCCCAAGGTTCTGGCTCAGTCTTTGCTGCAAGGTCGTCGATGGAGAACTTGATGTCATGGCCTTTCTCAAAGCGTGACTCAGGTTCGGCTTTCATGAGCCAGTATTGCTGCTCGTGTTCCGAGTTCACGGCGGGTTCTGTGGACGTTGCCTTCAACGTTGAGTCACGCGGTAACTGATGTAGAAGTCAGCGACCCAGTGAAGCGAAAACATCTGTGGAGAGTTCATGAAATAGCAGCATGTGACAAGGAGTGAACGGGTTCGATAGACAGAGACTGCTTAGAGGACTAGAAATCACGTGGCATGAACATGGAAAGAGAGCAAGAAGGATAGACAAGCTTGCTCTCGTTTTTAAGAAGCACACGAGGGAATAAGCTGCTCCAAAAGGTGCATAATGGGTACCTTTGATGCTGTGGAATGCTCTTTGCCATTGACGACGGTGGGGACAGTGGCAGTGGTGCCATCTTTTCCAACTGCCGAAGCTTTGGGAGCCGGCTCCTTCACTGGAGGAGCCCTGGCTGTCCTTTCGGGCACAAGGACTTTGTGTTTCTCAGACGTCTTCCGACGGCTCGATCGTCTCCTCGAGGGCACAGCCTCCGCATTATCAACATCTTGGGCCTTTCTTTTCGCCATGGTGCCCGTTCAGGCGTTGCAGAAGCGGCAGGAATCAACGGGTGTGTCTCGTGTCAGCCACGCAACAACAGTACATGATTGACGCAGCGGACGCACCGATGCACTGATGCACTGGATACATTGCTGCACGTTTCCTTCGGGCAGGGGTGCTCCTTCGGCAATGGACCAACTACTCCACGTGATCGCTATCGCTGCGCCGGCGCTAGGAGGCACCGGGCAGAGCGAGTTTGGAGCCGGCAGCCGGGCCAGTTGCGGGCCTCCTCGCAGGGCCTCGCGGGCCTAGCAGCGGCGCCTACGTTAGGTACAGTATTGAAGGTTACCACCGCATCGACCCAGCAAGCTGCCGGTGGGAAATAAGGCCAGCGGGCAGCTTTCGGGGCGGCGTAGGAGCCGAGGAAGGGGAGCGGCGAAGGTCACGGAGGCCCAGCGCGCACTTTCGAGCGTCGGGAGTGCGTGCGACCTTGCTATATCCATCCTTAATCGAGCGTCAATTGATGCCCGGTGGTGGATGGATGGCCTGAAGCCAAGCCCACAGAGACACGGGCGCCCTTTGCATGCTTTTTTACATGCCTTGACCTGTTAGGTCTGCTTTACCTGTTTGGCCTGCTCTGCCTGCTCTGCCTCTCCCGCAAATGAGCTGTTGGAGACGTGAGAGGCGTCAAAGGGTCGAACGAGTCGGATGCAAGGTTAAAACATGCCGTCTTTGAACAGCAGGGGTCCACGCATGCCAGCCTCGCGATCCAATATGATCCAGTATAACGCACCGCAAAGGACAAAGATTGTCCTGAATCTTCCATTTGCGGCGGGGTATGCAGTCCCATAGCATCGCTATATTACTGGGCAGGGTGCTGTGCGTGATGTAGAGCTTAGCTACACCGTCTGCCTCGTCGGTGCTCGTGTCCTGTACAGCACAATACAATATCTACATGAGAGGAGAGAGGATAAACCCGGAAGAGCCTTGGTCCTGGCACGCCACCCGCGGACGAGGGATGCAGCGAGAAGCAAACGAGCCGGCAGGCATTTAGAATTCAGAATTCAGAATTCAGACTCCCGGGAAGTCTCTTAAAATGAGGGACGAACGATATTGTACGGAGTCCTGGGTGAGCAAGGCAAGGTCTAGTACGAGTCTCGTAAGGCACTCCGGACGCCTTCTGCGTTGTGAGCACCACTAGCAGGAGCACGCACGGATGACGTGCAACCACCTCGCCCCCAAGAGCAGGACCGCAAGCTTCGTCGAGCGAGCATGGACGAGGCCAGAATGAGGCCAGAATGAAGCCAGAAGCTCGAAGCCGGAAACGGGAAACGGGAAGCGGGAAACGAGAAGCTAGAAGCTGTTCTTCCGGCCCTCAAAGGTACCTAGGTGTAAGCATTCAATGGGCAGGCAGGACTGCAGCGGCGAATGTGCTCGAGGCACCATTCGCAGCCAGTGAAGGATGGACGCTTCCGGGACAGCGGTCAGGTCGTAATCTCGATCAGTTTGGAGATGCTTAGCGTGCGAGCCAGCTCAGCGGATAAGCTGTCCAAATAATGGTCACGATCAGGCGTGGGAGGGAAAAGGGTTACCTGCCCCGGACTGTTATTTAAATCTCTGCCCTCCGCCCTCTTCCTCGTCCTCTCCCTCTCCCTCGTCCTCGTCCTCTCCCGCTGCCTCTTCCCTCCGCCCTCCTCCATCCTCGCCCTCTGCGTGCAGGCTCTCTGAGGTTCTTTGTGACTAGCTCGACCATGGCTCCCGGCGACTTTCACGGTTGCCGAAGCCCTCGCAGGACGGGCCAATGGCAGTCGAAGCTCACGATTGCGCGGACCTGGAATCGCTGGAGACACCACTCTCGACACTGATGGACCGGCCGCTCCCACTGCGAAACGCAGCACCGTCGTGCAAGAAGGCCGCGAGACGGGGAGTCACGAGGGGGCTGCCATGGCAGGATCCCGAGTTACAGACACTGTTTCGGAGTTACGAAGCTCTGCTCGTCAAAGGATCCGCCGCGCCAGAGATGGAGCTCAGCCATGAGCGGCCCTGACAGGGCACTCCATCTCAGATGGAATTGCGCCCACTGCTGCAGCGAGCGCTTGCTATCCCAAATTAATTAACCAAGGCCCCCCAAGGCCGGCATTTGCAGGACGCCAGCCGGGCGGGAGGGAGTGCGAGTCGGCCTGCAGAAGCAAATGAGTGCTTCTGCAGGCCGACTGGCACTCGCACTCGCACTGCCACGGCCACTGACTTTGCCACGGCCTCACTCATGACTCTGGTTCTGGCTCTGGCTCTGGCTCTGGCCCTGGCTCTGGCTCTGGCCCTGGCCCTGGACGTAGGCAAAGGTCGAAGCTTGGCCTCGCACCAGGGTGTCGCTAGCCCGGGCTGGCGTCACGAATCAACTGCCACGTCCGATTTCCGACTCGGGCAAGGACGGTCGAATCACGCAGCGGCCCTCTCTGGTAGCCATTCTTGCCAACGTCCACACTGTCCACACTGCCCACACTGCCCGCACTGTCCGTCCACGCCAGGGCAAAGCAAATCTCCACAGCCTGTCGCTGCCGCTGCCGCTGCCGCTGCCACTGCCACTGCCACTGCCACTGCTCCTGCCTCTGCCACGCCCACACCCGCGCCTGCCAGTCTTGCCTGACCGTCGCTCCTCTACAGCAAAAGACACAGAACGCTACGGCTGCTACTGCTACTGCTACTGCTACTGCTACTGCTACGTGCATTCCCTCGGGCCCGCCGGTAAGTACCCTACCCAGGCCTCGCTGCTGCTGCTGGTCCTGCTCCTGCGCCCGCCTGCGCTCTCGTGTCACAGAACGACCGTCCGTCCGCTCTGTCTCCACGGGCTCCCAAACAAGCAACCACTCCCAAGCCGGCCCACCGATCCTATCCGGGGCCCTCCCATCCCATCCCCATACCTGCCTGGCCGCCCGTACGGCCTCTGGAGCAGTCGAGTCGTGCTGTCCGCGGCGTCGTGTGCACTGCGCCGCGTGGGTGATCTGATCCAGGTACGCAGGCCCTCCTCTCATTCTTCCCTCGTACCACGCGTCGCTTCGTCTGTGCCTCGCTCCCCTCCGGGCTGCCAGACGGCCCTGAGTAGCCGCCACACGGCGTGATCTCCAATCACAGACGCGCCGCACTCTGCCTGTCCCCAGATTCCCATGCTCGCCGGCGGCGGCAGCTCGCTGGGCAACACGCACAATGGCTAAAGCAGATGTCCATAGTCCTCCCCGTCGATAGTCCCATTGCGCCTGCCTCGCCGTACCCTAGCCCCGATCGGGTTAGCCTTTTCGCTTCGAGGCTTATCCACTTCCGCTCATTGTTGCCTTTCCAGTCGTGCCAATTCAGCAACGACACTCACGCTGGATTAATATTAGTAAGATACACCTCCCTTTCATTCCTGTTGCTGCCTCCGTGGGCGTCCAATGTCTCGTGACTTGAGATAGCTGCTGTCGCGCGCGTCGCTCTGCGCTTGACGTTGCTGCTGCATAGTGCTGCTGGCAATTGTCTCGTCCTGCGCTCAGTCAAACCACCTGCCGCGTCGCGTCTCCCATCACCAGCGGCGCCAACCGTGCCTTGGCCATCGAACCTCGGCCTCGAGCAGGCTCAATGAACTGCTGGCTTCAAGTCTCTGACAATTGCTGACTCGATATCGCGCTGCAGATGGGTCTTCACTCAGCCTCGACATGAGCTCCTGGATGAACGACGCCGCTGCCGTCCAGAACCACAATGGCGCGGCATTCAACCACCTCAACGACCCCAACATGGCCGGCAACATGCTCGACCCCACTGCCTTTATGGGCACGCCCAACTCGTTCGTCGACCCGTCGCAGTTCCAGAACCCACAGCTCCAGCAAAGGATGCAGAATGGAGGCATGCGAAACACGTCGCCAGCCTTCAACAACCCCGTCTATCAGACCAACCCTGTAGTGCCTTCAAAACGGCCACGACCACGGGAAGATAGCATGGGCACGTCGCCTCGACAGCCTCCGGGCATGCTGCCAAACTCGCGCTCTCAGACACCACAACAGGGCCAATATCCCGGCTTCCAGCCCAACAGCAACCAACCTGTTCAGCATGCATCTCAGCCTACCCCATACTCGCACCTCCAGAACGGTTCTGCAAATGCGACTCCGTCTCCGGTGATGGGTAATAACCTACGCCCCGGAGCTGGTCCCCAGAGAGTGTCCACTGTATCGCCTCATCCGTTCTCCCCCGCCGTCCAGCAATTTGGTGGGCAAGGCTCCCCATCGCTGTCAGACCACGGAAGCCGGATAGATACTCCACAGATGCCGTATATGCAGAACGCGAACTTCGGGCCTAACTTTAACCAAACGTTCACGACCCCCCCAGGCAGATCGTCGGTTCCGCCTCCTGGCTCAATGTCAACGCCACAGATGCCGCAATCCCAGATGCAACAGCCTCAGATGTATCAAGGGCAACAGCAACCGCAGCAGCAACCGAATATCGACCAACAGAAAATGATGTATCAGATGCGACTGCAGGCGCAGTTGCAGCAAGGCAATTTAATGAACACTCAACGGATGCAGAATATGCCCCAGAATCCGAACACCATGTCGAAGCCACAAATGCAACAAGCAAATGGCCAGTACCCCCAGGGAATGCGACCTCAGCAACCTGTAGCTCGACCCAACAATCCTGAGCAATTCATGAAGCACCTGACAAGTTTTATGCAGTCCAGGGGCCTTTCATTAGACATGAATCCCATTGTGGGAGACCGACAGATCAATCTTGTGATGCTCTATATGGCAGTTACCAAGTTCGGAGGCTATAGAAATGTCAGTCAAAGGAATTCCTGGAATCAAGTAGCCCAGGCATTGCAGTTTAATCCAATGCAAAATCCAAGCGCACCACAACAGATCAAGGGTCACTACGAAAGGAACCTGATGATGTTCGAGGAAGCATACGCTACACAGCAGCGCCAAAAAGCAATGATGCAACAGAATGCTGGGGGCAGTATGGGAGGTGGTCATCCGCAGATGTCACCGACGAAGCAGATGAACCCCCAAGTCCAGATGAGCCAGCCGCCGCAGTACATGCAGCGCCCTCCGCCGCAATCTATGGTTCAGCAGCCTCCTCAAGGCCAACCGCAACAGACACATAGCACGCCTGTAAAACAGATGTCCCAGATGACTCCTGGACAACAACCCGCTATAAATGGGTTCTCGACGCCACAAATGCCTAACCAGCACCAAGCAAACGCCCAAGCTCATGCTCGCAGCAGTCTTCCGCGAAGTATTGGCGGGACGCCAACTCAGAATGGCTCGTCTTTCGCAGTACCTTCCCCGGCGTCTGCTGGCAAGCCTGGAGGCCTTTCTCTCCAGTCTCCGCGCGTAATGTTAACCGCAAATGGTGAACTAACGAAAGAAGGAGAAGGGGAGGATGAGGAGGACGAGGACTTTGAGATTAGTCCCATGTATGACCCGCGCGTGCGTTCGTTGAGTAATACTTGGGGCGGCATAAAACCACAGAACATTGCTGATGTGAGTGCCGACCTTGTCCACCACAAGCCGAATGTACCGAACGTGATGGAACTTGGGGTCATCGACATACATGCTTTGACCATGAGCCTGCAGTCAGGGATTCATTCGGAGGTACGACTTGCCCTCGACACACTAGCAACATTATCAGTCGAGCCTCGTTTGCAATTGGACCTGAAATCTTGTGAGGACCTTGTGGAAACGATTATAGATTGTGCCGAGCTGCAAGTTGAGTTACTTGCTGAGAATGCAGCAGAAGTTTCCGATGTCATGTTGATCAATTCCTATGAAGATGTCGTCCGAGGGTGTCGGGGTGAGCGGGAAGGCCTGCAAGATACTCCAGCTTTTGGGACCCTCGAGTACGAACTCGATCGTTCCGTTGAACGCCTGATTTGCATCACAACCATACTACGAAATTTGTCCTTTTACGAAACAAACCATCAATTACTGGCCGACGAACTGGTTATAAAATTTCTCTGCATAGTCGTCAGGTATCTTGGGACCCGAAACATGCTATTGCGCACGCATTCCAATACACTTGATTTCATGAAAGACGTCATTGTGTTCCTTTCAAACCTTGCGCAAACGGTCGAAATCCCAGGCAAGGAGCAGGCATTCTGCTTATTACACTTCCTGCTCGCTTTTGCGCCATGCCCGCCGCCAAACATGCCAGGTTCAGATAAAGTAATATTTTCGCCATATGATCCTTCCGTCCATCGCTACCTCCCTCCTGCAGTCGACAGCTTGGCAAAGTTACTCGCCCGTGACGAACCAAATCGCACTTTCTACAAGATGATATTCGCATCAGATGTCACGTCCTCGCCTCCATATGACTTGTTGACGAAGACTTTCGCGTTAGCAATCTCGCCAATTCCGGGCCATAGACCTGACGAGCAGCGTGGTAATATGATGCAGATCGTTGATGCGCGAAAGCCTCATCTAATGCAGGGAATGCTTGCCGCCGAGATAATTTCAAATCTGGTTCCTGGATTCGAGCTGAATGTGGCCAGATCATGGTTAACCTCTGAGGACGGATTTGCACAAAGCTTATTGCGGCTCATAACAGTTCTGGCATCGGAACCCTCTTCCCAGCCGCCTGCTCGAGGTGCTCCTATACCTCCACGCGGCCCAGATGACGAGGCGCTACTCCACATCACTCTCAGCGGCATAACTGTTCTCAGGCGGCTCACTGAAAAGGCACGGAATCCGGACGATCCTTCAGGGGCAGCTCCTACAGATGGTATGATTAAGCAGGAGAACCTTCTCGGTGCGTTGTTGCTGAAAGCACATGCCCAGCCAAAACCCGCAATCATTAAGCAGCTGTGTGCATATGCGGCATTGGACATATAGCCGTCTAGGCGACTTCAGCTTTCATGTGTATCACATCCCATAGACATTGCATGGATAGGGGAATACCAGCGTGGAAAGGATGGCGTTTAAAGTTGATATCTTGTTACATAGCATGTGCTTTGCCTAACGTATTTCCTTGGTTTTAAATGGTGTATTGTACAACTGGTGGTATTGATTCTTGGATGAATGGAAGTGTCAAATAGTGTACATAGCTGTCTAAAACAGAAGCTTCACTTAACATCCGCTTCCCCTAACTCTAACCCCAAGTCCTTAGCCTGACCCAGCCCAGCCCAGCCCTTCCAGACGATTTTTCCACATTGGCAGCCTTGTAACATGGCCTACATTACAACATCCTAGAACATCAAAACTGCCTGTCTTCCAAGAACTTTGCGACATCAGGTTTTCGCCACCCCTGAAATCAAATATTAGCTCGTCGTTTGCAGCGACATGATACCGTTCAGTATACCTTTATGATAATTTGCTTCGTCAATTGGTTGATCACAATCTCCTTATCCTCCAGCCCTAAAGCCTCTTGCAATTGCGTCCTTAGAACATTGATATTTCCTTCTATCTTCCGTAGTCGAGTCTGCTTGAGGTTGCCGCCGCGCTTCGCAAGATTGTAGATGGGGAGTTGTTGAGATGGTGTACGGATGACGCGGTATGGAAGCGGGGCTTTGGTTTGTGCTGCAGTCTCGGAAGAAGAGGGTGAAGCTTTTGACGAGATGGTGTTGGTAGTGGATGTGGAGGTAGAGGCGGTTGTTAGGAAGCGTTGGAAGGTTGACGCACGGGGAAGGGCCAGAGGCCGCAGAAAGCCCAGAAAGAGCGACGACGGTACATGCGAGTAGGCCATTGTAGTTGAGCTGGCCATGCAACTGTCTGGCACCACCTGTATATCCGGGACCTAAGTAGCTTTGGAGTCGCGAGAAGACGACGCTAAATCCGTAGCCTAGCAAAATAAGACGCTAAGCGCGCCAAGAGTTTGCCCGCACACAATCTTTAACTCATACCACGACGCCGCGAATATCTTGCCCTCGCGTTCACCATAACATCTCTGTCAGCAGATCGTCGCAATCATGGCGGACAATAAGCCCACCTCAGCGAGCGAACTGCTCAACGGTGCCAGCCCACAAGTGCACAAGACCCCGGAGGAGATAGCCAAAGAAAACGACCTCCTTCCCAAACTCGTCACTCACCTCGACCGACACTTGATCTTTCCTCTACTGCAATTCGTAGCTGATCAAGAAGATGAGCCTTCACCAGATATTACAAAGGCGAAATACGAGCTGCTGAAGAAGACGAACATGACGGACTATGTGGCGAGCTTATATTGCGAAATCCATGGTGTGCAAGAGCCGCCGAAAGAATTTGCGACAAAGAGGCAGGAGGTATTGGATAGACTGGATGCATACGAGCAAGAAAGTGCAAAGATTACGGATCTTCTCGGCAACGAAGATGTCATCACAAACTTGAGAGCCGATAAAGTTGCTAACTTGGAGTACCTGAAAAAGGAGCATGAAGTACGTTTGTGAAGAATGTTACGGATCTATTTTAACTACATGCTGATTACAAGAATAGGTCACTATCGAAATGGTCAACGTCTTGTACGACTTTGGTAATTTCCAATACAGCTGCGGAAATTATGGCGCAGCAGCAGAACTTCTCTACCAATTCAGAGTCCTTTCCACGGACAACGACAAGGTCTCTGCTGCGACCTGGGGAAAGCTTGCTTCTGAGATTCTCACCACAAACTGGGAGTCAGCAATGGAGGAAGTTCAGAAAGTCAAGGAGTCGATCGACACAAAGCTGTTTGCCAACCCACTAGCACAGTTGACCCACCGCACATGGCTCATCCACTGGGCACTATTCCCATTCTTCAACTACGAGCCCGCGCGTGACACAATCTGCGAGCTCTTTTTCTCCGCACCATTCATCAACACCATTCAAACTGCCTGCCCTTGGGTCCTACGATACCTGACTGCAGCTGTCATCACCAACCGCAGCCGTACTCGCAACACTGGCCAGTACCAGAAGCAACTCAAAGACATCATCCGAATCGTCAAGCAAGAGAACTACGAATATACTGACCCAGTCACGGACTTCATCAAGGCGCTGTATATTGATTTTGATTTCGAGGAGGCACAGAAGAAGCTTGGTGAGGCAGAGGAGGTTCTGCGTAGCGATTTCTTCCTCGTCGCTGCATCAGACTCTTTCGTCGAGGCTGCAAGACATTTAATTTCAGAGAGCTACTGCAAGATTCATCAGAGAATTGACATTAAGGATCTAAGCACAAGATTGGGCCTCGACCAGGACGAGGGAGAGAAGTGGATTGTAAACTTGATCAGAGATACCAGAGTGGATGCTAAGATCGATTACAAGGAGGGTACGGTGATTATGAACCACCCACCAAGCAGTGTGTATCAGCAAGTTATTGAGAGGACGAAGGGAGGCTTCTTCAGGACACAAGTGTTGAGTGCGGCTGTTGCGAAGTAATTGGCCTGTACTCCTGGTATGATTGCATGGCTGGCGTTCGGGATCCACACAGGAGGGAAAATGTCGTTGCTGCAATCGGTAGCTAGCAATATTAGATATCGTGGATATTGCAAATAGACAGACATTCTATACATATGCTTACCTTTTGTCGAAATGCCGTGACATGAAGCTAGCGAAAGAGGGCAGTTGTATAGATGGCTAAGTTGACGATTCCACGTAGAGAAGCTTGGAAATATCTATATTTCGGTTTGCATCAGCTCAGTAGTGACCCGCGTGCGCAGCCTGAGAATCATCTCCCAACTCCAAGGCGTCTCAGCTATCCCTGTGCCCGATTCTTCTCTCGGGGACATGCCCCAAACCCCCGCCAACTCGTCCTTGTTCCGCTCCACAGCGGCTGTCTCTCACCGCGCGAGTATCCCAGGTGCTACGACGCGAGGGGATACGAAACGGGGAGGTAAGGTAACACGCCAGCTTCCCTATCTGCTCCGGCAGGAAACCTCTGGAGACGCGAGAGTGGAAATGGAGACTGGCAGGTGAGGATTTAGGGGGCGGGATGGGACGGGGTAGGGGAACGGTCATGGCCGCATGGGCTGGGGGCAGGGGTGGTCACTTGGGTAGCACAGTTGCGTGTGGTAGAACTGGGAATAAGTTTTTCTATAAGATCCTGACTGAATCATCCCTCTAGCCTGCGTAGAACAGCTCCTAGCACCTTCTGGATCCCTGCATCTAGCCCGTCGATAGCCAGCATCGGTTCTAGCCATCGTGCCAATTTCGTGGCAAGGAGCGTCTTGTCGCTGGTCTTCTCCGCCGCGTCCTTGAACCTGTCCAGGGAGGATGCTAATGCGACTGCGAAATCTGCTGTTGTGGGATCGACGCCGACGGTGGGCTGCCTGATGTAGCAGCTGCTGGTGGCGGGGTCTGCCGGGAACTGTTCCGCCATGCTGTCGACGACGTATTGCAGGATCTTCGGCTGGCATGCGACCTGGGTGAAGGCCGTGAACATGTCGAAGAACTCTTCGGCGGCGGCGGCGCAGTAGAATGGCTGCGTTTTTGCGTCGTCGAATATCGCGAGTGGTATGGCACCATTGAGTGCGGGTGTGTTCATGGGGTCTTTCACGGCCTCGCTGTCGACATCCACGCCCTTCATCATCCGTGGCTGCAGAGCACTATCTTTGAAATCCGGTATGGCAATCATGTCCGCCGAGGTCGTGAAGCCTGGATCATCCGGTGAGTCGTCCGCTTCCTCTGGAGCCTCTATGGTCTTGACGCTGTCCAGCCCTAATATCCTCCTCCTCATGCTAATCTTTGCGAGGTATATCATCTCCAGCTTGGCGTACTCGATCCACAGCTCCCTACTCCTCGTACAGAACCTCGTGCCTCTTTGCATATAGCTTCTCGCGCCATTCATATCCGCCTCTGTCTCCAGCGTCCATTTTGCAGCATATAACCACAGCGCAGATTTTGTGCAGTGCAACCTAATGGCCGATGTCAAGACCGTCTTGAACTTCTTGAACGCCTTTGCTTCTCGCGCAAATTCAAGATATGTCATCCATAGCTCAACATCTCCGGGATGCTTTCGGGTTCCGCGATCGAATATGGAGAAGATTCGGGCTTGGCCTGCGTGTGCTGAACTGCCTTTTATTCGTAACCGCTTGCATCGCTTTTGTCGCAAGTGTTCGAGACTTATCTCCCATGCCGCATACCGTGCAAAGTCAACTGGCTTTGAACCTCGGCCGAGAACTTTGTGTTCAAAGTCAGAGCGCTTTTTAACTAATGTTCTAATCTCCTCCTAATGATCAAAACTATTAGTGACCTGAACGTTCTGCTAAGAATAGACGAAATGGACGAGGGAAATTTGACGGCGGAGAAACAAACCTTGCTGAAGATTTTCTTCTGCTCAAACTCTTGCAGTTGAGGAACACCTTGCTCCAAATAAAATCGTGCTTTATCACTTGCGCCCGACATTTTGAAGTTTTACACAGTTGTTACAATCTTTAAAACTTCAACTTTCTGATAAGGCCCGCAAGGAAAGTATCGAGGCGGTCTGGTTTGATTATTCTGCCGGTCTAAATTTAGCGCAATCACGGACCGAGGACACACTCCTAGCTAGGGCGAACGTGTTGGTAATTTCTGGATACCTTCAATAACGCATGCTTGCACGCTTGTAAAGTCGTATCATTTTTCGCGTCACCTATCTTCCTTTTGTTTTTGTCACTCCGGATCTTACGGATGATGTTTCGTTGAAACCTCTCTCTCAACTACAACACAATGGCTCCTAAATTCAAAGACGGCGACGTGGTTGTCGCGTTCTCAGGCAAATGGGTATCCTGGGCTCATACGATCGCAGCATACGGTAAGAGACCGAGGCTTATATGAGACGAAGGTGAGATGGGCTAAATATTTTCACAGCTGCATTTCTGAGTGCTCTGGTTGTTGGAGTTTCTCTGCATTATCACAAGATCGTAGAAAATGAACACTATGGCTACCCTCAAGAATGGTTCCCCTCAGTATCGGCAACCATCGGTGATCGCTATCCCGAACGCTCATTCTTCATGATCTTTATTGCTATTACGTCCGGTATGGTTCTGCTTTTGCCTCTACGTAAAGCAATGAGCTCTTGCTAATTAGCTAGGTGCTCGATTTGCCCTCGTCGGCCTGTTCTATCTTCTGACAGCGCGACCGGGTCAAACACTTCCAAAATTCGTAGCTCTCACGGGCCTATTCCGAACACTTACTTGTGGAGGATGGACATACGTTACCTCTACTGACGACCATCACTGGCATGATGTTTTCATGATATCATACTTGGTTGCGACTATCCCATGGACTGCTGGTTGTTTGGCATTGAGTCCAAATAACGCGAAGGCTATTAAATATCGCAAATGCCTTGCAGGAGCCTTCTTTGGGACTATAGTTCCCTTAATATACTTCTTTATTCAGCACAAGGTCCACAAGGTTCCGGGAGGTGAGTATTCCAGATGTTATAACCTTTAGCACATACCTAACGTCATGTAGCATACACAACATATGCTTTCTTCGAGTGGGCTTTGGTTTTGTTTGACGTCGCCTTTGATGCTGTTACAGCTCTAGATTTTGATACCTTCGAGTTGGTTGTCAGAGATGTTAAAGGGTTGAGCAAGGGGTACGTTCAATGGCTTCCTAAGTAGCGCATGTACGATTACGATTATGTTTTATCGATTTCATCAATTTAACAACTTTATGATCAAGTCTAAGAATAATGGTGTAGAAAATCTCAGCACGTTGCCGGTGCAGTTCTTGAGTAGGTCAGCCTGACTTCCTACGCAAAAATGCGCTAACAATACACCTCAGAAAGGATAAACCTGTCGCAAATGTCTTCGGCCAAGCATTTTCCTGGAGTGAAGCAATAGATGCAGCAGCTGATGTTTATAATGGAGTAAGTAGGCCTATAAACAAGGCAGCGTTTCAAGGCTAATTTTCTGGATAGTTCGTTTTCTGGTCGATATTAACTTCTTTCGGTCTTCTGTTGTGGTGTATGTCATTATTTCATCCTTTAATATCCAATGCTAACAACCATAGATTTCCCACTATGGTACATGGGCCTTTCTGGGTACGAAGTGTTAGTCATGGTCTCGGTCTCGCCATTCTGCCTTGCCATTCGGCCTTTACGTTCGCTCATAGTAAACCACCTTACGATCTCGCATCTGCTCGCCCTTTCTGGCTTATTGGCATACCTAATCCATGATCCCCTATGTAGATTGGTTACCGTTGCGTTCGCTGTCTTGATGTCCTGTTTATCTTGGGCAGCAACGTGGTATTCGGAAGGCTACCAACCCGGTCGTCTCGAGTCCAAGATCACTGCCTGGACAATTGGTCTTATCATGTCCAGCATTGTCAAATTCGCATGGCAGACAAGCAATCCTATCTGGCCTACTTCTCATGCCGCCAATGGTGGTTGGAACGGGACTGGATTCGTTCTCGCCGTTCTTGCTGTTCTCCGTTCTACGAGACATACTCCTATCGGTAGGGAACTAGCAGTTCAAGGGCGAAAGGAAGGCTCATCGCTGCTCTCGGCCTTTGGTATTGCTGGGCTCTTCTTTGCACTTCATTCACTGTTATCTGATTCCAGCACTATGATTTCATGGGTGTGGGAAGGTTTCCCTGTTAGAGGTCCAATCGCAGCACCGCATGGTGCATTGACGATTGCTTCTATGGGTGCTGGACTTCTGTTTGGCTTGTTCCATGAAGATTTAGCCCGAAGTTGGACATTCTATGGAATTGGATGCATTGGCGCCGCCCTCGTCACAGCCTATAGTCATTGGACGGGATACGCTGGCGCGATTCTTATTACGATCTATCTCATGGCCATCTCTGTTCCTATCATAGCTTCAGCTTCACGGAGGTCGCCAGCCATCACGTTTGGCCTTGGCTTCTTGATATACAACTTCTTGGTTCTTTTCCACGTCTGGGTGGTGGCCTATGCGTTTGTACCTGGTGGAAATTTGGTCCGCGAACATACTGATTGGATTATGGCGACAACCATGATCCTCATTGGATGCGGCGTTTTTACCTCCGTATCATCAAACCCCCCAGCTCAGCGCAAACGTGCCAACGCTTATCTTAACTCCCGGAATCAGCGCTCATACTACCTTTACATCCTTGGGTTCTTACAACTGGTGTCAATCGCAATTGCATATCTACGATTCCCAACTTACGATTATACGCCATACCACAAGGATGACAAGGTTTTGACAGCAGGTATCTGGACGATCCACTTCAGTCTCGATAATGATATGTGGAGCAGCGAACGTCGCATGAGAGATATTATAAAGGAACTTGAGATCGACGTTATAGGTCTATTGGAATCCGATCTTCAGCGTATCATCATGGGCAATCGCGACACGACACAGTTTCTGGCAGAAGACCTCGGAATGTATGTCGACCATGGACCAGGGCCCGACAAACACACTTGGGGATGTGCACTCCTCTCCAAGTTCCCTATCCTCAACTCAACGCACCATCTTCTACCCAGCCCTGTTGGCGAGTTGTCGCCAGTGATCCATGCCACGCTTGATGTTTATGGGGAGATGGTCGACGTCTTCGTCTTCCACTCTGGGCAAGAGGAAGATGTGGAAGACCGTAGATTACAAAGCGAATATCTCGCTGCGCTTATGGGTTCTACACCTCGGCCAGCTATCTTGCTCAGTTATCTTGTGACGAAGCCACTTGAAGGCAACTACCATACCTTCGTTTCGGAACAGTCTGGAATGCATGACATAGATCCGACCGATTGGGATCGTTGGTGCGAGTACATCCTATACAAGAACCTGAGGCGCATAGGCTACGCGAGGGTCAGCAGGTCCACGATCACGGATACAGAGATCCAGGTCGGCAAGTTCATGCTAGGTGCAGAGGCGGCTACTGCAGAGGAGAGAAACCACAGGGTGGACGAGGAAGCGGTCGCTGTGGGCGAGCGATTCCCACAGATGTTCAAGGGCGAGGGAGTCCGAGGTCACCGATATCATGTCTTTGACGAGCCAAGATATTTCGGTTAATTCAAGGGTCTTCGGGTGTCTACTGCTGCAAACTGGAGACAGGCAACGACCAGCTCGTTGGTTCTTGGAGGCGAAAGCAGAACCAGCACACCGAATGGGTGGACAGGGGTAGGCCAGTGTTGATCTAAGGGGGAAGGGGGGGGGTTTAGTGGGCAGGGAGGAACTGTATAATATATAAAGTGGTAGTTAATAAATGCAATGCACATGTATTCTAGGAGAAGTGGCCCGGCTTGATACCGCTGCAACAGTAGTGGGCTGGCAGGAATGGCGAAGAACAGAAGTGCGACCCCTTCTAGGGAATCCTTGATGTCGCGGTGATATAAGGTCATCAAAGATCTCACACGAGGCTGGCACGGTCGCGCAGCCCTTCCATCCCAGCCAACCAAGCCCCCGACAGCCTGCAGGTAGTGGCCCTAGGCGCCTGCCTGCATGTCAGAGAGCCGGCCGAGCAGGGCCGAGAAGGGGGTTTCCTGCGCGCCTCTGTTCTCCTACAGCACAGCACAGTACTGTACGGTACAGTACGGTATCTAGCCGTACTGTACAGCGGGAGTGGGAAAATCTACATGGATGCCGAGGCCCTGCGACTGCTGAGAGAGGGCGTGCGTGTGAGGCGACCAGGCAGGCAGACAGACAGACAGACAGACAGACAGACAGACAGACCCACCGGCTGGGCCGCGGTTGAACCTGCTGGGCCTGCCTGACCGGCTGATCGAGCACGGGAGACTCGGCACGTGTGGAGCGCCCCGCCCGCCCCCCCTGGGAGATTGCGGTACGGCAGGCGGTAGGGCGCGTGGGTTGGTTTGGGCGGGTAGGGTGCGGGATATGCGGCATGTGCGGCATGTGCGCATGTGTGATGATCTCTGGGATGGGAGAGGGGAGGGGGAGAGGAGAGGGACGGCGCGGGTCATACTTGCGCTCGGCTTCTTCTTCTTCTTCAGCTTCTTTCATTCTTCTTCTTCTCCTATTCATCCATCCATCCCTTCCCTCGACCGGCCCCCGGGACCCGTGCCAGCGACCTGTTCTGTGACATCCTGCTTGCTTGCTTGCTTGCTTGCCTGCCTGCAAGTCGCAGAAGGGTTTGAAAGACCACAGCTGCTGCTGCTGCTGCTGCCACACCCCGTCACCCACACTGCTTGTGCGTTTGGGTGAAGGACAGCCCTCGACGGCCGCGTGGCGGAGATGGAGATGCTGGCTCTGTGCCGGTCGCAGGTTGCCAGTAGAGACTGACAGACTGGCTTGGCTGGCTGTTTAGGTGATACTGGCTGGTACCGTACTACATGTAACCGTCCCGGACCCTCAGGCATCCAGGCCCTCAGACTCTCGGACCTCAGACTCTCGGACCTCAGACTCTCGGACCCTCCGGCCCTGGATGCTGTGGATTAGAGGGAGTGGAGACTGGCGAGAGAGGCGCGAAATGTCTGTACAGTATGGCATGGCAGTCGGGATGGAAATACAGTAGCCTACCTCGCCGAGAACCAACTGATTATATTTGATGCGTATGAATAGGACAGTCCACTACATGGACACTGCACAAGAGGTACTAATAGAAGCATCAATCATGCAGGCCAATTTCATCCCGAATCTCGGTCGGGACGCGGGTGCACAACTCCTACGGATGTGCACGGTACGGCATACGGTATGGCAGATACTATACGCAGGCCCTTGGTTTCCTCCCGTACCCTCGTACCCTCGTACCCTCGTACCCGTCCCGTACCTGGCTGGCCGGCACGCTTGCTGTACGGGACGAGCGTTGGGCGCCAAGGGGCCATCTATACTTACTCTACAATGCTCATAGTACTTAGCTGCTGCTGTACTTGGGCCGTACTGTACCGTACTGTTGTACATACAGTATCTATCTGCTGGGGATCCCAGTCTGCTTGTTTCAAGCGCCCGTCTGCAAATCTGCAACAGCGCCTCGGCCACGCCCTGGCTGGCGAGCGACGAGGGAGCAGGAACCGCCGCATCGCTTGCTTCTCCACACTCGCCACGGACGAAGCGGACCCGTAGACAACTACCGTAGGTAAATACTGTACAGTAAAAGGGACTAGAGATGGCACAGCCCGTGCCTGCACCCGCTGCGCCTCTGTCCGTCCTGTGTACGGGACCTGTAACGAGATCTTCGCCGGGAGCGATGCTGTAGCTGTGGAACAGAACGAAAGGATCATCACCTGCTTGCTTACTTACTAACTACGAGTTACTGTGCCGTCTATGCTGTCCATGGTGCACTAGGTTGTTGGGGGGGGGGGGAGATTCGGAGAGTGGAAGCTGAGCGAAACCCTTACCGGGTACAACAAGATAGATTGAAGTATAAAATTAAAAATATTAACGTAAATATAAAATATAAAATATTAAAGTGAAATATAAAATCAAAATATTAACGTAAATATAAAATTCAAAATATTCAAGTAAAATATAAAACCCCCCAAAAAAACCCCAGGCCGTCTTGTTTTGCAGCTGGCAAGCTCGCCGCTCGCCCGCAGACCATAACATAATGTGTGTGTATTACTGTACCGTGCCGTGCTTATATATATATCGAATGAACGATACGCGTTTATGCATGCCTGGCTACACGGGCGTGGTAATACTGTACTTGTACTTGTACTGATACTCTCCGCACCCTTAATTAAGCGCCGACATCTCATCTCAGCTCATCTCATCTCACCACATAGCCTACCTACCTACCTACCCGCCTACCCCGATACAACAAACACAGAACACAGCACCCAAAGAGCCCGTCCACTCTAGCAAAACTCCAGCCAAGCCCACGCCCAAAGTCTTACATATATACCATACAGTACAGTACAGTACTATACATCACCGTGCGGGCTTAGCGGCCGTGGCGGGCACGAATCGGATCGCGGATGGTGTGGCTGGCTTGCAGAGCGGCAACGGCGTAGCGTTGCGGCGGCGGAGAGGACAGGCATGTGGCCAAGTCCGGTCTGTAGATGTGTGTGTGTACTGTACTGTGCGGTACGGTACTGTAGTCTATGTGGACGAGACGGGTGCAGTGTATACAGGAGCAGTCTGAGCTTTATATATATATATATATATATATATATATATATACAATACCTTGTATGCATTACTACATCTATCTCGCAGTGTATACAGTCATATACATTACTACATCCAGCTCGCAGTGCAACACAGCAGGAGGGCACCGCACCGCACCGCACCGCATCGCAGCTTACGGCAGCAGCAGCAGCAGCAGCAGCATCCTCACAGCCCCCCAAACCCGACTCGGGCAAGGATACCTGCAGCGTCTGGCGGTCCCGCTGGCTCGCGCTGCAAGGCCACGGGCGACGACGACAACAACAAGCCCAACCAACCCCCTCTGCAGCCGCAGTGCCGCTGTCCCGTGCTGGCGGGGCGGGGGTGGGTTGGCGACCGAGCTTGCCGGGCGCGCCTTGCGCGGGCGCCATGGCCTCGCTGTTTTTTTTTTTGCAGCCGGGAAACGCAGCCTGTACTGTACTGTACTGTACTGTGTGCGGAGGGGGGAGGCGGAGCTGGCTTGTTCTGTTCTGTTCTGGTCTGTTCTGTTCTGTTCTGTTCTTGTGCTGGTGGTAGGGTGAGCAGGCAGCGCAGTACTGGCACTGTGGTAGGAGGTACGGGAGGCACAGTACAGTACAGTAATACTGCTGGCATCGCGGGCATCGCGGGCATCGCGGGCATCGCGGGCATCCCAGCGGCGCCGCCGACACCACGGGCCCTGTAGACCCCGAAGAACCAAAAAAAAGCCTTTCTCGCGGCCTCCGGACCTTGACAAAGCCCGCTGTCCGCTGTCCGCCGTCCGCTGTCCGCTGTCCCGTGCAGGTGAAAAAAACACACAGCTCGCTACAGCGCCTCGCTACAGCGCCTCGCTGCCCTAGCGAGTAATACAACACCCACTGACCTGACCTGACCTGGCTGCCTAACCAACCTAACCACAGCGCTGCCGCCCTGCCCTGTCCTGCCCTGTCCTGCCCTGTCCAGCTTACCCTCCAGCTTACCCTCCATCTCTCTCCATCTCTCCTCCGTCTCCCACGGCTCCCTCGGCGTGCTGTTGCGGCAGTCTTGGGCCTCTCTGCTAGCATTGCTGGGAAGTCCAGTCCAGTCCCGCCCAGAACAGTATCAGCGACGCCATTCTGCTGGGCCATTCTGCCGGGCCCTTCTTCTGGAGCGCCTGCTTCTCCGTAAAATACCTTATCTCGTGCTTGTCGCTTTACAGGGCCCTCCTCCCTACCCTAAACTACCCTAAACTGCCCTAAACTGCCCTAACCTACCCTAACTTCCCTGCCTTGGCCTACCGAGTGTCCCAAAGCTCGCTGGCGTGCGCGCCTGGCCGGGCATTCCTGAAGATTTCACTTTTGATTCCACTTTCCGCTCTGCCCTCTAGGCTCGCCTCCAAATCGACGCTTTCGCCCGTCGGTGCCAGCCATCGCTCACCCATCAACCAGCAGCCAGCAACCAACAACCAACATCCAACAACCGCTGCGTCCTGCCTTCCCTCGACCACCCGGCGCAATCTTGCCCTGTCAGTACCTCGCTGTTGCCGTGTGCATCCTCCCCCCCCAGAGTCGACATTCCATTTGAGTTTCCCTCTTGGCCCGGGACGCGAATCAGCCAGCACCTTGCGGGTAGAAAAGAAGAAGTGTTGGACATCTCGAGCTCGAATCGACTTCGGTCTGCTATCCGCAACCGTCCGCTCTCAGCCCCCTTAGCCACGAACAATTGCATTCACCTACTCGATATTCATGCCTGCATCATAGCACATTCGACATCAGTACTGACTTGACGCCCGTATCCTCTCGCCGCCTCCTACGATAAATTCATCATCTGTTGCGCAGAGGCAGAACGGCCGCTCGGCAGCATGGCTCCAAGAACTCCCTCACCCACCTCATCCGCCTTTTCGAAGCCGAGAATGCCATTCTCATGGCCTTCAATACTGGCAAACCCAATCCCATATAGGCTCCGTCGAAAGCTGCGCTCGAAACTACACTCGCGACAGTCGCCTGCGTCATCACTCACCGGCATCGAGACATCTCTATCACCATCCGACTCCATAAGGGCTCTGCGATCACACAAATGGTCGTTCTACGATGCGCAGTACCTTCCCCTGATATTACTCGGCATCTTCTCGCTTTCACTCAGCGACGCCCCAGGGCCTTTGGTCAAGACGGCTCTGGCCTTCTTGCTCATCCTTGCGCTGCTAGTACCCATAACGAGACAATTCTTTCTCCCATTTTCGCCCATATTGACCTGGCTGGTTTTTTTCTTTTCGTGCCGGTAAGCATAAATTTTTATTACCTCTCAGAGGATCCACGACCTGTCTTGGGGGGAAATTGCACGTTCAAGGATGCTTGCCGATCGGTTGCACAACTGGGCATCGAATGCTGACGGTGTTGCTAGTTTCATCCCCAACGAATACAGACCTCATATCTGGGTACGAGTGCTTCCTGCGCTCGAGAATATACTCTATGGCGCCAACCTGAGCAACATTCTCTCCGCACACAAATTTGTGATCCTCGATGTCTTGGCTTGGCTGCCTTACGGCATCATCCATTACTCGTTACCATTCTTCGTCTCGGCAATTTTATTCATCTGGGCTGCACCTGGCACTCTGCCGGTCTTTTCAAGGACCTTCGGCTTCATGAATCTTACCGGTGTTATTATCCAAGTGATATTTCCATGTTCGCCTCCGTGGTACGAGAACATGTATGGATTGGCCCCGGCAAACTACTCGATGCAAGGATCACCGGCTGGACTCGCCCGTCTTGATGCACTATTCGGGTTCGATATGTATACGACAAATTTTACCAACTCCCCATTGGTCTTTGGAGCTTTCCCATCACTACACGCGGGGAATGCCATCCTTCAGGCACTCTTCTTGAGCTACTGCTTCCCTAAGCTCACCCCGTTCCTTATTGGCTACTGCATGTGGCTCTGGTGGGCAACCATGTACCTCTCTCACCACTACGCTGTTGATCTTGTCGGTGGCAGTCTTATCTCTGCAATGTTCTTCTACGTTGCGAAGACCAAATTTCTTCCTCGACCCCAAGAGGACAAATCTACCCGCTGGGATTACGATTACGTAGAGATCGGTGAACCCCTCGCTGGCACCCACGAGTATGGCCTTGCAGAGATGGATGGGTACGCACGTCGCGACAGCCTTGACGAGTGGACTGTCGGATCAAGCTCATCTGTCTCGTCTGGTAGCTTGAGCCCGGCCGGTGGACGTGCCGAGGATAGGGAGAGTCTTTGGGACGGGGAGACCCTGGCTAGCCAGAAGTCAGATGGCGAATTTTAGAGAAGGCTCAACTTGATAACGATTATTACGATCCGCGACGAGCCCGCATTCAACGATATAGTATAGAGAAGCTTGAGGCTTACGGAATCCACTCGGCGCCGGCATCCGTCGAGATATCAGCATTGTACCATGATTCAACGAAACAACTAATTGTGGCGCTCGGCATTTTAGCGACTTTGCATTGGAGTGGCAGGTTCCGGGAGGCACCTGCCTGGTGTAGATATGACAGAAGGAGGGAACCTGACGGATAACGGCCTAGCATACATAATATTATTATAATAAACGTCTCGAGGACGAATCTGCTGCCGCTGCACGATTTCGACCACGACCCGGGGCACTTGAACCGGGCTGGTTGATCTGGAAACGGGGCGGCAGGTCTTCATCTGACGGGACTTCTTGAGGGGTAGATTCGGGAGGAGACGGGATCCTCGTAATGGGCGTGCTTGATAGAAAGGGAATGCATGGGGTGTTTGAAGGTTGTACGAATGGACGCGCACGGGGGGTTTGTAGGATCTGAGAGCTAGCTCAGCACGGCCTCTAGAGGGGGAGAGAGAGAGTGGGCCGGTTACTGTAGCTGACATGAGAAATCTCGACGACGGACAATACAGATCCTCTGACGCCATTTATTAGTGGTGTCTATCGCTGCGTGCCACGTGACAAATGTGCTATGCTTAGATGATGCGAGAGCGGAGCCCTCTGCCTCTACATACTGAACCCAGCGACACGCCTCTTGAATGGCATGCGTCTGCACAGTATAGTACAGTATAGTACGGTACAGCACAGTCCATCAGCTCAGCGGAAATGCCGGATCCACACGGCGGTCTTCGGAGACTCGAGGGCCACCCCATCCCATCCCTCACCCTTCACCCTACCCACACGCCCGCTCTATTGGCGCTGGGACGGGGCGTGGTGCGCAAACCGCACTGAGGCTGGGCTGCGAGAGAGAGAGAGAGAGGGGAGAGGGAGGAGCCGGTGGCTGGGGGGGGGACGGCTGGCGGGTCGTCCCGTGGGACGGACGACGGGACGGCGAGGCGAGGCGAGGCGAGATGAGTGCACGTGAAGCGCACGTGAAGTGCCGTCTGTCGCTACGCTACAGTACAGTACAGTACAGACGAGAGCAGAGCAGAGCAGCCGAGGTGGGTCTCCAGCACTGCGAGAGTGGCCGAGAGTGGGCGAGAGCGAGCGAAGTCCACCAGTCGGCTGCCTCCCTCCCGTTGCTGCTGGCGGAGGGCGGATGGCGGATAGGAGGCGGAGCTTCTATAATCCATTTGCCGGCGTGCCTGGATTTTAGCCTTAATGATCTTGACCCTCCCACCGCACCGCATCTATCACGCCGCGGACGGATATTCTCCTCTGCGGAATCTGTGCTTTCCACGCAATAGCACAGCCTGCCAACATCCCCCTCCCCCCCCCCAAAATATCCATATATCTAAATGTCCATCTATCTGCTTCTCGCCGAGTCCCCACCTGGTCGTCCGATGCTGCCCTGCCTTCATTTCCGTCCGTTTCATCCCTGTCGCCCAAGTGCCGCCATTCGTGGAATTTCGCGAGGCTTAACTCGAAGTCACTCCTCATCTATATTGCAAACGCCGGTAGGTCGTCTGGACTCGGCCACTTCGTGCTGTCGGTGGCATGAGCCTGGGCGGCGCCGTGGCCGCGCCCTACTTAAGGAGACGGTAGGGTGGCTCTTTTGTTCTTCCCTTTCGTCCTTCTCTCTCCATCCTGTCCTCGTCTCAGGAGTCGCGTCTGCATCTCTTCCAGGATGAAGATCTCTGTCGCTTCGTGCCTTGCTACCCTCTTCCTGCCGGCTCTGGTGGCGGCACAGCTTTCAGGCAGTGTCGGCCCCTCGACGACTAGAGCTACAAAGGAAGCTACCAAGGTGTGCAACGTGCTCAACTATGGCGGTGTTGCATCAAAGACCAGCGACGTTGGCCCTGCCATCGCGTCTGCGTGGGCAGCCTGCAAGTCCGGCGGAGAAGGTTGGCAGATCACCCCCGTCAGCTGCTGCGCCAGCCCTCTAACACCAGACAGTCTACATCCCGTCTGGCAACTACGGGATGTCTACCTGGGTCACCCTGACTGGCGGGACTGCGGTTTCCATCAGGCTGGACGGCATCATCTACCGTACCGGGACCGATAGCGGGAACATGATCTTCGTGGAGCACACCACCGACTTCGAGATGTACAGCAGCACGTCGTCGGGAGCCATCCAGGGCTACGGCTACGTCTTCCACGCCAAAGGGACCTACGGGCCGCGCCTGCTGCGCCTGTACGAGGTGGTGGACTTCTCCGTGCACGACATCATCCTCGTCGACTCTCCGGCCTTCCACTTCACCATGGACACGTGCACGAATGGCGAGGTCTACAACATGATCATCCGCGGCGGCAACGAGGGCGGCCTCGACGGCGTCGACGTGTGGGGGACCAACATCTGGATCCACGACGTCGAGGTGACCAACAAGGACGAGTGCGTGACGGTGAAGTCGCCCGCCAGCTACATCCAGATCGAGTCCATCTACTGCAACTGGTCCGGCGGGTGCGCCATCGGCTCGCTGGGCGCCGACACGGACATCCACCACGTCGTGTACAACCACGTCTACACGCAGAACTCCAACCAGATGCTGATGATCAAGTCCAACGGCGGCAGCGGGTCCGTGTACAGCTGCCAGTTCAACAACTTCATCGGCCACTCCAACGCCTACAGCCTCGACGTCAACGGCTACTGGTCGTCGGCCACCGAGGCCGCCGGCGACGGCGTCGAGTTCTACGACCTGACCTTCAACCACTGGCACGGCACCTGCGCCAACGGCGTCACCCGCGGCCCCATCCAGGTCCTCTGCCCCGACGGCGCCCCCTGCTACGACCTCACCATTGAGAACTTCTTCATGTGGACCGAGGCCGGCAGCTCCATCCTGTACAAGTGCGAGAGCGCCTACGGCAGCGGCGGGTGCCTGAACTCGGGCAGCTCGCACACCTCGTACGCCGTGTCCACCAAGACCGTCACCTCTGTTGCGTAAGTCCCCCCTCCCCCCTCCCCCTTCCCCCCCCGTACCAGGCAAGACCCGAGCAAGCGCCTGACTCTTCTCTCTCCCTCACAGCTCCTATTCTGCGTCTACCATGGCTGCGGATCTGACGGCCGGCTTCGCTATCACGGCGAGCATCCCCATCCCGACCATCCCGTCATCCTACTTCCCCGGCGTCGCAACCATCAGCGCCAAGCTGGGCTAAGCCGCACCACCAACCCTCCATCTCGGCTGCCACCATCCCAAAGACCCGAGACGCATCGCTCCCTCCCTCTCCTTAATGGTGGCATGCGGGAGAGACGTCGCGAGAGAAGGGGATCGCGGGATGGTCTTTTTCTTGTTCAAGTTGTACATATTCACATCCGTCAGATGCACACATAGCATACGTACATAGCCTCGCCTCCTCGCACTGTACATAGCCAGAACTCTTTCAACTCCTCTCATAAAACACGCCTCTGATACATGATGAATCCCATCCTCATCCTCATCCTCATCCCACCCCTCACTCCTCCCACAAAGCCAAACCAGCCCCCCCCCAGTCCCCATCCCGCACGCCCACCCATCTCCCATCTCCCATCTCCCAAACTCCCATCTCCAACCCCGGAGAGAGATGCCAGCGCCAGCAGCGTCGCCGGACCCAACACGCACACGCACCCCCTCCCCTCCCTTGCGGTCGAGCGGGCCCGCGACGCGCGCTCATCTTCCGCGAATCGAAGCACCCAGCCAGCCGCGTCGCCTCGAGGGCGGCCGGGCGTGCTCGCGAGCGATCCAACCCCGTTTCTTTGAATATATTTCTTTGAATATATTTCTCTGAATATACAATATATATGTGTATATGTATGTGTATTTATTTTTCTACATGTGTTTAATTTAAATCATACGCGAGCGAGCGAGTGAGCGTCTGAAGGGCACCCCTGCCACGGAAAGAAGAGAGGGAGAAGAGGGGGAGAAGGGGGGGGTCCGTTTTCTCTTCTTTTTCATTTTTTTTATCCCCATACGACAGAGCTAGCTAGCCAGCCAGCTAGGTAGCCAAGCTTGGAAGGGGGGGGGGGAGGAAAGAGGGGGCCGGGGAATATGCATTGCAGCCTCGTGCTGCGGGCCCCCCCTCCTCCTCCTCCTTTTCGTACCGCACGACCCGCACTCGCTCACGCCTAGCTGTCCGGTGGGGCAGGTAGAGACAGCAAAAAAAACAAAAACAAAAAAAAAAAATTTACGCCTCGTGAAGTCATTATAGCAGAAGAAGACAGCAGAGCTCCCTCTTCCTGGTCTCCGCGACCCGTTTCTTATTAGGAGAGCCGAGAGCTGAGAGAGAGAGAAGAGAGAGAGAAGAGAGAGAGGGAGAGCTATCGTCCCCCGCTGCTCTTGCTCTGCCACAAGCCCTTGGTAGTTTCTGCAACCTTCCTTACTTGAGCCTCGATCTGTGCCTCCGTCTGTCCTTGCCCTGTGCTCCTGTCAGCTCCGCGCATCCTGACATCGCCCTCCCCATCCTGCTCCGGGTTTGGGCGGGTATTATCCCGGCCGCTGCTTCCCTCCCTTGCGGTTCCATAGCCACTGTCGTGGTCCATCTCTGTGGCATCACCGTTTTCCGTCCTCTGTTTTGCATTGACGGCATTCGCGAATGCTTGTGCCCCCCTTGCTGGATCGGCCGAAGATGCACCATCCATCATACCACCCTGTCCTTCACGTAGTTTGTTGATTGCTCGTACTGTATCAATGGCAGCATGCAACGTCCTCCTCGCATTGAAATTCTTCTTAACCGTCGGTAAGAGATCGCTACCTTTGCCATCCCCAGTCTTTCCACCAACCCCACCGGCTACAAACGGATGGCAGAGGGCTTCATGCGCCGTCATACGCTGTGTTGGGTCGATGGTAAGACAGCGCTTGATGAAATCTCTAGCAGAGAGAGAGACTCCGCGCCAATACTCGATTGGAGTAAAACTATAGTCGGCAATGAGAATTGCCTGCATTTCTTCGAGGTTCGAATCACGATCAAAGGGTGTGTATCCGCATAGTAGGAAATATGTTATGACGCCTATTGCCCAGATATCGACTGGCTTCCCATGTCCTGTCTTCTTGAAAATCTCGGGCGCCATGTAACCGGGCGTTCCGCATGTGGTTGTCAGCACGTGAAATTGCTCCTCGTCCATGATACGGGACAGGCCAAAATCCGCAATCAACAGGTCGGCGTTATCCTCGGGGGTGCGGAACAGTAGGTTTTCTGGTTTGAGATCCCGGTGCACGATTCCATGGTCGTGGAGATATGCAACCGCCGAGAGGGTTGCCAGGATCAGGTCGGCAGCATCTGATTCATAGTAGGAGCCCTTGCGGCATATGCGATCAAAGAGCTCGCCGCCAAGGGCAAGATCAGTGACGAGATAGAGGTTATTGAGGGTTTCGAAATAATCGACGAGAGTGAGGATGTTGCGATGGCCCATAGATACTCGCTTGAGGACGGCAATCTCGTTGCGGACCTGGGAGGAGTTAGCATTCAATTGTACATACTAGGAGTACACATCCACTCACCATATGTTCCCGACCCGCCATAAGCCGCTTGTTTATAACCTTCGCTGCATAATATCGACCGGTATCGATGTGTACGCATTCCTTGACCACGGAGTATGAGCCCGCACCCAGCGTTTTCCCGGTCTTGTATCGACATGGCTGCACCTGTGGTGGGCTCTTCTGAGCTCCAGGGGGGGCTGGAGGGCTCATAGTGGCCATGCGCTCGTCTCGATCGCAACGCCTGCGTAGGGAGAAGAGACTGGAAGTTGATCACGGTGATTGTCAGCAGTGAAGCGATAAGAGATCCACAATTGTGCACGAATAGGTTGCAGAGGAAGATAGACAGCTTCGACGTCCGTCTGCCAAGATGCTGCTTATCGTACAGCTACCAAAGTTTCTTTATATGAGGAGATTTTATGAGGCGATTGTAGAGCGGTGGTGTGTCTTCAATCTACTTTCTCAGCTGTTGTCTTCATGGGCAGAGAGTCGGATTCGCAATCGCAGATTGGTCGCTTGTGACCGTGGGGTCGACTGCGACCCGGAACGAGCTGCACATCACGTGATGACGACTTCATCTTGGCTATAGCGGTTTCATTCTATGCTCTGGCTGAGATAGAGACAGCTCAAAAACTGAAGCTGGTGTAGAACGAGGGAGAGGCACTTGAAAAAATTACGCATGACAGTATTGACGCCGGGCGTTGGACTTTCCTACAATCTATGAAAAGAATCGTATCATTCGAACGTCCGGTTTCACTTTCATATCTGACATAAACTATGTTAGTGATTTAATATTACTATGTTTACAAGTCACAAGCAGGCGATTAGGCGAAGAATAATATCAAAGACAACGTTCACAGTAACACAGCGATATGCAAAATTAGGCAGTCGAAAGTTGCATATATAATGTGCATACTGTCGTTATACTTGAAAGCAACAGTTTATAGATTCTATAGTCTGAGTCTAGACTAAGCTTCAACTTGCTGCCTGCTAATAGTCGGGATTCCCTCCATCACTTCTCGCACGCTTTTTGTCAGCATGCTTCTTCTTCATCCTCATCCGAGCGGCGTTCTCTGCCTTTTGTCTATGCAGAAGTCTGTCAGTTCTTTCTCTTCTGTCGATGCAGGTAGGGGGAGTCAGAAGCACGCCATATCAGGATTCGTTCGGGAATATTGATCTCTGGTTTTCATAGCTTGTGTACTCGGGTTGTCGTCCGTAGTTAGACCTTAGATAGCCCTTGGCTACCATAACAAGCCTATTATTTCCAGCAGCCTTCGTTACGCCCACGTCGCGCCCATTTTGACGAACCGTTTTCAATATACGTATGCGGGCCATGCCCACTTGAGCATAAAGTCTTTAGACACCGAAATGGGTATTGTACTGGCGTCTTGCGCGAGTTTGACCGAAATCACGACGGAATGAAGTCCGTAAACTTACAGTTGTTCCACCTTGCTCTTCTGCTCTGCCGATGTCTCTCCAGGGATGGCTCGTTTGCTCGTATCGCGTAGGAGCTTGTAAAGCTTTTCATGGCAATCTTCTTCGTTATCGTGTTGACTTCGACCGTCCTGTGACGCAATCACAAGAGTGTCCGATCTCGGGTTGTAATAGGATGAAGACCGTAAGTGCGGGTGAAGAATCTTGGGAACATGGCTTGCGATCGAACTCAAAGTCCAGGAACAAGTGGCCTTTGAACTCGTACTGAAGCTAGATATTAGGCACTGATACTTAATCATCAAGGGAATTGTCGACTCACGTGTTGACATGTTGTCCCCCTTTACCGCTTGACCTATCGTAACGAACATTTGCAAGCTTCCTTGGTATGGTACCCTTCTTAAGGGTAGATAGCCAAGTCCGAGCAGCTGAATATTCTTTTTCAAGATCACTCTCGCTCCTCCCTGTACTTGCAGTAATACGACGGAGTTGCTCAACCTGTAGGGTACGGCGTCGGATTAGGAACTGGCCAAAATATCGGAAGACTTGATGAATCATATTATATAGCTGCAACTATATTGACCGAAAATGTCTCATATCTTATAAAATATGGGAGACTTTGTGAAGAATATAAATGCTTATATGCACAACTAAAGCGGATTGCCTCTGTACAAAACAAGTTCAAGTGAACATCGCAAGCAAGCTCTCCAGCTAGTTCAAATGTTGGGGGACGCTTTAAGCTTATATTCCATCACCAACCGTTGTATGTAGGTGCCAGTCTTGATCGAGATCGAGGCCAGTGTCGAGGTTGCTTGTACAAAGTAGTTAGGCACATAGCACGAAGACGTGCAGCTTGTTTGAGCACGTGATTGAGGCTATTTAGAAAATGCGCTAGTGCGCACTAGACAAGGGCTTGGATTGCTCGCGATATTTCAAGTTCAGCCTTCTCAACCCTCCACCTCACGTCACAGCTTTCCTCTGTTCCAAAAAACCTCATGTCGAAAATCCACGCCCCATGAGACCTGAATCTGGCTGCTTATCATGAAGTGTACTTAGCAAAGCACGGATATTTAGCCTCACATCCTCTCATCTGAGTCAAACTCGTCTCATCTTGAACCTTTTGAGGTATAGCCACTCACCCACAACCCATCACCCACCACCCTGTCTCCCACCACAACTGATGATAATATCATCAAGTCTTCTTTCTTGAACACCACGAATTCATGCCATTCGACGCTCCCGAGTTCCGCACTAAGCCTACGACACCACTTTCTCCCCTCCCACTCCATCCTCCAGAGCCATTCAACATCCAAGTCCTGCGCAATCAGACCGACCCAGTTTTCAACATGACGTCCACTCATCTCGAACAACCAAGGAGTCTGGAAACACCGACAGTCCAGGACACGGTTGACTTGAGCCAAAATTTCGATGCTGTCGCCGCGAATGATGAGATTGATACTGCCGACCAGACAAGCTTTTCCGATCCCTATGACGAGGAGGACAAGGATGAAGAAGCCAACAAGCCTAAGCCTTTTGAACAGAGTGCAGATGTCGACGACGACTATGCGATGACCTTTGATTCTGACGGAGAGGATGGTTCAAGTAGGCAGGATGTATCACACACAAATGCCGATCAAGAGGAACAATCTCCTTCTGATCCAGTGCCAGTTGCTGAGGGTGTACCTTCTACCGCTTCCAACCCTACTCCCACTTTTACCACCTCAGAGGTCCAGGACTACCCCTCCACCCATAGTATTGCCAATATCTCCCCTCCAGCTACCACTGCCGGAGATGCTCCTATAGCTACTGCTCCACCAGCATCGAATGACACAACCCTGTCCCAACCTCATTCATATGAGGGTGTAGCAAACGAAGAGATAGATATTCAGCAGGTACTGGACAACATTACCGCTAATGCTGAACTCAGAGCGTCCAACTCTGCGAACGCCACCCCACCTTCCGCCAATATTAGCTCCCCAATCTTTCCACCGGGTACTTCTGGATTTCCTGCTCATGCTAGTTTACCACCTCGCCCGCAAGTTATGCAGCAACCACCCATGCATCTGGCATATACCCCTCAGGATGACATTCGAAAGTACCATGCAGGGCCACCCAATTTTCCGCCTCCACAGCTTAGCTCATATAGGCCACCAGGTGTAACTGGGTCTATCATTGCGGCTGGTGCACCCGGTACCTCTACTGACCCAAGAAATGTGCTCCCCCCTCCACCATCAGCCTCTTTCCATCCTCCGCCATCTCTCTCAACACCGCCTTCGATATCCGATGTTACGTATTCCCATGCTCAGAGAGTTCTTCCCCAAGATCGCCCGACAATATCCATTGAGCCTGCTGATATAGTTGATGATGCTGAAGTCCAGTGGGGACCTGCCGTGCAGAAATTGTATGACGAATTTCTAGCAGATGAGCGCATGTATGTCACTGAAGGCTTGTGGGACAGATTTCCCGCGGGATCTAGACTCTTCATAGGTAAGCATTCCGCCAATGTTCTTGAAACCTGCGGCAACTAACCAAATCCCAAGGCAATTTACCCACTGAAAAGGTAACGAAGCGTGACCTTTTCCATGTTTTCCATAAGTATGGACGGCTAGCACAGGTGTCTATTAAGCAAGCGTATGGGTTTGTACAATTTCATGATATTGCTGCATGCTACAACGCTCTCGAGCGTGAGCAAGGCCAAGAAGTCAGAGGCAGAAAGATGCGTAAGTGTATTCTCAATTTGGCTGACAAAAATAAAGAGAATATGCTAAGTTTTGCTAGATCTCGAGATATCAAAACCCCAAAAGAACACTCGCGGTGCGGCTACAGGCGCCCCTCCTGCCCCTCCCGTGTCTCGTCGATCACGCTCTCCTGATTATTCAAGGGCTGGTAGAGGTACTCAAGCTGCCGTTCGCGGAGGTGGATATGATCGTTACGATGCTCGTTCAGTTGTTTCACCCCGCGATGAACACCGTGGCTCACTACGAGCACGTGATGACTATCGCCCAGTAAGGTCTCCATCGCCACCCCGCGGCAGTTACCGAGGCCGAGATGAATACCCTTCATCACGTGGCCGAGACTATTACGATGGTCGAGAGCGACGTCGAAGTCGGTCAAGATCTCCTTATGATCGTAGGGATAGTGGAAGATATCGTGAGCGAAGCTTGAGCCCGCGACTCAGAGAAGCGGATGATGACGCAGACCTTAAGCTTCCACGTCGCGATCCACAAGACGTCCCCGAGGTTCAGATTATCCTGTTGGATTCGTTGGATAGAGGCTTCATCGCGTGGGTGGAGGGTGAGCTACGTGGCAGAGGCATTAAAACCGAGGTTATGTTCCTCAGCCCACGTCTCTCGCCAGATGCTGTTATCCGGCGCCAGGTGTTAGAAGGTGTCCTCGCTGTCGTACAACTAACACGCACATCACAAGATAATAGCAAGATCCCCTTGAAGATGTTTGATCGTAAAGGTGGTGTCGACAACGTGAGATTCGACGACTATCAAGATTTGGAACCACGAATTGCAGCCGAGCTTGTCCTACGTGCCAAACAGTCTCATACTGCTCCTACCCTACCTTCATACGGGCAGCCTCAGTTCACAGCAGGCCAATCTTATCAGCCACCTCAAGCTACGACCGCCGCTCCCAATCTAGCCAACCTTGTAGGCCAGCTCGATAACGCGACGTTGCAAAGGCTACTCGGCACACTCAACGCCCCTCCGCAGAATGTGTCAGCAGCGAACCCTTCAGTCGACCTGGCTGGAATTCTCGGTGGGCTCGTACAACAGCAGCCAAACTACCAGACGCAACCCCAGCTACCTAACCAGTACGTCGCCCAAAGTACAACACCAAATCTAGCATCTATCCTTGGGAATGCTACACCAATGCAAGCACCGGCGCAGACACAGGGACAGGGTCCACAATCTGCTCAGCAAGTACAAAACATCATGGCTCAGCTAGCTAGATTCCGGCAGTAATAGGACGATTACTTGGTTCTTTGAACACATTGAGCATTTAGTTGGTTTGTGCTCTAGCTAGGAATGCTTATTCAACAATACACGTTTGTAGGTCGTAAGGTGTTTCGGAATTACAAGGTGTTAGGTCTATTGAGTATCTCGGTCTCATTGCCTAGGCTATGATCGTAAAGAGTTGCGTTTCTTAGGTTCGATACATTTATTTATATGGGGAGTTTGAACTCAAAAGTGGAAGGTCTCATTTTCTGATACCGCTGTCTTGCCAGACGACCTCCCCCAAAGTCCTTTACGCCATGCGGTATATGCGCCCTTGTTGTACAGTACAATACAACCCTACACACTATGTACATAGACAAGGTAGAAATGCGAATAATAATCAAGTACTTTTTGATGGCCAAACAGATGGCCTAGACCGATGATTAGCGAGAACCAGTGCCAAGTTTTCAATAATCTTACCTCGTAAGGAGCAATTGCTCTACAGGAGCTGTCTTTCGTGCCTCTAGCCAAGCCTCCAAGGAGGTTTTCAGCTGCTTTTCACCTCTTCCTAATACATCAACTCCTCTATCATCCAACGCGAGCTTCACCTCCTCGATATCCATCTTCACAACTCCCCCATCCCGTGCGATTAACTTGTCATCCATTTCCAAATAATGTACCCTTCTCCTAACCTTCCTCCTCAAGAAAGTATCTGGCAATCCAGGCAGTTGTCCACCCAGCCAGTCCCATGCGCTGCTAGTGAGACCCAAACTCCAGCAAATATGTAACAACTGCATACGATCCAAATCCTCAACTACCTGCCCATCCTTAAAGCCTTCCGTTAGGTTCCGAAAAGAGGTTCGCCGTCGTTCCTCCACCTTCTTTCGATCATTCTCAATCTGTTTTGGAATTCGACAAGTATATGGCACAATACTACTAATAGCAATGACCACCAGAGGAGTAAATTCTCCGCATACTGCAAACACCACGGCAAATATTGGAATGCGCTTGACGTCAAACCAGTTTCTCAACAGCAGCTGAAAGCTGGAGCGATTCAAGAACTTGTCATCTACGGCTGCAGAGAGCGAACCCTTGTATTTATCATCGAGCTTGTGTTGAATTGGTCGACAGGCCTTATAATTCGAGTAGACTGCTTTCGCGCCGGATTTATAGAAAGCCAGGTAGGCTTTTCCTAGGGAAAAGGCGTAGGTTGGAAAGAAAGGCTGGCCTGGCTTTCGTTCTGGAACATTGAGATCGGGTGGAAGAGTCGAACGAGGACCGTTGACTTCGCTACTAGGTGAAGATACTGTGGTTGTTGCGGATGAGGCGTACGACCTTTGAGTGACGAGTAGCGATAGTGGAGGGGGAAAGGCGCATTGGCGAGAGCTTTGGCGGAGGATATTGGTGGGCGTGCTTTGAAGGAGAGAGATTGTGAGAGAGCTACGCAAGACGAAGGTTGTCATTGCATGAGGATATGAGAACCGAGGTTATGAAATAAGGAAAGAAGAGAAATCAGTAAATGGGTCATTTATGTAGGTAACGATGACCAAATCGTCATCAACCTTGGTGTATTTGGAACCTCCGGCAGTTCGCTAGCGACAGTACCTTAGCTCCCGCTGTGGAAACCGCCCGATTGTGTATCGTCTCGCCCTGCACCCTCTCCTCGCGCACGACCCTGCGCGTCTGTGGGTCTTGGATGACAGATCACTGGATTCTGTTTCGTGAAGCAAGACCCCAGTTCTAGACCCAACTCTGTTCTACCGATCCCGATGCTTTACCGTGCATCTTTGCCTTCATGTTGAGGTTGCTGTTCTAGCTCCCACCGAACTCTTCTTCCGGGACTTTGACCTTGCAATCGTAAGCTTAAGATTGATCGCGCTGTATATGATTATGTGGTGGCCTTACCATCTGGTGGATCTCGACGCCGAGCAGAAACATGCGCGCCGCGAGCTTTTGACACGCTATGGCATCTATGCTCAGCTCTCAACCCTGGTCCCTGTCTTCATCTATCAACTATATCAATTAGGCCGTTGGGTCTCACATGAGAGGCTAAGAGCCAAGCCGGGATACACAGCAGTGCCAACAAGGGCGGCGCCTGGCTCTCCTACGCTGAAGAAGTCGAGGCTGGCACGATCCGGACTGCTTGCAAGTCGATGGCGATCTTTCCAATGGTGGCTGGAAGGGGAGTTGTATGCCGGATGGGGAACGAGAACTCTGTGGATTGTTGGATTACTGTGGACATCATGGCTTATGTTTCTGTCGGTTCATCAGACAGGTATTGGTTAGTACTTAATTCTCACTGCTCTTCGGTATTTGCTCAGATAAGACGGCTTTCCTTCAATGTTCTTCTGTAGAAAACAAGATGAGACTTTCATATGTTGGAGTGCTACTCCCTTTACCTACCGAGTGTGCAGCTGTATCATCAAACCGCAGCTAATAATAACCTCAGACTATCTGCATGTCACGAAGCGTTTTGGCATAATAGCTGCCTCTCAATTCCCTGTGCATTATATGCTCTCAATGAAGTCAGTATATTCGCCATTCACCCTCGCCTTTCGATCATCTCACGAGCAGCTGAATCCTTGGCATCGCCTTTTCGGCCGCATAATCTACTTCTTCCTGGCACTCCATGGTGTTTTCTATATGAATTACTTTGTCCAGGCAGGTGTATTGCAGCGACGACTTACTTCCTTAGTCCCATTATTGGGCATTGCTGCATTTATCCTCTTGACGATCTTGGCAAGCACAAGTCTTCCTATTGTACGACGCTGGAACTACAGGGTCTTCTTCGTTCTACATCTTATTATTGCCCTATCGATGCTGCCAACTGTGTTCTTTCACGCGTCTTCACCACGCTTGTATGTCGTCGAATCATTAATACTATTTGTTCTGGACGTTATAGCAAGAAAACTTGATTCGGTCACAACGTTCACTCAGATAACATCAATACCCGACACAAAGCTGTTGAAACTCACGATGCCGATTCCTCTATCAAAGATCCAAAGATTTGCGAAGGCACCAGGGCAGCATGTATATCTATCGATTCCTCCTGAAAGCACAACTTCGCTTACAATAGGGCCAACAATTCACAACCTCCTTTTCAATCCCTTCACAGTGGCCGATGTCACAGATACAGAGATTACCGTGGTTATTCGCGCTCTTAATGGCCCAACGACCACTACTCTGCAGAAATTGACCAAACTGTCCAAAGCGAAGCCATCTCTCATTGTTGAAGGACCGTATGGGAATGCCAGACGATTCCCAAATTTTGCAGCTGAGTTTGATAGGGTATTACTAGTCGCTGGTGGCGTTGGGGCTACATTTATACTACCCATATACAATAAAGTGGACGATGCAATGTCAGGCGAAGGTCTTAGTCCAAGCAGAGTACAACTAATCTGGTCCATGAGATCGATTGCTGAAGCTCAGTGGATCAAGAGTGACGAGTATTCGAAGTTATTTGGGGCCCAGGATCATGTCAAGATCTACTTGACAGGAAACAACCCTGCAGAAGCCTTTGAACCGCAGCCAGACGATGGTAGCATTGAACTGGCTGACGTGAACACATCAGATAACTCGATAAACGTGAGTGGGGCACATGCACGACCTAATCTTCGGAAGATCGTTGACGATACCTTTCATTATGGGGAAGAAGAGCGAGTCGCCGTGCTAGTATGTGGCCCTGTTGGAATGGCGGAAGAGATCCGAGAGCACGTTGGGAGATGGGTTGCTAAAGGTAGATATGTATGGTGGCATAATGAGGCATTTGGATGGTAATGTAGACTTGATAGATTAGACTTAGGAGCATTAGGCTGCTTGGTATATTATATGCAACTAGTCGACCTGATAACTGCCGCTCGTAATAAGTTCCTGAAACGCCGACATTACTGCCTTTCCATCATATCACATTAATCCACCCGCTTCTTAACAACAGGTATAGGTTCTGCGTCTCCAGTACTGCTCGCGCTTGGCGTCTTGGGCCCTTCTCCCTCAAGGCTATCTGTCCCTGTTGCTTGCTCTTCCTCCCAAGGGTCTTCTGCATTCTCATCCCAGTTATCAAGCTCTGATTCAAGTGATACGGCCGCAGGCGCTACCTCTGCGTGCACAATGCCAGACTCCTGTTCGGCAATGCCCTCTCCAAGCTCTAAATCATGCTGCTCTCCGCTGGGTACGATCTGGTATTGCTTCGCGAGTCTCTTCCGCTCTAACATGCGCTTGTGGTACCAACTACATAATCCCACACTGGCTAGTGATCCAGCGACATTCGCAACTATGTCGTAGAGGTCGAATTGTCGGTCATTGGGGATGACGCCCTGAACGAACTCGGAGCCGATGCCGAGAATGGCGGTACAGACAAGAAGGGTTAGGTTGAGATTCCGTCTGCGAGTGGTATCTAGAATCCAATAGAAGACAGTGGTAAGGATGAAGAATGTCAGGGCATGCAGGGCTTTGTCGTTCATAAGGTTGTTGAGTTGCAGCGAGCTGAGACCTAGGTAGGCCGCTATGAGGAGGAGGAAGATAAATGCGCCTGGTACGGTATGTTAGCATATCGTGGACGTTACGGGAGTGATGTTCTACGAACCCGCAAAAGGGAGCCGGATACGCATGGTGATGTTCTATGTGCCGATCGTGTGTGTGAACATTCTAATGCCCATGTCAAAAGAATTAAGCTTGTTTGGTGGTGTTCAGATGTCGCGACATGGACATGGGTGGAGCTTCGAGAAGCGTCATTTCCTTTGTCACGTGGTTTATTTGTACAGCCTTAGCGATTTCCGGAGATAGATGATGGGGGTATCAATGATAAATGCGCAAGCAATTAGATTGTTAAATGTGCCTTTGAAATATACAGAATACTCGATTATGTTAGAATGTATCTTCTGCCTTAAATAATGATGAGATTGTCTAATATATGTCGCTGTTGAAAATATGTAGTAGCTTTGGTGTTCGAGCTTAGGAGTTGGCGTTCGACTCTCCCTGTGATGCGCGAACACCTAGTAGCAGACCTCACCCTTCCAACTCAGTCCGAACAGTGCAAAAACGGCGAACATTGGCCATCAGTTTCTCAACAACCACCATCGAACGCGACTTCATTTATCGAAGGGCAGTAGATCCAATGCCGGGCTCGCGATTCCAGCGATTTTGAGGAGGTTATAGTAATTCGAAGTTGGTCGCGACTGAGCGTTTTTCGCGAATGTGGTGGGAGCGAGGGGACGCAAGAGATCCATCTCTGGCAACGGCCCCGACATGTCATCCATCATACCAGCACATCTGAGCAATGGCGACTCTTCTCGACATCGCGACGAACGAATTGGACCCCTAGGCTCCTCGAATACTTCTGTCCAAATGTTCGAAGATGCGCAACTGGCTTTATCGTCCGCCGGACAAGATGGAGCAGATAATATAGAGGAGGATGAACAACGCGCGCTTTTCCAGGACTTGTATGCGCGTAGTGAAGCCAAGATTGCTGCATTATTTGGAGCGCATGGCGTACAAAATGAAAATACTGGCGACAACCCCCCGGTGAGCACGGCGCAATTGGCGATTGAGCCAAGTGCCTCCGATGTAGCCCCCGATGCTGCACCAAAGAAGCCAGCGCGAACAATCGATGAAGACGACTACGATGATGACGATGATGAGTCAGAAGAGGATAGCAATCCTCCCCCCCTGAAGAAGAAAAGCACGGGGACCTTGCTATCACCGTCGAAATCTGGTAGTTCCCCATTACAGGGCGGTTTGTCTCCAACAAAGCAATCAGAGAAGGACAAGCAGGATGCGGCATCACAAGAGCAACCAAAGACCTCTGAAGATGTGCGGAAGCAGTTAGAAGCGGACAAAAAGGCGATGGAAGATGCAGTTAAGCGCAGCTTCAACTCAATGTTCTACACTTTGGAAAATGATAGAGTTGCTATGCTAGAGCAGCAGAAGCTGGAGGAATCCGAGCAGCAGATTGATGCTGAGATGGATCACGGTGGTAATTCCAATACAGGAGGTACTGGCCCCAATGGAGAACATCACGGAACCCTCTCCAGCGCAAACCTAGGCGCGTCAAGCCTGACCCTCAAGCACCTCATTGCTCGTATAGATTTGAAGCGTGACCAAGTACGGGCATCTGATGCTGAACTAAGATCCTTGATGAATGAGGTTCGTAAAAACAGGAGCAAGTGGGCTAGTGAGGAGAATGTTCACCAAGAAGAACTGTACGAAGCTGCGGAAAAAGTTCTCAGTGAACTGAAAGCTATGACAGAATATTCCGCCCCTTTTCTAACTCGTGTCAACAAGCGAGAGGCTCCTGACTACTATAACAGTACGTATCATGTCAAACACGTCGATCCTATGTTTAGAATCTAACGTTTAGTAGTTATTAAAACACCAATGGATTTGGGTACTATGACAAAAAAGCTCAAGACTTTAGTATACAAGTCGAAAGCTGAATTTGTTGCTGACTTAGACTTAATATGGAGCAACTGTTTAAAGTACAACGCCGATCTTGCTCATCCTTTACGGCGAAATGCGAACTCAATGAGAAAGGAAGCTGAAAAATTAGTTCCCCTAATACCTGATCTTATCATCAGACCAAGGGCAGAAGTAGAAGCTGAGGAACGTCGAAAGCAAAACGGCGCGGAGGAGGATGGCGCAGATGAGAGTGACGACGAACCCATTATGTCGTCCAGAGGACGGAAGGCACCTGGCAAGACGGGGGCAAAGGGATCTACAAAGGCCCGAAAGTCAGTTCCAGGGCAGGATGAGGGAACTCCTGGAGTTGAACTGAAACCATCAGTACAACTAAACGGACTCATTGGCAACCTCATCAATGAAGGCTCTGACTTCGGTACAGAAGGAAGTCAGCATGGATTCGCAACACCTCCATTCGGTCTCAATGGATCAATCACACCTGGTGGCATACCAGGAGTTGATGCAATGGATATTGATGGACCATCAATGAACGGCATATCATTGGGCAGCGCACTTGGAGCAGCAGCAGAGGACCTACAAGAGAATGAAGAATATAAAGTCTGGAAGCAGGTCACTAAAAAAGACCGAGCCCTGGTTGCAAAAGAAAGGAATCGACTTTTTAAGGGTGATAAACTGAACCCTGACGAACCAGCGCTTCTACGAAGCAAGGCAGGTATGCGGCGATGGATCCGCCAACACAAACACACCGAACATGACGGAACAAGTGGTGAGGTGCGCAATAGTCAGGAGGAAAACACCGAGAAAAGTTCTGCTCAGGGAACAGAAACCTTGGCCGAGGGTATGGAGGGAGAAGAGGAGCGGGTTCTGCCTGACTACTATGATCCTCTATCTGGTATACCTGATATCGAAAAGAACCTGCAATGGGTAGAGGATGCAGAGGGGCAGGTCGTAGACCAGTCTGATGAGTTCTTACGGATGGTCCCAAAAGGACACTTTACAGCACCTCAAAGTACTTTAACAGCAAAGATTGAAAGTAACATGCGGCAAATGCAGGAGACCAGGAAAATATGCGCAAAGATTGGTGTAGTCAAGCAGATGCAGCTTCAGTCGCAGGTAAGACAATTCTTTTAATGGCCGCGCTCGAATCAATCTAATGGTTTTTATAGATGTACAACAATCAGTTCCAGAAGTACAATCCGGAGCCGTTCGTGGAAGCTGATATTGAACCTCATGTCACTTCTGACGATGGTCCCATAATGGCTCCTTGGGTATGCAAAGCTGCTCTGCAACGATCAGTCGGCAAGATCTGCTATCATGCAGGATTTGAAGAACTTCAACCCTCTGCGCTTGATGTCATCACAGATATCGCAGCAGACTACTTTGCAAAAATTGCACGTACGTTCAGTGTCTATCGTGAAGCGCCGAAGGTTCCTGCGACTGGCAATGCTGCTGAAGTTGGAAAGAAGTGGCAGGAGCGGTTCACTAACGAGGAGGTTATGCTGCACACCCTTAACGAAAATGGGCATGACATCGAAGGCCTCGAATATTATGCTAAAGATGACACGGAGCGCTTTGGTATCAAACTCAACATTCAGCATGAGCGTATGAAAGCTCATCTTACTGATCTGCTTCGACCTGCTCTGGTTGATGCTGGCGCCGATGGCGTTGGTGCTTTCAATGATGGCAGTGAGCAGTTTGTTGGAGGCGATTTTGCTGAAGACCTAGACGAGGATTTCTTCGGTTTCAAGGAGCTAGGTCTAGACAAAGAGTTCGGATTATCGTCCCTTTCGGTGCCTCTCCATCTATTGCAAGCTAAGGTTCACCATGCGCATAACGCAAACAATCCAAGCTCGGCCGCAGCTACTACGGCGCTCTTCGAACCATTGCCACCTCTACCTCCAGTCACGAAGGAAAATATCCAGAACCAAATAGGCCTCGTCAAGAACTTTTTCCTTGCCAAGCTCCACGCTAATGGTGATGAACCTCTTGTCGAAGATGAGGATCTGCCTCAGAAGCAACGCTTCCCGAAGCCAAGACTGCCGCCGACAGGCAAGATCACAAGTCCAAGAAAGAGACCTCTAAAGGAGCAACTTGGCAATGCAAAGAAGAAGAAGAAGTTGGAAAATGGTGCCGCTATAGACGTTGTTAACGGCGCTAAGACTGGTCTAAATGGCAGTCCCGAAAAACATAGTGCGATTATACCTGCAAAGAAGCTAAAACTTTCTCTACCTAATGGTGGACCTATTAGCTTAAGCATGGAGAGAGTTGAAAGTCAAGGGAATGCAAGCCAAACAGAGAAGGATGATGGGAGTGCTGTGGGGATGATGAGCCCCGAGAGCATTGAGCGGTGATAGGGTGACGGATGAATAATTGTTAAAAAGTATTGTTAAGGTTATTGAAGCGGAATGAAGCGCAGGTGCGACACATACGACTGCAACGATGGACGGGACCTATGCAGCCTCGTTCATAGTAAATAGCAAAGGTGTCTATACGATTAGGGTACGGTCTTTCCTTACCTTCTGTACTAAGACCTGGGCTGGCGTTTTTAGGACGTGCGGGAGAACAGACTAGGACTATATATTCAGGGCTGGGACATCACATTTGCGCCTATTTTACTGCATGGCTGGTAGGACCACTGGATACCGGCTGGCGCGCATTAAACTTGCTGTGGATCGTTGATAGTGGATGATTATTTGTATTTATGTTAGCAGAAGAACACCACACACAATGGACGATCATCAGCATTTTGCAGTACAAGTATGGTGAAATGAAACCTATCATTATAGCTTGTGATTGAATGACATGAGCACGCTGATAGCTAATGGAGACATTGGGTCTGCTTTCTATACTCTTGTATCAGAGGGAATATTCGGGTTAGAAGCTGATGTTAAGAACCTTGTGCTTGCTTGTTATGCCAATCGTCCTACTACAATCAATTCAAAGTACGATTAAGTAGTTCTGGACACCTTTATTTGAAACATAAATGACGACCCTAATGTGTATTTACAAATCACTTATTGCCCGCATTGTTATCTCCACTACAGCAAAAGTTCCCGCACTAACTGGCATCGCCCTCAATAAAGTTGGTCCAATACCCTTCCAGAAACCTCTTGCGCCTTCCGCCCTCCACGTCTTCTTGAAGCAATCATTCATACCTGTATATCTCTGGGAGAGGCCGAACCCATCACTCTGCATCTTGCTCTTCACCACATCAAAAGGATAACTCGCCAACCACAAGGCCTCGCCGGCAAGACCGCCATAGAAAGCAATCTTCCAGCTGGGAACCTCCTTTCGCAAGATCTTATTACGCGCTGCATCCGCATTCATCAAATACTCGAAGGTCAGGAACCAAACACCGTAAGCTTGAGCTTCTCGCAGTATAGTGACAGCTTCACCACGGTAAAGACCCTTTAGCACACCTTCGTGCGCAGACAGCTTCTTCACACAGTCTATCGGCCCACTGTACAGTCTGTCGGCGCCATGCGGCTGGGTCTGAAGCCGAATTCTGACATGCTCGATGGGTCCCGAGATGACCGAATTGGCGATACCTGCAAAAGCGCCGGCTCCATAGTACTGCGCATACGAAAGGGATGGGTGATTTGGCCTCTTTGAGATGTTGTAAGCTTCTAACTGGCGGCGAGCATAGCCGAAAGCTCCAAATTGCACAGAAACGCAGGCACCGATGCCAACGAGAGGGGTGAGGGTGCCTTTGTAAAAGGCCGTCGGACCCTCCTTTTGCCATATAGTTTTAGCAGCATCTAGTGCGCTGGAATATTGCGAGGTCGTCTGTAATCTGACCTTGACAATATCGAAGGGTTGACCTAGAAATGGTTAGACGGTTGTGCAGTTGCTAGCATGTACCAAAGTCATTTAAATATCAAGCATATCACCATTTATCTCTATATTTTACACCTTTTTGTGTTGTATTCTGAAAGTTCAAATAGAATAGAAAGCATTCGAAATGCCCTGTGGTTCGGCGGCACGTGACATATCATGACACGTAACAGGGCCCCAGAAGAAGCATGAATGGTAATAAAAGTAGAAGTAATAAAAGCAAAACATACCAAGTAAGACTTGAGCCACACCACCAGCAGCACCAGAGAACAGATCTTTCACTGTGCCCTTCAAGCCTCCATGCTCCAAATCCGCTTGTACTTCAGAGTCAGCCATCCCGCACCCTTGATACGAAGTCGTGGGTGCCAATTGCTTTACAAAGGTACGCGACTTAGTCTAGGTGTCTAGCGAGATGATTGATACAAACAATCAGTAGAGCAAAGTGGAAAGTGAAGAAACAAATTCCTATGTGCGCCAGACGGGCGAGGGCAATCTTAGAATATCAAAGCTCCAATGTCGCGATTTTTGTGGGACTCTATTGTATGCCTCAGGCAAGATTACTTTACCCCCGTGACAGGAGCAGATGGTGTAAATACATCTACACTGTACGGGACATGTATAGATTGGTAATAAACAATGGATTTCTTTCATGTTTGTGTTAAGAAATCTTGGATTGTTTTCTAGCGCTTATTACCTTGGTAGCTATAGCTAACTAGTATAGCGACTCTGACTATGCTGGAATTGAGCGAAAGCTTGGTATGAAGTGCTGATAAAAGCTTGTGTTTTTCTATTGCAGAGAAAATTACAGGCTGCTACAAGATATATCATAAATCTCTCTAGTTGATAGATTCATTCCTTTAATTTGCAACTAGTTTTTGGCTTTTAGGTCAATGAATTTTGCCTCCTATACTGGCACCCTATATGCTACACCGAACTTGTAATCACACATATTCAAACAAAAACTCAACACGTCTCGTACATACTTTACAATCACAATACTCACTAAAAGCACCTTACAATACTCGAAACTCGCCATACTTGTGCTATGTCCCAGAATACACAGCCGTTACATTTCTTCCACACTCGACCCTCTGTTTAACCTCTACTAGTCGCCCTCCTATTCGTATTCTCTTACGGGGGGTAATTTGAAAGCGATGATCTTCTCTCCGTCCATTTTCTTTATCTGCAGCGGCATCCATAGGTCCAATATAAATTGGCGTATTGACATTATTCCTCTTTCCTGTACCGAGTTGGTAGAACTCGTTGCCACCCCACCAAAGAATGTCTGCACCCCAGTTTGTCTCATTCTCTGTGGCAGAACGGCTATCTGAGGCATCAACTTGCGTAACATTAGACATAACGGCAGAGGTGTGCGTTGAACCAACTGATAGATGAGCGAGGCGGATGGGAATTGTGACGTTTTTGACTTCGTCAAATTCGAAGAGCTCAGAGAGCGATTTTACTTTCGTAGGCACGCCCTGGATGTGCGTCCAGCGCCCATTAGCCAGACCCCCCCAAATGCCATGTCCACACGCCCAAGTATCAGCTGTTACACTGCCCAAACGGCGTGATCCCTCTAATAATGCTGGATCGATATCCTCGTCTTGCCCCACAACTCGTACAGCATCAATCATAAAAAAGGAGTTTGCTCCACCAGCTGCAACACTTGTAACTTTCGGTACAAGGTTAGTGCCGGCGTAGAGCCTATTTATAGGTAATAATGATGGTGCATCAATGTAGAGGGATTCAGGTGAGGGTTCAAAGCCCAACTGTCCCAAAGAGTTATCGCCAAAGGAGAATACCCGGCCCATAGAATCAACGGCGAGAGAGTGATAGTCACCAGTGGCAATTTTAGTGATATCGAAGCCTCTTAGAGTGCTAATCTCGTGTGGCTGATCAATAGGGCCACTGGGCCTTGTAGAGTACGTAAGGCCTGGTATGCCTAATTGTCCTCTGGATGGAAAGTCTTCGGTCCCGGATACAGCAGAGAAAAGACGCCCAGACGATGTTAATAACAGGGAATGCTCCAGACCACTGCTGATGTCCGAAATCTTCTCGTTCCAGCCAAGATTGGAAATTTTCAGTTCTCGATAACTGATAGGTGATGTGGTAGTCAAAAAGGGAAGCCAGGTGCTTTCTTGTGGTTTTGGTCCGTTCTGCTGGTCTGATCGGGATGCAGGGACGGAGTAAACATCCCCGTTACGTGCCAATGCTATGATGCGATCCCGTGAAATGGAGATCTTGACTATGTCCTTCCCTTTCAGGGTGGGTGTGGGATCTAACACTTCTTTCGAGTAGGCAATTCCCCATTGTAGCAGGTCGCCATTCTCTGTCACAGCAGCACCAAAGTTCCTGTCAAGTTTGATGTCTCGTAGAAGCATCCCATTGAAAAATTGTATCCGTCGTGGCGTCTTGATATTTGTTTCTTCGGAATCTGGTGCAGCAACTCGCCCAGTATTGGAACCCCAGGCATAAACCCCTGGATTTTCCCAACTCTTCTTTACCTGCAAATGCTGAGAGCTAAGCAAATCTCTATTCTCTTCGCTTGAAGACCCCTTCTTACGCTTTTGCTCAAACTTGATTTCGGCTGGAGCTGGGATCGTCTCGGCGTGAATGGTACTCGGATAACCTGCTGCATAAAGGCAGCCCATACCAACAATGGCCGCCAGCAAAATGCCAGTGCTCCGTGGGGTCACCAATCCTCTATAACCAGATGTTGTACTGTGACCAAAAAACCGTTGTTGCGCCTGTGTTAAGGTTTTTGGTCGAGCATTATTGTCTCGCAGTGAACGGAACCCCATTCTAGGGGAAAACATCTCGTATAATTAAATGTTGGCAGGTACAGTATATATGAGCCTCAATTAGAATCCCTAAACACCTGTATCTAATACATACAAAGCTGGTGTTTATGGGGTTTATACAGTTCTACTGCATGAGCATTTGAACCCTCGTCCTGGAATTCAGCCTTGTCTATCGAGCCGTCATCGATCTGGGGTTGCAGTTAGCCCTCCCGAAGTATAGCCGGGCATGCTCGGCACGACTCGTACACAATGTACGTTACGCACCACTGCCATCTCAGACCGCCTTGTGCGTTCACGTCGGCAACTTTCCATGTAACAGCTCCACCTTGATCTAATCCCCGGAAGTTTGCACGTGGACAGGAGCCATGTATGAAGATTCTTGGTATACTTTTGTTCCAGAAACAAGGGCCAAGAAAGATGATAGTCTTCCTCTGAGGTCGCAACATCGACGGAGAGAATCACTGTTAAAGCAGCCCAACGTAAGTACCTTCCCAGGTAGAATTGTGTATTTGCTGACGCGCGGAGCAGGAGAATGACAATCACGCCCTCCACCCGGCAGACCCTCTCGTGCCCCTTTTCGAGGACCAGCCCTTAATCAAGGGACCACCCGAAGCCACTGTCGCCCGAAGAGCAAAGTCGTATTCAGATTTCTACCATGTTGTACGCGCCCAGCTCACTAAGGATTCGAAGAGGCTTAGGGAGAAGGAGCAGGAACTTGTCCATATTCAGGTGGATGTCAAGGGTGGACTACGCTTTGAAAGCCACTATGAGGAATATGAAAAAGCCCTTCTAAATGCAAGCCAAGAGGAATACCAGCTCTACAGAAACCAGCTGGCATTGTCTGAGAGACACCTGGATGGTTTGCTCGACAATACCGCATCAGCATTAGACTTGTTAGCAAGCTTGTCAGATTCGTTCAAAGCTGTTGAATCTCAGACAACTGCATTTCAAGCACAGTGTGAGGACCTCCTCGACGAGCAAAAGCGCCTGAAAACACTATCAGATGAAGTTAGAGATGACCTGCAGTACTATAGCTATCTGGAGCCCATAACTCGCCGTCTCAATGCTCCTGGGGCTTCGAGGATGATTGGAGATGATAGCTTTGTTGAAATTTTAACGAATTTGGACACGTGTATAGAGTTCATGATTAACCATCCCGAGCATCGGGAAGCTGAGACATATCTGACTCGCTACAAATCGCTACTAGCACGTACTCTAAACCTGATTCAAATCAAGTTTACAAACACGCTTAGGGATAGAACTACAGAGGCACGAAAACGGATTGACGAGAATAAGCTTACCATGACGGCCATCTACCTAGTTCAGGCGCCTCAATCTGGTCCGATTGGAAAAGAACTGGAGGCTACAATGGTACACATAGTGCATCAAGCTAAGCGTGCCTTTGATGAGACCTATAGTGGCGTTCGAACACGGGCTTTGAAGGATAGCAGCAAGGACTATGGAGGAGAGTACAATATTTTGTTTAAGGGTCTCGTCGAAGAGTACATACAGTCGAGAAAGTCCTTCCTCCCTGATGTAGTCAACAGCCTTCTCGTTACTGATATCAAAGCGAAGAATGATCCTCAGGCTAGCATCGCACCCTACGCACATGGATGCATCCAAGCCGTTCTCGAGATTTGTGCTCACGAGCATGAGAAGTTTGCATCAATGTTCATGTCTAGATCTGATTTGCTTAAGGACAAAGCCAACAATGAGTTTCAGGTATTTTGGACAGAGCAGGGTAGTTTTCATGGATTCCTTGACGAGCTCTGCTCCCAAGCGATTGCGGTGCTCGATCCATACCTCCAGCGAGCGGACATCCCAACAGGCATCAGTCTCGCACTGTGGCTGGATAACAACTACGAGTTCACTCAGACTGGCGACGAAGGTAGCTTTGGCGGAGAGAACTATGATAGCCGGGAGGGCATTGCACTGGATTCTGTCGGTTTAGATAGTACCGTGAACCTGAAGGCGCGCCTCGCAAGTCAGATAAAGATCAAGATCATTACCATCGTTTTTGATCGCATGAGAGAGGTCGTGCTCAAGGAAATCGAGCGTTATGTTCCGAAGCCCGAAGATTCTCAGCCAAAGGAGTCTACTCCTGTGCAAAAGGTTGCAAATTTAGATGAGGAAGATAGCGCTGGTAATGACATCGAAGCCCGTGCCAAGAAGGCTTTGGGACCTGGATATACGACAGCCTATTCTCCTGTGAAGACTGCCGTCCATCTTCTCATGCTTTATAACGACCTAACTTTCGATTTGAAGGGCAACCAGAGCGTGAGTCCATATTTAACGCTAGCTTGTGAATTTTTTACTGACAATTACACAGGTCAAAGGCGAAATTGCCTATGAAATTATGCATGAGACTTGCACCGCAATCATGCGAAAATCCGCAGCCTACGACAAGCTCTATGGCCGTCTCTTCGCGATCAAGAACCTCGTCATACTCAAGAACGTCGTCATGGCCTATGAGATCTCTGGTAGTCGTCAAGCGGCTGCGCTTGACTTCACCCGCATGTTTGCCACCTTTACCGAGCTTCGCAGCCGCGGCGGCCTCTTTGATGTTTCGGCATACTACAAGCTTCTGCGTAGTGGCGAGTTGCTCCCCGAAGTTGTTATGAGCGTGCAGGATGCCAGGACCGAACTAGATGGTCTGTTGAGGGAGACCATAACAATGTTTAGAGAGGAATGTGCCAATAGGCTGTGGAATCAAAAGTCGAAGGGACCAGGTACAAATTCTTGGAAAATCAAGAACCACCTCCAGACACAAATTCAGGAAGTATTTGAGCATGAGCCGCAGCTGCGAGAAAACTTGTGGGCTGCTGTAGAGGAGACTGTGGAAGAAAAGAAGCGTGGGCCATGAATAAGCCTATCTCTCTATAGAAAGATAAACAGCTTTAGATGGATTTCTCAAAATCGGCATAAATATAGAATTGCTTTTTCTGAATCTTCTGTGAGATTTTCAGAAAATCTTCCCGTCATACCTTTCCCCATCAAAAAACATATCTATCTTTAATATCCACGGATATACGTTCAAATTTGAGAGCAGCCTCGTGACCGTATGTATGATTTCACAAAGTAGTCACAGATTATCACGTACAGGACTGCAAGGAATTATATGGAAAGAAGAAATGAATTTGCTCAGGCTTGCAATAGAGCTACCAGGCCAATCCTGATGCAAACTTTATCACAAACCCCGCGCTCCCTTCCATATGTTTTTGTCAATTTTTATCACCCTCCCTTCCCAATGTCAGAGTATGTTGTGTCAGAAAGTACAACATGTGACAATCATTGTCCCGATGCTAATAGTAACCAGAATTCTAGCCACTACCAGCTAATGCCATCCTTGCATCTACCAGCTCCCGACCAACACCCTTGACACACTTGCAAAAGGAGTATCTGTAGCTGCAAGCAATATAAGGCTCTAGCCACGCTACGCTGACGGTGTGACCCAGGAAGACACTACCAGTTGACATTCGCCTAGAACGCCTCATTACACCCGACCATCCAGCCATCATCCATCAATGAATCCACGAACTTTTCTGCCTCATCGCTAACTCGACCGAAGACAGGCACAGAGAATAAAGGAAGTTGTATGATACAAGTCAAATGACTCGCAGAAAGCCTCAAGCTATGCATGCCACAGCGGCAGAGCAAAGATACGAGTATAAAATGACCCTGAGATCATGATCATAATGACTTGTGATGCACGATAAGAAAAACACCTCAAAGCTGCTGTGCTCGCATGTCAACAGACACCGAAAACTGTCCGGAATGGAAAATAATATGTACAACGCAAACACCAACACTAATCATCCCCTTACTAACATGTATGGATAGTTGTGTTTAGACTATAAAGCCTGAGCAGGTTGACCACGACCTCCTCTAGGGGCATCGAAGCCATTTTGGACTTGTCCACCGCCTCCTTGAGGACCCGCTTGAGAACTGCCCCGACTAGGCTGTTCAAATCGGCCAGAGCCACGGGAAAATCCTTGACCACGTTGCCCCTGTGGTTGATTTTGTAGCTGCCGCTGAGCTTGAGGTTGACCGGAACCGTTCTGGCGTCCGTTGTTGTAGTTGTTCTGACCGGAAGGTCGCTGGCTAATTTGTTGCTGCTGGTCACGTCCCGACGGCTGACGTTGAGGGGCGGGATTTGACACCGGCCGTGGAATACTCTCGGGCGAGTCGTAAACATACAAGTTCTTGTCAATGGTCGCCGGAATAGGTTGGATCTCCGTTCCTAGCTCCTTCTCAATATTGTAAAGATTGAAGCGATCATCCCAATTGATGAGATTGATAGCCAGGCCAAGATGCCCGAAACGTCCAGATCTACCAATCCGATGAAGATATGTCTCAGCATTTTTTGGGAAGTCGAAATTTATGACAACATTCACAGCTTGAATATCAATACCACGGGTGAGCAAATCAGAACAGACAAGATTGCGGCAGACGCCATTGCGGAAATCATGGAAGACACGATTACGGTTGGCCTGAAGCATGCGAGCGTGACTGTAGAAACACGAATATCCTAATTCCGTGATTTTCTTCGCGAGAAGTTCGACACGATTCGTAGAGTTGCAAAATATAATGGACTGATTGATTTGGAGTTTAGAGAATAGGGTGTTTAAACAGTGAACCTTTTGCTTTTCTTCCACAAAGGCATAATACTGAGTAATACCACGAAGGGTGAGTTCGTCCATGAGGTTGATTTCGTAAGGTTGGTCCATATTTTTGACGGAGAAGGCCTGGACAGATCGAGGGAAAGTTGCACTGAAGAGCATAATCTGACGGTCCTTTGGGTGGAATTGTAAGAGCTGTTCAATAACAGGTGTGAATTCGGGTGAGAGAAGCTTGTCAGCTTCGTCCATGACGAACATTGGACATTCACTGAGATCAGCGACACTCTTACCAGCTAAATCAAGGATTCTGCCTGGCGTGCCGACAACAATGTGAACCGGCTCTGCGAGACGAACAATGTCGTCTCGTAATCCTGTACCACCCGTTGTGACCATGACGTTGATACCGAGATGCTTGCCTAGGGTCTTGCAAACTTGTGACGTTTGTAAAGCCAGCTCTCGAGTGGGGACGAGGATAAGGCATTGAATTTTCGCACTTTTCGGGTTGATGCGTTCGAGGGCTGGAATGACGAAAGCGGCTGTCTTGCCCGTGCCGTTCTTCGCCCGAGCAAGTATATCTCTCCCAGTTAGGGCAACAGGTATCGCCTCCTCTTGAATTGGCGATGGTTTCTCGAATCCAGCTTCGAAAATGCCCATTAATAAATCTCTTTTGATTGAGAAATCCTCGAATTCGAGACCTTTAGTAGCGGTGACATCCTTATAACATTCAGCACGAAGTCCTCAGTTCAGTAGGGGGTGACCAACCTCAGTTTGATGCCTATTATCTTTTACAGGAACTTTCAGCCCTGCTTTCCAATCCGCGGTGCTTTCACCCTCGCTACTCTCAAGTCAGAAAATGCACTAGTCTTGAGGTTTTCGTAGTTATATCTTACCTCAACTTAGTGGATGCTAGCTTATTTGCCAGGGCGTCGGCCATTGTATTGGTGTTGTCCGTATTGCTTGAAGTAGGTCTTGTATGTTCGTGAGATCAGTGTAGTGGAGGGAGCGGCGGAGGAGGATATTGTTCAGCCGGGTTCGTTCTGGACTTCGCTATTGTTGCAATGACGACGTCCAAGTTACCATGGAGGTGTCTGAAAGGTTGTGGAGGCTCTTAATGGGTGTTGTAAAGAGCAGTGCTCTAGTCAAGGCGGTGGAGGGGCAGAGGGTAGCCTCGACGAAGTTACTTGAACGCAGTTCGAGGTTTAACCCTTTCAGATCGTGCAGTAAAGACTTAATGTGGCCCAGAGTTTGCGCGTACACTTGTCAATTCAAGTGGTGATGTTATATGTAAGTAGAATTTAGTGGTGAATTTGTTTGTGTGTCGGAATCTTTGTGAAGTTGAGGTGCCTAACAAGCTCTCACCATGTGCATCCCCATTGATTGCCCTGCAGGGATTTGAGAATACGCGAAACTTAGCGTTAAATATAGCACGTGATCCATTTATTCACAAAACCTCGGTGGAGCTGCGGGCGCTTTGGTTGCCCCTAGGACTGGTAGCAGATGGGTCATGTTAATCTGCAGGGCAATAAGGGTATAGACCAAAGGGTTGGGTCGCCATCATTCTTTCATCATTTCCTACTTCAAGTAGAGTAATTTACGCAATCATTCCTAAAAGGCATGCCCTGGAACGCCCACCATGCACCTTGGCTATGCTTGACATCAAACTCAACAGAGAAAAACTACTAGACCGTTAATCAATCACCTCCACTATCATCCCCATCACCTCCCTCGCCCCCTTCATCCCAGGCACCTTTCTCAAACTCAGCCATCATCTCGGCTTCCAAGTCGTTATCATCAACATCCCCATCATCAGCTATAGCGATTTGGTCGACCTCGTCTCCATCGCCATCAGCTTCTTCTCCCCCTGTTATATCAGGTGTAGGCAGGTTTGATTCCAAGGCATTGTTCACTGTTTTAGCCGATTTAAGGCCTGTTGTACGTCCGCGTGCCAACCGTTGCTTCTTTACTAGATTGCTCTCCTCGTCCGTCTCTTCTCCCTCGGTGTCATCATGCTTCCGCTTTCTTTCAACAAGAGTCATAGTGCTATCCTGAGTGCGATCACTCGAATCTATCAATTATTAGCATTTATATCTGATATTTCAGAATCTTGCCTTACGACTATTCACACTCTCGGTATCACTTTCGCCATCACCCTCACTACCACTTGCCATAAATTCTTCGAGCTCTGCATCAGCACCACCTAGAATGCCTAGTAAGTATAAATATACATTGAATCATGGATGTCGTAGCTTACTCCAGTCAAAATTATGCTGAAGATCTTCAATTGGCGAAGTTGGATCCTCGAGTTCATCCGGTATAAGCCCATCCGCGTCCTGGTCCTCGTGATTTAGCTTTGTCGTATTGTCGCCATCTTCATCAGAACCGTCGTCTCCCATACTATCCTCCTCGGAAGAACGGATCGATTGAGGGCTAGAAACTCCACCCTCGGGGCTCTTATCTTCTCTATGGATCAAGACCTGCACAATATTGAGTATGGTGAGGAGCTGGCGTTGGAAGGGATCTGCACCTACTGCGAAAGGAGTTTCATCCTGTTTCTCCCACTTGCTCATCGAATCTATAAGCCACTGTTGATTGACGATTTTTATATGGGGATACTTCGCCGCTTGCCGGACTTTCTGGGTTCGGGTCCTATTCGTAGAGACCACAACATGAGTGACTTTCCGTGAAACCCTGTGTAGCATTAGCAAACCATGAAAACGTACGATTGGTGCGCCACATACTTCGTCTGGACATGGGCACCAAAGCTTAAAGCTTGTTGTACAATCTCGGACCTAAAGTGTGCTTGTTTAGCAAAATCCGTTCTTTCAAGGGAATAATGTGACAATTATGGGATTAGGAAGATTGCCTATATACCTCATTAAATCAACACCTAATGGTACCAGTCCAGATAGAACAATTACTGTTCCTGCAAGTGTCCTCGTCCTAGTGATCATCAGTAAATATAACATGAACGAGAATGGTCTTTAATAAGGTGTAACTTACTTTAGTCGGGGCATCACTTCCCCAATATCAGGCACAATTCCGAGATCAGCTGAATCTTCCTTCAACGAGAGCTTCTTATTGGAACCGGGTCTCAGACGAGCCACTCGACCGCCTTGTGCACCTGCCAGAGCATAATCATACTCCTCATAGAACGCCTTGTGCAACCCAGATAAGTGCGACTCGAGATAGGTGAGCTCCTTATCGTCGTCTTTAAGAATATGATGTCGCTGATGAGGATGCTCTGTTGCATCATCCCCATTCTGGACTACTTCTTCGCGCTCCCCAATGGTCTCGGACATCGTATCGTTATCTTCTCTCTCAAGCTCCTGCTGCATATGCAGAAGTGGTCTATCTTTGAGCTGCTTCTCCAAGAACTGCTCTTGTTCTTCAGCTTGTATTCGTCGCATTGTAGGATCATCGCCTCCACCCATCGAGACAAGCTCCTCCAATGCGCTAATCCGGGCTGGACCATCTTCGGGAGCTTGGGTGGATACTACATCTCCAGACTTGGCCTTTGATGATTGGGTGGTGCTTTCTGTCGCAGTTTCCGGCTTCGTTGACGAGATTTCGGGAGTATTTGATTGGATCTCGTCTGCTGGTTTTGTAGTCGCCTCTGGATTAGGAAGATCTTGTCTTTTAGGTAGGAAACTCGAGTTGATATCTCCTATACCAACAAAGAAATCGTATGGAACAACCTTGATAAGGTTTGGTCGATTCTTGGGCCAGACATCGGCTCGGTCGTCAATAATAACCACCATCTTCGTATCAACCGGGAATAATCTCGACAGCGTCTTCGCAGTCAAGCTGCCATTCTCATCGCGGCTGATTATACGATCTCCAAAAAGAGTGTGATTGGGATCCACGATCTTGGCGATATTTTGTGCGTAAGCTCTAGTTCCCATTGTATATACATGAAGCTCATATAGCTCTGCAATATGGGTCAAGAACTCCTTTAGTCCGGGCCGCATCTTGATATAATACCAGCATCCCGTCGCTAAGCCCCTAGGTCCATCGTCGCTCAGTTGGAAGGACATGACATCCTTAACCGCTTCGTAGTTAGGGGAATTGACGTCACGCTGCCACTCTCCGACAGTCGGTTCAATACAGGCATGTATGATGGTTTGATCCAAATCTACTACCAGAGAGAGCTTCCGGTTCTTCAATAGCCGTCGCTGTAGTTGTTCTTCTGCCCGTGATGCTTCATCTTGGCTAACAGAAAGCAAGGTTTGATCGTGAATCATATTCACAGTTGCTCGATCGGCATCTGTCCCGTCTGCTGCCCATGAAGTCTCGTTCATATCCTTCCCACAAACGGCGCATAAACCCGCAAACTGCACCGAATGCGCACATGTCTCTTCAATCACAGCGCATGATGTGTCCTTCTCTATAACCATTCCCTCGTGAATCTTCCACTTCACCAGTTTGCCGTCGGTGGGACACTCCCAATCGGCGATAGTGGTCTGCTTCTCCTGCCATGCCTCGCCGAATGGATCGCCCACTTCTTTAAACCAGGTGAAGGTATATTGGAAGATCGGATCCTGTTTCTGGAAAGAATCTCCAGATCGTTTGAGCAGCCTCGAGATGGTGATGGGATATTTTAGCTTTTTGCCTAGGTTGAGTGGTTTGCCCATTTTGAAATCCTCCGTCGGGGAGTCGCGTGTATAGAAAGCATGTGTGAAGAGTAGGAAGTATTCTAGAATAAATTCTGAGTTAGCAATTGCTCAAGATCTTCATGTGCGGCAGCGAAAAGTTGCCCCATCTCCAGCAAAGGGTAACGGAGCTCAAAGAGTCATAAGCTCGTCCATACTCCCAAAGCTAGGTAGTGCCTGCTAATATATAGCACAGACCTAAACAGGCAAAATGTGAGAGGAAGACATACTCACCAATGAATATATAGCTTGTTAAAAGCTCTCGAGTCTGTCGCGTGGGGTTAAAGCCGTCCGCGTCCACTACATATCAGCCCCCGTCTTGCTCTTGGTCTGGCCTAGCATTCGCTGAACAATTAAGATTCCGAATTAGATCTAATATTGCAGTGATTGAGGAAGCCTTGAAAGAAGAATCAGATCTACTTTCTCAAAGGAGAGCCCAGGATTTTCGATGGCGCAAATCGATCTTGTCAACAAATATAGTTACTTAAATTTCAGGCAGGAAACTGACCTCTGTGCTCGGAGCTGTCAAAGGCGGATCAACCGACCTTTTTATGGTGATACTGTGCTCTGTTCACAGGCGAGCACACAACCTGATTCGCTATGCACACCGGAACGCTACTGTCCCTTGCCAGATCAGGTGACACTTAACATCCATTCAGCCTGGGTGTCTCAGCCCCTCGCACTGGCATCGCATAACAAAAGTCAACTCTGACACGTTACTGTCAGATCAGTTTACATACTGTAGAATACCATGTTGAAATACCGAATTACCATTTACATTGGTAATGCCACCTCATCTCATCGAAATCAATACTTCTCACAATACAGTGCAATATGTTATGACAATAGGCGGGTATTTTGCCCGAAAGAGTATCAACGAGTTGCATTCTTCTTGTCGAGATTCTAAGATCTAGAGTACAGTCCTGACTGTAATCGGCCAACACCAGGCCAACACCAGTAAAGTGACCTTAAGGAAATAAGTATTATCATTATGTCGTCGCTCGCTCATGCGCCGGAAAGCAAGCCATGCAGCATCTCACGTGTACCATTACCAAGGCCCCTCCTACACTACCATCCTGCTAGCTGGTGCTCCATAGCCAGCCGTAGCCTTACCCCCGAACGCCGGAAAATTTAGAAGGGGAAACTTTGCCGTCTCCAGCCAGTGGGCTAGCCTGAGTCATCGTCTCCCAGTCGTGTATGCGTCTGAGAAGCTCCGGGTCGTTGTCATCTCCGATAAAGGTCCAGCTCTCCTCCGAGTCTTCGATTGTGTCATCAACTTTGCCGTCCTTCTTCTTGATAAGGGTCTTCGCATACTCCATATCTCGGTAGATGCACTGGATTGCGGTGTCTACGCCATTCTCCTACAGGATCATTAGTATCTCTTAAAGCCAGCAGTATATATGGAAGCGCATACCTTCCTAATTTGCTCGCCTAGGACCTTGGCCTTGACGATCATCCTTTCGCTGTTTACAGCTTCCCAGAGTGCCCTTGAAAATACACTAACATTGAGCTTCCTCAAGTATATGCCTACCCCTAAATCCTCGACGCGAGAGCCAAAGAAAAATTGGTCCCCGAAGAAGGGCTTAATGATTGTAGGCAAACCGGCTCTAAGACTAGCTCCAGTGGTGCCAGCGCCACCGTGATGGGTGGCAGCATCCACCTGGGTGAATAACCAGTCATGAGGAGCAGATTTTATCTGTAGGATATCCTCTGGTAGTTTTTCTGGTTCGGCAGTGCCCTTCTTGTCGAGTCTGTCGGACCATCCTTTCGACAGGATACATCTAACATCAGCCTTCAGTACGGACTTGACAATTGTCTTTGTAAGCGCTGCTGAATCTGAGACCACGATAGAGCCAAAGCCAATGTAAACCAGCTTCTTGCCATCTGCTCTAGCCTTACTAATAAAGTCAGTCAGCTCCTTTGGCGGCTCCCATTTTTGTCCTTCGTCCAAGAACCAATAGCCTGTAACTCTAATCCAGTCGCTATAATCGAGTGGCGGCACAACCACTGATGGGCTGAAGTTGTAGAGGAAGGGAACTTTATTGGGCTGCATTTTCTCCAAATTTGTACGCTGTAATCCAAGCTCCTTCTTCCTCCATCGATTGACCTGGCCAGCAATAGCTTTCCAGAAGACATTGTCAAACATAACGTAGGTAATGTAGTTGTAAGCCCCGCCCATCTTATGTTCTGGAACAACAAAAGCATGTGGGTAGGCTCGAGTGCGAGTCCAAGGCATTGTGAACGCTCGAAAGTATGGTATCGACAATGCTTCTGCGATGTGTATTCCGGCCATAGCACTTGGGCTCTCAATAAGCAGATCTGAACCTTGGCAAGCCTTCCATGAAGATGATAGTAATTGGTCAATCCATCCTCGAAATGTAGATGAAGCCTCCTTCAGGAATGAGTAGGTAAACATCCCATTTTCGACACAGATACGCATCAGCTCTGCAGGGTCGCCATCGACTGGACGAAATTCAATACCGTGACCCTCAACCCAGTCTTTGAACTCGAGGTGTGTGGCAATTATTGGCTTGTGGCCCTCAGCGAGCAACCCTTTACACAAAGCAATGTATGGCTGGACGTCTCCTCGAGAACCGATGGTCAGACAGGTAATTTTGAGAGACTCTGTAGGCTTAAAGTTTAGAATGGACGCTCGAGGGTCATCGAACAGTATTGGTGGACCTTCATTTGTGGCTTCCTCGGCACTCTTAGGCAGTTTTATGTCATGCTCCGCATGGCCATCTTGCCGGGCCTCTTGCAAGGCTTTATGCTCAGCGACAGCACTCTCTGCACACTCTCTCTCTTCGATACCCAGAAGCCCCGATTCCTTCAAATAGCGCATCGTCTCCAAATTCTGAAGTAAAGTTATAGCACAATCGTCACGCGTTTCAGGCTGTCCGAACTCGAAAAAGATCTCTTCATGCCCTTTGATGACAATCACCAGTCCGGAATAACCAAAACGAAAGCCTTTCTCCTTGTCAACATTTTCAATATCCTTCAGCGGCAATATCAACTTTGTTCGAGAGCCAGGTAACATGCTGCGGAAGCAGAAAGATCTGTCGCTGATATAGATCTTCCCATAAAGGGGTAAGACCCGGTGGAGATATCCAAAGTATGTAGCTTGAAGCTTCTCAGATGCTGGCAGGGCAAAGTGATCACGAAATCGATCTTTAGTCCCGCCAGGCTGTTCGGGTTCTTCGTATTCTTCTTCTTCAAGTCCTACCCCCGATGGCTCGTCATAATGCTTCTTACCGCCTTTCCACATCCCGGACACTTTTTCTACATAGCCCATAGATTCTGTTGCTAGAAGATTACTCATGCGCTTAGAGTGCCGATTCAGATATCCTGCGAAGCCCGCCGCTCTTTGTAATGGATATGCCCCAGCTTTAACAAGGCTCTGTAGTGTCGGCGCTGCCCCTGATGTATCAGTCTGGCCGGCATCTGAGCCTTCGAAGGGCCCAGCGGTCGACGCATGCTTAGGCTTTGGTGCTTCCCTAATATCAGGAGTTCCTGTTGGCGAATGTGAAAACGGGCTAGATCCAATTATGGGATCCTGATCTCGCCGTCGCGATGCTGATGCCGACCGCTGTATAGTTGGAGAGAAAAACACTTCGCTTCCTCGTAAGATTTGACTCGCTGACCCTTGTGTTTCCTCACTTACCGATGGCACAGCAGCGGATGATTCTGGCTCTTCAATAGAATGCACGAACGAATCAGACGAACCTTGCTTCTCGGACGCCGAACGCTGAACTTGTAGGCGACTCCTACTTAGGCTTCTCCTACTATTGCTCCCACTACTATTCGCGGTCTGCACGCCCATGTTCATCCTGTTTAGATCCATACTCCGTCGCGAGAAAGAGTTCAAATCCGTACTGCGCCGCAGGCCGTCAAAACTAGTCCGACTAAAATCACCACTAGCACGCGGGCTTGAACCAGGACCAGGAGATAACAATGGTGACAATGTTGCCTTGACGTTCTCCCCGAGTACTGGAGTTGTGGTACGTATGGGTGGAACTATTGGCTTTTGCTCCTCTGTAGGATTGGTTGAGCTTGGCTTTGATATACGATCCTTCGGGCTTTTGCTACGGGACGGCATCGAAGGTGGGCTCAGAAGATCTTCTGGGATCTGCCGTGCTGCAGTATCCTCTACTAAGATCCGCAGAACATTAAGTGCCTCTTTTCCAAAGCTGAAGAAAGAGAAGAAGTACTGGTTCTGTTAGATCAAACACAAAATCTGATAAACTAAGTATAGCTCACCTCATCAATAGCGTAGGTCTCGTCATTATCTATGATCCGGATCTTGCACGTCTCTGCAAATTCAACAACTTGGCTGTCCTCGATGTCAATCACATTTTCGATCGGTAGAGAGATTTTCACGCTATCTCCGTCGTTGTGAGACCGGAAGATGATCTTTTGCAAAGACTTAACCCATTCTTTTGCACTTGGAGCACTGTCGGCCTTGAAAAAGAACTTTCGCTGATGAGTTACAACCTCAAAGTACGTTGCATCTTTCCCCTTATCCTTGTCTGCCACATTAGCAGAGATGCCATAGCGTAGATCTATATTGCCGCTGGGGAAGTAAAGGTCAGAAGGATCAGTATAGTATGAGAGCACGTCGCCCTGTAGTCGGAACCAGTAGCGATTATATTTCGGATTCTTGAGGCCGCGTTTCGAAAGGTAACCCGATTTTGCGACTGCATGCTGTAGCTTTATCAGCTCTGATCAGGTTTAAAATTTTAGACCAACTTACAGATTTCTTTGGTAAATATGCATAGAAGCAGATATGCTTTGTGGTAATGTACATATATCCCTGTAGGAGGACGCTCTTTAGTAGCCAGCAAGGATATTCTACACAACTTTATTAGCCTGCCCAATACTACTGGTTATGATAACACGAACCCTCAATGACGTCCTCAGGCGCCTCGAACTGGAAGATCTCCATGAGTCTGTCTGCCAAACTGCTTGGGCCTGCCTCAGTCAAATCTATAGAGCCGTCCCCTTCCTCCGAGTGACGGCCCAGATCAAAACTCGGTCTCATAGATAACTCTGCTTTTGCTTCTAACATCTGGCTCATAACAGGTGCGGCTCTCGGGTTCGTGCGTGTAACCTCGACGGTTGGCGAGTCTGATGTCGTGGAGGACTTCGACGACGACAGTCTAGGAAGCTCACGCCGAGGAACCTGTGTTTTCGACTTGCCCTTCGCGGTAACATGGGGTAGAGATCGTAGGAGCCTGTTCTCTGAGAACTTCCGTTTATGTTTTTCTGATTTAGACGAGCTGTCGGAACGCCCTTTCTCCATCTGCAGTTCAGAGGTGTCCTCGCGTGGCGTACTCGATCCATCCTCGTCATCACTGGACTGGGGATCGAATCTGGCGTTGAAGTCAACCTGCGAGCCGGCTGCTGCAATCATGCCAAAGACAGATTGGTTCATCAAAGCGGTTTGCCCCTTCGGAGCTGTGCAGTCTTCGTCTGCGTCGTCGCCATCCTTGAATTTCTCAGGAATCTCCATCGTCACTTGATGCACTTCCTTCCTCTTCTTCGTCAGCTTCCGCCCAGGCCGCTTCTTGGGGTCCTCTTCGAGTGGCATCGTGCTTGTTGGGGCACCACTTAACGCAACTTCGCGCTGAAGCGTGTCGTGTTGGACAAAGCACACGCGGTAGCCTCCTGATTTGTCGACGAGTCTCGGGATTGGGCGATTATCGATAAGATCCCGACATTAAGCGATCCGATATCACCTGCTCTTACCCCGTCACCCCGTCCCGTCCTGCTTATCTCTGCTCAGGCCAAGTCAGGTGCGAAGATATCGCACAACGATATGGCATGGACTCTGCCTGTAACCGCCATTTATCGGAACAATGGAGGCTCTTCCAGCACTGTTTCTGGGTCCCTTGCGCCTTCTGGATAGCTTAAGCGACAACGGCCTGTAGTCTGCAGAGCTATTTCCCGCGCTCAGCGAGCTTCCGCCAGTTCCCCACCCAATAGCCAGGCATGTAAACCTTGAATATATGGGCCCCCGCGGCTGCCAATGGCTGGCAAGGGGCTGGCCGGCACATCGCTGTGGAGTGGGACTGCCGGAGCTTAACGCGCCGCGAGAGTTACCCAGGGACGCAGCGTACGTACCTGTGTGATGGATAGCATAACGCCTCCCATCATTAATTGGCAGGCTCTCGTTTATATAGATGCAGCAGCCACGTATGGCGCCTGTCCCGTGCTGGAAAGCACGTTTTAAACACTCCCCATTTCTATGTGGCTGATCTATATGCAGCATTAGAAACTTTACTCAAATATTAGATTATTCGAGTTTGTAATGGAAATCTCGAAAACAATGATGAGATTCTTCGTTAATTAAAAAAAAAACGAAAGTGCCATTGCCAGTCTGCCAACCACGAGGCAGTCTGCAGAGAATTAATATCTAGAAAAAGAAACAAGAAAGGACCAAAACCACGGTACCACTATGATGTTTCAAACGTGCGGGTAGATGCGGAGAGTGCATATGAAATGTAACTTGGTTAACAGCAGCAACGCTGCAGCATTGGAAATATTAATCGGTGTACCGTATGACTAAGTTGGGGGTTTCTTCTTTTTATTTTTAAAAAAAGGTCGATAATGCATTATCCATGAGTATATTATGGCTTTGATAAGTCACAAGTGATTGCTAGTCGCCACTCCTTCAAAATAGAGAGAAGCACAGCCAACAGCCACCGCCACAAGCAGCCTATAGAGTGCAACGTGATGAGGATTTTATCTTTGAAAGACAAGGCAAACACCGGGTAGGCAGCGGAAGTGTAGCCTCGAGATGTTCTAGATTCCGAATTATATCCCTGAATAGTATCCCGCACCCAAAGACGTCCTTCCTGCCAATGATTTTCAACGGCGGGATATTCTGCCGCTCTTACAAGAGGATTCCACAGCAGGTCAGTTGTTCAAGTATAACCAACTCGAGCAGTGCTGCAATGGGATCTTGAACCATGCTGAGCACCAGCGCGGTGGCCATGAATCGCGGGAATCCCGCCTTTTCATCCCCGACGCGCTGATAAGAACTCGAAGCACGAATTTCACACTGCGAATCACGGAATATAATTCCAGCTTCGTTCTGATCTGTCATATTATCCTCAAGTAACCCCTATGATTACGTGGACAACACTAACTGGCTTGGATGGGTCGCTCTAACATAGTAATTAATTAGCTAGGGCCCTCGCAGGAGGCAGTTCGACAAAGATTTTTCTCTCAAGATGGCCAATATCGTCCCAAAGGTGCTAAATGGCAAAATGAGGATTTATACAGTACAGTAGAGAGAGTTAGGGCCGGCCGTATTGTTCCTCCGAGACTCTCCCCTCCAACGCTGCTCACCTTTGTCTCTCACGAGCCACCACCGATTTCTGCGCCGTCCAAGCCTTGCATAGCTGCAGGACGTCCAACATTTGGATATGACAGAATTCCAGAGTCCGTTAGTGATACGACAGCCGTAAGTTGCGCTGACACCGTCATCTTCTTATCGATCGTCGCCAGAAAGGGCGCTGCTTTCCGCAGCGGCAGCAAGGGAGATGATCGAGCTCCTAAGCTTCTAGCCTCCTCTGCTGTCGTCCTCACCGTCGTCGCCATTGCGGCCTGACTCACCGCCTCTCGACTCGGGCATATCTGGTCAACTCACACCGCAGTTTCCTACTCAATAAAAGGGCTCTGTCTCTCTGCACGGGCTGTGAGATTGGGAGAGACGGGGCTGCACAGTCTTCCACGGGATCATCGTGCCTCGATAAGGCCCTGACGTGTACTCGGTACCTACGGAGTATTTATTTAAGTACAAAGTACTGTATATTAAGGTGACAGAGTTAAGGTGACAGAGTATAGGAACCCCCACTGCTACAGCTGGCCGCCGATGTGCATGCATACATATCTTAGTCTAGGCCATGCATGTAAGGTAAGGTAGGGAGGCTCTAACTTCTGGTAGACTCGACTCCATTCAGTATTCCCGGCAAAAGGTGGTTCCCTTCCCTTCGCTGACATTCCTGGCTCGCCTTTTCCCTCGTGCACGGCTGGCCGACGGGTCTACGGACACATTTGCCAGGATTGCCTCCAGGGATCGGATTGAAGCGAGTTGGGACGACGTCAGCCAATCTGCTTTTCATTCGAGCGTCGTTTCACGTCTGAAAGCCTGGCAGCTTGGCAACCTGACAGTCTGACAGTCTGACAGTCTGATAGTCTGATAGGAATATGTACTGTGAAGTACAGTACTTCGAAAGAATGCCACGACACATCTATCACTTGACACCTCCAAACTTCTAGTAGAAAGCCCGTGTACTTGAACCGTGATCCCCGATACCTGATACTTGATACCCAGCTGTCCACGAGACTTCGTGGCTTTGGCACTGCGAGACTACATTTCTTCTCAGTGGTCAATGGCCATATCGTGGCTGATATTACCACGGTATATATTTTGGGATGTACGCGCCGCGAGACTCGTCTAAAAGCCCCTCGCTCACACGCGCACTCGCTCTCCCACTTTGAGAAAGTCCAATTGAGGTCTTTTACTGGCATACATGCTACCTACTTTGGCTAATGGGCTACTGATGATTGACTACCTATTTCGAACTAGGGCAAGTTACAGTACAACTGTACAAGTATATATTCTGGGCCTTTTTCTTTTGTGCTGGCATTGCTGTGGCATCTTCCCCCTTATGCGGAGACTGGTACGCCACTATCCATCACCGCGTTCACCTCATCCAGCACCCGGCACACAGCAATTCATCATGATGCATCAATTAAAACAATGATAATCTCATAGCTCGGCGAACCAGGGCAGCCAAGTCAGTTCCGTGGTCGATACGACAGGTCAATTCACGTCTGCCCAAGCCAATCTTCTCCACCTCGCACTTCGTAAATCGTGCTGGTCCCAGGCCGCCCCGTCCCCCTGGCCCGTCCCGAGCAACAAGAGCCAACAAGCCAGGATCCGCCCCTCCCCCCTCCCCCCTGCCCCTCTACACCGGAGACCAAAGTAGCGGGATTTGCTATTGCAAAATACATGTATGTCAGGCCTTCATATACACTCAGCGTCTCCCACCCTTTGCCTCATGCCTCTGTACGAGACAACCTCTGGCTTCGAGGATAGCCACATGCATGCCACTCCTCTGAGTTCTAGAATCCGCTCTAACAATGGCTTCATCAGACCGGAAGAGTCCTGCTGTGTTTGTGGGATCACCTACAAACCAGGATCCATCGCCTGGGAAAGAGCCAATCGCACCGGCGACCATGGCCACTATCGATGACGATGATGAGCGATTACTGGCTCAAATTGGTTACGAGCAGGTTTGGAAACCTTTGAGATGCTAGTGATTTCTTCTGACTATTATGATAGAAACTCTCTCGCCACTTTACTAAATACTCTACTTTGTCTTATGCAGTCTCTGTCCTTGGTGTTCTGGGTTCGGTTCCTGCAACGTTTGGCAGTCCTCTCAGTCTGGGAGGGCCTGCTGCAGCAGTATGGGCTTGGTCATTCGGATCTCTCATGGCTCAGTGCATCTCCATGTCTGGTAAGAACTGCTCATGCCTACTGTGGTAGTCTAGTCTAACGGCTCACAGTCGCCGAACTGGTATCTGCATATCCTACAGCAGGTGGCATGTACTTCGTCACAAAGAACGTGGTCCCACCAGAACATGCGGCGATCTGGTCATGGATCATTGGCTGGTGTAATCTTTTAGGGCAAACCGCTGGCGTGGCTAGTGTTGCATATACGGTCTCTCAACAAATACTCGCGGCAGTGAGCATGAATTCGACCTTTGATGGGACATCCTACACATTTTCGCCGTTTGTACTCCTTTACTGAGTGACTCTTCTCCCACTTACACTTCTTCCAGGACGGCGCTACAGACTGTTCTTCTATCAATGGGAACACTCGTTGTATTTGGTATCATATGCTCACTGACAACCAAGAACCTACATAAGATGATCCTATGGTTTGCGCCAATCAATGTTCTAGCCTCGATTTCAATCTGCATTGCCTTGCTAGTCTTAACGCCTGATAAACGGAATGCTAAATGGGTCTTCGGCCACTTCATCGACGGATCTGGCTGGGGAGTGCCATTCTCATTCTTCTTAAGCTTTCTTTCTGTCGCTTGGACGATGACAGATTATGATGGGACAACGCACATGTCTGAGGAAACTCACGACGCTGCTATTCGCGGTCCCCAAGCTATAAGATGGGCTGTTACGATTTCTGGTGCCGTAGGCTGGATGTTGACTGTCACGTTCTGCTTTTGCACCTCGGATCTAGACACTATCGTGGACTCTCCGACCGGAATGCCTGCTGCGCAGATATTTTTGAATGCTGGTGGCCAAGTTGGAGGTACTGTAATGTGGGCTTTTGTCATCCTAGTCCAGTTCTTCACGGGCTGTTCTGCTATGTTGGCAGACACACGCATGGCATATGCTTTTGCAAGAGACAACGCTCTCCCCTTCTCCCCGTATGCCTTTCCCTCTTCTGTCTTTTTATTCGGCCCTGGATTCCATGAACTACCCATACTGATTCAACCTGTAGCTTCTGGTCTAAAGTAAATCCGTTTACTAACACCCCCGTGAATGCTGTCTGGCTTATTGTGATCTTCGCGATCGTCCTCAATTGCATCGGCATCGGATCAACGCAGACCATGGTAGCAATCTTCAACATCACAGCTCCGGCTCTCGACCTTTCTTATGCGGCCGTTATTCTCGCACGTAACATTTACGCTTCGAGCATCGAGTTCCGCCCTGGCCCGTACGTTCTCGGGCGCATGCAGAAACCACTAAACTGGGTCTCGATTGTTTGGGTGCTTTTCATCAGCGTGGTTTTGCTCTTCCCGACAATAAGACCTGTCACAGCTGTCAATTTCAACTATGCGGTTGTGGTCGCTGCTGCGATTGCTCTGTTTAGTCTGGTCTGGTGGTGGGCAGGGGCTCGAAAGTAAGATCTTGCCTGAGATGTTATGAAAAGACATCTTGCTAAATTTCGACTCTAGGAAATATACGGGCCCGAAAACTAAAGACCTTCTCCAGCTTATTGCAACAGAAGATGGGCTATCTGAGCACATTACGAACGAGGATCAAGACTATGGCATTATGAGAACCGAGTGAGTTGAGGGCGGGAAAATGCATATAGGAGCGCAGAGATATTAGTTACATAAGGAGTTTTATATACCATAGATGCATGTGGGTATGTGGGACAGGCGATTTTTTTGATGTTCGGGGCAATTAAAAGGTCAGCAAGTATAATACCGGTTATCAAGAGCTAGGTTGGCTCTACACAATTTTGGCGCTTGATTCGACGCATTCAGCATGGTATCGTATCTATATTGAGCACCTGTCAAGATCTGTATATTCTAGGCTATATATACAGCAAGACAAGCCTTTGTTTAGACATAGAAGAAGCCGAGTCACTGCTCAGAAACAAGTACAGAACCCTGCATAGATTGCAGTATGTCGAGAGACATGGGGCCTCAATATCATCCACTAGAGTGGAAACTGGGCCAAGTTGCGAGGCCGAGCGGTGACAGTGGTGATGTATAATTTTGGGACTGGGAAGTCTAAACGCCCCTTTCATATGCCTTGCCTAGACCACGCGAAAAAATCAACTCCTCAAAACACCATTATTTACTCCCGAGACCAATACACCATCCATCATGAATCATGACGTAGTTCAAGACAATTTGCCCATCAGTTAGATCACCTCAGACTTTGTCTCCATCTCCAACCACAATTCTCACTTTACCACCCGTACCCTTCTTCTCCACCTCCCTCCTAACCATCTTCTTCCTCTCATTCTCCGCCACCAACCCCTTGAAATACACCTCTGCGGCCACAGTAGCACTATACGCAACGGGGGTCCAGCTCCAGACATTCCGTTTCTCGGGATCCGCACCGGCAGCAAGCAGCGTCCGCAGCGGCAACAAGTGGCCATTCGAGCTCGCAAAATGCAGCGCCGTGTTCCCGTCCACATCTGCATGCGCCAGCAGGGCCCTGGCTGCGTCTCCCTCCTCGCCCGTCGCGGAGGCCGGGTCGGGCGGCGGGGCGTAGGTGAGCAGGATCTGCAGACACGTGTCGTGGCCGCCGAGGCTGGCAAACATGACTGCGTCGCGGCCACGGATATCCTGGCGCTCCACGGCGCCAAAGCCGGATTGGCAGAGGAAGTGCACGACTTCGGTGTGGCCTTCGCGCGAGGCGAGCATGAGCGGGGTCTGGTGGTCCTCGTTCACCGAGATCGAGTCTGCTTCGTGGCCGAGAGAGACGAGGAGGGTAACGATGTCGAGGTAGCCGAGGTGTGATGCGAGATGCAGAGATGTGTTGGAGAGGCTGGTGGGAGAGTAGTCTGGGTTGTGTAGGAGTTGGGGGTGCACGCGGAGGATGCGGGCGACGAGGAGGACATCGTCTGCGTGGATTGCTCGTCGCAATCGGAGCGATGGGTCGATCCTGGCTGCGATTAGTATGAGGAAAAGGAATTGAGGGCCAGAGGCACGTACATCGTGTGAACATTGTTAGTATTGGGGGAGAGGGGGGGTTGCGGAAGGTCGAGTGCTGGGCGCAGAGCTGTCTACATACGTATGATGCGGGATGGGGTTGATATCTTAGGTACCCGAGGCATCAACATTTCACGTCTTATCTAGATTATGACGACTGAGAACTTAGGATACCGAAAAGCCAACGACACATTTCGTCTCGTTGCAATTTTCAAAGCTCGTAGAATTTAGATTTGGAGTGTTGAAGAACTGCCATTGATATCTCTTGTTTCGATACTATTGTCTACCATTTCAGATGCTGTATCCGCTAGATGCATTCTAAACTCCCCTTGGTTGAGGTGCTCGTGTAGCTCCTCCTCAATACCTCCAGCTTGTTCTCCTATTTCCTTTCTTCCGACGACAGTATTGCATATATTTTGTTCTCTCGCTAGATGTGAGTGCGGCGAAAGGAAGAACCCCTCTTTCAACAGCTTCGAATCGACAGTCGGCCTTTGGCCTCAGAGGCAGCTTCTGGCTCACGTTCATCCCGAATATTCGGCTGGAGGTAGGTATAGCCTTGGAGGGCGCTTTTGGTGCTTCTATGGTGCTTGGCTGTTGAATAGTAATCTTGTTTGTGGTTGTAAGAGTTGGCGGATGAAACTCTACCGCATTTCCTGTAGATCGTGCGTAGGCCTCCAGTCTTTCTACGCAGTCTGGAACTGGCTTGTTTCTTCCTATAGCAAGTGCACTTACCAGTTCGCAGTAATGCAAGCAGTTATTGAGATAATTTTCGGATTCCTTCTCGTATAGATTAGTCTCTAGTACGAAGTCATAACGTCTCGTTGAGGAGGACCTACCTGGCCACTGCAGGTGCCCGCATAGAAAAAGTTCAACTGATGAGTATTAGTAATTTTCTTGCCATTACTCTCATGGAGATTACTCACTTCTGCCCTCCGAAAGAGTGGAAAGTTGGGATTGCACAGTAGCTGTGATGCCAGGCTCATGAAAGTAAAAGTGTCACCTGCATTGAATGCTCGGATAGCTGCATGTGTTTGCTCCCTTTCGAGTTGACCGCCATAGTGCAAGCTGGAGATACTTTCTTCATGCTCGACATGGCTCGGAGCTGTTAGTGCATTGGTACTGCTATGATGTACCATAGTGATTGTAGCTGGGCTGAACGTTATCAGAAGCTAAAAGTATTACCCAATTCTAATTTACGACAACAACAGATGTGGCGTGGAGTCCAAGTTCACTAAGGAAGGACTTGAAAAATAATATACGTCCTTGAGTGAGTGAATAGCGTTTCCAACATTAACTTTTATTTGCTTCTCACATAGTGTCAATACGGATTCAAGTATTCCCATAGAGTATACGAACTTTGGTTCGCCTTGCCATACTTGTATTATCTTTGCAGATATCTGGAAAACAGGGCAAGTTAGTCATGTTAGGCATGTGTGGAATTATTATAACCTTCAACCTCTTGCAGGCTATGCATCGCATTTGCTCGCTCTAATGTAGATACATGTAAATATGAGGGAGCAAAAATCCCAAGACATCGAGACCAGCAATATCGTCTACCTTGCTAAACATTTCACGCCGTTAAAGTTTGCGTGCGTATCATTACCTACCACTCCTCCCGACGGTCATCATTCTGGGGAACATCATCCCATGAGCCTATAGCCATCAAATCCGAGTCCTGGCTTGAGCCAGCATGTTCAACATGCTGCGATTCATTCTTAATTTCGACGGCATCATCATCAATACGTGGAGGACACACCTTGGTCGCATCTTCGGGTGCAGTTGCCGGAAGCTCAACGATTTCACGGCAAACCGCATCGACAAGATCATCCTTATCCTCGTCTCGTACGTACACAAGATAATAAGGCGTGGCACCATTAGGCCCGCTTTGTTCGAAGATCTTCTTTCTATCATCAACCAATGAGACCCGTTCGTCATTGTACTCGCGCCAGACATCATGCTGGAAATCGTAGATATAGATCCAATAGTGGCCGTATGCGCTGGTACCGCGGTGGATAAAGACAGCTTGAAGTCGATATCTATGTTCTCTCATATCCGTGAACTGATCTTGGAGCTTTTCCTTAAGGTGTTTGATTTCATCAGAAATCCAAACGAGTTCCCGAGAGATTTCCACTGATCGATCTTCGAGCACTTCGGAAAGTCTAGAATCGACTTCAATGTCTTCAATTTCTTCCTCTTCAAGCTGTCTGATGAAGTCTTTGGTAGCTAAAAGAGCGTCCGGGACGGCAACTTCTGCCTGGGTTGTTTGGAGAGCTTTCTGGCGTGCCTCCAATGTCCGGACTCGTTCCTTCCATTTCCAAGCGTCTCTACGCCGTTGCAACACCTTCTCAGAGTCCATGTATCGATCCAAATAGATGGTCTCCTCAAATACGATCCTATTCTGGTTCTTCGAAGCTTGTTGGGTGGCAGGATCAAAGGCGGTACGTTGGATCTGAATTTGCAGTATGGGTGGGAGCTTGTTAATGGACGCATACTGGGTTGTATTTGCGTTATTGATTTCAACAACTTGCTCGTCAAAGACAACGTCAAGCGCTTCATAAATATCCCTAGACCCATTAGATCCTGGAAACACGATGAGATTGGCCCAGTCTTCAACTTTCACATCATATTCGTCCGCCTTCTTAAGATAAACGGCATTGGCGCCATAAAACGTCTCCCTGATCTTGTCAATCTGTTCCCCAAACTTTGGATCAATGCTCGTCGGTTTGATAGCGCACTGCAACCGGAACATCACATTTCCAATGACCTCTGTTACATCCTGCTGCGCCCCAAAATATAATTTTTGAGCACGCAAAGCCTCCTCAGACTCACCAGATGTTTTAATAGGGGCTGGCTTGTTGCGTGGCGGTACTGGAGGTGGTTTCTCAGTGGTCATGCTACTCTCAGATAGAGGCGTGAGTATTGACTCATTCTCCATGATTTCATCATATTGTCCATCATCGTCTGGGACCCGATCATCAGTAGTAGAAGTAGACATTTCGAAATAATTACTGTGCTTCGACGATGCACCTGAAACTATACTGGCATCTCCAGTATTACCGTCCATTGCATTTGATTGTTCCACATCTACTAAAGTCGTATCACTGCTCGCATCATCGGGCTCGGGCAATTCTTCTCTGGGCCGATCTATCATCTCAGTATCATATCTATCCGTCGCAGGTGTCGGGGAAGGTCGCGTTGGAATAGGGGGTGGAATCATTTCGGGAGGCGGCGGTGGCAGACAAATATCTGGGCCAAAAATAGGGCGGTCAAGGGGAGGATTCACGTTTGGGATGCCGGAAGGGGTACTAATTGAAGCTCGTCTGAAGTTTGCTTCAGTTGCGGTGCTGAACAATGTCAACTCAGCTAGGTCCTGGCTTGGCTTGACAGATTGTGTTGAGGCAGATTTGAGATTTTGGAAAAGTATTCGTAATTCCTCAACGACTACAACGACGTTAGTATCAACACTACCAAGGGAATAACATGACATACAATTTTGTGCCTTGACTATCTCTCCTTTAGCAACGGCTCGGCCACCAACACGCTTTTTCAGTAGATTCTCTGTGGTAATGGGCATGCGATAATCTTGGAAGTTCATGACAACATCCCTTACTGGCCGCACAGTATAATAATACTGGAGAAGGCTGTTGAGGTAACACGTGTTCCCAATGTTTGACAGTCCTACGGGCTGGTCTACAGTTCCCAGTAGTGCTGCTACAATAGCATCGGGGTTACTTAGCTTGGCCCAAAGGTAAGCACTGTTCCGAGCTGCTGCAATGACTTGAAGTGCCTCTTTATAGCTGTCTTTTGATCCTGGAGGAGCAGATTGAGTTAGCGTTTGAAAATACGTGAAGACAGATTCATCAGATGCGCTGTTGTCGGTAATCTGAAGTCTTCTATAGGCTTCCGTAACCCCAAGAGTTGCATCTGTCGTGCCAGACTCCATTTGAGAAGCTGCGACCTCTAGTGAAAGCTCATTTCGCTGGTCTGCAATGACATGAAGAGCGTGAGCCACTTTGGATTTGTCCTTTTCCGAAGCCTAGACGCGTGTTAGCTTTACCCACGTTTAAACTGCTATTAAACCAAGAAGGCTTGCCATGATAGCATATTATGGCTCGGGACTTACTAGCGCAATAGCTGCAGCTTCAACGAATTCTGAAGCAGTGTCTCGGGCGACACCTAAAAATTCGAGAGCTTCGTCGAGAGTCATGGATTTGTCGTTGGCAACGGCTTGTATCTTTGCACTATCTCTGGCCTTGCCAATGATCAACAGGCATTGATTAGCCTCCTCTTTTTGTCGAGGTGCCGATTCTATCCTAGACATGTAATTTCCTATAATATGGTCGTCTCCATTATTGGCATCTGGATTGAGATTCAAGAACCTATAAGCATCATCAATCTCTTTCAGAGTAGATTCTCCTAAAGAAACCGCCTTCACGGCGACTTCTTGTAGATCATCGCTATTTCGACCGTTTGCGATTCCTTGTAGGCACTCAAGATAATACGGTCTATTCTTTGGATCGCACTCTCGTTGTCGCTCGTACGCAAAGATGACGAGATTGTCATCAAAATCACCAACAGCACCTAGTCCTGCGTAGTGCGGGTGTTCATCCACCTCGAGATTAACTGTACGAGAGACTGTTGGATAATCAAGGCAGCCAAGGACCCTTCGTATATCCTTCATGGCCGGCAAAGGCTGATGTGTAATGCGGGCCAATGACTTTTGCTGTTCTTCTATAGGTCGATTGGCTATTCTTTGCGATAGTTCGTACATAACGTCCTCTAGAAACTGCCTACTTGACTTTACTGTAGAGAGTTGATCGGCGGGTGATACACAAGGAAGTATCCAAAATCTATCTGTTTCTGTTTTCTATTTTAAAGTTTAGCATGCCATATGGTTTACAAAATGATCATACAACTTACTTCTTCCCTCACACTATGTTCTTCGTGAAACACAAAACCAAGATACTCAAGGAGCTCGTCACAATCATCCGCAAAAGCGAGCAAAAACTTCTTGTTGCGCACTGCTATTCTTTTTGTCTCACTCAGATCTTTGCTCATGGCATCGCTGAGATATGTGCGAAGCACAGTTAGAACCTCGATAGGGAGCATGGGGCGCGTGTCCATATAGCGTGTCGGATCATCCTTTATTTCCTTTTGGCCACGTTGAAAAACTCTCGCCGGGTCAAGCAGGCATGACAGACGCTCTTTGCTCAGTCTTGGTCCTGATATTCGGATGTCAACCACAATAGGGCAGCTTGGGGCCGAGCATACATATCGGTGGATCTCCTTGAAGTTATCATATTTTCCCTCAATCGTTTTGTTAAGAGTTTCGGTCCGATACTGTGAGCTTAGATACTGGAGGTGATGCAGAGGGAACTTTGTTTTAAGCCCACAGGGTAGCTGTCTCTCCGGCCTCTGTGTATAATCGGCAACAATATCGAAATGATGCAAACAACGCTCACAGTATGACGATGATGTGAATTTTGAAGACGTGGTTGGTTCCTGGTCAACTCCTGGAAGTATAGATTGCGAGTCCTTTCTCCATAGTCTGTGATGACAGTCTTGGGGTAGTGCTCGCAGAGGATGAAGCCTGCCGAGCTTAAAGATCGGAGCTGGGTCGACGAGGAGATTTTTGCCATCTGGGCGGACGCGTCGAGGGTCATAGTCCAACAAGTCTATTAAAAGACGAGGAGCAGTCTTCCCTGATGGAAGGCACATGAGTCAGTATGGCTTGTGATAGCAAGGGACAGCTCCACAAACCTGGGGCGTCGGGAAGCTCAAACTGCCCCATTGAGGGCGTTAGATATGCTCGACTTGGCTTGGGGTACGTGCGGATGCTGGCAAATCCTCACAATATTCCTTAAGGGATTACTGCTAACTAACACGATGGCAGATATGATGGAGTCGTAGATCCACGTAAAGTTGAAGCTCGATGAATGCGTTGTAAAGCTCTTGGCTGCCTTATGATGAACGCGCGTAAATTTGTCACCTCGCTCACTGGGTCTGCCAGCAACGGCATAAATATCGAATCCCTATGACTCACAGACGACATTTACAAGTTGATCTACAATAAATCAATAAAGAACGGGCTCATCGTTCCTGCAAGATGTCCATAGCTTTAAAGCTCATCTGTCGAGATATTGCCCCAGGCATCACTTTTATTGCAGCTTCCATCTTATTTAGACTAGCGTCTAACTAGCATCCCGTCCACCGGGAGCTGCAAGGCGAGCTTTATGTACACGACAAACCCTCAGCTTCAGCACCGGCCTAGACTTCCTCGGACGATTCAATTTTACAATGGCGTCTGGGGATATTGCTTACCATCCACATGATGCAGTCAAGGCTGCTATCAATGGAACATTGATCACAGGTGCTTCCGGAGCACTCGTTTCCGCGATACAAAACACTCTGACGAGAAAGAACGTTAGTGCATGGGGCGTATTCACACGGACCGGCTCTACGATCGCAGTGTTTGGTAAGGCGTCTATCATGTATAATCAATTGTATCGGCGCTGATTTTGTTGCAGCGGCAATGGGAGGAACTTACGAGTTCACAAGATTTGCTGCAGCAAACCTGAGGGAGAGGGATGATAGTTTAAATACAGCATTGGGAGGATTTCTGGCGGGCGGATTGATCGGACTACGACGTATGTATCAATGGCACACGGGGCCATTGAAATAATATACTGACAAGCATAGATGGCTCATTGCCTGCCATGTTCGGGTACGGAGCTTTAGCAGCTGTCGTACTGGGCACGTTCGATTTCACGGGGGGAAGCTTGTCAGGGTTGTATAGGGATTCGCAAGAAGATGAATTTGATCGAAAGGAGTATCTGCGAAAGAACCGACGACGCCCAATAGAACAGACAATTGCGGAGCTTGGAGAAGGCAGAGGTATGTTCTCTATTTATATAGGCATTCGTTTACTTGCTTACCTATATTACAGGTATATACGCACCAGGATACGAAGAACGAAGGAGGGAAAGGATCAAGGCGACATATGGCATCGATGTTCCCGTAGACTCGGCTTGATGGAACTACTTTACTCTCATACTTCAATACTCTTTATAGCAGTGTACATAAACATGGTCAATTCACTAGGTCGCATATGACGGAATAACAAGATGTTCCCTTAGTAAATTCTTATATACTAGAACACTGCCAAGATTATTATTGTTCCAGTGACATTGACTTGCCTTTTTGGGTCCTATCACGGATGAAAGCCTTAGAATCTACGTTAATGGGACTCTTATTAGCTAGCGACTAAGTTGCTGTTACGGATTGGCGTGACACTGAAAAGGCGAAGGAACTTTCAATACCATTTTCTATTTGTAACTGGCTCCTCATCGTTAGGTGCACGTGACTGTGGAAGCGAGCTGGAAATGCCGATCAAGAACTACCCCGCACCTGTCCATATTGAACGGTTTTTGTAAGGATCCCGATCGACTGAGCCCGGGGCTTAAATCCGTAAAGCTTTATGCAGTTATCAGCATGCATAGGTATCATGCACCAAGCGCAATCCTATTGATATGAATTATTACGAAATAGGATGCGATCGGATTCGGGCCTTATCTTCTCTTCACGTCTACTCAGTTACTGACACTGTCACCACATAATATCACCTTCATCCGAAATTCTTTAGAACTCTGAACGGCAACCTTGTGTCATAGTTTTTCGAAGGCTGTTGAATTTATAAGGGACATTTGATATTTTAAAATTTCAAGCATTTCCCTTGAGCTATCTAGACCCATATCAGGCTGCCTGCGGATTTTTGCAGCGTGAGACGCGTCTTTCTGATTTCTGTGGTTTATCGATTGCGTAGAAGGCCACAGCCGCAACGTGATGGCCGCAAAATTCGAAAAGCCCAATGGGGAGCCTCCTGAGCCATTTAATGGACCACTTGGGCAACAATCTAGTTTGAAGGAGCGCTTTTACCGCTACTTTCAAGGAGAGGTTACAGGTATGATCGATTGAATGCTCAGCAACCCGGATGAAACCTGACGTATACAAGAGCTTCAAGAACAGATTAGCCAACTAGAGCATTTTGCTATGATAGCTGGAGAAAGGCAAGATGCGATTGACCACTGTCTAGCTAGTATTGCTCGCCTTTCTAACGAGGTCTCGGATGCGTCAAATTACATTCCAGCCTATGATCAACGGACGTACTCGCAGGTTAGTTCTATGTGCATATAAGAAAGAGCTTATTGGCTGACTTTGCAGGCTATTAAAGCTCTCACCGAGAAACTTGGAGACGCTCGAGCGAAGTTTGCACCAAAATCTCGGTTCTCATTCAAAAAGCAGAAGAATAGTTCCGCGATATCCTTGACCGATGCGGCAGAGCTTGTGGCTGGACAACGTCTGCAAGTCCCTAATAGCAAACTTGGTTTGGAATCTTCGAATGAATCTTCCATAGCAACCACTCCTGCAAACTCAACAACGCCACCGGCCGAGAGGGACACTGTAGGAGAGTTATCCTCGTTCGCTAAGAACCACGATGAAGAGATGACGAGAGCAACTGATCCTATCCGCAAACCAAGTCATTCGCAAACCCCAAGTGTGTCTATATCAAACCATACTGGGCTGCATATAATTCTTCCTTCGTCAGCATCACATGCTACATCTTCTGGACTGTTGACCAAACTCAACAAGTGCATAGTGGATATGTCGGTTTCTACAGCCCACGGAGCGCCTTTCGCCGGCCTTGTCTTGAAAAACATCAAGAATTCTCTCATTATTGCGGGTCAGGTAGCTGGAGCTGCTCACATTACGGGCGTTGAAAACAGTGTAATCGCTGTAGCTTCACGCCAGGTTAGAATGCATGATTGCAAAAATGTCGATATGTATCTACAGTGCTCAAGCAGACCAATCATTGAGGACTGTAGCAACGTGAGGTTTGCACCAATTCCAGCGTGCTATGTAAGTTTCGTATCTTAAACGTTTTCTGGAGGCTTATATACTGATATATGTCTATTAGACTGTGACATCGGATGCTCCTTCTGAAAACCAGTGGGACCAGGTTGATGATTTCAAATGGCTAAAGGCAGAACACAGTCCCAACTGGGCTATTCTACCAGAAAGCGATAGGTTAGGAGAAGACCTCTGGACTACGGTAGTCCCTGGCGGTCCAGGTGTCAGCTTAGACGACATATTGAAGAAGATGGGGGTGAAAACACGATAATCTGTAGAGATCTGTTTATCTAGAGTGCTAGAATATGGATTTCTACTATAATATGGGAAGAAATATGATGGTATTTGTGGTTGAAATTGAAGGATTGAACTATCTGAGATATTCTCTTTCCGTACATAATCTCGTCAAAGAAGTAACTTCTGTTCCGAGCGACTGCTGTGTATGTCCTCTACTTCCACATGTTCTCGGCCTAGGTGGAGATATGTAAGCTATAGCGCACGCATTATATTGTGCCACCGCTTGACGCCAGGGCGTGGTATGCAATGCTTCTAGATACTAGAAATAGGAAAGCTTTCCACCGCTTGACCATGTTGAGATAGATGAGTGTCTGGGTCTTCCCCTGGCCTCGACTTGTAGGTCGCACAATTGCAGCCCTTCAACACACAGCAGCCCCCAATTGAGCCACAATTTGTGTTCATTCCGAGTATTCATCATGAATTTGTGTTGTATTATGCCTTTCAAGGCTAAGTTCATGTTTCCATTTGATCCGCGTCCCCGTTCCCATTAGTTTCATTTGCAACGGCTAGGCCCATCTCCCTCAACCGCTGTAGAACGGCTCTCTGTGCCGAAATCTTCTCCTCTAGCTCCTTCATTTCCTCTTCTTGTTGCGCAATTCCTCTGTCGATATCCGGTAACTGAGCAACCTGCGTACGCGCCTTCTGTAGTCTGTGTTTGAGGCTGTCCGTCGCAGCAGGTATATCTTTCGTTGTGAGAGGGGCTATGCTAAAAGGGTTGTTGGCGGCGGGCGAGGATTGATTGTGTGTTTGAGACTGTGATATCGGCTGTGGTGTAGTCCCCAAAGCGGAGTTTGTAGTGGAGGGCGGCTGAAGGCGCGTGAGGATCGCAGATAAGACAGGGAGGGTGTCGAGTGAGGAGGGGGAGAGATCAGGCGGTAGCGTAGAGGTAGTGGAGGCGACTGTAGTGTGAGATGTCGAGAAAGACTGTGGAGGTGTATTGTTCGCCATACTCTGCAGAGTCTCATGGGCAGACCCGAGATAGAATACACGTATTACGAGGTAGCACTATGTCCCGGCCACAACCGATGATCTTGTATTCCATCAATGTGTCACAATGTCGCCGAATGATATTGTCATAGGCAACCGATGGCGCACTACGGTGTTGTTAAACTCCGAGTTACTCTAGCGGCGCCGCGCCTAAAAAAAAGTGAAAAATTATGGTATTTCATCGCTACGTTGATGTAGTTGACTACATGCGGTTGGCTTGCTGATGGGTCTCGGGGTGACGTCGGAGTTGCTCACTGATGTCTCGCCATGGAGGGGCAGCTGTTTTCATTTTATCATCCCACCCTCAACAACTCGCAGCTCGTAACACCCCCCTCATAAATAACACAACTCGATTATTTCTAAATTGTAGAGAATCAAACATAGTATGTAATATCCCAGGCGTGTTGCGATTGCTTTTATGGCTTGTGCTCATTATTAATTCGCAGAACTTTACAATTACTATTGCCTCACCACATCCTTGCGAGCGAAATTAAAACTTCGACAATATGGCTAAAGTCGATCATAAATCCGTCCTGAGTACGTTATATCCCTTCAAACATCTCATTTCCAGTCGCGAATCAACCCGTAAAAATATGGCTCAACAGCCTGATTACATCCTCGCCTTCTGCTACTTCCTCATATACCTCGAATTAGCATGGCTAATCACAATACTTTGGCACTCTAGTCGTGATTGACGGTTGGGGAGTTCCTTCCGCTACCTCTCCAAAGAATGGCGATGCTATTACTGCCGCCAAGACTCCGGTCATGGACGCTTTCAAGAAGAATGCGGACGGATACACCGAGCTCGAGGCATCATCATTGGCTGTCGGTCTCCCAGAAGGTCTCATGGGTAACTCAGAGGTCGGACACTTGAACATTGGTGCTGGACGTGTTGTATGGCAGGATGTTGTCCGCATTGATCAGACGATCAAGAAGGGCGAGCTTAACAAGAATGAGGTTATCATGAAGACCTTCAGAGACGCAAAATCCGGCACAGGTCGTCTACACTTGGTTGGCCTGGTTTCAGATGGAGGTGTTGTAAGTTGCATTTCGCGCCGATGTGAACCACATTTGATATTAATAAAAATTTAGCATGCTAAGCAAGATCACCTATACTCCCTTCTCAAGGTCGCCAAGGAAGTTGGCATTCCCCATGTCTACATTCACTTCATCGGAGACGGACGTGATACAGACCCTAAGTCTGGCGCAGGCTACATGCAAGGTCTTCTAGATAAGATCAAGGAGATTGGAATCGGTGAGGTCGCTAGTGTCGTCGGAAGATATTACGCCATGGACCGTGACAAGCGCTGGGACAGAGTTGAAGTTGGCCTCAACGCCCTCGTAGTGGGAGATGGAGAGCAGAGCAGTGACCCCGTCAAGACCATTAAAGAGCGATATGAGAAGGGCGAGAATGATGAGTTCCTCAAGCCAATTATTCTTGGTGGAAAGGAGGCTCGTATTCAAGGCAAGCTCGCTGTCAACTACTACTGATTTTCTTTACTTGCTGACCATTTCCAGATGGAGACGAGGTTTTCTTCTTCAACTACCGATCAGACCGTGTTCGAGAAATTACCCAACTTCTTGGAGACGTTGACCGATCACCAAAACCGGATTTCCCTTACCCACAGAACATTAGAATCACTACTATGACACAGTATAAGGCCGACTACCCATTTACCATTGCCTTCAACCCTCAAAAAATGGGCAATGTTCTAGCCGAGACCCTCGGCAGTCAGGGTATCAGACAAGTCCATGTCGCTGAGACCGAGAAATATGCCCACGTGACATTCTTCTTCAACGGAGGTGTCGAAAAGGTGTTCCCTCTCGAGGAGCGTGATGAATCGCAGGATCTCGTCCCATCAAACAAGAGTGTCGCCACATACGACAAGGCCCCAGAAATGAGCGCTGCAGGTGTTGCTAAACAGGTATCAAAGCGTGTAGCAGAGCAGAAGTTCGAGTTTGTCATGAACAACTTCGCACCACCTGACATGGTTGGCCATACTGGTGTCTACGAAGCTGCAATTGTTGCCGTTGAGACCACAGATAAGGCGATTGGTGAGATCTACGAGACCTGCAAGAAGGAGAACTACTTGCTCTTCATAACTTCAGATCACGGGTAAGGCTGGCTAAATTCGAAAGGTAGTAACAGAATCAAAAGCTAACATTGTGTGTTTTAGTAATGCTGAGGAGATGAAATTTGCTGATGGCAAGCCTAAGACTTCCCACACAACTAATAAGGTGCCTTTCGTCATGGCCAATGCCCCCAAGGGCTGGAGCCTGAAAAACGATGGTGTCCTTGGTGATGTAGCACCGACGATTCTTGCTGCCATGGGCCTGAAACAACCAGAGGAGATGACTGGTCACAGCCTCTTGGCTAAGTGTTAGATGGTTCGTTTCGTAAATATGAGTTGATGACTGAGAATTGGCAGGCAAAAAGCGATCTCACGAGGACTAAAGATATTGATGATCCGATGGAATAATGGATCAAATGGCGTGGGGTGCACATATAGAAACCAATGATAGAGAGAATTATTGTATTATTCATTCGTACTTGTGCCTGTACTTGTCGTGCCTGTGTGCCTTTGTTGGCCTTGTTGATGCCTGAGGCTCGGTAACCGCCGCCAATATTTCTTTTGTTCCGATAGCCCTAACGAATACTTCTCTTGAATGCGACGACGAGTAGAGCAATTCAAAGCCACCTAACACATACATTTCCGCAAAACCCCTTCACCCCCAACCATGGGAATCCCTTTCGACTATGCGCCAGAACGGCCAGAACATATTGACACTATCTTGAACGGCCTCGATCGATACAACCCTGAAACAACGGCGGTGTTCCAAGATTATGTCCAACAGCAGTGTGATGACCGATCATATGATTGCTACGCAAATCTGGCCCTCCTGAAGCTGTAAGTGCGAAACTGTTCATACATGTTGTATGTAGCGTTCGGAGTCAAAGTGATGATACGTTTATATACGTTTCCTATTACCTGACGGACAACGGAGAATGAATCCCTCCAGTCTAATTGAAGCCAAGTTTATTAGCTCTATCTGAAAGACTTCTCCTTCGCAATCTTTTTTATACAGAAATTGTTTGTTGGCCGTGTAGCTGACAATTGATCCACAACTATTAGGTACCAATTCAACCCCCATCTTACCCGCGACGAAACCATCACCAACATCCTCGTCAAATCTCTTACCGTCTTCCCATCACCTGACTTCTCTCTTGCACTACATCTTCTTCCACCTCACATCCTAAAGCCCGTCTCAACATCTTCTGCTCTCCCTGCAGCGGGTGATGCGCCTCTTTCAGAAGCCGTTCAAAAACTCAATATCCTCAACAACCTCCTTGCTGGGGCTTCATATGCCAAGTTTTGGAGCACTCTGAACAGTGATGATCTTTACGCAGACTTGATTGCTGATGTTACTGGATTTGAGGAGCTAATTCGGATACGAATTGCGTTGACTATCTCACAATCGGTACGGGAAGTTGAGCGTTCGGTGCTAGAGTCTTGGTTAGGCATGCAAGGCGAAGGCGTCGACAAGTTTGTGCGCGAGGTATGCGGATGGGAAATCGAGGGGAATGTTATCAAGGTACCATTGAACAAGGAAAACGAAGCGAAGGGTACAGTGGTTCGGGAGAATGTCAAGATAGAGCAATTTTCGAGAGTGATCAGGAGAGCATATGAGCAGCCAGCGTAAGCTAGGTTGTTAATAATCAATTTCGCATAAGACATGACAGGCATAGCATGGCTAAATGAGGCGTTTTGATAGGTAGGAGTTACAGACAAGGAATGCAACAGCAACTTCTCTGAAGACGGACCCAATTCGAGTGTAACATGGATGAGTGAAGACGAGATGGTACCTACCTGACAAAGTCAGGGTCCAGCATGCCGACTCGATTGAATTGGGAGAGATGCTGGCAAGATAATTATTGATTTTGGAAGATCTAGTTTCTCAAAAATGAAAAATCGACAACATGTTGTCGACAATCTCCTCTATATAGTTTCGCTCATTGCAGTGCCTTCCCTTTCCGCATTTCGTTATTGTAACCAGCTTGCCGTTTAAACCTGTCTCCTACATCTTCTGACGGCAAGATAAGAGAGATGGTACAGGCCAGAATCACTGGACTTGAACGTATGCCGGAAAATATACGGGAACTCGGTCTCAAAAAAGCTATATATACACAGCTGCAACTGAAATGTCTCGCTACTGAAGTATCTGAATGCGGTATATACAGAAAGCTATGCTGTTCAGTTACTATAATCTTTTCATTATTGGTCATCGTCATCATCTCTTCTCGCTCGTCTCTTCCCATTGCACCCCAGCCCATTCTTCCAAATACCCTGATTCGCCAACATCTGCGCCGTTTGCCTGACAATCTCTTTCACATACACCGACAACAATCGTGCCCCACTCCATGCCCTCCAGGCTCATCTCCTCAGCCTCCAACTCCGTAATTGCATGTGGCGTTAATTGCACCTCGAACACCCTTCCCGCACCACAATTAGTACATCTGGGTAGCTTGCTAGCACCTGACCCTGATGCAACTGTAATCTTCGAATTTGACACATGCGAAGAGCCAAGGAGTTTGCCTATGGCATCGGTCTTGGAGTATAGTAATGGTTGGCCTTTAAATTCGTAGCGGATGACTTGCTCCGGGTTCTGCTCTAACCGGTCTGCAAATTTTTGGAAGGCTGTATCGATCGTGCTTTCATAAGTATCTTTATCTTCCTTCTGACTGCTGGAACCACCTTCCTCGTCGATATCCATGGTCTGGTATTGTACCGGATCGTCTGTGACCTTATCGAGAGTCTCATAATCTGCGTCTGCGAGGTAGTAAATTGGATAAGGGTGAGGAAGATCTGAGCTCGGAGGCCAAGGCTCGGGTGGGAGAACGGGACCATAGGTCGGTGGGGAATTATTGATAGATAATGCCGACGCAAAGGTTTTGGGAAGATCGTGCAGATTAGCAGGCTGTTGAGGTGGTATAGCAGAGGACTCTTGGAGAGCAGGGAGATCTGAGGATGCAAGCGGTTTGCTGCATGTTGCTGAGGATGTGGAGAACGGGTTCGTCTTTAGGGTGGAGGTGGAGGTGGAAAATGGATTCACAGTAGCTGAGCTCGCGAGAGGCTTCGCTCCAAATAGGCTCTCTCCGATCTTTGTAGCAGAAATTGCCTTTCCCTGTGACTGGGAATTCTGCTGAGGCTCGGGTTTGATTTCTTTTCGCTTGGATTTTGCTGCGGCCTCTGTGACCCTCACTCCTCGCAGCACCCGAACACTCCCATCCTTGCGTCTGCAGGCCTTTCGCCTACAAATCAACACATATAACCGTCTTTCATGACCGGGGAAGAATTCCGGTAGATCTCCATTGAGTTGTAGTAGCAAGACCATGAGATCTTTGCATACTTTGCATTTCGCAAGTGTGGCAGATGGTGGGGCATTGGGGTCGAGCCATGCCTATTAGGAATCACAAATGTTAGCATAGGGAAGTAAGATTGAAATTGACAATTTCTACGCATTTGGTGGACTGTGTGGAGTAATGAAACACTGCGATCGTACCGGTTGACCTCCAATATGGCTAATGGTATCGTCCGAAGGCTCTTTGGACGCATATCCTAGGAGTACATTGGTCTCGGTGTAGTCATTGTCATCTCCCGAAGACTCGCTGTCATAGTTGACCATCGCGCGCACAGCTACAGAGGTTGCTATTTTCTGTAAAGTTTGGCCAGGACGCAAGAAAATATGGTTATGCTATTGCGGGGAATAACGTTGTGGCTCTACAATTTTTTTTTATTTTTTTTGGACAATACGGCAAGGTAGGATTTTAGCGTGTTCGCTTTTTGGTGTCACTTCAAGCTCTCCAATTGCCTAATTAATTTCGCCCCATGGTAACTTTGCTACTTTGTATTTTAAAATTGTTTTACTGTAGAAATGGCTAAATATATCTGCACTTCTTCTATTCATTTCATAGGCATAAACGTGATATCATGTACAACAAGCTGGCCCAAAAGTCTAGATGCTGTACTAAAGTGCAGCAGTCCGAAATTGTCTAGGTGTCTGGTAATTGAATTAACGCCCCCTCTCAAGCTCCCGTAACTCAAAGAAAGGTACAAACGAAGAATAGTGCTAGACACATATCGAAAAGCCTACTAGACCACACCATACCACACCATTCCAAATTAGCAATTGAACGGAAAACGTCAGTATGCACCCCTTATCTTGCCATATAGCTGAGTATCAAGGAAATTATAATTAGGGTCGAGTTCACAGAAGGGATGCTGAGATAGTAGGGTGTCTGCAGTGGGCCTCTCTCGGGGATCGCTATAAGTAGAGTTAGCTGTATGCAGTCATAATTAGAGCTGAAGATCTTACATTTGAAAGCAGTCGGCCATGAAGCCTACAGCGATTGCACTGATGTTACTGCTCACATCATCTGGGATGGGAGGGGCCTCGTTCAAACTGCCCAACTTGTAGATGGCACCAACTGCTTCCTCCTTACTCCAAGGTCTTCTGCCTGCAAACATTTCTAGGACGACACATCCTAACGACCAAATGTCAACCTTGGCAGAGTACCCGTCACCTTGAGAACGGACCACCTCAGGAGCCATCCAGAATACAGAGCCTTGCATGGAATTTGTCGCATCATTGCCATATATGTTATCCGTCTTCTTGGATATACCAAAGTCGGAGATTTTGCAGGTGCCATCGAGATCAAGAAGAATATTGTCGGCCTTCAAATCACGATGCAGGATACCTTCCCGATGAAGGTACGCAAGGCCTGCCAGTGTCTGCCTGGTCAAAGAGCTAACGACTGGCTCCTCGAATTTTCCATGCTTTCGCAGACAACTACCGACACTCCCACCAGAAATATACTCCAAAAAGATACTGATGGATGTTTCCTTGCGCTCACAGCCAAGGTATTGCACGATGTTGACATGGTCCAGATCTTTCATGGTATCAATTTCCAGGTCAAGTGCAGCGACTAGCTCTTTCATCTTGTGCTTATCATTTCCGGCAGCTTTGGAGCTGACCTCTACCTGCTTTACTGCTAGAAACTCTCCGGTAGTAGCGTTCATACCGAGATAGACACGTCCATAAGTGCCCTTGCCAATAAGCTGTCCTTTAAACCATCGGAAAGTGGCTTGACGTTTTGGGATACTATCTTGTGGGATCTGGGGCAGGATCATGCTTCCACGTTGAGGTTTGATTTGTACGATATTGGCACCAAACATTTTTGTGCTCTTTCTACGCAGAATGGTGCTCGAAGGTACGCCTTGCTGCGAGGGAGCGGTGAAGCGTTTGTTTGCTTCGTGTGCATGTTTTGCTACTTCACGAATAGACTTCATACGGCCAAGCCCACCAGAGCGGCGAACGTTTCTTTGCGCAACGCTCTGCACAGAGGTCGGCCTTTCAAGCGCTTTAAGGGTTGACTCGTCTGATCCGAGGGTGTCTCCATCGCCATAAGTGGCTTCCGGACGATTTTTGTTCATGAACTGAGGTCCCATAACGGACATGCCGGACTGGCCTGTGATTTGCTCTAGGGTGGGATGTTCCACAGCGTTTGTTGGAGAAGGTGGTGGAGAGCCAGTTTGACCCTCCTCAAGAACTGGCTGGTCGAGATCAAGATTAGGGAAGAAATCATCGAGATGGTTGATAAGGGCTTCCGCGGGAGGTCGACTCGCCCACACGTCTTCCCTTGCAAAAGATTCCCGCCGCAGTAATTTGCTCATATCTTCTGACGACTCGGCAGACCAACCTTCGGAAGCAGCTGACGCAGGGGTTCGACGCTGCGGGCGTTTTCCACTTTTAGCACTAGAACTTTCCTCCTCAACATCAGGCATGTACATCGAATGAGCTGCACTATCAGCGAGTTGGGGCGATTTCGTAGCAACCCCACTGAAAGACACCCCTTTCTTCGCCCGCGTGTTCGATTTGGTATTCACAGTCAAACTAGGGCGTTTACTATTTCCATCGGAGTCGGTCCCAGGTTCTTCTTCCAAAACCTTTGCTTTTCCTTGACTAGAGTGTATCGGTACAGCGAAAAGGCCATCATCGGAATCATCATCGGAATCATCATAGTGTTGCACAGGTGGATGTCTTTGAAAGGACACCTCAGATTCCTTAAAGTCTAGATTTGGACCATGAGATTGGCGATTACCCGGTATTGTCATCCCCGAGGCAGGGGTATGTGCACTATTCGGGCTGAGATCTCCAGAAGTTGGCGCGCGGCGAGCTTCTTCCTGTCGCATCTTTGCAACAGCTGGGTTCTCGGGTAGCTTGAGAGGTTCTAATGGGGTTTGATCCCATGCTGCACTTTCGCCATTCTGTGCATAGTCTGGAATCTTAAACGGAGTATCTCCTTTGCCCCAAGTCAGGCTCCCAGGTGTCCCGGCTGCAGATTTCGGACTGCTTCGATCAGATGTAGATTGGCCAATGCTAACCGTAGACATTGCGTTTTTAGCTCTTTCATTTTGATCATTCTCCCAGCCCTTGTTGGTGGAGTTGGCCACGAGCGTGCCTGGATTAGGATGTCCTACACCACCTAGTCGAGTACCAATTCCAATCAAAGCAGCCCCGATAACACCAGCTGCTTGTGGCGAAGGTGGAACAGGCTTTCGCCGACTTCTTTCGCTTGTCTCCTGCGGCGAAGGTTGCAGCTGATCGCCTGAAGATAATCCCTTCCCATCACTGTCAACGCTGGTCAGAGACAACCTGGTTTGTTGGCCGCTTCTCTTGCTAAGTGAATTCGCTTTGATGAGGGTAGCTGACTCGCCCGGCGGAGGCGGTGGCTTTCTCTGTGGGAAAAGGCTATCAGATTTCTTGTCTTCGAATGGCGAGTTACGTGGTTGATCAAAGTCAACATTTCTGCCTTTGATCCCAGGATTACGGATAATAGGATCTCCTTCGATAGGTGGTGACTCCTTGGCAGCTTTCTTCTTTGCCTGATATTCTCTTTGACGTCGCTCCATTTCAGCCCTGTGCTCGCGTGCTGCAAGATCAACGAACGCTTGTCTCTCGGTCTCGGATAGCTGACTTTCTCCACCCTCCTGAGATGACTTGAAATGCATCAATCGATCCCGGAGAGCTTCACTAGTTGCTGGGTCCGCTGGCGGAATACTTGGAGCACCTCGGGAGGGCGGAGCACTTGCTTTGATAGTATTCTGGCGAGAACTGGGCGGCGAGGAGTTTGAACGACGTCGGGTACTGTTTAACTGCACCTCAGTTTCTTCTTCCAATGGACTTTTCTGGCTAAAGTACCCAGGCGATTGATTCAATCTACTCCCCAGAAAAGCCCCTGTTCCGGCTTGCAGAGGTAGAGATATTGCAGAGCTTGCTGGTGCCCGCACAAACAATTTCAAACTCCCCGATGCATCCGCTCGATTCCGTTTGCATGCCAATAGCTTCTGATCATCAAGTGCATCATCGTGGTCGGCCCGGCCAAGATCAGTTAAGAAAAGCTGGGCAAATTCCGCATCATGAAGACCAAGCTGATGACAGATCGACTGGCGTAAATCGATTGCGGTATCGATATTTGTGATATCGCACAGGCGATAATTCCACCCATCCATTGTTGCAAGTAAAAAACTCCTCCCGGGGCTATTACGCCTGTCACGTTGACCGGAATGAGAGAACTTGTCATACTCTGACGCAGAGAAGGTTGAAGCGGGTCGGTCCAATGATGTCTGGCTAGCATTGGCATTCTGACCGAACTGTGGAGGTTTGAAACTGAGTGACGGACTTGTCGGCGACTCTAGGTTCTGGTCTTCTGGGGATGGATAAGCGCCATCATCCTTATGCTTCTTCTTACGGAAATGCTTCATCAAAAACCCTTTTGGCTCTTTAGCTGAGGAAGGCGGCTCAATACTTGCAGGTCGCTCGCTAGATTCGTTAGGAGATGGCCTTGATCCTTCATGACCATGACGGCGAGTGTCATGATTGCGATTTACAAGGTTGATTTCGCCAACAGCTCCTCCCATACCTCCTCGTAGAATTTGACTTGCTCCAGGTGGAACGCCAGAGCCATAAATAGCTATACTTGAGGAGACAGAATCTGTACTATTGCTAGTACGATGTGAGAACTTGGCGCTATGTGGGGAAGCTGACAGGGTTCCATTGCCAGCTGATAATAAAGGTGTTGAATAGTTTGGGCCTGGACTACCACTTTGCGGACTGCCATCAGTCCGGAGTGCCTGCCCTCTAAAATGCCCGCCTTCCCCTGTTTCGCTACTAGCACTGGGACTGTGACGGCGGCTCGGATCACCGCCATCGGAAGCCTTTAGAACATTTCGATAGCTACCACGTTCCTGATTTGTTTGGCCTCCTGGCAACAGGCTTTGATCAATTCCTACAGCAGTAGTATTGGTGAAAACCGGCAAAGTAGTGCTCCTATTCTGCGAAAATCTTCGCATTCCAAACCCAGGGCCAGGGACTTTAAAAGACATTTGCTTGCCGGGGCTGTCATCGTCGCCATTGGCCGTACTAGGCGTGGTCACATTCATCTCACGACTCAGATTGGGCGAGGATTCCAGTGTACCGTCAGTGCCTGCACTGTACGCATTCGTTGGATTCGATTCACGTCGATTATGTGAAGGCCTTCCAAGATTAGCAGGCCTCCCCGTGGAAATTTCACGGATCAGTCGGCGCATTCGTTTTCCCTCCTCACGCTCTCTGGCCTGGTCCCAGCCCGTCCCACTGGACGAGCATTCTTTCGCTAGACGTGGATATACCTGCTGATGCATCATGCCAAAGTTTCCTCTTCCGCCATGCCCGCTACCTAGCTCAAGAAAGTTGACACCTTGCACGCCTAGAGACTTAAAAGTCTCTTGCCAATCATTTGAAAACTGGTTGTTTGCAAGCCAAAGAAGAACCCGATCAAGAGGCCACTGAGCAGCCGCATCATTGTGCAGCTGTGTAGTATTAGTAGAGTTATTACCAGAATAACTACTAACATTACTGGGAGTCGCTGTGAGATTCCGATTGCTAGCTACAGTCGTTTGAGGGTTATTCAATATGGCCGTTAGCGGTGCAGGAGAATTATATTCCAGCGCATCTCGATTGGGTACGTGTATGTTATTATGTCTCGTAATTGGTGTTTGTGTTTGGTACAATCTTTCTCGTTCTGCGTAGAAGCTATTAGGCCCCTCATCTAGGGGTGTTGTAAGAGCAGTATCAGGTGTAGTCTTAGATGTTGACCTGGAGCTGTCCGACACTGCGGAGAACTCTGCGCTATCGCCCCGGTTGAAGCTTGGCTCTGGCGCTCTACCCAGTCCAGGAATACCAACACCAATGCCGAAAGAATCGCCAGCATGTGGTATATATGTAGCGGACATTTGATGCTCATTCGATTGAGGTGTCTCGAGTTTTGAAAGTGATGGAGCTTGAGAGTTCGTGAATTGTTGGCCTGGGTTGTATGTCTGGTATTGCGCATTGGCTGATTGAATCAGAGGAGGCAACGGAAAGCTTCTGGCATCATATGTACGGCCCCAATTTCCCTGCCATGGAGGCTGTATACCATGAGAGCTACCAGGGGGTGGCCCCGGCGGAGGAGGGAGTATGAAGCCATTTGCATGTTGCTGTTGTTGCTGCTGCTGCTGCTGCTGCTGTGGAGCAGGTGCAGGCCGGGGAGGAGGAGGTGGCAGAGACATCATCTGCGGTTGTTGCACGGGCGGAGACATAGGAGGTGGAGGAGGCACATATTGCCTTGAAGCTTCTGCGGCAGAGACATGTCGCTGCCCAGGCTGATACATTGGGATACTCGGTCCCGACCGCGTTGATGGACGATAAGAGTTGCTGTTGTTGTGTGCAACGAGAGGAGATGCTGGTAAGTCGGCGGTCAAGGCGCGTGGTCGCTGGCCAACGGTAGCGTAGGTAGGGGTATATATAGAGCTCGAGGCGCTGATAGTCGGATACGGAGAGCCTGTACCGTAGGACGGTATGAGCAACGACGATGATGAGTTGCTGACCGCATATGTAGGGACGTCGTTCAAAATGAGATCGTCGGGTAAGCTTGCTCCGGCGGTTACTGAATGATTTCCCGGCGAGGCACCTCGATTGATATCGGAATTGTTCGATAGCGCTGAAGAAGATCGTTGGCGCGAGGTTGTCATCGTAGCTTATGCATATTTGTCTGGACCTCAACAACTCAGAGCCTGCGAGGGCCGAGGATTGGGAGCCAGACACCGTGCTTGCTACCAGTCCAGGCGGGCTTGGTTCGCGGCTGAAAAGCAGGTCTCTGTGCTTTGTTCGTCCTTCTGTCTCGGGCTTTATGTGTATTATACTATGTATGCGTCCTTGATGAAGTCTAGCCTCCAGGAGCGATGATTACTTGCGCAGAAGCTCTATCGTGGGCGTTGCCGTGGTATCGTGTTCCCCTACAGTTCTGTTGGTACGAGATATAGCCAACAGCTGTGTAGTCTGTTGCCTTATTCTGTGTACGTCGGTACCTTATCTTCGTATAGGACCGACGCAGCCACACGTGTGGCGCAACGCCTTGTTTCATCAATGCCTCAGTGTACGAGGCAGGAATACCTCAGAGACCGCATGCCTCAGGCCTGATTCACGTGCCTCGTGATTTGGCTCAGATCCTCAGGATGCAGTGTCGCAGCATTCAGATGCCTCAGGAATCAGCTGTCATGCCTCAGGCGCCAGTAAGGGCCTAAGGGTCTGAGTTCTGCGCGCATCGGGCTAGACTACCGAGGATATACCTTGTTGTCGGGCCAAATCCCAAAGAAACGTTAAAAGAGCACAGATCCAGTTTCTCACGCTTCCACTTACCTCTGCGGAAGGAATCGGCTGGCTGAAGCAGTACTACTGGCTGCAAAGTCCCTGTTTCCACAGTTCCGTTTAGCGTATGCCTGGCTAAATACCTTCCCACTGTACGAGACCCTTACCTAAGGTAAAGGCACACGTCCAGGCCCAGGTGCCAGGCCAACGCTCGCGGCCGCCAAAATAGGTCGCACGCACTGCAGAAGATATTTTCCTGCAACATTGACATCTCAGCTAAAAATAGAGGCCATCACGGAAACCCAGACATTGCATGAATATGTGTCCGAGGGCTACTGTGCAGGCTGCTCGAGTGCCAGGTGGCTCGTGGAATGCTGCATGCAATACGGCTGAAAATGAAGCTTTTCGGGGACCTCGCTATTTCGCCCAAATATGTGCCGCCTTTTTTTTTTCTGACGGCCGCGCGCCACGACAGGGAAATTAGGGTCACGTACTTTGCAGTATTTCGAGGCGGCGGCCCAGCATGGCCAGCCCAGCATGGCCAGCCTTATACCGCCGTGGGCCGATGCCGTGATTTCTGATCGGCACGGTGAGGAGTAGGAAGTCCGAGATCCTCATAATTATCGTGATAAGATCTGATCGAGAAATTTTGCTACATATCCAGCACCGCACTGTAACTCAAGGGGTCGCGCAGTGGTATTAGTAATGGCATGACCGCTGCCAGATCATCTGACTTAGTGCCAGATTCGGACGAGCTGTGGCCCTTCGGCCACGGGTGGAGCAGAGGCCATGGCGGCGGCGGTTGCGAGCGGTAGCCGATTGCAGGCAAGGCCCGGCCCAGCAGGCATGTTTGCAGTGGCCTGATCACTTTTTCCGGCGGTACTTCGCAACTGCGAGGCTGGCGCCGTTCGATCAATGCCGTGACGTCTTGATCAGTTCCTGCAAGTGGAGTGAGTACGGAACAACGGCTGATGTCAAGAACATTTAAACACCGCAGCTTCTTCTCCGAAAATCTTCTGTTCTTTTCCTACCATCATTTTCCCGAGATTTATTGCCATTTCTCTCAATCAGTCGCTCATCATGGCTACTGACGTAAGAACCGCTGAGCTGAAGGCTCCAATCGACGTTGCGGAGTACCTCTTCGCACGTCTCCGTGAGATCGGTGTCAAGTCCGTCCACGGTGTTCCTGGAGATTTCAATCTTGTAGCCCTAGATTATCTCCCAGCCGCAGGCCTTAAGTGGGTAGGAAACTGCAACGAGCTGAACGCAGGTATGTAGACGTTGAGACAGGCTTCTCCGCGGCATCATTGTCTGACATTTTCTGCCTCCAGGTTACGCTGCTGATGGATATGCCCGAGTCAAGGGTATTGCTGCCCTGATCACAACCTTCGGTGTTGGTGAGCTGTCTGCAATCAATGCTATCGCCGGTGCATACTCTGAGCACATCCCAATCGTGCACATTGTTGGAACCCCATCCACCCTCTCCCAGCGCAGTGGATCCCTTCTCCATCACACTCTTGGAAACGGTGATTTCAATGTCTTCGCAGATATGAACAACGAAATTTGCGTGTCCGTGACGAAACTCGCCGATGCCGCCCAAGTTGCAGCTCAAATCGACCACGCGTTGACCCAATGTTACATCCAGAGCAGACCCGTCTATATCGGACTACCAACGGATCTCGTTCAAAAGAAGGTTGAGGGAGCGAGGCTCAAGACCCCACTTAACCTACACAACGCACCAAACGACCCAGATCAGGAGGATTACGTCGTTGATGTTGTGTTGAAGTATCTCCACGCAGCAAAGAACCCCGTCATCCTTGTTGATGCTTGTGCTATCCGTCACCGCGTTCTGCCAGAAGTCCACGACCTTATCAGCAAGACTGGCCTTCCAGTGTTTGTTACCCCCATGGGCAAGGGTGCTGTCAACGAGGCACACCCAACCTACTGCGGTGTATATGCTGGTGCAGGAAGTCAGGAGAGCGTTAGAGAGAGATTGGAGTCATCCGATCTTATCCTCACAATTGGTGCCATCAAGAGTGATTTCAACACTGGTAAGTTTAACGATCTCCGGGCGATTTAAGAAATATTGTGCATTTACTGACATAACTAGCCGGCTTTTCTTACCGCACATCCCAACTCAACACCATTGATTTCCACAGCACCCACGTCACAGTCAGATACTCCCAATATCCAGGAGTACACATGCGCGGTGCCCTACGCAAAATCATTGATAGAGTTGATCTGAAGCAACTGTCTCTGCTACCTGGACCAAAGGTTGCAAACGATGTCAAGGCCAACGAGGACAGATCGGAGGTTGTCACACAGGCATGGATCTGGCCAAGAGTTGGAGAGTTCCTCAAAGAGAATGACGTCGTCATCACCGAGACTGGTACCGCCAACTTTGGTATCTGGGAGACTAAATTCCCTAAGGGAGTCACTGCTCTGAGCCAAGTTCTATGGGGCAGTATTGGATACTCCGTTGGTGCCACCCAGGGAGCCGCTCTTGCCGTTAGAGATGCTGGAATGAAGAGCCGAACAATCCTTTTTGTCGGTGATGGAAGTTTCCAGCTCACAGCTCAGGAAGTCAGCACCATGATCAGACACGACTTGAAGCCAATTATGTAAGTTTACAAACCGGATCCACATTTGTCACATTTACTAATATTAATAGCTTCGTTATCTGCAACGATGGATACACCATCGAGCGTTTCATCCACGGAATGGAGGCAGAGTACAACGATATTCAAGAGTGGAAGAACAAGGATCTCGTCGATGTTTTCGGTGGAGCTGCCAAGAACGCCAAGACATACCAGGTCAGCACCAAGACTGAGGTCAACGCACTGCTCACCAACAAGGAATTCAACGACGCCAATGTTCTCCAGTTCGTTGAGCTGTACATGCCAAGGGATGATGCGCCTAGAGCACTAAAGCTCACGGCCACGGCAAGTGCAAGGACCAACGCAAGAAAGGAATAAATTACAGGGTCATAAATGGCGAAACGGATAATAACGGGAACACATTAGACAATCAAATTTTTGGTGCTGTATAAACATATTGATTTCCCATTGCCCTGTGTATCTGACGATTGTGAAGTCGGTGAGACCAGCCAGCGTAGAGCAAAGCAACTGGATCTGTACCTATGTGATGATGTTGGCACACTGGAGACGAGCACTAACTAGCATAAGACGTAGACGTAAAAGATAGCGGACTTGCCGAGATTTCGAAAATGGGAGGCAATTTCCCTCAACAAGAGGTGGTGGGTTGTGGATAATGGATAGGGCAAGAACGTCGATAACGAACGTATGTAGTCTCGTAGAGTTGAGACCTTATCTGATAAGATCTCCACAAGCGACGTCACATGCACGTCGGCGAATTTAGATAACGGCGAATACCAGGTACTGTCCCCTACCCTGGCAGCCAGCCCGAGCACCTACAGGCTACAGTAACCGTGAGTACAGTGCCCGATCTTGGACGGGGGGGGGGGCTTGTCGTGGCTATCCTGCATGGCAAAAGGCGCCTTGGCTATCTGGCCGATTCGCAGCCGGCGATCCGGACGTGGCCCGCAAGATGATAGATACGGCAGCATCATTCGGTCCTACTACTTGCTCGCCGCACCGATCGAAGCTGCCGCCCGCCAGCAGCATGCCCTCGCGAGCGCGTTAATCCCTCAGCTATGCGAAACAGCGCTCGGGGTGGCGATGCGCGCGCGCGCATAAAAAACTGTTCGAGACATCAGGGGGCTCTCGCTTTCGTATGCTCGCGCCAAGCTGTTTCTGACGCAGAGCTGAACCCCCGACCCGAGCGATGACCCGCCGGCGCCATCTCGGATTGCACTGCACTGTACTGTAGTGCGCCCGATGCGAGACCTTGCAATGCAGGGACAGCACAGGGACAGCACAGGGACAGCACAGGGACAGCGCAGGGACAGCGCAGCGGCAGCGCCTGCCTTCTTCCGCTGCACTGCGGCAGTAGTACGCACTGTAGACTGGACCTCGCTAAGATCTATCCAAGATACCTTAATTCCACTGGTGTTACCTCGGAGGCTCGTGCAGGACATGTACTGTACAATACATACCCGAGGCACCTGCCTCGTGCCTATTTTGACCCTTCTTGTCGGATATCTACCACTACCACTCGAAGCTGAAGGTGCACCTTGCTTGGCGTGTACGGTCAATACAGTCCTGTTCTGGGTCGTCTGTCCCTTCTTTCTTTTGCAGCAGTGCGCCAGCCTGCGCGGCTGAACCGGCAGCCACTTTTGTATATAAGCAGATCCGTGTCTGCCGCTTACCTGACCCAGGACTTCCCCTCTTTGATACCATCAGCCCACCAATTTACGTGTCTATCAATACAATCGTATACTTTGAAGGAAGAAGTGCTCTAAGATGTTGCCCCTATTGCACGGTTAGACGCCGGAGATTCCGACGACGGTAGCGAACATATCATAAAGCTTAAAAGTCTTGGTGTCAAGCGTGGCGAGGTCGTTCCAGAACAACTACGAGGCATCGTGTTTGCGCTTCTTCGTCGTCTGGGAATTAAAATACTTGCGTCCGATGTATGCCTCCCAACTCTTGAAAGACCGCAGTGTCTGCGTGCCCTAGGGGTAGCAGTTATGCTCAACACTGCCTCGTATCTCTGCCTCGTATCTCTCTTGGAAATACCATCTCCAGAGACACTTGGACGTAGGTCCTCCCTAGAAGACTAAGTGATAACCTGGCAAATATCAACTCAACGCTCGTAGCGTGTGTTTACAGTGATCAATTCATATATGCCGTGCTATACGCTATGGGTACGCCTAGGAGAATGGCTATTGTAGATGCATACAAAACAAGGCTATGGTGGTTTCGCGTCACGGGTATTTGTCTTTCGCTACATATATATTGCCAGCAATAAGCTTGTATTTTATCGGCTATAACTTAGCCAAGGAGCCATTATTCATGTAACATATGTGCCTAAGCTTTCAAGGCAATCACTTTTGCAGGTATTTATCTCCTGTGCCTCTCTTGACAGCAGGCCTCTCTGCAATTCTATCGACCCACTTTAGTAAGTGCGGGAAAGCTTTCATATCTTCCTTGGTGAAGACACCGCTAAACTCCCAACCCTTAACCCATGGCCAGGTCCCGATATCAGCAACTGAGTACTTGCCCTTGCCTTTGCCGGCTAGGTACTCGCGCGGCTCTCCAGTATATTTCCCCGACAATCGAATCTCCAATACACCCCAGACGCGTAGTGTCTCGTTGCGGAAACGCTCGATAGCATCTTTAAGAAAACGTCGGCAACATATTTATATAGAAGTGGGAATGACACGTACATGGAATCTTCTCCGAGTGGAACTTTCCAAAGTGGTTCGCCTGTCCTTGATATGGGGCTCCAGAACCGTGCCAGAAGAACAGCCATTGCAAAGCCTCACTCCGCTCCAGCTCGTCCTTGAAGCCGAACTTATCGTCTTTGTCTGCGAACTTTAGTAGATAGAGGAGCTCGGCGGATGTTTCCATGACCGGGAACGGAGGTGATTGGTTGTTGTCGATGAGGACTGGTATGCGTCCTGAGGGGCCCATATTAGCGGGATCTCTATGAACGGTGATGACATGAGTGGGTTACCATTGGGGTTTAGACGAAGGAACCACTCTTTCTTTTGCACATTGGTGCTGATGTTGCTATATAATCATATCAGAACAAGTCCAGCAAGACTCAGAAGTCAGGTCCCTGACATGAAAGTAGTTGTCCACTGTGTGCCATAAACATCTGCCAATTCCTCTAGAAGGATCTGTACTTTTTGACCATTGGGAGTGCTTTGAGTAATGAGGTGAAGACCCTGTAACCAAAAGTTGAACAACTGCAGTCAAGTGAGACTCTGGGCAGCACGTACTTTGGCATTCTTGACGTCTGCCGGAGTCTCGTCAATATAGAGGGAGTGCGACATATTTCTGATGGTTGATGGGGCTCTGGTTAAATCACTCTTCAGAAGATGTGAGGAAATAGGATGGAAATGTCTCAATAGTATAGTTGACCGTGCAATCGATTGGATCATAAGGGGACCGAAGTGGTGATGTGGAGATTTATTATGGTGCACTCGTGAGCAGTCAGCTCGTCATCCTTTATCCGAGGTTGAGGGGTCGAGAGCATCCTACAAAGTACGTCATGAGCCCAAGTGCTAATAGCCTAAACTCGGCCCCAACTACCTTAAGAGCTCGCGGAGGATAGATATGCCATTTGCCAATGCGGCGTCTAAAGGATTGCCTGATAATGATATAGGGATATATATTGCTTTCACCATCGAAGTCCAAACAAACCATATTCCAAGCTTCGCCATGGCCCATTTGCTAAAAATTAGAATCCGCAATATCAACAACGCGTTCAAGCATAAGCGAGCTCTAGATTGGTGGTATCTGTGGCGTCCGGCCGAACAATTAGAAGTCGAAGTAGCAAAAATAAAACGGCAAAAATAAGACACCTAATAGCACAGTAATTAGGGCGTGGATACATCTTTGCTTACACCTTTTGCGCGCACGACTGTATGGCTGGCAACTAAATTCGCACCCCCTCGCTAGACGTACAGAAACATTGGACCCAAAAAGCCACTGTGAACCCGATCTGTATCCTTCACATACGGCATACCCGGACGGCTGAAAGACACAATGGCCGATTCAAACAAACGGAAAGAAAGGCCCGTAGATACTCGGGATAATGGTGGTACCAAAAGGAGCAAGGTATGCCTAGTTTCGTTGTCACTGCCAACCTTTCAGAGTTTTCGACTCATGTCACGTGAGCTTCCGCACCATTGGCCGATGAGTTATGATTAGTTGCTACAACAAACTGTAGAGTTGGTCGGAGTTATCGCATTAAGACTTTTTTTCTTGTGTCTGCTTGGCCCATTTACAGTTTTGACAATTGCTTAGGGAGGGAATGGTGGGAAGTGGCAAACACCACATCAGCAAGTAAAGTCTGCTACCCCCCGTGGTGGAAGGATAGAGCCAGGTGATGTGGGAATATGGGCAACATGTATGAAGGGCAAAGAAGGGAAAGCGACCGAGGAGCTCAAGAGCTTGTTCGACGAGGTAGGTTGTTCCTTGGCCTCTATAATTCTTTCATCTTGTATTGACAGTCTGTCAGTATGCCGAACGCTTTTATGGAATCTCATCCAGTTCAGGTGTTGAAGGAGAAAAGGAAGAAGAGGGTTCAATAGATGATATTGAATCTTTAATCAAACAAGAAGTGGCATCAATAGGCAACAAACAAGGTCCAGCAAAGCTCTTCACGCCTGTCTTCCTCGATTTACAGTGTGTTCTTTTTTTCAAGACAAGACCACCGATTGAGCCGGTGGATTTTGTTCACAGAATTTGTGAAGATGCGGCAGCCAATCCGACAAAACGGAAGCACAGGTTTCTGAATCGCCTGACGCCAGTGACCGTGATTGGCAGGTCTACTGAAAAGGGCCTTGAGGAGATGGGAAGGGCTGTTCTTGGAGAACATTTCAAGCTAGCAGGATCAGAGGCAGAGAAGGATTCGACCAAAGAAAAGACTACAGGATGTTCGGTCAGTATCAGTTTATTTCTCTCCAATATAATTCATTACTACCGCGATGAAGGCCATCATCTGGACCCCGCAGGCAATGCATCGTGTGGCAGCGGCACAAGACGTTGCCGAGACATCCAGATCCTACTAGGATCACAATCCTGTTCCAATATCTCCGACGTTCGTCAGAAGAAACCTTCCTAACTCGGATACAGTATGCAATTCGGCCAACAATCCGCAACCACAACGCGCTCAAACGGGACGCAGTCATCAAACTCGTGGCCTCCCTCGTCGACGACACCCACAAAGTTGACCTCACCAAGCCCGACAAAGTAATAATAGTCGAGATATTCCAAGTAAGTTACTCTACAAATCCTCCTCCATGCCTGTTCCCTGCTGCCGATCTCCCGTGATAATACACGCTTACCTGCAAGCCACGCATTGCATTTCTATTGCTCTATGCATTTACTGACATGGGACGGCTCCGGTAGACTATATGCGGCATGAGCGTGGTCGGAAGTGATTGGGAAACTCTCAAACGCTTCAATCTAAATGAGATATACCAGCCCTCGCCGAAGCCAGGGGCTGCGGGTAAGGCTGTGACCGATAATGCTGCTGCGGAAACTATGCCAGATGGCGTAACTCCGAGCGATGCCCAGGAGATCGACGGCGAAGGGAGATGAACCGTGCCAAACAGTTACACAAGTTGGATTTGGAGTCCGGAAGAAGGAAGAGGGTTGTTTCATATAGCGAATGTGCATGCTGTATGCGTCCTTTCTGGCTGGAGAGCTTCCTCTTTTAGATGTATGTACTGTTTCTACAGTCGCCGGTCTCTTGATGTTGAACTCAGGGCCTGATGATACCCTTTCGAACATCAAGCACGTTTTTAAAACATGTAAAGCATCAAAAGGGAAAATTTATACACAAAATTATAGGTAATGCGCCGGTTTCAGTCCTTCCCACCGGCCTCTGACTACCTAGACTACCCAGACTGTAAACAATAGCAGGAAGAGAATCTACGGAGATGCCTCCTTACATTTCTCTAATTATCCACAATTGCTCAACTCCAATCGTCATCCCCACGCCGCTCAGCTCCCCGTCTCTCATCTAGACCCCCCAGCAACCCCCGCCCAAAACGCCAATTTCCCACACTCCAGCAGGGCATCTCTCAATGTCCTCGAGCAGATTTCCTACGTCTATAATAACAACCTCGGGAAATTCCCGAGGGGGCATGGCCCTCGAAGGACGACGAGTAGCTCGCTGCTGGACGTTCCCTCGCTTCCCAGCAGCCAATCGGGAGGATTGCAGCGATCTGCAACACGACAGGTACAGGACAAACCGCCGGCCCCAAGTCGCCGGATCTAACCGCAATTGACGAATTTTGACGAGATGTTGCGAGTGCGTGCAGGACCGACGTAACGTGTCGTCGAGATGCAGAGCCTCTAGACTCGAAGAGAGCACATGATTATTGCCATTGTATCATGAGGGCGTTGCATTCCAGGGTGGATTCGAGGATTCGAGGATTTGGAATGATCCTTTTGGGAACGAGACTGGGGTTTGCTGGGGCCGCTTGGAGGCCGCGAACGGTGATTTGATAGAGGGTACTGGGCACGTAGAGTATGCGTGCCTCAGTTTGGGCTATCTCTGTCTCTTTTAGGGAGCATTGCGCCATCTGGGAGAGTGTTGTGCCGTGATCTGAGGCTTTCCATAGAGCAAGGTGAGAGACGGATACATCCTCCGACTTGTGGGCCTTGACCGCCGAGACAGGGAGACCATGCATATCCCCAGCCGTCACATTGTGAGCATTACAAAGAACGCCCAAACTCGACGTCCAGGGCGTCCAGGACATAGGATTTGGAAGCGGCATAGTAGTGATCATCACGTAATTGATCCCGTTCTGGACATTGCACTCCCGTATGGTCCTTCTCCGTAAGTAGCTCGGGGGACCCGGTGCCGAATCCCATATCCATCTCCGCGTCACATATGTGGCACATCCGCCGAATATCAAGCATTCCTCAATCCTCCCGCTCAGCTCGCCCTGAGCTCGTCTAATTCCCTCCAAACATATCGTGGAGACTGGCAACATTCATGCACAATCGCCAACCCGACGCGGCCATTCGCAAACCACGTTTTCTTCCAGCATTAACGACTCGCGGCCTCCGGGTGTAGACGCTCGTGGCTTTCCATGCATGGAAGCCACGGACGGGATGGGCTATGCATGCATGCATGTCAATCCCACGCCTAGGACCCTTCCATCCACGCCCGAGTCGTCATCGCCCTCTTTAGATACAGCCATAACAATAGCTGGCTGCTGACTGCTGATGTACTTGGTGCTTAGCTCCTGTATGTGCACCATGTCTGCCATGTCATTGTACAGTTGCTAATGTGCCACTTCCGTATCATTAACTCTCTAGCAGCCAAATAAACAAGCCCACGATATAGCGTCCACCTGTCTGACGTATAATGGAAATCTAAAATGCTCCTCGGCGACTTGCCCACCAATAAGAGCATGTAGCGAGCGAGGATTTCGTGAACCACGCGTCAAGTAGATACGTCTCAGAACTGTTGCTGGCCATGGGAATAGCTTGAATTATCCCACTAATAACATCTCTAGGGATGCATGCTGAGGCTATCAACTATGTAACTTGGAGTGGATCCATAGTACGATAACATAATATGATTGCTGTACTATTACTTCCTAGCTACTTGTTTTGACATATGCCTGTCTTTCTGGATTTTGCTATCACTTCTAGCGGGAAGAATATTGCAGCCTGCGGTAATATCAGAAGCACGAGCATTGAGAGTTTGAGAGATACAACTCGTTTCTTACGATTAACACGCAAACAACTTTATTCTCGCAACAGAGTTGCTATTTCACATCGCGGCCTCATTCATATACACCGCATCCTCACAGTTCCTCATGGCCTAGTCAATACAAAGCCTTCTATATATACGCCTCCTGTACCTCTCATCTGCCCCTTTAAAATGACGATTGCTACCTTTTCGCCCTCTCGCGCCTCTTGTTATTCCTACAAGATGTATGCCATGCCGCATCGCCGGGTCCAAGACGTCTTGACCCGTATCATTCCCGGTGCGACTCTCACATCTGTCGAGGAGATCCCATCGACATATCTACCACGTCTCTACATCTTGCACCTTTCCAGTTCCCGAGAACTGCTTCTATCTTTCGCACCTCCTTCCTCTGTCAGATTGATGAGACACGAACAAACAATGTTCCAGTCGGAAGCGACCTTGATTGAATTTCTTATCGACATACTTAGTTCTAGAGTCGAGCAAGGACAGCCATCGTTGCCAGCCTCAGATGAGCCATTTAAAACTTTATCAGGCCTAGTACCCATATTGTTGAAGTATTCGTCTAGTACGAGAGAGATGGGATACCCGTATACCATCTCCAAACCAGTCGCTGGGGTACCACTTTCCACATTATCAATATACCTAACATTGCCCGAAAGACGACACATCGACCAGTGGATCGGCTCGCTGGTACGGGATCTCGCTCTGATTACTTCTCCATCCGGAAAATATGGAGCGGTATCACGTGTTGTCAGGGATACACTCTCGCAACGTTCAGCTTCCAGTTCGCCTGCTACAGGAGGATCCACGACCTGGCTTGCTGAATTTATGGCCCTTGTGGAAAGAATCCTCAGAGATGGCGAAGATATGTCGGTTCTTCTGCCATATGAAATCATCCGCAAGCACTTCACGAGGTTATCGGGACGACTAAGTGCAGTCACCACAGCACGGCTGCTTGTCATCAACATAGGAGAAGAGACGAACATAATGATCGAACGCGGTTCAGAAGATGCTGCATCTGATCCCCATGAAGCTGTAAAGGTCACAGGACTAAGAGATTGGAGCCAAGGCATTTTTGGAGATCCTCTATTATCGAGCTGTTTCGATGATCCCAGCGACGCTTTCTTAACCGGTTGGAGAGGGAAAGGAGACGACGAACCGATCGGAAGGAATGATGGAGCCGGTGCAAGATTGGTTCTGTATAAATGCTATAGGGCTGTTGTCGATATTGTCACAGAATATTATCGACCACAGGCAGGCAGCAGCAGAAGGGAGCTCGAAGGAAGGAGAAGGTTGACATGTGCTCTGGCCCAGCTTGAAAGAACAGACATAGAAACACCAGACTTTTTCGAGCGCCCGAGGGGTGATTCTGCTTCATCTGGGAATGTAACAACGAGGTAAAGGTTGGTGTCGAAGGGTGTATAAGTTTTTCAGCGAAGGCGTTATGGTTTGGAGTATCTCGAAGACACCTAGACCGAGGCAGCATCAATATTTAGAAATTCCCATATCCATTCATTTAGATGACTGCGACTCATCTTCATCCCTAGGCATCTGCATACCCATAATGCCCATCAAATTCCCAACGGGACCAGCCATTCCAGCCTGACCTTTGAAGCTTTCAAGCAGATTCTTGGCAAGATTGAAGTCGATGTTGATCTCCTCGTCGCTTTCATCCTCCCAAGACTGCTTGTCCACACGGTTCTCGGATGGTTGGCTTTTAGACTTTCCTGACTTTAGTGCCGCAAGTTTGCTAGGCGTTGGATCAAGATCTAAAGCTCCAGCCTCATTTAGCTCTGCTTCCATCCTTTGCATAACCTTTCTCATTTCCTCTGCTTCATCTTCCTCTTCTTCATCGTCTGTATCGATCTCCTCTATCCTTCGTGAACTGGTTTTAGACTTTCGCCCACCTGTTGATAAATGCTCTTCACCACTTTCCTCGGAGGGCATTCCCATCATCTCTCGCATCATTCTGGCAAACTCGTTCTCATCAAAGCTGACTGCCTTATCCTCCTCATCACTATCATCTTCCTCATCATCTTCCTCCTCCTCCTCCTCGTCGTCGTCATCGATATCCATGTCATCAATGTCTGCGCCTTCAATGCCGGCGTCCTCGTCGTTCAAGAATGCTTCAAATCGCTGGACAATTTTCCTCAAGTCGTCCTGGGTCTTTCCATCTCCAAAACCAGACGGTGGTTCAGGACCAAAGGCCCCTTCATCGCCAGCCGTTTTTGGTCCGGTTGCCTTTCCTTGAAGTTCCTTCTCGAAATCTTCGAAGTTAATATCAAGCCAGCTTTCGTCATCCTCCTTAGTACTATTTGGCCACGCCTGAATTTCTGTGTCAGTCGGCAAAGATTCTCCTTCCGTAAGGTCATTCAGGAGGATCTGTATTTCTCGCACTGAACGATTATCGTGGTTCGCCGGATCATTTAAGAGCATCTCAAAGCCTGACGTAACCTTCATTCCAATTCCTAGTTGTGCGAAATTTGACGCAGCATCTTTCTCTGCCCTAACCAAAATCTCCCTCCAAGCGTACGGATGTTCAAACTGTTGGGACTTCAACTGCGCATAAAGTATCTTCGTAAATTTAACGCTGATCGGAACTAGGTCTGATGGCGGCAATATCAAAGCCGAGGAAGTACTTTGCAGTGGCTTAAGTGCTATCGGATCTCTTAGGTAGAAAGCTTCGACTGCCGGTGCAATAGCAGCTGGGCAGTTATGGAGTATGTAGGCGAGCTTTCGAGGTACTGTAATAAGCGCGTGATGCAGAGAATTAGAGATCTGTGCGGGGTAATTCTTAAGACGGTAGAAGGCTTCAGCTTCAAGAAGTGGAGAATGTATTACTGTTTGTGGAGTCGCCGATATTATCGAGTGGGCTTCTTCAAGTGTGAGGGGACGCGAAATGGGCACTGTTTTGGTACCAGAGGGCGTCGATGAAGCTGCGAGAGGAATTATTCGTAGTTTGCCGTTATTGATCCATACCTGAGAAAAATTAGTAAGTTTACAGGTTAAATATGTACATCTGCATGGTTTACCCTGTTGTCTGCTATCTCTGGATTCAACCAACGGGGTAGAGCATTCGCCGCTTCAATAAGCAGGAATTCACCATCAGTGTCAACAACCTTTATCCACAAATCTGGAAATTGCTTGCTGAGTTCACGGAGGATGTATACGATGACCCATTCATCTTCGACGGAGTCTCCATAATTGGTGAGACCATGAAGATACATTAAGCCTGACGTTTTCTAGGTCAATAAAGTAGCAGCCATTTGAGACAGTATGCTTTACTTACCACTTAAATTCTGAACCTCCCGTTTGTGCTGAAATTGTTCCCGCTGCCATATGTAATCCTTGAGCAACTTCTCTGTCAACTTGGCTGCTTCTTTTCGGACCGCTTCGAGGCGTGTAAGTATTTCCTTCTGTGCTAGTTTTGAATCGATGATGAATAGCATGTATTCGACACAATCTTCAGGCAATCGTTTTGGAAAGCCATCAAAGCCCTCACCGAACCACTTGAGATCATCCTTGGAGGCCTCCATGATGTTTGTAGTCAGTGAACCTGGACGAAATTCTAGACGTAGCAACAAAAGTTCGTCGCTCCCGCATGACGATTTTCCCGCTGGGGTTATGGGTTAAGGCTGATGTAGTTGACAAGGTTCTCGAGATACTACTGCATACATGCCTCAGGCTAGCGTGTGGAGTAAACAAACCACACGCGAATCGCGCAGACAAGAACAGCTTTTGATAACTTAAATCAACATTGCATTCACCTTTGCTTTCGGCGTAGATGGCTACGTTGTTGCATTTTGGACCTTCATCTCAGTTAAAGTATTACTAGTATTTACCGCAATAGAGCTCGACGAGCTCTTGCACCACAGCTATGGTGCAACCTGGCATCGGCCTCGATACGCCTCGAACCAATATTGGAGATGCTACCTACCTTACGAACCAACCTGATTTCGATATTTCCCAAGAGCAATCATTCCAATCGCCTTCTAAGGACAACAATAATCTCATACAGCAATTACAAAATGGCAGGCGCGGCGCTATTAATCTCAGGACGCCTCGAAGTCGCGTGCCCTTCAGCGACAGACGGAATCTGCCAAATACCTTTGGAGGTGGAGAGTTTACACCTCTGCTTAAAAGTGCTACTCGAAATAGTGCAATGAGGTTTGGAAAGGAAAATGGTATTCCTCAAACACCAGCATTTCTTAAGCCAGGAGGATTGGACAACATCGCTGAAGACCTCAGCCCAATACCCAATATGGGCAGTTCAATATACGGCGAAGATTCGCGCAATGGATCCTACATGAATGGCACACCTATACCGCAAATTGAAAGTAGTAGCGCAGCTTCCACACCAATGGCGCTGTTACCACGACGAAATGAAGGCGCCAACGTCCTCCAAGATGGCAATCAACTGTCTCTAAGGGAACAAGAGAGCGTTATTGACAAAATTGAGAAGGAGAATTTTGGCTTGAAGCTGAAAATTCATTTCTTGGAGGAGGCGTTACGGAAAGCTGGCCCTGGTTTCAGCGAGATAGCGCTGAAGGAAAATACAGAGCTCAAGGTCGACAAGGTCACTATGCAGAAAGAGCTCCATCGATATCGGAAGACACTGACCACTGCTGAACGCGATCTCGAAGAATATCGACAGCAAGTTTTGGAAATGCAGGAAAAGGTCCGGCGAAAGTACGCAGACGAGGGTGTGCAAGAAGAGTTGGAGCGACTAAGACAGGACCTAGACGACAAGGATTTAGAGGTTCAAGATCTACTTAAAAAAAATCGGGAACTAGAGCGTCAAAACGGTCAAGTTGAAAAACTTCGAGATGAGATTGGCGACTTAGAAGCCGACCTCCGCGAGAAAGATCGAATGATTGATGAGCGCGATGAAGAGGTAGATAATCTCAAAGCTCAAGTCAACGAACGTGATGGCGAGATCTCTGATCTTGAAGAAGCCATGAAAGTGGCCAAGCGTCGGGAGGTGGAGCTTGAAGAGAAGGCACAATTCAACGACGAACTCGAAGACGCCAAAGAGACGATCGCAGAATTGGAGCAAGACATCAAGAGATTAAACATTGAAATCGCGGAAGCTAAAGAGAATCATCAAGAAGCTCTAGCTGAGAAAGATCGCGCTACTGCGGACCTCGAAGAATTGCAGGATGAGATGGCTAACAAGTCAATTACTACTAAAGGTCTGAGCAGGCAGATCGAAGAGAAGGCAAACAGGATGCAAGATGAACTGGAAGATCTCCGGGATAAACACACATCACTACAGGAACAACATGCCGCCAAGACTAGCGAGGTCGAAAAACTCCAGAAAAAGATTGAGGGCTTAGAACAAGATAGCGGACTGCGAGAAAAGAAGCTTAGGAACGATATTGAACTAGCACATCAGGAGCGTGACAAGGTAGAAAATGAATGCAAGAACCTTGCTACCCAGCTTCAAGACGCCCAAGAGGATTTACGCCGAAAGACTGATGAGAAGGATCTTCTACAAGTCCGCCACGATGCCCTGACTGCTGAATCAGCGGGACTACAGAAAGAGTTGAAAAAAGCTCGCGCGACCATTGAGGATCTTGAGGATAAGCTTGATCATGAAAAGACGTTAGCATTGCAGGGCGAGCGTGAAGTCCGGGACCAATACAAGAGCGAAATTGATCGTCTTAATGATGATATCGAGGACCTCCGCGCTGACGTACGAGAGAAGGAGCGTCTACACGATGATAATAATGATAAATGGGATAGTGAAAGACGGAATCTCGAATCCCAGCGGGAACGGGCCGAGGAACAGGCAGCCGGTCTGAAGCGCACTATCGACAAGCTACAAGAATCCGAAGGTACCCTTTCAAGTAAGGAAATTAAATTGCAAGAAGCTTTCAACAGTGAGAAGGAGAGACATTTACATGAAGAGGCCGCTCTCAATAAACGTGTTGAGGAGCTGAACGCCGATATACAGAGTCGACAAAATGCCTTGGACGAAGTACGATCTGAGCTCTCAATCGTGAAAGAGGAGCTAAGGCTCAGTCAGCGTGAGCAGAAGTCATTAGTAGAGAAGGTCGAAGCACTCGAGGATGAAATCGAAGTCCTTCAAACTACCCTGGACGACGAAAGTGACCGAGCCCAAGCCGACATTAATTCTGCCAACGAGGAATCCCAGAGGCTACGAAAAGAGTTAGACATCCTCAAGCAGGACGTGGTTAACGCGACATCAAACTACGCTGAAGGATCTCGAGAACAGTTAGGTATGAGGCTGAAAGATGTTGAGACGCATCTTTCCAATATCAAGAAGGAGAAGCAATATTTGCAAGATCAGCTTGCCAAAGTCCAAGTGGACATGCACTCTTTGCGAGCAGATGCCGTCGACGTGGAAGTTGAACGTGACGAGATCAAGAGCCAGTTTAAAGATATGATGCAGCAGTCGCAAGACACATTCCGTATAGACCAGGAAAAAATCGAACTCCGAAAATCGAAGATGAAGGTTGACATGGAAGTTCGTCGTTTGCGGGACGAGATAAAGGTCTTTTCGGAGGAGCGACAGGCCGTGGAGAAAGAATTACAAGATGAAATTGAGCGAGCCAGCGCTGAAGAGGCTCGTCTAAACACCAATATCCTAGAGTTACAGAAGATGCTAGGCGGAAATCGAGAACTCGTTTCAGCAAAACAGACTATTCAGCGTCTCGAGCTCCGTATCCGGGAGCTTGAGGCTCAGATATCTTCCGGAAACGAGCAAGATGGTTCAAACGAGGAGCTTTCACTCCTGCGCCGTGACCTATCTTCAGCACACCAAAAGGAGATTGAGTATCTCCAACGCGAGGTTGCTCAGAAAGATACCTTGCGTGGCCTCAAGCGTCAAATTACAGACCTTGAACGTCAAGTCCATGATGCCGAGATCTCCCGTCTAAAAACTTCATCCCCACATTCCTCATCAACCGGTTCAGCCCGTAAATCTGAAATCATCGAAGTCCGTCACCAACTTGCAGCAGCTCACCAGACCATTAAGGATATCCGTACGCAACTTAAGGATGTCGAGCGGGACTCTGCACGTAAGGTTTCAGCCGCAAATCTCGACTTGCAATCTAAGATGTCTACGTGGGAGTCCGAGAAAGATCTCCTAGAGCAAGACCTATCCCGTGCTCTCCTTGTGAAAGACGACCTAGAAGCAAAGAATGCCGCGGCGGAGCAGACCATTACACGCTTGCGATCTAAGATCGAACGTCTTGAGAAGGAGCTCCACATCGAGCGCGAAAACGCAGGTGAAGACCGCACCATGGCTGTAGAGCGCCGCGACCTGCATGACATGTTGCGTGACACTCAAATCCAAGCCGAAGAGCTTGAGCTCGTTGTAAAATCGCGCGACACGGCCATCAAAAAGCTTTCGCAAGCAGAAACAGAGCTCCGCTCTCAGCTCAAGCGCGTGCGCGACGAGCGGGCGACCCAACGCGAACACGCACTCCGCGCAACCGAGGAGCTGGAAGGCCTGCAGAGAGACTTCAAGAAGGCCCGACAGAGCTGGGACGACGAGAAGCGTGCCCTGAGCAGAGGCGTCAGGTTCCCAAACACGTCAATCAGCGAGCTGCGCGGAAACGACTCGCTCGCCAGGGAAGGAGAGGAGAGAGAGAGGCGGCACAGCAAGGAGCTGAGAGGCCTTGCGATGCAGATCGAGTGGCTGCGCGCGAGGTGCAGGCGCGAGGAAGGCCTGAGGGCCGACGCGGCCTATGCGAAGAGGTTCATGCTGCTGCAGGTCGAGCTCTTCGGTGCTTGGTTAGTCCTCCTCCCCGCCACCCCTGTTTCCCCCCCCCTAACCCCTAACCCTCCCCGGTACTAACTGTGAACAGCAACGCCGCGGATCTCCAGATGCTCCAGCAGATGGGCATCACTCCTGACCGCACCGTTCTTAGTGAGAGCAAGCCCTCGCTGAAGACCGTGGCCCTCATGGTCATGGCCGGCGTGCGGATGAAGCGCGGCGCGGAGAAATGGGCCAAGAACAGGAAGATACACGAGCGGCTGGTCACAAGCTTAGAGGTCATGAAACGGAAGACGAGGAAGAGTGCCGTGTATTGAGTCGGGTGTCTTTCTTGTGGATATGGGTTTTGTTGGTGTTATCATTGTTAGGCGTTCAGCGGGTTATTTATTCCACAGGCATTGGATGAAGGCTTGTGTATGGGCAACGTTGAATGGCATAATTTTTATAGTCTTTAGATTACATTTTCAGTGCAACTCATTATATCCTAATAACATTTGATCATGATTGCCCTTTTAGGCCAAGTCATATTCCGCTAAGAATATGTAGTTCCTTTCCCTTGCAACCGATGTTGCTGCCGGGGATCCACCACCGGAGGTGAGCTATATCTACATGACAAAGAGCAAATTGGTATCTAACAAAAGAAATTAGTTTCCGACGGATGTTTCCTATATCTCAAGTATACATACTGAGAGGGTGGCTACAGCTCAGCTGCGGCTTCTGGGAGTATTTCGTCGCCAGTTCGTCACGAATACTATTGAGGAGCTGGACATAGCTCTGTTGTGGATTCTTCTTCAAGGCGGTGATGAAGGCCCAGGACATTGCACCCGTAGCTTGCGAAGCAATGCTTGCATCGGCTCTGTAAAGTTCGTTAGTAAGGTTAGGGAATATCTTAGTAAAAGAAAGTAACAAAAATGGTGTGGGGGATCCAACGTGACTCGCAGCTCTAAATCCATGTCGTGGCTACAGAGCCAGAGCATGAACTTAGAGCATTGCAAGAGAAAGAGGTATGCTATATACATGATGTAGCGGATAATCACCACCGCCAGCCAGAGCTTTGCTCATGGGATATCCCAACGCCGAATACCAATACTACCTCCTAATCCAAGAGAATCCCATCCATATATACATAATCATTTCAATGAGACGCAAGGAAAATATTCACTAACGATGTCTGATCATCTTTGCTACCGGACCACATGATTACATCCGCAGGAGAAGTCTTGGTAGCCAGAGTCCTGTTGTAGGCATCATCTCCTGTTGTGGCCTTTTTGAAGAATCCCATGACATTAGTTGCAACACCGCCAAGATCACCACGGCTGTAAGACGAGATGACGCTGAGGAGACCTTGTCCGGCTTCCTTTGCAAGGTTGGGCTCCTTGAGAACACCTTGCGTCGAGTAAATATATGGCAAGTCGAGTGCTGTTCCAGAGTGGCACGAGTCGAAGATGGCGGTCAAGCGAACACCAGGTTGAAGAGGGGATACCATAATTGCATGCATATCATCATCGACAATGTGGCCGACTTGTCTGAAATCAACTGGGTAGATCACCTCATCATAGCCATCGTCCTCATCTCCATCTAAATCCTTGGCTTGGCCGCCATGACCTGCTTAAATTAGTATTTGTGATGTAAAGGAGGTATACTAGGCATACCCGAGTAATGGAAGAATAACGAATCGTTTGGTTGAGCATCCTTAACGAGCCAGTGCATCGCTCGTAATATGTTCTGCTTTGTTGGCTGACTCATAGGGTTTTGCTGATCATCTGTCAGAATGACCATATCCTCCCTCTTGTATCCAAAACTCTCAATGAGGTATGACGACATGTTTTTAACGTCGTTTATGCATCCTCGCAATTGCCCCCTTTGTCCAAAGTAGTTGATACCAATAAGAAGCGCTTTTCTTCGGCCTGTACAGTTCGAATACTGGAAAGCATAACCTTGTGGGGCACCTTGCCCGAAGCTATGCATTCCTTGAGGAGGCGGAGGAGGAGCTTGATGGTTACCATTCATATATGCGTTCGAGTTGACTGACGGCATGCCTAAGCATAAAGATCATCAGCCACTGTCATCAGAGGAGTAGAATCCTTGCCATACCAGGTCTACCATACTGTTCTTGATTTGGGGGAGCGCCGCCGTATCCGCCATATTGCTGTGGTGGAGGCTATCATAGTCTTAGCTACCATCACCGCTCCGAATGGGCAAAGCATACCTGTGAATAACCATAAGGCTGTTGTGGGGGAGGTGGTTGATATCCGTATTGCGGATTGGGTGGATTCGGTGGATAGCCGCCATAGTTTGGAGGAGGCCTGAGATCAGTGTAAGCACATATCTGAGTTTGAGGGTAACCCTCGAAGCCTACGGAGAGGAGTAATTTTGGGGTGGGTACTGGTGGGGCGGAGGTCCGTAACCACCGCCATTGTAACCTTGGCCTGGATAACCCGACATATTATTGCCTTGCTGTGTATATGCTGATGGCGATGACGCTACTGAGAGGAGTTGATATTGATCGGTGTAGAGGCCCACGCCGGAGGGCGCTTGGAGTCGCCGGAGGTCGTTCGGACCAAGATTTGGGATGGTTCAGAAGACAGCACAGATCAGGCCCGAGACGGGAAACCTCGAGGATTTATAGATCGAGCAGCGAAAGGAAGCTACGATGGAGGATGTGCGAGGAGGAGCGTCGCTGCCGTCCGAGTTCGGGAATCTCTGAGAGCACTAGCCTTCGAAAGAGGCGGTGTTTTAGATGGTGGTATGCGTGGTCAAAGGCGGGGGTGCTGGTATGCGGCAATCCTTGAGAGCTAGAAGAAGAGGGTCAGAAGAAGAGCGGCAGCGGCAGAGTAGACGGCAGCAGGCGTAGGTATGCTTGCGTGCACTGTGCAGCGGGCGGATGATGAACAATGATGGGCAAGAAGGGATGATGGATGCTGGGGGGGGGGATTTCCGGTGGTTGCTCGACTCATTGGGTTTACGTCGACCAGGCGGCTGAGAGATCCTGGGAGTGCTCACCAGCGCGGTGTGCTTGGCTTAGCGGAGATGCGCTAGACAGTTTCGATACCGGGGCAGCAGGCGACGGCCACGGCGATGACGGCCACGGCGGACCGCGGCCACGACGTTGGCCGCCAGACGGGGGGAGCTGCGAGAGCCTGCGAGAGCCTGCAAGAGCCTGCAAGAGCCTGCAAGAGCCTGCCAGAGCCTGCCACGCGTGACACGCACGCCCAACAGCTGCCCCCGCCGTGCCAGTGCCAGCGCCCGCCAGTGCCCGCCAGTGCCTGCCAATGCCCGCCAGCGCCTCCCAGTGCCTGCCAGCTCGTCAGGGTCCGGCGCTGCGGCAGGAAGCATGTACTTACTGTACAGTAGTCGCAATGCCGTCGCAGCGTGCGCCCTGGCGAAGCCGGCCTGCCCTGCCCTGCCCTGCCCTGCCCTGCCATTGACAGCAAGTATGGATGTACCTGACAGGCCTCTCCGTCATTTTTCTTCGCCCCAGCCTACTTTTTCTCCCTTTTTTTCTCTCTCTAGTCCAGCCATGATACCCTGTGCTGCATGTTCCGCCCTAAGCCGTCCCTCGATCTGATATCTCCGCCATCTTGGGGCAATCTCGGACATGGCTACCGCATTGTCAATAGGGGCATGTTGGCTCTGGCCAGAGACATACAGTAAGCCAGGTTCGGTCCGATGGCGGCCATGCACACGATACCAGCAGAGCTGCGAAAAAAAATGGCAAGGAAGATATTGCGGCGTGGCCAAGACGTGCATGCGATACCGACCGAGTGCAGCTGTCATCATCTCATCTGCGGTGATCGGGACAGATGTCGAATGTCGCTGCCATCTCCGTGACAGTCTACGAGCAGCAGCAGCAGCAGCAGTAGCATCAATCAATCAATCAGTCAGTCAATACGAGCTTCCTCCGTACAGGATCTCCAATCTCCAATGCCGCATGGCTCGAGCTCCCCTGGCCCTCGGGGAAACCCTCGCAGCTCTGGCTGGTGCCATTATTAGATCTACCGATACAGTACAGTAGGGAACAACAATGCCATTCTCGACCCCAGCCCTAGTGGGCTGGCCCGCGGCCGCCGATGTGTACAGCACAATACAAACCCGAGCCATGAACATGCTGAATCTTTCCCTACGTCGTCCGCAGCATCGATTTTGCCCAGACAGAAACTGCAGCATCAGCAGCAGTGGTGAGCCCTGACATAGCCCGAATTCGGACCCTTTGCTTGCCGTGGTTTGGACGGAGAGCGAGAAAACCCAGGCTTTTCCACGCTGTCCCGTGCAACTTACGGAGTGGCCGACGCGCTGGCGGCGTCCAGGAAAGCTCCCCCTCGAAACCCGGCCTATCGCGACACCCTGCCGCGGCAAGCTCGCGAGCCGCTATACCGCGCTCGGAACACAGCAAGCCACGCAGCTCTTGTACCTGCCGGAGAGAAAAAAATCTGCAGCGGCACTGCCAGCCCGCACGTATGGAATCGGCCGCGGGCTCCCCCTACGACTTGCCCAATGCATCGCCGGACCTCGCAAGAATGCTCCCTTCGGCCCTCTGCCGCTCGCCGCAGAGGGGACCTCCTCCCACACATGCCCAATCAAGGGGATGCCGTACATAGCCCTGCTGCCGCGGCCCAGAGCGGACAGCGCAGCCGGGCTGCCACGCGACGGCCCCTTGTATCAAAGGAGATCATAGGGCCGCAGGGCCAGAGGATCAACAAGGCTTCAGATCTCGCATCGTCAGCTCTCGTCTCCAGCTGCACGGACCCAGCCACCTCCGCCCTACCAGCACTGCATGTGCGGTCTGGTCTGTGAGGACGGGCACCGCAGGAGACTCGGGACCCTCGTCCCACAGCTATCATATCATGGCTGTGCTAGAACCCCTCCTCCGACGAGTGGCCCCAGCCGATGGAATGACGTCCAATCTCACTCCGCTCCTTGCGCAGCCAAGCAGCAGCAGCATCAGCTCGTTGCACGAGCGCCTCAGTGCCGCATTGCAGACTCTGGGAGATCTGCTGTTCTGAACAGCCTGGCTCGTTTGCCTGCGCGAGCCGCGGTGTGACGTCGGGGCCCGCAGATGGCTCGATGGTACATACAGTACGTCTCATCAACCTTATATCAGCACGTGGAGACGGGCTCTCGTTTCAAAATAGAAATGCCAGGCGCCCAGTCACGTTGCGCTAGAGTGCGCGGCCGGGCACCAGACGGCTCGGGCCTTTTCTAGTCACGCGGCTGTCAGATCAGAGTCTCTACCAGGCAAGTCATATAAGTTCTCTACTACGTATGTACGCCAAGACGAGATCCTTTCGATCCTCCTTCGGCATCAATGGTTCCCCCCCCAAGCAGTCAAAGACAGCCAGCACATAGCCGCCGGCGAGCAAAGCAGCCAAATATTTCCTTATCACCTTAACGTCGCTGCCGGGCCAACAGACCACGAGCACAGCTGTATACATTATTGCTGCTGTGAGGAAACGTTCGAACTCTTCACCTCGACCAGAGCTGTGAGGATGAAGCCAGAGGCGGCAATAGACAATCAATATACCAGCCAAGCTCTTCGTCTGGCCGAAATGAAAAACTCATAGTGCCCACAGGCACGGCGACGACGGCGCCGCTACTGTCGCTGATGATTATTTCATATTCGAGACGATACGTCCTGCCGTCGTTGCTTATTTCAGCTCCTTGCCGTGTCTGTATCGATGCTTCCATTGCTCTCCCTCTCTCTCCCTCTCCCTCCCTCTCCCTCCCTCTCTCTCTCCCTCTCTCTCCCTCCCCCTCTCCCTCTCTCCTGCTCAGTCCAGGTCAGGTGACGAGACATGATCTTCTCCTGCAGCCGATCCGTGACGCTGGCCCTCCCCGGCAGCCTCCGGAGCCGGCCGCGACGATACCCCGGCCGGACTCGAGAAGCAGACATCTGCCTCAAGTCGTGCAATAGCAGTCTCGCACGATCTGGCCCCCCCACCCCCCCCCCCATCGAAGCCTCTCCTTCGCATCAGTATCCGCGAGCACCCCAGCACGCCGCGTTCCCCCGCGAGAGAGATGTCTCGGGTGGGAACGCCGGAGTGCCCTGAAGCCCGGCTGCGCAAGGGCGGTAATGGAGCCGTCTCCCGGCCGCACCCAACATGGCCGGCGTGCTCGTCCGAGCGCTCCTGCAGAGCGCCTGGTCTCCTGACACGGAGCCGCGAGTCGCTCGTGCGCCATCCCGCAACGATGCCGGGCTAGAGGAGACGGGCTGAGGGGGCGCGCCGAGTCACGTGAACTGCACTTGGGAGAGAAGAAGCATCCCATCTGTCCTGCCCAGGGCTCAATATGCTAAGAGTAGTCCCGGGGCCGTCTGGCCAGCCAGTTCTCAGATAATAGAGAGTCATGATTAAACTACAAACCCCTTCTGTACCGTGTATATATAGTCCCGTGACGTATCAGAGCGAGGCAGACTTTTTAAAAAAAGAAATGACGACTGCGGCCTCCTAGAGAGACCAGAGCGTCTCGTGTGCATGTATCCCGATTCCGCCCCGAGTTTTAGAACCCTTGATCACGTGCGAGCTCCAACTGGACCACGATTCCTTCCTACCGGAAACGAGTGTCGGGGACGGAGCGGGCACGCCTTGCAAGTCAGGGGAGGGGTCTGATATGGCGTCGCGGAGGAGCTCTGGCTGCAGTCTCGTCGCGGAGGTCCTGCAGCCGGAGAGCTTCTCGCGGGCCCTCTGTAATACAAAGTTTGCTGCTCCGCAGTACTACAGCACTACAGCACAACCCCCGCAGGGAAGAGAGAAAGGGAGAGAGAGGGGGGGGAGGGGGAGAAAGGAGAACGAGAGAGAACCAAAAAAAAAAAAAGAATCCCCAAAATCCCCAAAAATCTCCATACGTAGAAGATGAAAATGCCAACAAGGATCGGGTTCCTCTTCCTTACCTTGGAAGCATCAGCCTGCTAGGCCATTCTGGTATCGGATTCTGGCGCATAGAACTGCTAGCAGAGAGCATGGCAGAGCCAGAGACCAGAGCCAGAGCCAGAGCCAGAGCCAGAGACCAGAGACCAGAGCCAGAGCCAGAGCCAGAGCCAGAGCCAGGAACATAGTGTCCGAGGCAGGTGCCTCCGCGGAGCGTGCCTGCCTACCTCGCCCCACGGTAGTCGAGACCAAGGCGAGCATGCCACCTTACGTGGATGAATATCCCCATCGCGGTGCGGGCGCGTGTCGTGGGCCCACGGAGCGACGGCGAGCGAGCGAGCGAGCGAGCCACGGTCTTGGCGCAGTTCGCAAGTTCTAATGACGCAGCCAGCATGCTACAGCATGCTACAGCAAGCCTTGCCTTGCCGTGCGTGCACGGGCACGGCGACGGGAAGATGAGATGTTGGTGCTGTGTGTATGTGTGTGTGTATGTACTTGTACAGGACAGTATGGTACAGGGCAGGACAGTACGGTACAGGACCGTACGGACAGCACCCCATTAGCGTCGCGCCCGTCAGAGCTAGGCGTCACATGATCCAGCGCATTCGGTGCCCGTGCCTGGGCTGGCGCGGGCCTCTGACAGCTGCAGCCGTTCGCGTACCTGTTCGTCTCCGTTTCGAGAAGCTGCGCAGGGTGGCACGGGTTTGGGTTTTGGGTTTGGGTTTTGGGGGAGGGGAGGGGAGGGGGGAGGGGCCATCTGACCGCCAGCTGTGTCCACGGCGTCCACGGCGTCCTAGCGCTCGCTTTTGGGCTGGTTGGGGGAGGGGGGAGGGCGATTCTAGTGCCGGTGCGACGTCCACACCGCCCGCAGACGCTGCCCAGGCGTGCCAGGCACGTAAGGTACGGGGCGGGCGGGCAAGCGAGCGAGCGAGCGAGGGACTGAGCTTCTGTATGTACTTGTACTGTACTGTACCGACAGCGCTTGCAGAGCAGCTGCGAGCCCGCCAGCGTACCAGCGTACCAGCGTTCCAGCGTGCCTCGGGGCATGTATGTACCGTACCGTACCTTGTACACACCGTACATATGTATAGTGCGCGTATGTATAGCGACAGTGCCCATACTGTACTTGTACATATGCAAGGTATGGGCTGCAGTACAGTGGTAAGCGAGCGAGGTACAGTACAGTAGCAGAGTAAAGTACTGTACGGTACCTGTACCTGTAACCTGTACCTGCAATCTGTACCTGTAACCTGCACCTGTAACCTGTACCTGTAACCTGTACCGGGTAATACAATACAGCACAGCAGCACAGCAGCACAGCACAGCAGCACAGCACAGCAGTCGCTGGGCGAGGGCCAACGAGCAAAAGGGTCCACGGTGCACCGGACGGCCTGTTTTACTTACATCTTGCGTCTTGCACCAGGTGATCTGATCTCTGTATCTGGCATCGCCGCGGGCGCTCAGCATTCCTCGGGGCTCCTGATCCGTGATTCGTGATCCGTGATTCGCGAGTCGTGATTCGCTGCCGCACGCAGAAAAGCCCCGGCTCCCCAACAGCAGCGAGACGTGACCTGTGCTGTGTCGTATCGGCTGGTGCATTGCATGTGCTGGTGCCTTGCATTCCCACGGCGCGAAATGCCCGGCTAGGCCAGGCCGCCCACCGCTCGACTGATGCGAGCGATGCAGCCAGCAGGGCCGGCGTGTGGCGCCGCGAACACTGCACGGGTGCATCGTCTGCGCCGGCCTCACCATCCTCATCATCCTCATCTATACTAAACTGAATAAACTGAATAAACTGTCAGTACTGTATTGCCGTTGTGGAAGAGCCTTGCTTGCGTGCCAGACAGCGCAGTGTGGAGAGTGGAGAGAGGCGTGCCTGGGTGGGCAGACACCGTTCTCGTTGCAGCGCAGCGCAGTGCTGTGCGCGAGTATACGGCAGCAGGTAGCACCATCTCGAAGCAGCTCAGTTCAGTCCAGGGCTGAGATGCGCGAGTGAGTGGGATGCCAGATGGGTGCCAGTACCATACCAGCCACCTGGACGTACAACAATACATACAGTATGGCACGCACGCCCTTTACACATGCTGGCTTTGGCCTGGTATGGGTATTGGTAGTATAGTATACTATACTATACATACCACCAGCTCACTCACTCCCTCCTCACTCCCTCGCTCGCTGCCTTCGGATCGCTGGGCGATCGGTAGAGCCGGCAGTCGACGTCTAGTGCCTCTTGGGGCCGTGGTGGATGACGCGCTTCGTGACGGGCTCCGTGCCGCTTGGTGCGATTCCGTGCTCTCTCGCGCTGCTCCGGCCGACTCTTGTCCTGCCTCTCTGACGGTGGCATCGCCGTGGCATCGCCGTGGCATTAATTAGTACTACTCGCTGCGGCGGCACTACACTACTGTACCGCACTCTGCACTCTGGGCTCGTGCTCTGCTAGCCCCTCCTTGCGCGCAGCCGTGGCAGCGCCAGCGCCAGCAGGGAAGCTGCCACTCCTTGGTCCTTGGTCCGGCCCCGTCGCCAATCACTGTCGCCGCTGTCGACGGCGGTGGTGTGTGCGTCCGAGGATCCAAGGGCGTGGCGTGGTGTATCGCGACGATAAGGAAGAGCCCGACGTGGGCGAGGGCGAGGGCGAGGGCGTGGGCGAGGGTGCCGGTGGTGTCGGCGTCGAGGAGGAATGGAGTGGAATGCTGTGCTGTGCTGTACTGCGCTGTGCAGTGCGGGTGCGGGTGCGGGTGCGGGCTGCATCGAATCTGGTGCTGACGCTGTCGCTGCCGGATGAGAGGAGACAGGCGAGAGGCGAGAGAGGCGAGAGGATCGAGGATCGACGAGGGGGCCCGGCCGTCGGTCCAGTCGTCGTCCCGAAGCAGCGCAGAAAAGGTACGGGCAGGTACAGCGAGCGGCGCGCGGTACGTTCAGAGCACCCTCGGGCGTTCCTGGCGCGGCCTGGCGCGGCCTGGCGTGGCCTGAAACACCGCGCGAGGTGCGCTGGATCGAGCTGGCGACGAAGCGCTCGGTGGTAGCGCACGGTAGCGCTCGCTCGCGCACTGGACCGCACCCGCCGTGCCTCACTAAGCCCGCAAGGTACTGACGAGACGAGTGCCGGCGTGGAAGCCTATACGCTGGAGCCTGGCGGACGGCGCCCTCGGTGCGGCCAGCACTGTGCGGCCAGCACTGCTGTGCTGGACGGGACGATACGGTGCCTGCTGGGCCTGCAGGGCCTGCTGGGCTTACTGTACTCGCTACGGGGCCTACTGGACCTGCCCTGACCTGTACGTACCGTACTGTACAGTACAGCCTGCCAGGTCCGATGCCTCTCTGGAGAGAGTCTGCTGCCCTGCGCCCTGGCCTGCCCTGGCCTGCCCTGCCGTGCCTGTCCTGCTGTGCCTGCCCTCCGCCCTCCCTCTGCCCTACCTCTGCCCTACCTCTGCCCTCCACCATACTGTGCTATACGTAGTATGTATGTAACGTATGCAGTTAACGTATGCAGTTAACGTATGCAGTAATGGACGCAGTAATGGATGCGATAATGGATGCAATAATGGACACCTCATCTCATCCGTCGCCCCTGCGCCCTCCGCCCTCCCTCCGCCGCCCGCCGCTCGCTACGGGACCAGACACTGGCACCCCCCCCGTCCGGCGTGTTCAGCGTGTTCAGCGTGTTCAGCGAGTGCTAAGGGATCTGTCCGCCCACCGATCCTCCCCAACTCCCCTAACTCCCTCACCTGGCCCTCCCTCCTCCCCCCCCCAAACAACCGCTCCAGGGCTGCCCAGGGCTCTAGCCTACTAGCCTTGTACGCAAGCACTTCGTCCATCGTCCGGCCTGCCTTAACCTCCTCCCACCTCCCGACCTGCCGACCTGCCGACCTGCCCTACAGCCAAACGGCCAACAGCCAACGGGTCAACCCATGCTTGCGATTACTACATGTACCTATCGCCGTGTCGATCATCCCAACCCGCCTCCCCTCCCTCCCTCTTACACAATCATCTCCAGCCTCGCTCTCGCTCGACCATCACCACTTCGATTCGTCATCATCTGTATTTATTTCCGACGCTCTTCGGCCGCCGCTGCTTCTCTCCTTGAACCGAGCCTACGTCGACAGCTCTTCGGGCTACATCTGGCTCGTGCGAGCATCCGTGAGCCTGCCTTATCCCCCCTCCACCACACGCCGCCTGATATCGTACGTCAGCGTCGCCATCACAGCGTCGATCGCTGTGCCGCAGGTGCTATAGAGTGCGAAGTAGTGCTTGGGATATATATATTTATTAGGAGCTTCCTGCTGGTTTTCGTTGGACCTTGCCGGCCTTTGGTGCGGTCGTAGTCGAATCGACGACTCGTTGCCCTATACCAGGACTCGAACTTGGCGGCGACATAGCATACTGGTCCCTCGTATGTCTTGATACGCTGACGGCACTTTCTACCTCCTTCGTTCTGTCAACGTCGGAACCTCCCTCCCTTCACGATCCCGAATCCCCGATTACTCTAGCCAGACCCTCAACCACCGCCCCGGCCTCTCGTCGTCGCACTCCTTGCGAGACACGACAGCATGTCTGCCTTCCACCCTGTCAATACGGGTCTCGCACCTGAGCCATATAACCGAAATGGAGGAGAGACGACACCAACAACTCCAAGACCCAGCACGGCCCCGAGTTTACATCCCCAGCCTCTAAGCAGGGACGACGCCACAACCCCCACAAGAGCTACTTTTGGTGCTTTGGCTAGCCAAAGGCCTCTACCAGAAGCGCCATTTCCCGCTGCGGTATCTGTGCCGGAGACTGCGGATGCTGAGAAGAAGCCGCCCAGTCGTGGTAATTCGCAATACTCGGCAAAATCTCGAGATTCCGAAGATGTTGATATGGGCGAATCTGATGACGGAGATGATGGCTCGGAAGAAGAGAGTATTGCCGCTGATGGCACACGTACAATGAAGAAGAAAAAGTCACAGAAGTTCTTCTGCACAGAATATCCTCCGTGCAAGTTAAGTTTTACAAGAAGTGAACATTTAGCGAGACATATAAGGTAAAGCAGTCTTTAACATCCTTTTTACGTGCGGATATTAATAAATGCAAAGAAAACACACCGGCGAACGGCCGTTTCAGTGCCACTGCTCGCGCCGGTTTTCTCGACTTGATAATCTAAGGCAACATGCACAAACGGTTCATGTTAATGAAGAGATCCCTGGTGACTCTCTGGCGGCAACAGGCACACGATTTCAGCGCCAAGTTCGGACAGACCGGGTCCGACCTACTGGTAACCGATCGCGGGCGTCCACAGCAGGCAGCCAGACCAGCCAAAGTCGTGGACACCAGCGAAATTCGTTGTCGGCGTCAAGTATTAGCTCCATAGGATCAGCTTACAGTCAACGGGAGGATGCCAGGCGAAGACCGACACCACTTGTTATGGCTAGTGATCCTCGTGCCCGTATGTCCATGGAGAACTATAATGCTGGTGGTGATAGCCCTGGCCAATACCAGGCATATCGTCCTCAGTCGCCGAGCGGCTTTAGCACACCAACTTCTGCCACTTTCTCCACTGGCCAGAACAGTCCACGATGGGGCCCTACTTTACAATCACCCACAAGTTCCCATACCAGATCTGTGAGTCTCTATGCCGGACATAGAACTCCCGGTCGAAGACTCTCTGTTCCATCCTCAGGTAATCCGTACCAATCGCCTCAGGGATCATCGTATGGTCAGCCACCCTTCACGCCGCTCAGCAGCTCAAACCAGGCCTTGTTTTCACCAACAAGCAGCATTCTTGGTAGTCCAACTTCAACAAATGGATCGGCATGGTCTAGGGGCGAAAGTGCTGCTGATGAAGCGTTGCGTCGTCGTACTTGGCACCCAGACACATATTCGAATTTCACCAGTAGGTTGGTCAATGTCATTACACCAAACCAATATGATCCTACCCCACCACCGCAGAATCCACAGACCTTTCGATTACCTGGAATCGAAAGCTTTGATCCTCTGCCTAGGCCTGCCACGCCTCCCCGCCGTGCGCCAAGCCCTATGATGGTTGATACACCGTCCCGGGCTCCAATGCCATATAATGACCCATTCCCGAGACCTGGTGAGAGAAGGAACAACTCCCAATGGGATGCGAGCCTTAATCGAAATCTGAACCGTCTGGATATTACTGCGCCAGCAGATGCTGCGAGTTCTTGGGCTACCGAGGCGAACAGAGCTGTTCAGGCTCAGGCTGAGCAGACGCGAACGCATCAGACCGTTCGGTTCGAGCAATCGGTTTATTCTGCCGCAAGAGATTCAACGGCCAATTATGACGCACACCATACCAGCGCACCACCATTGACGCCTCGCGAGGCGAAACGCCACGGATGGTATAACGGGCCTGTACAAGTGCAGAACGACCAACGCCAGCGGACATCTCCAGCTGAATCAAGCAGCTCAGAAGGAGGTGTTCCTGGCACGCCCGGTAACGTTTCAGGGGCAGAATACAACCCATCTATCGTGGACCACAATGGTTATGTCCAGCCAAGTCAGCGACTTGCACCGATGACATCTTATTCTCATTACAAGAATGCAGCAGATAGCGGCGTATATACATTTGCGTCTGGGGCTAGACCAGCTTCATCAGCTCGTGTACAGGAAGAGCCGAAATCAGACGGCATGTTACGATTGGAGGCCCTTGTAGCCGTAGCTACTAGCGAAAGGGAGGTAGAATCTGCTTACTGATTTTCTTTACAAATTGATATGATATGTATATACACAAGATACCCATTTAACGACGACACACGATAATGAGCTTACGTTTCACGATACTCTCATATTGGGTAATGGGGAGACTCGCTAAGCATTAATGGTGCAGGGGCGTCCTTTGCTATTTTGGTCAAGATTGCTTTCAGCTGCCTGGGGAGAATTTTGCTTTTTTTTTTGGGGACGGATGCTATTGCGGTGGTTCTCTCTCTGTCTGGCTGGGAATATAGGATTGCGATGCTCGGTTGGCTTCGTCCACTTTGTTTGATACCCAGGCGATCGCTGCTCTATAAGAACACATACGGTAGATTAGGCTCAAATTCCAACTTTTTTTTACCACGACGACCGGATCTTATCTTGGCCCTGGACATCTCGCACACCCTCGGTGACCTGGCCTGGCCTAGATGCGATGTCCTGCTCGGCAATCTGCGTGTGAAATCGAGTAGCAGTAATCAAGTAATAAACCGTTAATCGATCTGCTGATTCATCACTCTGTTCAGTCATCACCGCGCGTTTGACCGTGCTCTCGTATATATATATATATATACATACATGCCAGCCGGCGCGGTGTTGGGATATCTCTGCTCGTGAATACATATATATATGTGCGGTCGTCACGTGATGTCTGCTCAGCGGGTGGCGTTTTGCATTTCAAAATCATTTCGAAGGTAGGAAGGGGGGGGGTTGTCTCTTGTCGGCGCTGCTTGGATTGGGGAGTGGGCCAGTTGCTTTGTTGGGAGGCGTCACAAGCTGTTGGTAGTGCTGTGGGAGGGATACGCAGGCAGGTTGGGCTGTGGCAGTACTGCAGGAGGGATATAGGTTGTGGATTATTAGCCATAGGCCAGCTTCTAATCTAATGGGTTATCTACGTAAGGTGGCGGAGCGTCATCCGGAAGGGTATCAACAACGACAGGTCCGGGTTGAGCCGGCAGGGCTTCATTGATCCGTCGTTGCTCTTCGAGTTTTGCAGCCCACAATGCCGACCCAGCAGCTGTCGTGAGGAGGAAGAACATCGAAAGCACAGGGACCAATTGCAGTAACAATGTAATGCTTCCGAACCTGCCCCATGTCAGCCAAGTTCTCAAATATGAGCAATCCAGCGCATACCATGTATACTTCCAGCGTCTCTGCCTGATTTCCTTATTCCGTTCTCTCCTACCCAGCCCTCGGAGTTTGAAATACCTCCAGTGAGCGAACGGGCCGGCTCTCGCGCCAGTCAGGAGTATGAACGCGGGAGTACCAAATATTGGTATGAAATTCAGGGGCAGGAACAATATGAATTCGATAATCTGGCGAAACGAGAAAGGGGAGTAGACAGCCGACGCTGTAGGCCTTCCAAGCATTTTGACAGGATTCGGAGCATCTTGGTCGAGGAGGCGTGTCGGGGCAACCAGATCAGCGAGACCTTCCTGGATGAGAACCTGAGACGCATGAGTTAAGAATGCATTGCATGTATTCGAGGTCCTTACTGCGTCAAATACGTCTACCAAAGCCTCATCAACTAGCAGAGCCTCGAATAGCAGGGCAATTATGGCTGCACCTTCGCCGAGTACCAAGAACGTTGCGTTCAGAAACGCGGCCGAGCCGTGAAAGATAGCAAGGATAGCAGCCTGCGGGAGGAAGGCAAAGGTGAAAAGAAAGCCGTAAACTAGAACTGATACAACGATTAACGGAACCAGGCGTCTACCGAAGAGGGGCCACCATGCCGGGTGCGTTGCAAAGAAGTAGATGCCTTTGAACGGGTACAGCCATGCTGCCGAGACGACCTGCCTGAGCGGCTTCAGAACTATAGTACGGTCAATGGCCGGCATGATGTGCGTCTCGGATGGCAGTTAATAATATGCTGTAGCAGACTTATCCACTATCGTCAACCTTTTCAATGACGTTCGCGCGTTAATGTTTCTCCGGCCATCTCATGCCTTAGGCATCACGCTCGAAGACCTCGTTTGCCGTCGAGACAGGGAGTAAGCAATTCCATTCGCAAACGACTGGTGATATGCTAGTTACCAGCCAAGTATGCCGTCTTAAATTCGCTTGAATTTCATATATGATGGTCCTAGGCGCGGGTACCACAAGTAAAACCCGCCTAATGGAGGGATGTAAGCCCTTAAGCATCTCTACGGTCCTTAGCAGTATACTCCTTTTATAACGCCATAGATCTCCTAAATATTTTCATCAAGAATGAGCGTAAAGACCTCCCTAGCATACCCAAACTGGTGCCAATCATACGGGTGTCCCCATCCGAACCTGCTAGCAAAGCTGCTGCTGCATGGCTGGGTGCTGCGAGGATCCGGTTGATCCCAGATGCCGTACGGAGCATGTGTAGATGACGAGGATCTCGAGATCCTCCGCCCGACCTGTCGGGATGGGTGGTTACACAAAGTCTCTTTCAGTCAAGATCTTCAACTCCTGAATTAGGTACTCTATTCAAGACGAGTCCATTCATAATTTCCGAAGTATGACAGCATTCGGTGGATATCGTATCGTATATACATAACGTGCAGGAAGGCTGAAGGTAGTATTGAAGTTTTTCCAACCTGAAACAGTGCACATGACAGGACCAAGACGCTGGTTAGGTAGTGTAGACGCGTCGACAAATCTGAGTTGTGTTGTTGCTGTAGACGTTCTTTCACAGTGCCTGCAACTACACGTCAACAAGCGTCTACCTACATAAATTCACTTTCCTTCCCACAACCCTAGAATTTCTTCTTCCTCCCTCTTCACCATCCGTCTTCCACCACCTCTGTTCACCCACACTCGTTTGGAACATTATATTCGTGGCTTTACAACCATCGGATGCCATTCATTTGACTTTCTCTTCGATTCCCACACTTCCCAGATCCACCGTCTGTGTGCCTTTCAAGCATCAAGATGCGTTCGAAGGTTTTTGCCATAGCAGCCACGGCATTTGGGCTCACCACTGTGGTAGTTGGAGCTCCGGCACCTCAATAGTAAGTCAATTGCTTGGTCCTCACTCTATTCATACTAATGCTACATAGCAATAGCGTTGACTACTCAGGTGGAAGCTGCGGTATCACTACTGTCTATGTGACTGTTCCAGCAGCAACCAGCGTCGAACACAAGCAGCCAGCTGTTAACAATACCGAGTTCAGCACAATTGTCTTGACTAGCACGGCCCCTGGCCCAACTTTCACTGAATACGCAACTATCTTCGTCTCCTCTGGAAGCCCATCCGCAACTGTACATATTAGCGCTTTGAAGTCCTCTGGTGTCAGCCATTCATCTCTGTTAGCTAGTGATGGCACGGTTTACACTTACACTCATACTGGGTCCGTCGAGACTGGAAATACGGGCTCTACAGCTGCTCTAGCTGGGCCAAGCTTCTCCAAGGTGTCTACTTCTAGTAGCACGACCTCAGACCTGAGCACAGTCTATGTATTTGAGACAGTCTTTGTGACTCCTGCTTCTACATCTGTTCTACCCGAAAGCACTGCGGTAGTGACGACTACTATTTGGTATACTCCACTACCAACTGTCGAGTCATCATTGACTACAAAGTTACCAGTCCCAACATCAACAGATGATAGCGTGAGCTCTAGTGCTGCTGCTGAACGCATCAACTTTGGTTATTCGGGGTGGAATTTGACTGCCTTGAATTCGGCTGATAGGAGTACATCACCACTTGTGATCAATGTCACAAGCACGTCTGCTGGCTCTGTATCTTCTGCTTTCAGCTCGGCCGATCTTACCACATCTCAAGCTATGTCCTTGGACAGTAGCGAAGTTGTATCTGCCACTCCTACGTCGGCCAGTATTACCCCGCCTTCGACCTCGACCTTCAGTGATTCTACACTCACCCGTTTCCCTTCCCGTTATAATACTTGGAACGAAACACTGGCCACTGCCTATCCTTCCTCAACTTTAATCTCCAGTCTGCTTTCTATTACAGTCACCGACTCTCCTATCCACTCTGTGAATGCAACATCGACTTCTGCCTATCTTGCATCAACAGGATCAATCTCTGGATTATCATCTGGCTTGTCATCTACTATTGAGGCGTCGGGGACCCATGATACAACTACTTCAAGCTCGCAGATGCAATATACGCCTCTAGCAACTGTCTCATCAAGCAGTATTTCAAATACGTCACTCTCGTTGAGCTCGAGCTTCACCACCATGGTCGTCCGGGGATCTTCGACTGCAGCGACCAACTATAGCAGTTCGTCGACGCGATCTTCTGTATCCGATTCAACATCGGTTACAATTCTTGCGTCAACTATATCTCCCACTACCACAACGGCGAACTCTGTTCTGAATGTGTCCGCAGCATCTACTGCATTTGCATCTGCCACACCAACAAGTTGTGGTGAGCAAGGTGACTTTACCTTGAATGTAAGTATATTTCTGTCCTAACTCCGTATCCCGTTAGGGAATCTGATAGAGACTTTGATGAATCACAATTTACTAACAGACTTTTAGTTTGACGACCTTCCACCTCTGGCTGCCTCCAACAACAATACAGTTGCGCCTGCGCCAATCTTTAGCCCTTACCATCAATTCTATTTCTCTAATGGATTCGTTGTTGTGCCGCCACCTACTGACCCATATCTTCCATCATCGGGCAACCTCCTCCTCGAATTCCTTCAGGACTTCGACATTAACAGCACGGCGGCGGCTAAGTCACAAAACACTGGGGACATAGGAAATGGCCCTAACCAGGTCTTTGGTTGCTTTAACTTTAATGCATATGGAATATCGCTGGGTTGTGACTCAAAGGGCCCAGATTGTGACTGGCAGTTTACTGGCGTCAGATACAATCCTGCAACCACAGCTTCAGACGAGATCACCACACAGAGATTGTCAACTCCAGCATGTCCATCGCTGTCTAATTGCCCTCTGCTCCCAGTCCTTCTCGACAATACTTTTGCAGATCTCACTAGCCTTCGCATCAACGTCACAGTTGCAGGTCAGGAGAAAATCTGGTGGATGGATGACTTTCAGCTTGGATGGTCCAACAGCAGTTGCTCTGCTGGGCTGTGCCGTCAGCAAAGCATCTAAGGGGATGTCATCTGATATTGTTGACAGAAATTGTCAGATTTTCAGATAGCAAGGGGTTATGAAAGGCATGTAAGACTATTTCGAGAAGTTGCTGTGCTGAGATTGCGCTGGGAAGTAGTGAGTCTGTGATGAGATTATTCCATAAGTTCAATTTGCTCTCGCATACAGTCAATATCGCAAAACTCGACCAATAAGTCTCTCTATGAGAGCGATTAGCCTAGTTAAAGCCATGACTAAAAAAGTTGTCCTTGATCAACTGCTATAGTGTACAAGTAGACAAATGAAGCGCAGTACACGTGCAGTGTCACGATTGATCATCGCGCTATGTGAAGCTAGAGATGGACACTGCTATGATACTTAAAACAGACCTTTCTGCCCCTAATAAGGTATGATGAAATGTCGGTACGTAAAAAGCCAGAAGCGGATAATTGATATTCTTGTCCCCTGAGACATACCCGGCTATACCTCTCCCCAACTTTCTCTAAATGGCGGAGAGTCCACGCTTGTAATCGGCAAAAGTATTACAGAACGGATAGCATCATGTCGCCGTTAATGAACTAGAACAGAACGGGCATGCTTCTTACTGCCTTCTACCAGTCATGGCTCAACGATTCTCCGTTGGTGACCAATGAGGTCTTCCACATGTCCAGTGCGTGCGCCCTCTCCTGCGAAGCGAACCATTTAGCGGGAAGGAGCGACCAGTAACAGCCATAGTCATGCTTGAGAAACGAGAATGCTACCTGCTCCGCCAAGATCCTGAATAGGACTTTACGTAGGTAAATCAAGGCTTATAATCAGATCCTACCCGGACCCTCGTCTTCTTAATATATCTGCAAATCGGCATTGAAGAGGTTTGGCAGCAAATCTCGTGTATAGCTACAACTTTTGGATATATTGCAGAACATCGACTAGTATTGCATCTGATGGAGGACCCTCCCGATGGAAAGCTGGATAAAGCATGTCTAGGAGCAAGTCCCTGCAATACTACGCATTATACGAATCCTACAATAACTGGGGATCACGGCCTCTCTCACGAAGATCCGTTATGCGAATCTAATGAATGTAGTTCTGCTATTGAGCATACAGACCATATACTGAGTAACGACGAGGATTCTACTACAGAAATGTCAAGGATAAGAAGAAGCGATCCGTATCAAGACGAGGATGGCCATACTTACAAGCATATACTCACCGGCCAAGGCAAATTCAGGCTGGTCGACGGCGAGCTCGACCTGAGCATGAGATTCCCGGATGATGCGACCTGGCCTAGGGCAAGGTGTATCGAGGAATTAGAATTGGACGAGATCGTATGCGGAGGAGGTGCCGTCGTACCAACAGCCTTGCATGTGACATCAAAACATATCATCGTTGCACAAAGCGACACATCAGTACACCTGTACGACTGGGGCCTGAAGTACATCGGAAGACTGAATAAGGAAACGCCAAACATCCGGGGCTGCAAGGGAAACAGCCATCTCATATATACCATGGTCTCATGGGGAGCCCAAATCGGGAATGATTCCGAAATTCTCATAACCGGAGGCGACTGTGGTGAACTATACGCGTGGTCCTTAGAAGATGGGTATGTCAGATGAGATGAGAATCTAAAGTTGCAGCACACTCCCGATGATATGTTATAAACTGTTCATCGTCCATAGATTCACCGAAATACCCTCAAACGCATTTTGAATGTACTCACTTTAAAGCTCAGATGCTAACAGTCTTAGGACGGTTAAATTCCGCCTAAAGGGTCTCCCCTCCAGAAGAGTGCAGACCTTAAAGCTTCAGGGACGAATGAGAGTGATAGCCGGAACAGTAGGGCCATGTTTCCGGATCTGGGATATTAGGACTGGTCAAACGCTCCAAACCGTTGACATACATCCTCTTCAATTTGCATCAAAAATGGGATTGTGTTGCGTCTCCATCCCGGATGTAGGCCACATCGATGACCGGTCAATCATACATAGCGGAGAAGATGGTAGCATGGAGTACAAATTTAATATTCTAATGAAGAATCAGCCTCCGGACTGGATCATCAAGGACGATAACGGATCACTCACGGCGGTCGACTCCAATGGACCGATTGTAGCAGCTTGCTGGTGTTATTCAAAGATTACGCTATTGAACCTACAGAGACGGTATGTATATTTTACTCCTATCTGGCCCACGCACACGTACGCACACACATATCTGTGTATAAGCACACGGGCCGGTTAATCGATACGCTAATACCCTATAGCATTATATTCAAGCCATCCATCACGATGAACTCTCAGATAGTACATGTCCGGTTGCTAGAAGATGCAGTGGTTGTGGCAACTCGGTCCGGAGCCGTTGCGATGTTCTCTTGGGCTGCAAGCGTTCCAAGAATGATGTGGCATAACGAGATTGCCACTCCCGAATCAGAAAGCTTTAGGAACAGGAGTAAGGTAGATGTACGAATGAATACTAATCTTTGCAGCTTCTCTTGTAATAGACAACTCGCAGTTGCAGTTGCAGCGAACTTCCAAGGTACCGTAAAGGCATGGGACGTGGCATCAGGCAAAACGCTATTCGAGAAACGAAGTGCTGGGGTAGTAGGGCACTGGATGACCAGACATATAGAAAGGGGGATTGTCTCTGTTGTGATTGGGAACTGTGAGGTCAAGCTGCACCCTCAGACGGGGCGGAAGCTGGCTGTACTGTTGATGCGAAACAACCGGATCAGGATAGAGGTATGTGCTTCTCAATTGTCTGATAACCGAGAGTAGACGACGAGATACTAGGTCACATAGTATACTGATATGCTGTATCCTAGGTCTGGACGTTCCTGGACAATATCTATTGTGCTCGTTCAGAAGAGCGACCAATCCTGCATAACGGCTACGAGGATACATCTGATGAGTCTTTAGGGGCTGGACCAAGAGCAGAAACTCCAACAACCCCAGGAGAATCGGGCGTCATGTGATCTCCCATTATTTGCGACGAAATCTGACCGACTTCGCTTCGCATGCGGTTAATCGGCGTCGCCGCTCTGGGTGGCCGGTCGTAGGTGAACTGACTATACACTTCACCTCGACTGACCTATGCCGCTAATGGGTAAGCATCGCATGAATGTATTAGACGTTGGCCTTTATAAATTACGATTAGAGGTTAGAAGTTAGAAGTAAGGAGTTGGATTTGGATTTGGCATCGTTAGAGCTGGGTTAGAGTTGGTTGTAAAATGAGTTTAAGGAATACTGTCATTCCTCAAGTTGTATTTATTTGATGTTCTTAAATAAATTAGATTTTAACTTATTAAAAGAAATTATAGACAAAGTGATGCATAGTTTTTCTACTCTATTTAGATACAATTTATTTTTATCTTTTTTAGTAGTTATTCAAATTACTTGGTTATTGTCACGACGCTCTGCAGCCGAATATAAACCTACCTCGTAAATGCAAAAAGAAAAGGCAAAATCAGCTATCAACCGCCAGTATCTGACCACCTTCAGTGGCCAGCGTAAGCGTAAACGTGCACGTAAGCGTAGAAGCATAGCCACATGTCTACTTTGCCTACTGTAAATACCAAAAAAGCCGTAATTTTGGTTCTCGAACAGCGATGGCAATTTTGGCGTGTTTATTTACTCTATAATGACTGTACTACTACGCTTACGCTGACCACCTGAAGGTGGTCAGATACTGACGGGTTAATGAAGGATTGCCACACTGTCTCTCGAAGTTTAGGGGTTCGAGAAGGAAGATGGCTGGATTGGGTCTCCGTTCCTGGACAGCACATACACACACACACACACATATATATATATATATGCTCCTCTCCGCCTCGAAATGCTATATGAAACCTGCTGCTTTAGCAAGGAAACTTGATCTCCAGTATACAGCAGCCTGACATCAAGATGGCAAGTCGAACATTCGAGGTCATATTTCGAGATCTCGCAAGCTCCGCGTCTGGACCCAGCCGTATGGTATCATCGCCCGTGCGGAACCGCGGCTGTTGCTTCTTCTCCTTACATCGTCGTAGCAAGCCTAGCCAATCCGGTACATCACAAGAGATCAGACACCCGAAGCTGCTCGCTCACTGGGCTCTTAGAGTTCAGGTAAGTCGTAGAGACCATGTGGAGTCTCGAGATTTATACTTATCTCTTCCAATAGACATGGGATGAAGACGTACCAGGCGGCTGGCAGTACTACGGCCTTATGGTGGAGGGGTTGAAATTCTGTTCGCTTGATACCAGGGAGGTCAATTCTTTAGACTTGCCTGAGAATAGGCTCTCGGGACGCAGCTTCGAAACACTGGATGAAATCCTTGTGAAAGGTGAGCAGCCCATCTGAGGCCCCTGATTGATCTAGACGCTAACGGTATATGTGGTATAGCACAGCACATCTTGGATGGGTTTGGTGAATATGCAATCACAAACAATAATTGCCAGGACTTCACTGTTACCTTGTTCTTTAGTATTGCCGATAAGATCGACAAGGAGAAGGAGGTGATCAAAGCTCTCACTGACCAGAAGCTTGGGAAAGTTGTTAGTCTTGGGAAGGATGAACATGGCAAGCCCGTTGTGAAGAATCGTAAAGGCGACTCTCTGTATCACTTGCAACAGAGCGGAGGAGCTGAAGCCTAGGCCGTAACTAGTGTAGTCTACTCATATAGCTTTCTCAATTTCACAGCCTTGACAACACGATATATTTAAGCGTGAGTTCTTATAGTAGCGAAGTTGCGACAGCATACATTGGATAGCGGGCGAGGTCGATGGCCGCTGCAGGTCTTACCGTGTACGGCCCAGCGATGAGATGAGGCACTGTCGCTGATCATGGCTGTTTATTTCAATCCAAGACAACTTCTCGGGCTGCTGCGGATCGTTATTCCCATGCATCATTAGGATGATATTAGCTGATGTTGGCATTGGCGTGCGAGGCGCGAGGGGACCAGGGCGCGAGGCTTCAGTATTAACACCCAACTGCATATATAGCAACTTGGTACTAAACTAAATCCTGCGGTGAGGTGAGGTGGCGAAGGCGAACGGCACGGTCTCCAAAGGACGACAACAAGGCAGACAGGCAGGTACGTACCGGGTACCTCAGGTGTCTATGTGTTTGCTCTCACTTGCCATTTTCTGGTCTACTTCGCACCGGGACTACAGTAACCCAGACTCCCAATTCTAGAACAACAACCACCTATCTGTAAGGTCTCGTTGATCTCCGTATCTACTGTATAATCTTACATTCTTACCTAGGAACTTCTCTGGCAGAGGTGATTGCGACCTGCATAGTAATGGCGAGAACACCGCCATTACTACCACATACGATACACGACAAACCACATATCTCGAACCTGTCTTATGTCGGGGCAGAAGCCTAATATGAAAATGTAACGTCGCTGCTGGGAGCTCCTGGCCATCTGCAGAGTAAGGATAACCAGCCATTTCATGATACGAACGCACTGGAGGGATTCGAGCGAACCAACACGTCGTCTCACGTAACCGATGAGGGATGTGCCCGCCCTGTCATGTTGCACTGCACAGCCACGCAGGGTCTGAATCCTTCAGTCGATGCACGGTGGCACGCAGTCTGGCAGTCTCCCACAACGGCACACGGCAAAATACACATGCCCCCTCTGATGCGGCCTAATTAGATCGGATCTCTGGGCTTAGCAGTCCTTGGATTCATCTATATTGACTGGTAGGAACTTGGTGTTTCATCGCCTCCTCTCCTCGTCCCATCTGCGTATTCCTTCGGCTGTCGGCTCAGATAGGCCTTAAGTCGCATCTATTTCTCCCTGCGTCTTTTCAGCATCGAGTCGGTTGTTATTTCTTGCATTTGTTTTTAAAATAAGAGTCTTTATGCATTGTTTTGTAGGTGGGCAACCGAGTCGAGTCTTCTCTTGCGAATATGTCGTCTTCGTCCGGTGCAGATGCGGATCCGAGAAGCTCACAATGGCCGCCACCCGGTATCTATGTCAAGATGGAATTCGGCGTTTCATTCTCCCCAACGAATAATCATCACATGTCTTTTGAATATGCGTCAAAACATGATACTGTGCTCCATGGACGCATGCCGAATTGTTTGGTGCCGGGAAACCGAGGGCGTCGAGGAACGCAGCAGCAAGACTCGCGGAAGAGGAAGATACGCAGTCGGAGCGCGCTACAGTTGGGACGCAGCCCTGCTGGAGCTCCTCGGGGAGAATACCTACCAAGAGAATACTATGCACCAAGACCTTATGAGGCCCCCCGGGAATCCACCCCGGAAGATGAGCCGGCGCAAAGGTATGCCATTCGAGAATATTATGCACCTCAACAGCATACGGCACGATCTTTCCGACAATCACTACAAGATTTTGATATACCACCCCCTTCACAAGCATCACATCAATTCTATAGCATTCCGGTCCCGCGACGGCTCCCAATAGGCATGCCTCCACAACGCATTTCATCAACCCCTCTTCCGTACCGGCCCTCTAGCGCCTCCCTGAAGCCTCTCCCACCACCCCCATCGCGTTTTCGCCTTGGAGAAGACGAGCTACCATGGTCCTCACCCTGCTGTTTGGAACCATACGATCTTCTATTCTCAGAGCCCGTCAATAGTCGAGCACGGCCTACAAGTACGCACTCTGAAGACCCGAAGAGGACGCGAGACCTGGAGGCTCTGCAGCAGGCTCTGATGTCGGTGGATAGTGTGACAAACGAGTTCTGGGATCCGGGCGACAGCTGGGATTCAACGGGAGAGCTGGCTGCGATGCCGAGAGGGCCAAGGGGTTTGGGATGGGCTATTAGGGTTGACGACGAAGACGCGGAACGCCTGGATGGGAATAGGGAGAGTGCGGGAGAGCATTTGGGATCGCCATTTTCACATTCAGTGTCACCGCTGTCACATTTCGCATTACCGTTTTCGCCGCCACCGACATATTCGACGATTGATCGAGAGAGTGCGTGGGAGCGCGATAGATGATGGTGGGGGTTTCGGATAGGAGGGACCTAGGAAGCTTGAGATGGGCACATGCGGAAGAGATACCTCAGCTATTGGTCCTTAACATCTACTGTAAAACTGAATATTAACAAGATGCCAATAGCTATAATGATGTATATTATTGTTCTTGAGCAAGCACAATCCAGCCGTCTGGGCCAGCCCGCCGTCACGGAGTTGTAGCGTTGATAGGATTTGGATTGGGGTCTGGTATCGAATTGTCGATAGGCTAGAAATCCGCCACGGAAGTTCGCAGCGGCACAGATCAGGCTGACCGCCTCGCCAGCCTGCCTATCCTGTCCCGAACAGAAAGTGCTGAAACCACCACGCTTGGCCCTTGTCATCGTTGCAAGGAGGTAGAACTCTAGAACATGTTTCGACGCGGTGTAGCAACTTCACTGTCAACTTCACTCTGCGACTGCGACTTCGAGTCTATAGCGCGATGCCATTAGTGCGCCTTAATGACAAAAGAGTCCGTTATTATACTGTACCACGGATAGCAGTACGATACTGGGTTAAGGAGGTACAAGCTCAGTTAGCAGCAAAGGTGGCGCGTCGAGTGGAAAAAAGGCAAGACGGCATCGCGATAAGCCTTGCACTGACTGATAACGCTTTTGTGTGCAAGCTCCTTCAGTATGCCGCGGTACAAGAAGACAGTGACGGATGGACGGATAGCTCAATTCGAACCCTGCATCTCAGCTCACAGCCTGGCTCAGGGGGACAGACCTAATTAAGAATCGACAATAAATGAGGCACCGAATACAGGAATCATACAGTACCTTGATGAACGCTGTCAATCCGGCATGAAGGATTGATTGGGCGCCAGCTAAAGAGGAAGAACGCGGCGGATAGCTGAGGGAGATGGATCCATATAGACAGATACAATAAAAGCCCCTTGCATCGAAGCAGTGATTGTCTTGTTTTACAGCGGAGCCGGATAGATACAGTACAGCCCACGCCTTCCCTTTCCCCTTCCCCATCCATCCAACATCCTTCGTTCGTCTGGATGGACTTGCCTGTAACTTTGTCCCGCTGGACAAGAAGAGCAAAGCCCCATGGCGGCCGGTTGCTAGATTGGGAATCGGCAGCACGGGATGCAACGGCGATGGCCTCTGAATCGGGCCAGGTCGCGTGGCTTTGGCCGATGGGGCCCGCCGACGGTGCAGGGCGGGCCTGTGGGTCTGGTTGGAGATTGGCGGCGGGCGAGGGAGGGGGGTGAGGCATGCCAGGGACCGGATGGATTTTTTTCTTTTTCTTCTGGAGCTGGAGCTGGAGATGGAGATGGAGATGGAGATGGGGAGGGATATGGGGGATGTGTGTGAGCCGTGAAGGATATGGAAGGGATGAGTGCGAGTATCAACTGGGGGAGTCGAAATAATACTAATGCACCGGAAGTCGAGGCACAGTTCAGAGAATGGAACGTTGGATAAAATTACCGATAAAATTACTGTACGCTTGGGACACCGGTATGTATATATACAGAACTTGTTTATGCTGACAGATGCAGACTGGATAATGATATGGAGTTTTGAGACATGAGAGATGCGCCTTGGAGATCCGAATCATCGCCCCTTTCTTCTCTGCCGCTTCCCTGCCCGGTATGACAATAAGAGGGCAAGTTATAGGACAGGCTATACAGTATAGGACAAGCCATAGCACGCTCAAAAATAAAGCCGGATAGCTTTCGGGAGAATAGGCTTTGCCTCACCGCCGTTCTATAGTACAGCTCGATAGCTGGACTGCACATCATGCCGTCTGGCGCTTGACATGTCAGTCGGTCTGTCGCATTCTGAAAGCCAGGCTACACCAGAGCGAGTCCCCTCTTCCTGAAACAAGCTCGGAGCCGTGTGCGCTGCATTTCGAGGCGCTATGCGGGAAAGCGTGGACGCGCAGGAGACTGCGGAGTTGTGCTGCTGACTCGGTCGTACCTGTGTCTCCAGCATGGAGTAACATATGTCCGTACGAGTACAGCATGCCATACCAGACTGTCAGTATTCTCCCTGGCTTGATATCTCAAGTATGCATATACTGTGCACTGCGACCCGTAGGGGATGGATGCATAGTGTATCATGGTTCGTGACGACGGCCAATAGTGTGCGAACACAGACTCATGTCCATTGTCTGCAGACCCTGACGCATCGTCAAAAGCAGCCGAAGGGGCTCTGCTCTGCTCTCGAGATGGCCATAGGGGAGCAAGCAGAAGGTGTTGGCGATAGATGATAAATAAATTGCAATCCCTAGCCAAGGTAGACCAGACCAGAGCGCTCTGTCTTTCCCTATTGCTCGTAGTGCTGTAGCAGAAGCAACCCTAGGTCGTCTATACCTCCGTAGATTATTCTTGTACGCTGCCCTGCACTAAGCCTGCTGCTTGTACGGTCCAAGTATCATTCCGTCCTTCGCTCAGGAACCAGTGCGGTTGTGGTCCGTGGAGCGCCGTTTAGTGCCTAGCCTTTGCTGCACGCCGGTTTGAAGCCAAGAATTATCACCAACCTGAACAACCGACCGCGACAGCCCCTAACAACCTGACCTTTCGAGGACCTCTTGGTTCTTGGTTCTCAGTTACTCTATCGCCACAGTCCCTACACAGTCCTTACTGCTGTTCATTACGCTCGCTGCGAATTCCATATCCGTCTCACGCGTTTCAATAACAATTCTAGCCCCGGCACGCAGTTCTGACGTTTCGAGTGTCGCAATTGATACCCTTGTCCACGATCCCATCTGCACAACATCGACGATACGACACTCTAATTCCTTCTGCGCCCTTACGAGTATATAACTGCGAGCTGTATCTGCACAGCTTGCATGGAGGCCCTGGCAAAATATCCATTGCGTTCTGAGTCGAGCTGTTCCTGGCGCTGCTGGGCGAGCATCTAAAGATGCAGTCCTACGAGAACAAGACCAAATCACCCAGCACACGGGGCGGCCCTTCTCTAAATCTCGACGCTGGATACAAGGGCAAGGGAAAAGAGAAGGACGTATCTCCGCCGCGGACACCCAAGACCAATAATCCGAGACTGGCAAAGGGGAATACCGTTGCGGCAGGGCGGGCGCTTAGGATACGGACAACGCCCAGGGAGACATTTTTGGACGATATCACGCCAGTGGCTGGCGCGAGGAGCAATGGCACATACGACATGCAGGACGAGAATCGCCACTCTCACGACTTGTCGCTTTCTCCTCAGCAGGTCAGAGACTCCTTGGTAGACAATATGCTGCTCTCCCTTGACCAATTCTCTTATGTACAAGAAGGAGGATCGTTTGGACCACCTGGGCCGAATGCTGATGAACCTCAATTATACGGACCGTTTGATGAGGAAGATCCATACGTGTCGTACCCATCGAGAAACGGACGGGCGCCAAACCATGGACATTCCTACAGCTCCGACTTCGAAACCATCGATAGCGCGAATCGCACCTCTAGCCAGTTTACATCTGGGCGGAGGAGTAACAGTAGCTCTAATTTCCAGACAAGTCAGGGGAGGATAAATGGGCCGAGTGCAACGGCTCAGAGACCTGCTCAGGGACCTCCGCGGGCTCTGCATTCTCGGAGTGGGAAGGGAAGCAAAGGGAGCAGTATGAACAGTTTTGATCTTGGCTATGCCCAGACCACAAGTAATCAGCGATGGGGCCATGGAAATGGCGGCAGATCTTCCAGTTTTGATTATGGCCAAGATAGGCAAATTATGACCTCGCAGACCGGCCGACAAGCCAATACTTCTATTCAGCAATTCCCGTCCTACGACTACGATGCTGCACCGACGCCTACGATTCCCGTTGGGCCACGGAGACATAGACCTTCTTCGCCAACTCCTGTCTGCCTTCCTGAACCGGTGCAACCTCCTTCGCTGCTACATACACTTGAGCGAAAGCGAAGCAACAAATCGTCGAGGAGTGCATACAAGGGCCAACCAGATGCCGCTAATGGATTGGGGATAAGCTACAATCACAGATTGAACGATAAGGCGCAGGAGCTTCCACCTTTGCCGGCGTTCATGAAGGAGCCTGCGCCTGCACCACTAGTTGGATATGGTAAATCGAAGGAACCTGTTCAGGCACCTGCACCTCCTGTTAAAGAACGACATGGTTTCTTCCGAAGGGTTTTTGGCTCATCAAGGAATATCCATGCTTTAGCAGTACCGGAGCAAAATTCTTCGCATGGCTCCACATCATCTGTTGACATAGCCGATCGACTAGGCAACAAGCCGCAGCACGTTGCAAGCCAACTGAAGCCACAGTATACAACTTCTTCTAGGGAACCACCACCCATACCGAAGGAGCATCCGCATGTGCTTACGAAAAAGCCATCTTCTTTTTTCCGGCGACGGAAAAAGTCCGTTTCAGAGCCTGAGCCGCCACCACCCCGAGCTGCTACGCGAGGTTACAAGCAATCTGAGAGAGAAGATTTGGTGCTGAGGTTGGTGCCAAGTCCAACCAATTCATTGCGCAAGGTTATGGATCCATATCTAAATAGCCCTATCAAGTATCCGCGGGAGGGGAACTCCAACACAGAGAGCTTTCTTAGTGGCCTTGATAATCCGTCTGATCTAGATCGTAGCCTCAAAGGTTTTTCACCAGGATACACCCCGGATAGGAATGCTACTATTAAAGCTGTCAAATCCAGAGGTCAAGCCGATGGCGGCGCTGGAAATGGCCATCTCCCACGCAACAGGCTTTCTGGGGGTCATCTAGATATAGATACCGTGACGTCACAAGTTCCTAGTGGTGCTAGCAGTCAAAGCGACGAGAAGCGAACGTTCTTGCAAGATAGCAGTGATAACGATCGAGAGGTGCAGAAAGACACTTTTTTATCACAAGCCAGTAGGGATACCTCAATCCAGGCCCTTGCAAGCTCTGCAGTATCATCACAATCTATTGCACGAGACAGAGCTCTCATTGCTGAGAATGAACGAGTTCACTCGAAGCAATCTCCAACGCCGACACAGACTGAGGCTGATAAGTCACCGGCGCTTTCCGATAAGCCTACACTTACCGGTGGCTCTAAAACAAGCAAAGCGGAACTTACGTTGCCGCCGTCGAAGAGTGATGAGTGGGTCATGGTCACGCCCACAAATGATGGCTTTGATAAAGAAAATCGTGTATGGCTGGAGCCTTCGTCTTCTGATGAAGATCTAGTAACCCCTCACAGCCTATCACCGCCAGCTGAGGATGCAAAGATTTCTGCTCAAACTTCGGCATCAACAGTCGACAAGTCCGTTACTATCTTACCGATAGTGCAAGTTGAGGATGAAGATGGAGATGAAGTGAAGCCCGATCTATTGACGTCTCCAAAAGAAATCTGTGAGTCACCGAAGCAGATCGAGCCGGAGGCCGATTTGGACGTGGCTGAACCAACTGTTGGAGATCGCGAGAGGGCGCAAAAGATCTACGATGGCAATGAGGATTTTATACAAAAAGCCAAAGCAGCAGCGTGGCTAGGCGAAGAGGGTTTAGTTAGGCAGAGAACGCTCTTGGTGTATATGGAACTCTATGACTTTGCAAACCTGAATATTCTAGCGGCGCTGCGGATTCTATGTGGTCGCTTGGTGCTCAAGGCAGAATCGCAGCAGGTTGACCGTATTCTAGATGCTTTTGCGAAAAGGTGGTGTCAGTGCAATCCGAACCATGGTTTCAAGACTGCAGGTAAGCAAAACTATCGATTTATATGCTCAACTCATACTAATCTGTGTAGATGTGGTTCACACTATTTGCTACTCAATTCTTCTCTTGAACACTGACCTTCATCTTGCCGATATCGAATCCAAGATGACGAGGAGTCAATTTGTCAAGAACGCTGTACCCACAATTGTGCGAGTTGTGGTTGACTCGGCACCGAATGCCTTTGAGCCAACAAGACCTTCTATCCTTCCCACAAGATCTCAGACATCAGAAGGAGAAATTCCAACCTCGAAGTCAATGCTTGGCGATGAGCTGACAGGAAAGAGCCGGGCATCTACAGATGGTGACCGACCTTCATGGAGATCGTCGCTAAAATCTCCGGGTCGGACGGATTCTGATGGACATCCTAGTCCTGTTCCAACACCGCTCAACTACAGCACGCCTTTGGATGATTGCGGTCCACTAGTCAAGGCGCCGTTCCATGGCACACTTCGTACCTGGGAGGTTCAGGTCGAGATTGTGCTAAAGGATTTCTATAATTCCATTCGTTCTGACCGCTTACCCCTGTTTGGTGCACCTGTAGAGAAACCGCATTCAACTCCGCACTCGCAGAGTAGCCTGTCTGTGTTTGCGAGCGGGGTACTTAGAAGAACGCCTAGTGTTCTAAGTAAAACCCCTTCCGAAGCACAGAGCTATAGTCGTGGTCGCACAGCTGAAACCGTTCGACTCGGGACCGGCAAATGGACTACGAAGAATCGCTCGAGGGGTAGAGTCTATCCTAATTCTACTTTTGCATCTAGTCGGACAAGCTTGGATGATCAATCATCTATGTGGAGTCCGTCGGTGTCTTCTAGCACCTGGAGTAAATACTCTATCGGAAAGACGCAGACGTCCATGTCAGTCGACTCGCTCGGATCCAACTGGCCACAAGGCGATTACCAGCAATCCATCGGCTTCGCAAATGCGCTAAGTCAAGCAATCATTCGAGAAGAGCACATTGGAAGTGCAGGTAGTAATGGTAGTGAGGAACTACGTGTCGCGCCACTACTTGAAGATGAATCACTTGAACTTGCCGGTGCTCCATGGGCGAAGGAAGGTATTGTCAAGCATAAGCATCATCTCGAGGCCGTCGATAAGAAAGCCAAAGACCGCAACTGGATTGAAACATTTGCTGTGATCGAGAAAGGTTATATGAGCCTTTTCTCTTTTTCTACGAAGAGTTTACGCAATAAGTCGAAGGGAAAGGCTACTGGTGGTGTTGTTGGGGGAGGCAACTGGCAAGACAATGCTGAGAATCTTGGATCGTTCTTGTTGAGACAGACTATTGCCTCTGCACTGCCATCACCGGGGTATTCGAAAGCCAGACCTCATGTCTTTGCCCTGTCTTTGCCTACAGGTGCTGTGCATCTCTTCCAAGTCGGTACTCCAGAAATCGTGCGCGAGTTTGTCTCGACAGCAAATTACTGGAGCGCAAGACTATCGAATCATCCACTGGTTGGAGGCATCAGCAATATTGAATATGGTTGGTCTGATACGATTGTGAATAATCCTTTGGCCACAGCTATCAACGAGGGCACAAGACCAAGTATAAGCGGACGGCGAACCAGCATTCAAAGCTCGTTGAGATCGAGTCTGGACCAGGGCACAAGATCGAAGTTACCTGGTGACAAGGTTATAATCAGTGATTGGACGCCACCAACACAAAGTATGCGTGCTAGTAATTTGATGGAGCAGGACCAGCTTCAGACACTTGTTGCTTATGTTCAAGGCATAGAGGAAGAGCTGCAGAAGCACAACCAGTTGAGGAGTTGTATGCTACTTGCTGTAAGTATTCTGCACCCGTCATATCTAATATAGCAACACTAACCATTCACAGTTCACACCTCGTCAGCTAAACGCACACAAAGCGATGGCAAACTGGGAGAAGAAATCGGCGTATCTCCTACGTGAGATAGTAAAATTCAGAACATACATTGACTGCTTACAAGCAGCGGAAACACAAAAGCAACGCATTTACACCGAGAGAGAAGCTGAAAGAGAATTGAGAGAGCAAAGCGAGGACGATGGCGAGGGAGATAGTACTTTAAGACCTTCATAACGAAAAGGTTTTAATTATGATATTTCTTGGAGAACGGAAATTTTTGGACATGACGATACGCACGTGCATTACGCATTATGCTCTTACGCTTCTACTTCGCTTCTAGGGCTTGCATAGTTGGTTTGAGGATTGGATCGGCGTTGATGGGAGTTTATTTTTTTTTCGATAGGATACCCCTTTCAAGATAGAAGGCGGTGTTATCATTTCTCTTCACTAGGAGTTTTAGAATTCAAGTTTGGTGTCGTCCTTGTAGTTGGTATTTTTACCTTGCAGGCAAGGTGAGGTTTGTACGAGTATCACCTATTACTATCTGTTCGCTGCCTGGAGTGTGGTGTGGGGAAGCTGGGAGGCTCATGTATGCTAGGCATTGAGAATATGAGATTATGAATCTGGATGGTTAAGATTGGGTTGTGCTTGTCTGATGAGGGTTTGTGTGTGCTTTGGTATTCGTAGAAGTGTAGTCACGTAAAAACCAAATAGAAATAATTATTGGAGACTGAAGAAGAATACTTGAGAAGGCGTAGAGACGGAGATATGATGCGTTTAGTATAAAGCATAGATCGGATCCCCGCGGAGCCCGTCTCCGCCACGAGCGTCATCGTGCGCATTACCGAGAAACACACGAATCCCATGCGAGAGCAAGATGGGGTTTTGGAAATCCCGAGCTGTTCTAATCAGTAGTCAGATGTCGATACCAACGCCCTCATATAACAACGGAAGAAAACCACGGTCGGAAGGGACTACAGCACAAGGAATTCGTAATACTACAATCGGTTGAATCAACGCATAGACAAAGGCGGTGATACCATAGAGACCGTCTGGTGGCGTCTGCACCGCGGCGTCGTGACATGGGCGGCTTCTGAACCCCGCAGGGGCCACGCTCGAGAAATGATGTCACCTCCAGAACGAGACGTCGACCAGTCGGCGGCGCCAGGGAGGGGAGTATAAATTGTGCATCCCCCTTCCTTCCCACGCTAGACCTCTGCCTTGAAAAGTCTCAAGCTCAACCTCAAGCTCAACCTCAGAACTCCATCTCGACACTGCATCGACATTGCATCGACATTGCATCGAAAGAAATCTTAAAATCCAATCGAGAGATAATTCTTGAAGTAGAGACCTACTTTGTTGTTGTTGTTGTTGTTGGAAATCCTGACTAGTCACTACTACGACAGCTGCAAGATGTCTTTCCTCGTACGCAGCTCTCTCCGCACCGCCTCGCGCGCTGCCGTCGCGCCGAGGTCTTTCTCCTCGTCGGTTGTGCTGCTCAAGGGGCCGGTGGATGCGGTCAAGGATGGGCTGAAGACGGTGGATAGGAAGGTCTCGGAGAAGCTTGTCGAGACGATCGAGGTTGGAGGTAGGTTGTGATGTTTCGTCTCTTGGGGTGGGCTTGTCGATGAGCGGGACTGGCTCTGTGTGTTGGGATGCTGAGCGACGTGATGTATTTGGGCACAGCTGGCATGCGGTTGCTGACTTTTCGTTATAGAGACTGCAGCTGAGAAAGCAAAGAAAGCGACTGGCATTGGCGCCAAGGAGGTCAAGGAGAAGGCCGAGGAGTTGAAGGGCGAGGCCAAGGGCAAGGCACACGAGGTCAGTGGACAGGTGAAGGGAAAGGCGCACGAGGTCAGCGGAGAGGCGAAAGGAAAAGCCGAGGAGCTGAAGAGCAAGATATAATCCTGCGGTGCTTGAAGATGGAACGGTTGAGCTTCATGATGTAAATTGACTTGGCATTGCTGGCATTGGGCTTGCGAATGTAGCATCAGAGAAAATTCAACTCCCGAGATTACTATACTTGTATGCCTTCATTGAGAGGGTTAAAACCTCCTTCGTAGTGACTGGATATCTTACATATCATACACCCCTGAATACAGGTCTCCTCTTCTCCCTGAAAGCGCTCAAGGCCTCGTCTCGATCCTGAGTCCCGACAACCCTCTCGTAGCACTTATTCTCAACCTCCTCTCTTGCCCAGCTCACCGCCTCCAACGCCGCTCTCACAGCCACGGGCCCACCCTGAGAAATCTCAAACGCAACCCTAACCGCCTCTCTCAGCGTATCCTCCGCCGCCCTCTTCAGAAACGCCTCCTTCTCCTCCCCCTCCTCCTCCACAACCTCGACCAGCCTATCCGCAAGGCCCAAGAAGTACGCCTCGGCAGCCGTGACCCTGCGGCCCGTGAGGATCAGGTCCCTGGCCCGGCCCAGGCCGATGAGCGCAGGCAGGCGGTACGTGCCTCCGGCGCCGGGGATGATGCCAAGCCGCGTCTCCGGGAGCCCGACGGTGGCGGTGGAGGCAAAGACGCGGAGGTGCGTGCAGAGGGCCAGCTCGAGACCGCCGCCGAGGGCGGTGGAGGAGACGGCGCTGATGGTCGGGATGGGGAGCCGCGAGATGGCCGTGAAGGTGCTGCGCAGGTCCGCCAGGAAGGCGTCCGTCCTAGACATCCAGACAGTTAGCCGACCGCGTCTCAACGAGCCGCCCAGGCGCGGGCGCCATACTCATCCCGCGTGAAGGCCGCGCGCTCCTTCAGGTCCGCGCCGGCACAGAAGCTGCTCTCGACGTCGCTCGCCAGGACCAAGGCCCTGGTGGGCCCCGTGCGGTCCGCGCCCGCCGCGCCGCCATAGCGCTGCGGCGGCGGCACCTCGCTGCCGCCGGCGTCGTACTCTGCGGCCACGGAGTCGACCGCGGCGCGCAGCTCCCGCAGGAGGCCGCGCGAGATGGCGTTGCGTGCTGCGGGCCGGTTCAGCGAGAGGATGCGGATCCGCCCCGTGCTGGGCGCGGCGAGGTCGCCGATGCGTACCAGCGGCGCCGGCTGCGACGAGTAGAGCCGCGAGAGGGGCCTGGAGAGGGTGCGGGCGGGCGCGCAGGAGATGCTGAGTGGGACGCGCATGGTGGTGGTTGAGGCTCTAAGCTCTGAGCTCTGCGAGGCAAGCTCGCTCGCTGGCGAGACCTTGCGGGCTTCAGCCTCGGCTGAGATAAGCCAAGCCAGCCTCAATCGTCGAGGCTGCCCATCCATCCATCTATCCATCCACCATCAGAGCTTCCAAACCCGCCATCAACCATTTTTACACTCTAACTCCTCCAATCCACCTCCCCACCTGAAAACCCTCCGCAAGAGATACATCTCCGCCCTGAAATGGCACGAAACGGAGGCGGAGCCGCCTCTCTCCCCCCCGAAGCCGTCGCTTTCGCCACGCGCATGTACGACGCCGCGCGCGCGGGCCAGACGGACATCTTCCAGCAAGCGCTGCCGGCGGGCCTGCCCGCGAACATGACCAACGACCGGGGCGACAGTCTGGTACGTCTTGCGCCCTCCGATCCGCAGTCTCCGCGGCTTCACATCCGCTGTTTTTATTCTTGATATCCGCTTGTTTTTAATTCTCGGGATGGGCATTCGGGCCTGCGAGGTCTGCGTGCTTTTCCCCCCTGTACCTGCTGGCAGAGCCTGGGGATGCGCCGTGGACGAATAGGCGGCGGCGGTGGCAGAGACCGTCCCGGCTGACTGTTGCCAGGTCATGCTCGCGGCATATCACGGCCACGCACCGCTCGTCAGACTGCTGATCCAGTACGGCGCAAACCCGAACAGCCTCAATGATCGCGGACAGTCTCCTCTGGCGGGCGCGGTCTTCAAGGGCGAGCCGGATGTAGTCGAGGTTGGTCATCTTTCCATGGATCACTCAACCAACCCAAGCAAGATCAATTATCAATTCTTCTCTCTGGCCAACTCGCGCACCCTGATACACGTTTCAAGATATATATCATTCAATTCGCGTGATCCTTGCATAAATCAGGTCTGACAAGATTTAGGCATTACTAGAGGGTGGAGCAGATCCAGACTATGGCTCACCGAGCGCTACAGAGGCCATTGTACTTTTCAAGCAGGAGGAGAAGTGGCGTGGGAAGTTCGAAGCAGCACCTGGAAAGGGAAAAGCAGCATCGTCATAGCTTGATCATCAATCCGGTCAAAATTCAGCGGTATATATATTCCCATTGCGAGCGTCGTGGCTCATCTGCTCATGGCTATTCATGGTCTTTTAGACGCCTTCCCCTCCATCCTTACCCACCATCCAGGCCGCTGCTTTTAGCCTGTCTAGAACTTCCTTTCTGATCCATTGCATCTCATGTCCTTCGTTCTGTAGCTTATTCGCCCACTCGAAGAGCAATTTAAGACCTTGTAGTCTATCCCTCTTTCCACTCGTCAGTGTGGCCTTCTCCAAGACTAGCCTTGTGTCTACCAGAGTCCCTTCAGTCCTTGGGCTAGCGCTCGAGCTGACGTTGTTTGGGGGGAGAACCAACGCCCTTTCGGCGGTAGTTAGCATTGAGAACGCTGGAAGGTCAAAGAGCCACTCCAATGGCTGCCTGGAGGCACCATCAGTGTCATCTAAAGCCTGAAGTGTTGCATGGAAAACTGCTGTGCTAGCATCATAAGCTGGACGACGACGAACGAAGATGGTTTGAGTCGATGAGAACGCTTCGAGATGCTTCGGATTCCTCTCAAAGTCAAGCACAACATTCCAATACTCTTGAGTATTTGTGCTGACTGAGGCAATTTGCTGGATCTCGGACAAAAGGCATGGTGCATGTCCGGAGGATCGATTTCCTGTACGGAGAGAGATGGATAAAGGTACTGAGACCGGTCGGTTGGTGTCTATATCTCGAGCAACAATACATCTAGATTCTGTTGCTAGGACCCAGAAATGCCGGAAAGCCTGCAAATGTGACTTGTTGTCAAGTATCGAGGTTGGAAATATCGGATAAAACGCGACAATCAAAGAAGCGATAGCAAGGTTTGAGGTACCGAAAGTATGTGTACCTCCACCAAGAAACAAGGCACCTATGGCCAGATGAGCTACAAGGTGACTCCCGTATGGTGTCTCGCTATCATCTCGGCCATGCATAGCTCGCAAACGACGGAACACGACAAGATCTCCCGACCCTGCCATGACCGTAGCAGCGCAAAGCGCGAGGAGATCTTGACAGTTCCGAATGGTATTCCTTGTGAGCCTTTCATCATAATTCAGGGCTGGAAGCTTGCAGATCCGCATCATCTCATCTAGATAATGGACTAGAAGATCCCTGACATGCAATGACCCTGAGCCAGCATACCGCAAAGCAATGCTAAAACATAGCCCTGTAATTATATCGTAGAACGGAAGATCCTCGCTCGAAAGGCGTTCAACATTACTCAGCGTACTCTTAGATCGATATACAGCAGGCAAATTTTGTTCGATCCAAAACGGAGAGGCCTCAATCTTACTCCACATGATCAAATGCCTAGTGAGTGTGCGAAGTAGGAACAAGTCAGGCCTTACATAGTCATATTGAAGAATTGAGCTCGGCACATCAATCTTCCGAGCCAGGGCCTGGTTTTCGGACTTCATGAAGATGAGAGCGATCGCTACCACAGCTGCGGCAGTTGCTTTATCTAGAACATGAACGAGGCTCACCTTCTTATTACCAGCAGCCAGCCGTAGGAGCCTCTCGGTTATTCGCATATCATGCAGGCCCTTCAGGTCCGAGCCTTTACCAAGATTGATGAACCCTAGAGCGAAGCCAGCAGCTAGTCGATATCCTTCATTCCTCAAAGGTTCATCTTCAATTTCAGCGTCTGTGTGTTCGATCTCTGAAACCATAATCTCGCTCATCCGACGATGCTGAGTATTGCAGTACAATAACCCAATACCCATTATCCCAGTAGTCTGGGTCAATGGAGACAGGTTGAGTTCGGCAGCACCCGGAGGAAGCATCCGGGTGACGTGGACTGATAGAAGGCGGGTGATTAGAGAATCCATAGTCCCTAAGTAAGAGGCTGCTAATCCTAGTAGCAGGCCGATAGATGTCATAGTATGCTTTGGAGTAAGGTATTTGAAGGCAACCCATTTCGCCACAGACTTAAGATGTCCGTTGAGTCCTAGAGCTAGTAGGAAACCGGCATGTCGGTTACTCAACTCCTGAGGCTTGTTGTATAATATCCAGGACGTGTCAATGCCTTTTGCGTCTCGAGAAATGCTCAAACCTGCCGAAACACCAGCGTGAAAGAATGCCCAGCATACCTTCTCTTCAGTGAAAGCGTTTTTATCAACGCCCACTGTATTATTTGTTGGCTTCATCACGCAGTGTAGATTAAACCCTCCAATGGGGAACTTTTCTGTTAGCAGCGGAATTCGTGCGCTAAAATATAACAGACCGCGACCACTAGGAATCGCAAGTGTTCGAATGGCTAGCATTTGTACATGTTCCTTTTGCGCGTCTAGCAAGTCTGACTCTGACCAGTCTGGTTCTGGTTCACAACGAGCAATAGTTGGCTTTGTCGTATTAAGGATTTTGGCAGCTTCGTTGAATCTTCTGTCGTCCTTGAAAATCAGACGGGTAATGGCTTGTCGGTCTACCTCGGCCGAGCCATCGAACGAGCCAACTGTCTCGGGTTCTGAGTTTGTGGAGCAGATTGAATGGACATCTGTAATCGCGGCATGTGTCGGCGCCTACATATGATGAGTACAGATATTTAATTTGTGCAGAGGGGGTACCCATACCAGAAGGGGCGTATAAGCCAGATTAGCCTTGCGTTGAGGGATGAGGAGCATATTCACGTCTTCACGTCCAACAACACTTAGAAGATGCTCATTCCATGATACTGGCGGTTGAGACTGGCATTCAACAATTGATTCTCGAATCGGTACGAGGATCGCCTCGGGAAGAGTTTCCAAAATTGTGGGAGTCACTCCGGCGGCATAGAGTGCTTCCACAATTTCAACTGGCGGAGAGCTTGACTGTATTGCCGCAAAGAAATGATTAAATAACGATGTTCTCGGCGTTAGACTAAACCACTCCTTTTCGGTCAACGCACTCCGGCTTTCATTATAGAGGTTGCCTTTGAGTATGTCTGCTAATGTCGGGAATGGTGTAAATATTCGAGTTTTCAGACGGTCTTCAATCCATCCATAGATTGAGGGAGGACTGAAAGGTTGAGGAGTACGCAATACTTTTGCTGATGCTCAGTTAGTAATGGCATGCCATCAATAATCTATTGAACTTACCTAAATCAAGGTTGACACCATTCATTCCAGCATCTTCAACATTGTACGCATCTATCCAGTCAACCCAGCCAAGCCATTTGCACATTTGTGCTAGAATAGGGGTGAGACTGGGCGTTCCGTTATCCAGTGAGTCTACCATAGTAATATCAAGCTTGTGTTCTTCGTGCAATAAATGTAAACCAATGATAATATTAGCAAGAGCACTGTGACGGGCCTCCGGACTTTTATTTTCAGATGTAGGGAGATAGCCGGATGGCCCAACAGCAGCCCGGCCTAATGATGACTTAATAAAGTTGTGCGTGAGCGCGATATGCCGAGGTAGAAACCCGGGCCTATCACCTAAGCCTTGCAACGAGGCCTTGAAATTTCGTTCGAGGACAGCTGGAGTTACATCGACTTCATCACTCAGCCACTCCCAACCAGAATTCGTCATCCAATGAGGCCGTGGAATGCCAAGTGAGGCTTCATGGGACAGCATTTCTTGCAGACTGCCAACATTCGATTGGGCGCCGCTGCTAGACCGCAAGAGACTGCTACGCGATCGACGGTGTCTCTCGGGTGACTGTGATGAATTAACATCTCCCAATCCAATAACTAGCGCAAACAGTATCACAACAAGGGCTGTCCATTCCACTTCGAGCTCGTCGGTTTTCCTTTCAGTTAACCATTTCCGAGCATTCCACCATCCTATTAGAATAGCTTCACCGTCCTTTGAGCCTGGTAGAATAGATCTACAGACATCAATTACTTGTTTGACAACTCGATTTCGAGGTTCCATTTGCACACGAAGTTGGTGTAATCTCCCCTCATCATCGATCATATCAACAATACCACCCGGAAGTGGGTTTCGTAGGCCTCGCATTGCCCGAGGACCTTGACTTATGACTCTCTTGAAGCCACCTTCCCGTTTTCTGTGGGGAGTAGAATCGTGGCCCAGACTGCGGCGATTGTTCATAGAAAGCTCACTTGGTAATGTAACATTCATTAGCACGCTCCAAGGAACCTGTAAAGTCAATTCGCCGTGTCCGTTTGAACTCTCAGACAAGATCAATATTCTGGAAACTCCACCATCAGAGATCTTACATGCGTCCATGACATGTTTGGCTCTCGTGATTGAACCCAAAGTGACCGTCATTATGTCTTTTGCCGGCGCCGCTTTCCTCCTTCTGACAAACGAGGGCTGTTCAGCCTTATGGTGTTTCTTAGTTTGGAGAGGCAACACGAGAAGCGTCTTTTCCTGTGGATCTAAGATGCATATTACGATTTGGTTCTTCGCCACATCCTCTGCTGCGGTGGATGGCGCAACCATCGTAAATACTTTACACTGGCTTTGGATAGGCTTATGCTGGCTTGAATATCGGACATTACTATGCTCTGCCTGTACACTATCGATCTTAGTAAATACGACTTCCTTCCGTAAACCTTCAAAATCCTCGTCATCAAGGCCCATATCATGAAAGCCTTCAAAATCACCCCCTGCCCGAAGTTCTTCGAGCAAATCATCGACAGGAGCCTCAAGCAAGCCATTAATGCTAGTGTTGAATTGTGACTGAGATAGCCCATGGCCATTGGCACCCATGGGATATCCGAAGCTGTTTCGGTTGGGCTGACTTCCAAGAGACTCCCCGCGGCGAGTAGGCTGCTGTCCAATTGCGAGCTCTGAGAAAATGGAGCGTTCATGGGACGCAGAAAGGTCTGCCCGGGCAAGCATGGAGCTCACCCGGCGAGATTTTCTTCTTGGCAAGGCATCAGACTCAAAATCTGGGTCAAGTGTAGCAGCAAAGTCTAGTTTCTCTCCGACAGTATCGAGATTGGGATGCTTTGTTAAATTGTTGCTAGCACCCCCTAAACTTTCCCGGAATGCATTTGGTGTGGTGGCTCCAGTCCGTGCAAAAGAACTCCGACGGCGGGAAACGGCCCCACTAGCAGTATTCCGCCGTTCATTTGTAAGACTGCCTTGCTCGATATACACCAGCTTCCAAACTGTATACATGCTCGTCTCCCGATTGAATGTCACAGCGAGTATGAGAGGGTCTTCCGTGCTTGTGTTGATAGAAGCAAATTCACGAGAGTCTGTGACGTGGACGATCTCTTCAGCTGGATCCATAGCAAAAGCCTTGTTTGAAGATCTTTTGTGGCCAGCGGCTTTAGAGGCAGTAACAATGAGGCCCATCTCCGTCAGAGGATCCGTCAGCGAGAATAACCTCGGCCATTTCGAATCATCCTTGGGGGCTGGTGCTTTCCACAGCTCGCCCAGCAGACCAGCCTGGGGCAATGGAAGCTGCTTGGGGCTCCCTAAGCTTGCAATAGAGAATGTTGAATGTAGAGAGCTATTCGGTGACCATGGCTGAGCCTGCGAGGCAATGAATGTGCTTGGAGGCGCCCGAGGGATTTTTATTGATGCCGGGGTTAGGTTCTCAGCTTGCACTTTCCGTTGTATGATCAGGCCACCAGGTGCTGCTATTGCGTGTTCAACTTCGAATGGCAAATGAATGACATGACTCGTTCCATAGAGAAAGTAGACATGTGCTTGTGTTCTGAGGAAGACCACAAGAGCCCTCGACTGTTGATCTTCTTTATGCCGCCTCTTGGTTGATTTCTCGCCGGCCGGTATATCGGATTTATCTTTACTCTTTGTGCCTCCCTTCTCAGATGAGGCTCTCTTTCCATAACCCTGAGTGGTAAAATTCGTTATAATAGCCTGCGTAACAGGCTCATTTTCGACTTCGAATCGAAAACTTTTGCGAACAACCCCGCCTCGACTCCAAACCACGCAGGTCTTTGTGCTGACCAGCTCGTCGTCATTAATAGTATCATAATTCTCGTTTATGACGGTTTGCCATGTGTACGCATCGGCGGGTGGGTCTGGTGGTAAGAGGCCCTCTTGCACGAGGTAGGGCAAGGCAGTAGGCTGATGAAGGCCCAGAGACGTCACCGAGGCCATTGTTGAGATCGACTAAATCTGGGGAGATTTCCATTAGCTACTAGGAGTATATTCACATGAGAGACCTCAATTCTTGCATCTGCAATCATATCGACTTCATGTTGCGTTGTCGTAGTCTCGTTACTTCCTCGACGCGTAAAGTTGCAGTCGCGCGCCGTTCGGAAGGCGAAATCACAGCCTCGCGAAGCCATTTAACAGGGGTATTGAGCTGTAGCGGCCGCTCCTGTCTTCCAAATAAATTTACACTTCAGCTCATGTACAAATATGATTACAATATTTGCACTAAGCATCACATGAAATTGAATGAATTTCGTACGCTCTTCTTTTTAATAAGTATTGTTCTCTGGCACTCGGCTACAAAATAACAGGTATCTTTAGAGCCGCTTCAATGGCGTTGACTGCTGTGTCCCACAATCACCCATACTCAATAACAGTACCCTCAAGCCTTCCCTGATAGTTCTCAAATCTATAACTACTTGCAGTAACCTAGATTAACGCCCGCTGAGATGACTATTCTGCTAACCGCTCCAAAGGCAGCTACGGAAGGGTACAACTCATAGGTTGGCGGTAAAGGCCTCACTCCCCTATCCTTTCAAATACAACAGGCCACAAACACTGAGATAAGCACTCATCCCTGCATCTCATATGGTCTATGTTGTGTTTGAATCTCATATATCCTCTCGGATGGCGACATATCAGGCCGCCGATGAGTTCCCGACTCCAAGGCTTTAGCTGGTTCTTCCGGCAGCTCTTTCGAGCCATATATAGCCAAGCCTTTAGGGAGCAGGCCACCGTTGTCGGATAGGTTTTCTAATTCAAAGCTGTTCGGCTTCCTGCGCCGTAAATATAGGAATATTCCAGCAGTAAATAGGACACTAGCACCAACTCCGGCACCAATCCCAATCCCCGCCTTCGCACCTGTACTTAGTGTCTGTGGTGTGGAAGAAGAGGTATGGGCACTGCTGCTACTGGTGGGGCTTAGGACTTTGGTGGTCACAGATGCCATGGAGGTTGTTGTTGTTGAGGCCGAAGACAGCGTTGAAGAGGAGACACTTGACGCGGTTGCGGCACTTGTGCCCACGGTGAACGTTGCGACCAACTGAGCTGGAGAAGGAGCAGCAAAGGTCTCATTGGTCGGGTTTGAACAGTCTACGGTAACACCATCGGCCTCAGTTCCACAGCAAGACCATTGATTCACGGCACCGGTGGAATTGAAGATAATATCAGCCCGTGGAAGATCTCCTAGATATCTCATCAGCATTGGTAATTCCAGCTACTCTTATTCTCGAGTCTTACCACAGGCAGATATACACGCTGTATCATTGTACGATGGATCCGTACACCCTCCTGTATAGACTAGTATCCACGTGTGAGTATGCCGTTGAAATATTCTATATGTAGAAGAGAGAGCATACATCCCGTGAACCCAGAAATAAAAGTAGGATCATAGCAAATCCCACTCCCCACACACTGGGACCCAGCATTGCAACATGTTTCGGGGCTCTGAAATTCAATCAGCAGCTTGCCAGATTGCCAAAGTCGATTTTAGAATAGCTACCGAGTCCGATGTGACAACACCGCAAGGAAACCCACCAGTGTCCTGCGTAAGAGCACTGTCGACCATCCTAAAGCAGTCCGTCGCCAACGCAGCAAGCGCCGTATGTGAAAGCAGCCCAGATATGATAACCCATTTCTTCGTATCGATCATGACGTCGCGGCTCAACCAGCACTTTTCCAACAGATACAGAGAGAAGTTGCAGTCGGATTCTTGACCATTTCCACCGTCGCACGAGACTCGGCGATGTATTATATCCCCGACCTGCATCCCAGATGCACATATTGATGCTGAAACATGCATCCCATGGTCAACTGCTTGCCAAGGCTCTGATCCTTTGACACAGCGCCTACCTTATCTTTGCTTGCTGCTCGTCTGTGGCGTAGCGACGCTCCGACACACCTGTTACAGCTCGCAGGTCCCTTTTACGCGCTATTTCCTCCGGAAAGCGATCAGTTACAGTGCAAGGCTGGATCTACCTCCGAGCCCCTCAAACCGGACTCCGACAAGAGCTCTCTCCTCCATGACCGGTCTGTTGATTTGAAATCGGTGGGAGCTCTGGTTGATATCTGAGGGTCGGCTCTGAGGCGTGTACTCTGTCTAGGTCTGTATATGATCGGCACTGTTCTACTTCAACGAGGCGCAAGGTTATAATATAATTGAAGCTCGCACAAGAAGTGATATAAAGTCCAGTACTATCTAATAATGCGGTCCAACTAAGCCTATAAATGATTTATGTCGTGGTAGTTAGTTTTGGAAAGTTCCTATCCTCCCAGAGCGCTGTAAACGCCCTTAATCGCTAGAATCGTATCGTCGCCCAATCATGATTACCCGTACGCGCTTTCTCCAATCTTTAGTTATTTATTTTTACATCATGCATTCAATCGCACAGTCTTCTATCTCCACATCTTCAAAGTCCAATCAACAGGAAACCGAAGCTAAAATAAAAAATGTAGATGAAGTATAGATAATATGATTTATGTACAGTAGAATACCCCGTAGCTGGCTAAATGCCGATGAAACTGGCGATCTTCCAGATAGGGGGATTCAACTTCCGACTTCCGAAATGCTCAGCAGGAAGGTTATATGGGAAAATGAATGGGAGTCTTTTGTGACACGAGCTTCACAGGCCACTTGCTGGTAGCCAGCTCCAAAAATTACTCTGCCGTTGGCCAGCAGTCCACAATCGCTCCCCTATCTCCATCCACAGCAATAACAACACTAGCACCGAATTCCAGAGGGTTTCCCTCATATACAACGAAGTCCCTCTTAGCTTCATCCACCTTGATATCCAAAATATCCTCGATATTCCTAGACACCAAATTGATAGCAGCATGGTCTTCCAGCCCGGCATACTTTGCGGCCCAGCTAGCTTCAATAATAAGATTGTGGATATGGGCGTCATCTAGAGATATTGTGAGCATATTTATTTCACCAGGAGTGTGATGCATATTGAACAAAAAGCACTACTCACTCATTCCGCGGATGCCGATTCCAAAAGTCACTCCAGCATCACTCAGAATTTGGGCAATTGACTTTGTAAGTGGAGGACCGGATAAAGCTTCTGCTTTCTCCCATACCTCTGGAGCAGTTCGGACGGGGGCTAGAATGACAGGTATCTTGGCAGCAGCGAGTTCGGTTGCAACCTAAATGAGTTGAAAATTAGAGTACGTAAAGAGTGCGAATTTATAGAGGAGCACTTACAGCGTATGCTTCACCTCCACCAAGGATGACAAATTTTACCGCATCAAAATCTTCCTTCATCTTTATAATCTGCGTGATATCGTGCTTTCAGCTAGTTAGAAAGAGGTAAATGCAAATGGGGCGTGATGAATATACCTTTTCACTAGCGTGTATAACGACTGGAAGAGTACCATTTGCAGCCTTTCCATATACAGAGTCCTTGCCCTTGTTATCAGACAGAATCTTTCGGAGCTTTGCTACAGCTGAGGATATAGTTGGTGTAGAATCAGAAGCTGTGAAATGTTAGTCAAAGCTAGCAAATTCCATAGAAAGCCCCCCACCTTTAGCACTCTGTTCAATGAAGAAGTGCAAGGCAATATCATCTTGGAATATGCCTCCATCAAGGATCGTTTGCTTCTCGTTCGTCTTAATTCCGACACTCACGCCGCCCAAGAACCCGCCTTCTATCAACGGTGGTGTAATAGCTCTCGTCACACCTCCAATTCGAGCTCTCTTGAAAGCTCTCCCTTCTAGGTGGACGCCATATTTTGCATAAGGCACATTCTCCGGGTCCGTCGGGTCCGACTTTGTACTAACTAGTCCATCGCCGGTTTCATCTTGCCCAGCAATTTCAGATAGACCAAGGCATGTAGAGAAAGCCGTGAGACCTGGGAGAACATGGCCATTGGTGAGTTCGATGACTCTCGGGCTAGTGCTAGACGACAAGCATTGTTGATGATCTCCAAAGCATACAACTTTTCCGCCTCTGAAGAGCATAGACAGATCTCCAGTCTTTGCGGTTGTTGAAGTATCCAAGAATGACTTTCTGATGCCTGTAATTAGGACATCTTTACTCTGGTCCTCTAAGCTTTGGCAGACATCATCTTTAATTTCCGGTGATAAAATTGCTCGCATATTTGACTGAATTTCCCGCTGATTGCTCTGGACTTTGGTATTCCCCAACGAGTCGGCAACCTTCTTTGGGTCCAATGTTTCTCTACCGTCGATGTAAACTTGTTGTGGTGTTGCTCCAACTGAAAGCGGGTGCGAGTTCCAGATAACAATGTCAGCATCATACCCAGGCTTGACGTAACCAATACGATGATCTATTTCCAATGACTTTGCAGGGACACTAGTGACAGATTGAAGGGCGCGGGTTTCGGGAAGATGAAAAGAATGAGCAGTAGCAGCTTGAAAACTATATCAAAGAGTTAGCAACAGAAGCCCTGGAAGATTCATAGAAGATCTTAATACAGCAAATATTTAGCGTTCAGTTCTTCGCTAGTATGATCCTGTCCTTTTATCAGTATTGGCCGTTGCTGAGTCCTTCGTTATAATGGCTACTTACTGATTTATAAGCTACTGGGACATCATGATCAGACAATATCTTGCCGGCCCACAAATTGGCTTGGTAAGCCTCCATTTTATATAAGCCAAACTCGGAGAAGGTCGCAACTGTGATATTTCTATAAAAATTAAGGATTAGCAGCTATCTTTATAGCAGGTAGTCCAAAATATGAGGTAGAACTTACTCTCCGCTATCCTTGATTAACTCCGGTATCTTCCAAGCACTAAGTGCATGATGGAATGCCTGGATACGGAAACCAAATTCTTTACTATGTAAAAGCATATCTTCCATGTCCTCTGGCTCATAACAATGAATGTTTACTCCAATCTTTCCTCTTAGCATTGCAATCGTGGAATCAAATTCAAGTTCATCTGCTTGACTATTCTTGTCGGACCTAGAATCTGTGAGAGCTGCAATTGCGCCCACGTCATTGCTATCCAGTGCCGCAGCGGCCTGAAGACACCAAGAGTCTTGCTTCTCAAGTAGACCTTGAGCTCGAGCTAGATGCTGCCTCAAAATCCACGCATCACCCACTGATATCGAGTCAGCAGAGTTTTAGCAAGAATTAGGTAGGTCTTACTCCGAGTATGGTCGTATACGCGTCTAGGATTTTCACCACATGCCATCTTCATATATCTTCGCCTGTCAGAATGTGGTATGCCGTGTTCAAGTAGCAACTCTTCTACAACCTCCTCTTTATCTTTTCCTGCTTTGTTGACATTCTTGACCAAAAACCCTTCGCCACCCATGATGTTGGCAGAACCGGGCAGGATCAGAGAAGTGGTGATTCCACCCGACGCAATAATTGTTGTGGCCGGGTCATGTGGGTTTATGGAATCTAGTGAACGAACAAACGGTGTCAATGTACCCGTCGCAGGGTTAATCTCGTTAGTATCGTCATTGGCAGTCAATCCGGGCCAGCTCATAACCATGTGATGTGAATGCATGTCGATCAGCCCTGGAGTAACATATGTACCATTCAGCTCAACCACCCTCAAGCCTTCGATATCCGGCGTATGGTCGCTGGCTGATGAAACAGACTTAACGACACCCTTACTGAAGACTATATCTACAAGTCCATCGGAGAAACTGTCGCCGTTGAACAACGCGGCATTCCGCAGCAGAACTGTGCCCTCTTGGCCGCTGGCATGGGTCCAGCGAGGGTTTTCCCGTGTAGATTGAGCAGGCACCGAGTACTGAGCTGGCGGTGTGTTGATCTGCGCGCATCTTTGCAAGCCAGCGTTGAGCTGGTCGATACGGTACTTGGAGAGCCTCAAAGAGCTTGCAGAGAGAGATATATAGCGAGGCAGAATAGCGAACTGAACATAGAGCACAGCTATTATTACGGAGACAAGAGTGATGGGAAGTTTCACTCGATACTGTCGTCGCCGTGACTGGAGCCCAAAGCCCGACTCGTCAACAGCACCCATCGTGATAGCTTTGGCTCGACAGCGCTCGCTAAACCGACTGTTCTGCAGCTGTGTATTTTCAGAAGGGAAGCAGCAATGAAGGGCGATAATATACAGAAGATCAAAGGCTGATAGCCGCGTGAGCACAAGGTACTACCCGTCAGGCTAGATCTGATATACCTATACCTAGGTAGGTAGGTAGGTAGGTAGGTAGGTAGGTAGGTAGCTGGTCTCATCATAGGCAGGTCCGCACTATCAATGACACCACAGCAGCTAAGCTTAAGCACAGACCTCAAACTGCAACCGGCCTCCCGATTGCATATGTCCTAGAAATCTGCATTCCTGAACAGATTAATATAGTTGTTGATATATACCTGTCCGGTGATGTATTCTTCAGCGTCACAAATGATGGAAATATAGAGTTTAGGCCAGCAATACATACAATATCTGCTGAAAGGCTCCTGCAATCATGCACAGCCGACAGCCTATTTTGCCAAGACTCAGAAACAGCTGCCACAATACAGCTCAACGCAGTTGCTGGATATAGGCTTGATCGCCCTCCAACCTCCGATCCGTAGAACAGAAGTGCAACATCAATAACAGCCAACAAAGCACCAAAGACACGTCGCTACCTCAAGAAAACATGATGCCGACTCAATATACCCTCCTGACAACTAGTTGTTAGTAACATCTTGGGCACAACGGCTATTTACGGCCCGTTGCTTAAGTAAGCATAATATCATAACTAACACTGCGACCGAAGTGCCGCGAAAGGTGCAGCTAACCTCGCGCGGAGAAGTCGGCACGACGAGGCCCTACAAAGCAATAAATAATCTCGCAATGTCGGGCTCGGCTGACCCTGGTGGTACGTCGGTCGGCAGGATGCAGATAAGATAACAAATTCCAGACCTGCGGTCTCGGGCAATTAATCACCGGGAACCATGCGCGCGGTGGGGCTCTGTGCGTCGATATCGGAACGCCGGTTTTCTCTGTCGCCATACCAGCAAGTCGAACTCCGCCATAGGATTCGAATCGTGAAGTTTCATGGATTGGAAAGCTTGTGGCAAAGCTTATGGCAAGTCCGACTCCTTTTAATAATCACTTCCCTGAGCTGGTCTTGAAAAAGTCAAGCAATCATCCCATTGCCAACATTCCCAGTGCCAAACGGCCAGTTTTTCTCATATATCAATCATTAAGGGAAGATGACTGAGGTTTAAAGCATCGAATTACTATAAAGTCAGGCTTCTAGCTATGGTATCTCAGCCCCCATGGCTAAATCTATGCCCTACCACACCATATCACAGAGACTTCCCATACCTGTTCGAGTTCCGCGTCTGAACTTCACTTGTACTGTACTAGTGAACTTCGGCTCTAGACTGGAGTTGGTCCAGATGGCCGCGGTCTGGTGGGTGGTCGATCTGGAGGTGGGCCGCCTTCTCCATATGGCCAAGGCTTAAGCAAGTCGATGGGAGGGTGGCTGCTTGAACTTCCTACCATTCTGATAACGTTTATGTCTGCTTCCTTGGAGTTTGATTTCGAGGTGCTTGAAGAGTACTGTAGTGCTGAGAATTATGAAAGATGGTATTGTAGTTGGAAAAGAAAGGAGGAGGAAGAGCCCATTCGGGAGGGTTTTATAGTATAGGAGCTTCGTGAAATCCAGTCATTGCAGTGGCGATTTGAGGTCAGATCTATTGAATGGTTTGGTTAATGGTCAGTAGTTTTCATTCACTGGCGTTCTAGCCACTATACCACTGAGTCTAGACGGGTCACTCGTATAGAATGTGGGTTTACAGTGATGGGAAAATATTACATACATTAACTACAGTATCTTATAATTTACTATCACAAGATAAGTGCTGTGCTGCAGTTTAATATTCATAACTAGTCGGCATTATACGTAAAGTTACTTTGGGATCTAGATTTTAGCAATTTGATGTGCTTGACTGCTCGATGAACACCCAATTAAACTTATACATATATATACTAGATGCAATACCGAAACCTTAAGCTGCAGGCGATGGCTCCTCTGTAAAGGTCGACTAGGGAGACACGGAAGAGGAGGGTGGATGACTCGCGCCTACAAGCGAGATAGACGCGTCCACCTAACTTTGAGTGAATACAACAACAACCAAGGTACATAGCCCATAATAAGTGATTTCACATTCAACAAAGCCCTATCAGGGGTGCTGGCTCAGTTGGATGAGTCCCTCGGTTCGCATCCGACAACTGTGTGATTAATTAACCTGCCTAAGTGGTACAGGAGGTTAGTAGGCTTGGAAACTCAGTTCGTCTGGTTTCGGTTGATTCTTGCGCCAGCAAGCAGTTTCGATTTTTTGCTGCTTTGTGCTATTATTATTTCTCCATTCCTTGCTTGATATTGCAATATACAAGGCTTTTGGAGGTTTCTTTGCTTTTTTTTGGTAGCTGCTGGTCGAGGCTTAGGGCTGGCTCGAAGTAACATCACGATGATATTCTGATGTTCCACTGCCGCTTTATAAAGCTCCTTTATCTTGTAGATAATCCTAGAATAAGTAGATACCTAATTAGAGCCTCCATCAGCCGTCGTTGGCCTCTTGTCAAAGAGTTATCCGTGTTGGTTTCCACAGGAACTGCACGTGATGCATCGGCATTATTCCCAACCAGTCACCGTCTTTTAACCGATAGCCCGGGGGTCTTGATGCCCAATCAGCAACGTGATCCACTATCTATCTGATGCCCCGCTACGATATGTCCCCTAAGCGCAGTTGGAGACGAGGCTCGCGGATGAGAATAATAATTCAACCTCTAATGGCAGTATCAAACGGATTTCGACTATGGCTACGTAAAAACCCTGATAAAAGGAGCCACCTGCACTTAGAGGACTAGTACGTGTTTTTGGGTTCCTCCGCCATTTTATTTAATATTAAAGACGTAATTCCCGCACAACCTCTTGTTCTTCAAAACGTAATCGCACCCAAACAGTGGATACCCATATTCTACATAAATACTCCCTCGAGCACCTATTCAAGATGACAACCACTTCAATGATCCAACCAAAGTTCCTCACAAAGGGCGCCGAGCTCGGCGTAGTTGCTGTTGGCTTTTCGGGCGGTCAGGTGCGCACATGTGTCCCGATTCTCGAAATATTCCCCTCATCATTCTAATATTCCCGCAGTGCAAGCCAGGAGTTGACGCCGCACCGTCTGCTCTGATCGCAAATGGCCTTCTCACCCAACTCCACGAGGAGCTGGGATATTCCCTCCACCACGACGACACTGTTCACTCCTACAAGGAGCTGATGCCTGCGCACGACCCTGACTACCGCAACATGAAGAAGCCTCTGGCGGTCAGCGCAGTCACAAAGAAGATCGCTGAGCAGGTCTACGACCACGCAAAGGAAGGCCGATGTGTCCTCACCCTTGGAGGCGATCACTCTATTGCTATTGGTACCGTTGCCGGCACTGCGAAAGCAATCCGAGAGCGCCTTGGCAGAGAGATGGCACTCATCTGGGTAGATGCCCATGCGGACATAAACACACCAGAGACGTCAGGATCTGGAAATATCCATGGCATGCCAGTTGCCTTCCTTACTCGTCTTGCGACGGAGAAGAGAGAGGATGTCTTTGGCTGGATCGAAGATGACATGACGGTCAGTGTCAAGAAGTTGGTGTATATCGGGCTCAGGGATGTGGACCGTGGAGAGAAGCAAATCTTGAGGGAGAACGGGATTAAAGCATTCAGCATGCATGACATTGACAAGTAAGGTGATCCTCATGCAGTGGAACCACACCGGAGACTAATATGTACCACAGACACGGTATCGGAAAGGTTATGGAGATGGCATTAGGACACATTGGCAACGACACGCCTATCCATTTGTCCTTTGATGTTGATGCACTAGATCCGTTGTGGGCGCCTAGCACAGGTACGCCAGTCCGAGGTGGACTAACATTGAGAGAAGGCGATTATATCGCAGAATGTGTGCATGAGACTGGGTCATTGATCGCAATGGATCTTGTTGAGGTTAACCCCACACTGGAACCCGGAATCAACGATATTGGGGCGCATGAGACCATCAGAGCCGGATGCTCGCTGGTTCGATGCGCTCTGGGTGAGTCTTTACTGTAATGGTGGATGGGGTGGCTATAGTATTGGCGTGATGCTGGCAATACATTTAGAAACCAGGTCGGGAGCATGGATATCGGGAAAGGGCGGGAACTTTGCACAATTCATGAAATGTATCATCGAGATTCACGATAGAGCTTTAAATAAGAACCGAAACCGAAAATAAATCTCTAATATAGAACTCCGAGGTATCCTGACAACCCGCATGTTCTTGCTGCGAGTTTGCGTCAGAGTACCTTATTTCTCGCGTCCTGCCATTCAATTACAGGGGTGTTCAGACCCAGCCACCAAGAAAAAGCTGCGCCGGACTCACTTGCTGCGCCGAATCATGATCACACCCCCAGGTGCACTGTCTCTGGCATTCCTGCCGTTCACGCTTTGAAGAGTTTCTAGATATCGACATCTGCTTCAACAATCGCATATCCGCATTATTGTGCTGCGCTTCCCCACCGCACAGGAGTGATTGACAGCCTCGCTAAAGCACTGCGATAGACCGCCGCGACTGCCGTAACCGCCTGCAACGACTCGAGAACGTGGACGGATCGGATTCGAGGAATCATTGTGCACAAGTCAATAAGAAGCCTTCGAGGCCACGAAGCAATAGACAGCTCGGCAGACGCGCGCATCGGCTCGCCCGCCTGGTCCGATAGAAAAGACGAGCTTCCCAAGGTTTGCGTCGATAAAAGCAGGCCGCTCGAGCTCGCTGCCGGCTATTGCATCGCAGTCGAAATACAAGCCTCCCCGCGAACTCCAGCTCTCCATTCGAGATCGAAAGGACCCGTGCAAACGAAACCACGTCATATCGCACGCAATACCACTGCTCAGCGACTCGGATATTGCAAACCCGAATTGAATAGCCGGCATGGCGTCGACAGAGAGCACAATGACGGAGATCCGAGTGGTGCACACGAGGAAATACCGCTGGCCAGCCGTACAATTGAACTTCTGGCTGCTGATAATGCTCGTGGCATCATCTACAATTCTCGGCATATTTGCATACTTTGTCACTGTTCAGCAGCAGCTTGAACTTGGGATCCCATGGTTCGTACCTTCTATCTCCTATCTGCCCCTCCATTCCTTTCCCCGCAGCACTATCACGATCGCGAAAAGCCGAACCCACCACTAACGGCAACGTCTCCTGGATAGGCAATTCCCGTACTGGATAACCGTCGGGGCTCTGGGGGTTATATTCATCTTGGTGATGCTCTACCTGATCTCGAATCGATCTCTCCTCCCGGGCGTCGTCATCCTTGGATCCTTTATCCTCTTTGTGCTCTTCCTCGTTGGCTTGATTGTCACGAGTATTGAGCTGTGGGGCCCTACAGGAGATGTGAACGGCAACTGCCAGGTCTACGTCTCTGGGCAGGTGTACAAGGGAGAAAGCATTGAAACATTGGCGTGGTTGGAACAGAATAGCATATGTGAGTTTGACCCCAGACGACCGTCAAATGAGCGACTACTAACTGGATGGATAGGCCAAAGCTGGAAAGCAGCATTTGCGTTCGAATTGATAGGGACAGTGTTCCTGCTATGGATGATGGTCATGTCATATCAGGTTTATAGGGATGATTGATTGTGAGACGATATAACGATGGTTTCATTGTATTTAGGACATATGCATAGCGGCCATGGTTGGCTAGGGTAGAATTTAGGCGTTAGATATCATAGCCGTATATGTGTAAGGCTGGGAGGTATTTTAATTGCAGGCATTTGGGGGGGTTTATTGGCCAAGACAGTATGCAATTAATTCATATGAACCCAGACACCTCGATCACCATATCATTGAGCAAAGCAAAGTTTATCGTTTCATTCATGAAACTTTCGCCTTGCAACTAGCTGTCCCAACTGCCCCTTCCAGGTATTATGTCTCGTTGCATCACTTTCCCCCGTTCAGACCAGATTTAGTTGGAGTACTTAGAGTCAACCTGCTTTCTATACCACGCCATCTGTTAGCACAGCCATCAAGGAAGAGAAAATGTTGGGGATGCACTCACCCAGTCACCTTCTCGAAGAGACCACGAGCACCATCAGTGATTTTCTCACTAGTGTTACGATCGACGGTGTGGCCGGACTTCTTCGAGACAAAGTCAAAGGCTGGACGAGGGACGGTGGTTAGTGAAGCTGTCCCAGCCCATCATGGCCACGAAAAGATGCAGACTTACCCTTGTCACCGTAGTCCTCGCTGCCGGTGTTGGCATTGCCAGTGCTGCCAGTGGCGCCCGTGTTCTGGGTCTGGCCTTGGTCCTGGTTGCCCTGGTTGCCGATGCCTTGGTTCTGGTTGTTGTCTGACATTCTGGTGGTTGATTCAGGCGATTTCGAGTTGACTATTTTAAGGTGATGTTGAGGTTCTGATGTTTGAAGAAGAAGAAGAAGAAGAAGAGTCTACGAGGCCATCTGCAGGAATATATATATCCCTTTCGCAACCCCTCCATACGCGAGCCAAGCCCACAGCACGCAAGTTCCCTCTACCTGGCCTTCCCTCACCCCAGCTTGGTCGGTTGCGAGGCCCTCGGGTACGCATCCACCACGGCGAGGCGGCTACGTCATCTGCCACCGACGACCAAGCTTGGCTGGGGGGGACAGGCAAGGATGAGCGGGACTCAACCCTCGAATAGGCAGGGGCTGCAACGGTGAGATCTCGTTCTAGCAGGTCGGTTCGGTGCAGGAATGACGGTGATTGGGCGCGCGCGACGAACAGCTGTTCTTTCTGGCTGTGCCCATCGCGAGTTGCGTTGTCGTGATCTGGAGCGTCGATGGCACGTGCTTATTTATGCAACCTACCCACCCACATACAGTGCTTCCCCGGTAAAAGAACCACCCCGAGACACTTCGTCACCTGATAATAGCTTTGGAATGGCTTCCGATAGCATGGCAAGCTCTCGAGAGGTAGAGCTCTTGCTAGTAATACAGACAGGCATCTCCAACTCAAACGTAGCAAGCAGTTCAAACTTCAAATTTCTAATTCAGGCTTCTATCAAAAATGTCAATCATCCCTACCGGAGGTTGGCATTAAAAGAGAAATTGTTTTCAAAGTTAAAGGAGCTTTCAGCTCAACAACTTCAATCCCGTCCTTGCAGACTTTTCTGTGAGTATATGCTTCTATTGAAAATAATCAACTTGAAGAAAATCTCGCTCTGTAAACTGATAGCAGGCTTTCGACAGTGGCTGTCGTCAGGCACTGACAGATGGTTCTAGCTTAGATTCTATTATTTCTCTGCTTTACATAGTCAGAGGTTGCAATCAAGTTTCAAGCTGTGCTTAGTAGTTAAAAGGGGTTTCTACCTAATATTTACAATTTTGTAAGATCAAAGGTTGCGATGGAACTGGAAGCTGTCGCCAGGAGCTGTATCGCTCTCAGCCTTGTGCCCCGATATGTTGATGCCTTGGTGCCTGCTTCTGCCTTGCGACGGTTGTCCTGTCCACAACTGGCCGCTAACGATAATATCCTTGTCGCGCGATTCACCAAAACAGTGAGCAGGTATCGAAGACTTAACGTTGAAATTGCATGCCAAGCGCCTTACGGCTGCCCTCTAACGTCTTCCACACTTAAAAATATGCTGCCGTTGTCTTTAGACCATCCTGGAGTCATTTAGGGTTTTTTCTCGCCGTGTACCATCACTCGTTCCCAAGGAAACAACAGCTTCGTCTCTTGAGGACCGAGCGCGTTTCCTCCCCTGCATAGAAACAGGTCTCCTTGAAGGCCACCCGGATGGTACACGGGAACGTCACAAATCCGTATGCGACGAGTTGACGACGATGGATCCGGAGTCAGACGACCGCCCCGCGATGCAGTCGCTCTCTCCTGTACGGCCTCAAACCGCGCGCAAGGACTCGAGAAAGGTTCCTGGTGGCTTTGGGATTGACGATGTGGATGACCTCTCCCCTACAAAACCCAGCTTTATGGACGATTCGAATTGGAACAATGCACACGCACAACTGCCGGAAACAAAGCGAATCGCTTCATTAGATGCAGCAAACCTTCCACCGTTACCCGGCGACAGCAGCTTACTCTACGCACGAACCGAAGATGGTGGGGATCATAGCGAAGGGCATTTGGACTCCCTAGATGAGAGGGCGATGACAAGGCATTTGATGGATGTGGAATCTAGTTTTCTGCCTGCACCTTCGCCTATCGGCATTGCTGCAAATCCTGGGGTGGACGACACCTACCTCTTCGATGGCGCAGCCAAGGCAGCAGAGCTGGCTGCGGCTCGTAATCAAGGGTCTAGCACACCAACAAAGCAGATTGAAGCCGGGGATGATTCCGCCTTTTCACCTCCAACTCCACCAGCAGCATACCTCACGCCTGGCCCTTCACACCACTCTCCTACAGGAGACGATTCGACAACTACCGACCCTGTTGGTAATACCACCTCATCATTGGAGACTATGTCGTCTTCCCCGACCGCCGCAGCTGCAGCCAGAACAATCTCTCGAGCAATATCGATGACGAGCAGAGGAGGGAATGAAGCTGCGAACAGCACAAGCATAGATCAAGGCACAGCTGCTGAGAAAGATCCGGAAACAATAATGAAGAAAGGCCAACGTTTACTGTCGCCTCCTGACGACTCTTCAGATGAACGATCAACGATCATACGCCAAAGCTCGAATAGAAGCCTGAATCGTCTTTCCGCAGATGCTGGCAGTACACCAGGTGCTGCCCTATTACAGCGACGCACCTCAAGCAGGAGGCCTCAATATTTGCGTAGCCGCAATGCCAGCCAAAGGTCGTCTGTATCTTCATTTGCAACAAATCCTGACGGTCATGATGATCCAAACGAGATGGCATTCGGTGCAGATTATGCTTTACAATCAGGCGGTGCGGTGCCAGCAAGTAACATGTCTCATTCAAGTAGCTACAACTTAGCACGAAGCATCAGCTTGGGTAGCATGGCATCTGGGTTTGAGGACTCTGTAGAGGACAGACCTGTTGATAGGGCCTTGGCTACTCTAGATGAGGAGGAGCGTAATCGAGGTCGAAATTCTACCAATGGGAATGATGCAGAATCTTCGCAGCCAAGTACCCCTCGAGCTGCGAGCCACCCGCTAACAGCTCCGACTGACACTGTAATTGCCCGGCATGTACGAAACGTCCACGTTCCAGAATCAGTAGCTAAAGAATATCGAAATAAAGGCGACATATCGTCGCCTGGAAGATTATCGGGGATTTCTGCACCTTCTTTGGGAAGGCATGGGAAGAATATGACTTTGAAAGAACAAAGTAGCACTATTGAACGTTTGTCTAAAGAGAATTTTGACTTAAAACTGAAAGTTATGTTTCTTAGTGATAGGCTGGATAAGCTCTCAGAGGAAGGCGTCAAAGAGATGATATCAGAAAATGTTGAGATGAAGACTGGTCTTGCCAATATGCAAAGAGACAATAAATCGCTGAGACGGAAGATCAAGGAACTAGAGCAGAAACTGAAAGAAGAAGAAGGTCGGCCAACCACAGCGAAGTCTGGAGCATCTTCTGAGTTCACTAATCCAAAATTCGACGAAGAAGGTGTTCAAGAAATGGAGGAAGAGCTTTTCTATTTACGCGAACGTGTTGAGGAATATGTAACGGAGATCGAAAAGATGAGAAATGAAAGCCTTGTGCGCGAAGCAGAGAAAAGAAAACTTGCTGAACTTGTGCGCACAATGGGCGAGAAGAGAGGCGAAAACTTCGAAGCACGCGAAGAAATGGACGTCTGGAAGGATTTGCTTGAGCAGGAAACTGCTAGAAGAGAGGAATCGGACGAGGAAAATCGAAAGCTGAGAGACGAGATATTCCGTTTGAAGACAGAGACCACTATTCCTGGTGGAATTCCTGGTCTCAATCATACTACCAACATCTACAATATCACGAAGAAACCACAAGCTTCTCCGTCACGACCGAGATCAGGTCATTCGGATCGAGTCGATGATCGTACTGGGACATTTAGCGCTGCCAGTACGCTCGCGGATGAGCTTCGGAAGGAGAGTGAGCAGTTGCGACACGAAAACGCCGAATTGCGGCGAGAAGTAGGCGCTCAGACTTCGATGCTGACGTCTCGTAACCGAGAAAAGGAAAGGTTGTACCAAGAGATTGAAGACCTAAAGCTTGGGCATCGTAGAGGCGGTGGTTCTGCAACCAGCGACAGTATCTTTGAGAGGTCAGCTTCTCGCGCCCATGAGCGATCCCAATCACGGAATAGTGCCACGACGAAGCAGGCAGGCCTTGCTGAGGCCGAGCGAGACGACTACGAGAACAAAAATGCAGAACTTCGAGATAATATCAATTCTCTCAAGTTACAGAACCAGGACTTACAGCGAGAGCTCGATCTATGCATGCAAGACTTTGAGCAAGCTGTTGTTGATAAACAAGAGGCAGAAATAAACGCGGCAGAGCTGCAAGCAGAGCTTGAAACTGTGGAAAGCGAAATACAAACGATGCAAGCTGATCGCGATGAAGCCCTCAGAGGGCAACAAGAGGCCGAGATTGAGTTCGAGAGCTTACGCAAAGAAGCACAAGAAGAGATTGATGCTCTCGAAAGTGAAGCTGAGCAAAAAGATGAAGACATCCAACGATTTCAAGCTGAGTTGGCTGATGGGACAGAAAATTTCAACGCACTTCAGGTCGAGATGCGAGCCTTGAGTGAAGCGCTCGTTAGGTTAGAAGATGACCATGACGTCAAGTCAAGGCGAATTCAGGAGCTGGAGCAGGAAACCGAGGATGCCAATAGAGAACTTGAAGAGATGGAGAAAGGGTTGATGGAGGCAAATGGCAAGATGAACCGGTTGACTGTTCAGCAAGAGTCAAGTCAAGGAGAAATTGCCTTCTTAAGAGAAGAGCAAGATGGCGATAAGATCAAGATTGGAGATCTTGAGTCTGCCCTCAAGAATGCCGAGTCAAGTATTCGTGATGAGAGGGAGCGGGTCAAGGAGCTCGAACAGAGATTGGTCAATGAAAGACAGCAGAGAGAATTTGTGGCTGGTAAAGAGAAGCAGGAAGTTCAGAAATTCATCAATGACCTGAACAGAGAGGCTTCCGGAGCAAAGGACGAGGCTAGACGCCTTCGTAAGAGTCTGACATCACGAGAGGTTGAGGCGACAGAGTGGAAAGAGAGATTGATGGAGCTGGAGAATAATCTACGCGAGGCACTTGGCGACCTTAACGGGACGAGGTCAAGCTTACTCAAGGTATGCCATCTATATCTTTCCTGTCTATTGTATATTCTAATTCTTTCACAGTCTATTCAGAAACTCCAAAGAGAGCTTGAGAATACTATGCGTGAACTTGATATCACTAGGGCATCTGTCGCCGAGAAAGATCGTCTTATTCAGCAACGCGACTCCCTTCTAGAGTCTCACGGGATGGAAACCCGGCGACTCGGTGAAATGCTGGATAAAGAACGTCAACTCCATCGAAATACTAAACACCAACACGATACCTTCTTGAAGACCCATCAGCATACGACTCGTACAGTTAGTCAACAAGAATCACGCGTTGTAGAGCTTGAATTAGCACGCCAACAAGATCGCAAGAAGATCAGTGCACTAGAAAACAGCTTCAAGGACCAAATGACTGAGCGGAACAACCTTCTATTAGCATTATGGAATCGCTTGTCAGCTCTTTGCGGCACTGACTGGGCCCACGATAATAGTCTCATCAACGGTCGTGCACTTCCATCTCTCGAAGCAGTCTCGACAATGCTTCCTGGCTTTAGCAAAAATCTTCTCTTTGCTGTTAAGACAATCGAAACACTTGTTGGCAGTTTCAAATCACAAATCTCGAAGGTTGAGACCAGCTTGTGGAAGGAGTATCAGACTTTAGAGAATACCCTCGATTTGCGCACGAGAAAGCTCGACCGTCTAGAGACTGTGGTAAAAAGTGGTGTTGCAGGTGGCAGCTTTGATAGTAAAGCTGAGATTTCAAAGCTGAGAGAAACAAATAGACAACTCAAGGCTGAAGTAGCTACACTACGAAGCGTTAAATTCCCATCTGGTCGTGCTACAAGTCCAGCGGAAGCTCCAAGCCCGTCACCTTCTGTTCCCACCGGACCGCGGAATAAATCAACCGAGCGAGCATCTACATTCACGCAACACCATTCCTCTGCGATCGAGACACTCGAACATACGTCATCATCATCCTCTTCCTTCAAACCAGGGAGCGTACACGGGGGTACAAACGACGAAGCGGGTGAGCAGCGGTGGATCTTCCGATTACGTGAACTTGAAAAAAGGCTCAAGGCAGAACGAGAGGCAAGGCTGCTTGATCGTAGCGGCGCAAGGAAACGCTTGGAGGAAGGAGAGAAGAAAAACCGGGAGTTACAGGCGGAGTTGGAGCGGAATAAACTTAGAGAGGAGACGGCGTTGCATTGATATGATTTGGCAGGCTTTTGTTTTCTCGACTGGTTGTACATACTTGTATGGGAGGACGGGTATGGCTTTTGGGAAGGGGGTCCGGCACTGTACTATGTCCATAATGCCAGGGTTGCACTGTAGTAGGCGTATGTCGGCGGAGGAACATGGGAGGAACTTGGGATGAATGCAATGACTATTTGACGCTTCTAAGCAATGGCGTTTAACCCCGTATGAAAGTACCCCACAAATATTGATAGTGATCCCCGAGTGACTCCACTATCTCCCGGATACTAGCGAAGGAGATAATAATCCCCGCGTTGCGGGGGAACCTGGAAACGTAGCAATGTCTGATCTGTTGGAATCCTTGTGGCAGTGCGGTGCGGTGTACGTATGGCGAGAGTTGAGCAAAAATAACGTGACACTCGCTGCAGTCGAATAGAAACACCTCTCGTGACTTTTGCCTACTATTCTATACGCAGAATTGCTAGCCCTCGCCCCTCGGCGCTCGGGCAACCGAGGCCGAAGCAAACGACCGCGTGTTTAGAAAGTGGAGAGACAAGACGGAGTCCCCACGAGCGAGAGCCTGGCCGATAAAACCACGCAGATTCCCGCGCTGCGGGAAAAGGACAGTTCCGTACCGCAGCCTGCTCTACCTAGAAAGTTTTCCTGCGACCCTCTGTCGGGAAAGTGCTTTCGTGCTCGGACAGTCTGGGGTGGATATACTTGGCTATAAAATCTTTGTTCGCGATTGCTTCTGGACGTTGGGCTGGAGTCGAAGAGAAGTAATTTAGCTGTCTGAAGGTGCAGAGATAGGAGAGTGAGGATGGTGTCGAAACGGAATATTAGGATTGGGAATGTCTCTGGAGCGTGAGTTGCCATGTCTCTTCAGACCGCCGACGTACCTATTCTATTTTTTACTCTCATGCTTCATTCTCCTTGCCAACATCTCGAACGACCAACCATGGCTCTGGTCCAATGGTCACGTGCTGCTCGGAGCATAACTAACAGACTTGCAGCACTGGCGACCACTGGTCCGCGATGTCGCGGATGGTGTCCACCGGCAATGTCGACGTCATCACCGGAGACTGGCTGTCGGAGATGAACATCGCGTGGAACGCCATCACCAAAGCCAGCGACGCATCGCTCGGCTACGAAGCCGGGTTCCTGACCCAGCTCGAGAGCTGCATCGAGGAGATCGTGTCCAAGAAGCTGAAAGTGGTGACCAACGCCGGGGCTCTGAACACGGCGGCGCTGACGCGCAAGGTCGACGAGCTGTGCAAGCGGAAAGGCCTCGGTGACGTGGTGGTGGCGAGCGTGGTGGGCGATGATGTGAGCGAGTTGTTGATCAAGGAGAAGACCCGTGTGGCGCCTGGGTTGAAGCATTTGGACCACGAAGGGATGAGTCTGGGCGACTGGGACCGCGAAGCTGAGATCACGTGTGCTGTAGCATATATTGGGGCCTGGGGGATTGTGAAGGCTCTGGATGCCGGTGCGGATATTGTGATCTGCGGACGAGTTACAGATGCGAGTCCGGTGATTGGGGCCGCAGCGTGGTGGTATGGATGGAAAGAGGATTCGTTTGACGAACTTGCTGGAGCCTTAATTGCTGGACGTGAGTTCGTTTTCTGACTCTTATTGGTGGCATTTGTTCTTGGTTGGATGCCCTGCTGATGATTCTGGCAGACCTCATTGAATGCGGCCCTTATGCAACAGGAGCGAATTTCTCTGGCTTTAAGGAGTTCCTCCCGCAACTGGTGGATCTGCCGTTTGGAATCGCAGAGATCATGCGGAGCGGGAATTGTTTCATCACAAAGCCTGAAGGTACTTCTGGAACCGTAAACAAGTACAACATAACAGCTCAGCTGCTCTACGAGCTACAGGGTGAATTATATCTCAATCCGGATGTTGTGGCCGACATGTCCGGCATTTCGATCGAGGAGACATCAGAGGCTAACAGGGTATTTGTGTCCGGGGCGACCGGCCATCCTCCACCTGCAACGACCAAGGTCATGGTTGCAGCCAGAGGAGGATACCAGGCAGAAACCACCTTCTATATCAACGGCCTAGATGTGGGAGAGAAAGCTCAGATGATGAAACAGCAGCTGGAATACATGTTCAAAGATAGCAATTTCAGCAAGCTTTCGGTGGAGCTTTATGGTACCCAGCCGCCGGATCCAAAGTCCCAGCAAGCTGGCACGGTATTCCTTAGAGTATTTGCACAGGCGAGGAAATTAGAGGATATTAGTGCGTCAAAGTTCAGGAATATTGTATACGCCCTGAGAATGCAGAGCTATCCAGGTTGGTAGTGTGATGATTGGATATCATACCTGTCAAAGACTGACAAATTAGGCTACCATATGAACCTCGATTTCCGAACCATGGACCCCAAGCCATTTATGGAGATCTTTCCAGCCCTCATTCCCATATCTGCTATCAATCACCAGATGTTGATTGGCAGCAAAATCATCGATATTGCTACGCCTGCTACGACCGCGACCTATCCAGTCGTTCGCCCATCATATGAGACTGGAAAGCCGGTTGCATTGAGCACATTTGGGCCGACGCAGAGAACTCCTCTGGGCTCCATCGTGCATGCTCGCTCGGGTGATAAAGCCAACAATTCTAACGTCGGCTTCTTCGTGCGACACGCGGACGAGTATCCATGGCTCCAAAGCCTGTTGACCGTCGACTTCCTCAAACAACTCTTTGGTGACGATTGGACAAAGGGCAATCCTAACAGACGAGTCGAGCGCGTCGAGTTCCCGAATATCTCCGCCGTGCATTTGTAAGTATATTTATTTCCGAGCCCTTTGGAGCTCTGAAAGCGTCCTTCTATGCTGACGCTCCATAGCCGGGTTCTTGACTTCCTAGATGGTGGCATTGCAAGTAGCGCCCGTGTAGATGGCCTGGGAAAAGGTATAGGAGAGTTCTTGAGGAGCAGATTTGTAGATGTCCCGACGAGGTTTTTGGAACGGGGACGAATCTGATGGCCTTTTCAGCTGGCTATTTCAAACCCGCCGACTCGGCCTCTTTGCTTGCAGCTTGCTTAAAGGATGCTTTGTTTGGGGCTCTACTTTGCCATATAGATCTGTAAATATAGAAATGTTAGAAAATAATATATTAATTAACGATCTATGATTAAAACTATTAAATATTCATTTTATGGTATTAGTTGAATCCAGCCAGCCCTGAAATAAGTAAAAGGTTTGTCGAATCAGGGGATGGTGCCCGATGGAGAACTAGATGGGTATATAGGAAGAGCAAGCAGAGAGAGCGGGGCATCTGGATTGCGGAGTCTCCGCTTGACTCCATAGATGATTCGAGTTTATCTCAAACTTTTTCTGGGGGAAAACAAAGAGCCGCGGGGACAGATATAAATGAGGCCAGACATACTCCCTGCCGGTGGTCGGTGCCGAGGGCCGATCACCAGCAACGGTATAGCAGCCAGCGACCCCACACAACTCCGCACAACTCCACCGTTAGCTCTGTATCTCCGCGTCCCCCCAGCAGAGCCACGCGCACTCATTTTATACATCAATCTTGCGCAATACCGCATCCTTCCCCCCTTCTCTAACTTGGAAAAGGCGCTTTAGCATCATAGTATATAGAAGGAAGAGGGATAAATATCGACGGCCTAAATTCCATCCAGAGCCATATTTCCGCACCGCGAGACGGGCACACCGCACCGCCTTCTCTTATCTATTTTCCCTTGCTCACCGCCATGGCAGACACCGTTTCCAGCTCCTCCGACGTGGAGTCACTCTCCAAGGCTGCAAAACCAATCTACTCGGAGAAAGATAGCGGTGAAAATGAGGTTCGTGAAAGCATCTTATAAACCCTTATAGGACGATATTGACTAGTGCAATATAGGCTGGAAACAAGAGTGGAGAGCTTGATTCACAGAAAGGTACCGTCGCTGCGAGAGCGCTTGTCTGGAAGCAAGACCTTCGTATCGTTCCAATCAGTGCTGGGATTTACTTGCTGTGTTACCTCGATAGATCAAATATTGGTGAGAGAGACTGGGAGCTCAATGTTTCTATAAGGGAGCTGACTCGATGTTAGGCAATGCAAAAACTCTCAATGCAGATGCAGGGCATGATCTTCTGACACAGACTGGAATGACGTCCTTTCAGTACACGTAAGCCTCTCCATCTGTGTGATTTAAACTATGTCTAAGCTCAGCAGCATCGCATTGATGGTCTTCCTGATTGCATACGCCATATTCGAAGTCCCGTCCAACTATTTCCTGAAGAAAGTTAGCCCGAGCAAATGGATCGCGTTTCTGATGTTCTCCTGGGGTGCGCTGACCATGGGGCTTGGAGGCGTTCATTCTTACGGCGCCGTCACTGCAGTTCGGTTTCTGCTCGGTGTCTTTGAAGCCGGCCTCTTCCCCGGGCTGGTGTACTACCTGACGTTCTGGTACCGAACGGACGAGAGGTCGATACGCGTGGCATTGATTCTTGCTTCGGCAACTCTAGCAGGAGCGTTTGGTGGAGCGCTCGCATATGCCATTGGCCACATGGATGGCACACACGGTCTAGCTGCGTGGAGATGGCTGTTTATCCTGGAAGGTATCCCGAGCTGTGCATCCTCGATTTTGGTGTTCTTTTTCCTACCTGATTATCCAGAGACTGTAGAATGGCTGTCTGTGGAAGAGAAAGCTCTCGCTACTGAGCGGTTGCGCTTGGAAGGATCTCATAGCCACGGGAGGAGTCTCACATGGGCTGAGGCCAAGGAGACTCTGACCGATTGGCGACTCTATGCCCACTATGCCGTATGCCATTAGCAAAACCCGACTGTGAAGATACGAGGCTAACACTGGAGATAGATCTACTTCGGTATCTCTGTCCCATTCTCTTCACTGTCACTTTTTGCACCCAGCATTACTGCTGGTCTCGGATTCAAGAACCTGGAAGCTCAACTAATGACCGTTCCGCCATACGCTGCCGCATGTAAGAAGATCTCAAGCCAAACCCCTATTTCCCATCACTAACACCAATAAAGACGTTGTTACGATACTGGTATCATGGTCGGCTGACCATTTCAATGCTCGCGCTCTCCATTCCGCCATCTTCGCCACGATCGGAGCCATTGGTTTCATGGCCTCTGCTCTCCTTCCTGCATCTTCCTACTCTGTACACTTACTACGTCACCTCCGTAGCTTCCAACCGCTAACCAAACATTAGGAACGCTACGGCTGCCTCATCGTCGCCTGCTGCGGAGCATTCTCGTGCATCCCGCCTCTCCTCGGCTGGCTGTCCGCAAACACGCACTCCACGGCCGCAGCCGGGCTTGCCATTGCTCTGAACATATCTTTCGGCGCGCCGGGACAAATCACAGGCGTCTGGATCTACAAGGCTGATGAAGCGAAGAAAGGGTACCCAACGGGCCACTGGACGAATGCTGGAATGCTGTTTTTTGTTGCTGCGGGCTGCTTAATGCTTGCGGTATATTATCGACGCTTGAATTCACAGATCATAAGGCGAGGAGGAGAGGGCGTTGCGGCGAAGAGGCTGTACAGATATTGAGACTTGGATGTCGGATATCGGATATGTCTTCGGTATGTGACGAATTTGTCATCGCGATTTACGAAGGGGTTTTGCTCTAATAAGCATTTATAGGATGTGATGGGGCAATCCGGTAGAACCTTTCATACATCAGCAGCAAGAGTATTTCATAGTGTTTTACTTTTCAAATTGCTGTGATAATATATTAATATATATATTAATATTTAAATCTCAAAGTTTACGACCGTTTCGCTCTGCTTATAATGTTATTCATCTCTGCTTTCATCTCCAACATTCCCACAGTTCTGTCGTCTACCCCTGAACTGCGTGGGAGGAAGCTAATCTTCCAGTAGTAGTCCTAGCTATTGTCAACCCCATCTTCAACATTATGACATCAAATATAGCCAAAAGCTCATCCAACAACGTACCCCCTAAATCGGGTCTCGAGTGGTCACGTGACAATAATTATAACTATGAGAATACTTGGTTGGTAAGCATTTGCTAAGAACACAGATCAGAATCTTACCATGAGCTATATCGAATTATCTATTTACATTCCCCCCAGGTCGCCGACGCAATAATTACAAGTCTCGCGGTCGTCAAGTGTTCCCGTCGAGATGTCTAGATATGTCAGCGCACGGTGCACGATACGATCATTCCTCAGGCACGAGACTGCGTTCGGCGACAAGCGAGGTCACGGGACGGCACACAAACGAATTAGACAGCTCGCAGAGGCAGCAATACCATGGCGAGTAGAGTGCGAATTGCAGGATTATATACAAGAGCATCCAGATTAACTGGCATCATAAAGCAAAGCCAATCCTACTCCCACTGCCAGACAGCGTTGGTAGCGCAGGAAATCCCCCAGCACCAGCAAAGCCGCGCAAGGCACTCCTCTGCGTCCGCCTCTGCGTCCGCCTCTGCTCCCCAGAGAAAGAAAGCCGCCGAGATGGTCACCGGCAACGAGTTCATCCTGACGCTGTCGTGTCCGGACCGGCCGGGCATCGTGCACGCCGTGACGGGCTTCCTGGCCCAGCACGACCTCAACATCGTCGACTCGCAGCAGTTCGGCGACGCGACGTCGCAAAGGTTCTTCATGCGCGTGTACTTCGGGCCCGCGGGGCCCGCGGCCCAGGTCGAGGTCGGCGCGCTGCGGGAGTCCTTCCAGGGCATCGCGTCGGCGCTGGCCATGGACTTCGAGCTGCACGGCGCGGCGGACAAGCCGCGGGTGCTGATCATGGTGTCGAAGATCGGGCACTGCCTGAACGACCTGCTGTTCCGGCAGTCGACGGCGCAGCTGGGCATCGAGGTGCCGCTGATCGTCTCCAACCACGCCGACTTCGCGCCGCTGGCCGCGTCGTACGCCATCCCCTTCGTCCACCTCCCCGTCACGGCGGCCACCAAGGCCGAGCAGGAGGCCCGCGTCCTGCAGCTGGTCCGCGAGCACCGCATCGACCTGATCGTGCTGGCGCGCTACATGCAGGTCCTGTCGCCCACCCTCTGCTCCGCCATGTCCGGCAAGATCATCAACATCCACCACAGCTTCCTGCCGTCTTTCAAGGGCGCCAAGCCCTACCACCAGGCCTACGACCGCGGCGTCAAGATCGTGGGAGCGACGGCGCACTTCGTGACGAGCGATCTTGACGAGGGCCCCATCATCGAGCAAAACGTGGTGCGTGTTGATCACTCACTGAGCCCCAAGGAGTTGACCCAAGAAGGTAGCAACGTGGAAAAGAATGTGCTGGCTGCTGCTGTGAAGTGGGTGTCGGAGAGGAGGGTCCTGCTTAATGGCCACAAGACGGTTGTCTTCAACTAAGCTGCCATGTATGTATGCATAGTCGGTTTAATGTAAATTTGTAAATATTCCAGCGCCATCCATCTGCCGCTCTCTTGTGATATTGTACAGTGTTGAAACTGATCTTAGTCTAAATCATATCAGAGATGGCTGATGCGAACTGTTGTTGTTGAGCTTGCAAATGTGACGAACCGATTTATCGTATTTGCTAGTGGTCGTCGTACCAAAGAAACGGAAGTCACAGGACACTTGCAGGCATAGGTTATAATCGGATAGAATCCTCGTGCTGACAACCGACAACCGACAGCAATAGTCTCGGGTTCTGATACAATGAATAGGGGGCACAGCTTTGTACTATCTAGCAATGGCACAAAAGACAACCGTCTTTTAGTCAGACGAATATAAATTCTCAACCCGACTACTAACGCTCACAGAAGTTTAGGTCGAGTATTAAATATCTCTATTTTATTGAAGGAGCGATGTAGCGAACGTGACTAGATCTCACTCATTGGCTATCTCATGAACCATCCCAAACAATTAACAAGCTTTTACCAAGACTCAGCACCCCTATTGTCCCTGCACAGTTTTCTAGTCCAGTAAATGACCAAAAGAGAAACTTCTTTAGACAGCAGATATCTTCTCTTCGGAGCTGGGAACAGCATCAAAGCTCGACGACTCCTTGCCATCGGGAGTGGGAGTCAGGCTGTCGACGGCGGCATGGTTGTTGAGGTGCTCGAGGGTCTTGGCTGACTCCGTGCCGCGCAGGCTGTCGGAGATGAAGATGAGGTCGATCTCCTCGAGGGAGCGGCCGCGGGTTTCGGGACAGCAGAAATAGACTGCGGCGAGTTAGTTATGGTCCGAGACTTTAGATAGAACTAAATAGGTTGAGAAAGGGGGATAATCACCGTAAGGAATGGCAATGATGTTGAAGACCAGGAACCAGATCCAAGTCTTCCATCCGACGCTCGTGTCGGCTATAGCGATTGGCCCGGCGAAGACGGTAAGGAAAGCTGCAATCCATTGGCAGGAGACGCTGAGGGAGAAGCCGATGTGGCGGTAACGGAGAGGCATGATTTCGCTGGAATAGACGTACTGGGAGTCAATTAGCAATTGATCATTTGGTTCGAGCGAACCTGTCGACTTACGGTCACCGGAGCCCAAGTTGGGCCGAAAACAGCAATCCAGCAGAACAGCATGGCGGCGGCAGCAGCTCCTGTCTTGCTCCCAGGTGTGGAGAGCAGCCCTGTAAACGCGGCCATGAAAATGGTCTGGCCGATAGCACCGCTGATGAGCCAGGTCCTGCGTCCTAACTTCTCCATGTAGTAAACGCCGATGTAGTTCGTGATGGCCAGAACAGTTGTAGCGGCAGCTGCGAGACCAGAAGCAGTCAATGCACCCAGTCCGATGTAGACCTCGAAGATGGTCGACATGTAGTAGAAGATCATGTCGACTCCCATCAGGTAGGCCACGCCGACCAAGATCATGCCGGTGCGGATACGTCGCGCAGTTTGCATGGCGGAAGTATCCCAGAAGAAGTCTCTGAGGCGTAGACTGGATGCTTCGGTTCTTTCGAGCTCTAGGGAGGCGAGGATGTCGAGCTTAGCTTGCTGGACCTCTTTGTCGTTGATGGACTTGGCGTAGAGACGCTCTAGGACGGCATCGCCTTCGATGGGGCGGTCCTTTGCGTAGAACCAGCGCGGAGTGTCTGGCTTGGTTAGCATTTTGACGCCATACTCTGCTATGGTCTGCCTCACCAGGGTTTGGGTAGAGAATTGCGATGGTGGCAAAGGCCCAAAAGACCTGGAATGCCACAGGGAATCTCCACACAGCTTGGCTCTTTGCGAATACCATGCCGAAATCACTAAAATTGTTAACATGTTTTCAAGAGCAGTTCCAAGAGCAGCCTTCATTTACTTACACCCAGTATGCTAACGCCGTACCCAAACTAGCCGCTGCAATCATCATGTTGACTCCTTGTCCACGCTTCTTGACCACGACGGCCATCTCGGCAACATAAATAGGAACCATTGATGTGAGGAATCCATTTCCAACGCCCTAAAGATGAATCAGTACGGTGATAGCATAACTATTGCACGAGTTGACCAACAATGAAAACTCTACCAGCTATCAATTGGCCAGAGCTGTAAGCTGTGGCTGAGATGATGGTGCCGACGACCTGAACAAGACAACCGATGATAATCCAGGTCTTTCTTCCCAACATTAGGCCAAAGATGGACATAATCATACAACCAAGCCATGATGCCAACAAGAAGACTGATGTTATCATAGAAGTAGTTGTCGTGTCTGGGTACTATGATGTAGGCATTAGCCACTGCCGTTCCAATAGTTTATATCAGACTTACTCCCATAGCAGATTGGAACTCATCCGTCAAGAGAACACCACCCAAAACACCAGCATCCCATCCGAATGTCACAAAACCCATACTGCCTCCTAGGAGGGCATTCCAGTACAGCTTCTTTCCTTGCAGCACCATCTTGACGTTCGTGACAGGGAGAATCACAGGGGTTTGCGTTACAAAGGAGGTGTCTGTTCTCCAAAAGAAAAGATTCTGGAAAGACAAGACGTTTGGAAGAAGCAGGTGAAAAGAAAAAGAACGTGTCAAGGAGGATGCTAAAAGGGAGGAGTGCAATAGTAGGAAGGCCTAAGGACCGACTGGATGCTGAATGTCAACGAATATCAAGCCAGGAACGGCCATAAGAGGCAGAGGTACCGGGATCCAGCGACATGGCTCCGTGAACACGTTCCTCGAGCTCGCACATGTTGTCCGGGTTCTCTGCTGCTCATGCACGTGCTGAGCATCCTGCAATATTCGTGCAGATGAGAATATGGAAAATGTGAGACTTCTGTGCAGCATCAGAGACTAGCCGGCAGGCAATGCACGTAAGCCATGCTGTTTCTGGGGATTGCGCCGAGCATGGAAATCCCAAGAGAATCAGATATCACATAAGGAGAAGCAATAGTGAAGATCAGATATACCACAATGGACGGGAGCATTTTATAGGACAATGCAGTATCCGTATCGAACGGTACCTCACGGGAACAGGGGAGACAGACACGACGGGCCCTGGACCCTGGACCCTGGAGTCGGCACGGCTTGGAGTTCTCGTCAACTGAAGAGCAAGGAGGGTTTAACCACTGCACGGCTGCTTGTATCAATGCGGGCAGATACGCCGTGACAGGAACTGTCCAGGTACTGTACCTGTGAAGGACAAGGGCTCCTGGGCGTGGTGGGCATGGTATGCAGTGGGCTCCAGCCCCGCCGGTGGATTTCCGTAGCGACGCGACTCTCTATTTCGAACCAGGACAGCCCTTGGCTGCAGTGTTTCCGCTTCCCCGGAGAGGAAAGACAGGCAGCGCCCGGCCCCTGAGGGATAGCGGAGCTGCAGTGGAGTTGCAGCGGAGTTGCAGTGGAGTTGCAGTGGAGTTACAGTGGACCGACAGTGGAGTTACAGTGGAGTTGCAGTGGACCGGCCCCTGTACCAACAGCCACCACACCCTAAACATGCAGACTTGACAGCCTGCGGCCACTATCCGCCCCGTCCACGGCGCTACAGCACGCTACAGCACAGAACGGATCACTGGCAGCGTGGGCGGAGACAACTACCGCCAACCCTGCGCTGGACAACCCTCCGATGGACAACCCTCCGACAACATTCACTATTCTTGCAATGATAGAGGGCACATACGCTGCTGTCGCCTGTCAATTGCAGGGAAGTACGTACCCTACATCTATACTGTACTATCGCTGGCAGAGTACACTTCGTCCTGCGATGGCAACAGCGTCGCTGCTCAGTCGGAGGGGTGCCATTGCGGATCGAATCCTTCTACGCAGCGATAATGTGGCATGTCCGGCAGGCATCCTGACCTGATGCAGGTGTAAGGAAGGAGGACTCTCTCATCTCAAAATGGGATTGTCAATGAATGTCAATGCAAGCAGCACTCGGAAACCCTCCTTTGCCTGGGCCTGCCCTGTCCTTGCGTGCGGTTCCGACCATCTCCAAGACCTCGACCTTCGGAGACCTCCTACCCACATGCCATTGGGGCATTACTCAGCTAGCTTGGAGTTTTTGGATCTTCTCTCAGTCTCCCAGGTCCTTTATCTGAACTTGTCTACAGCGTCAGAGGTCTGACGAACGTCGCCAAGATGACGGCTCTTTTACCTACTCTCATCTCCAAAGTTACCATTGGCAATGCTGTTCTTGCATTTATCGCGTATATTGGATATTGCATCGTCTATCAAATCGTGTACTACCGTTTCTTCCATCCTCTTTCCAAATTTCCAGGCCCGTTTTGGGCCAGCGTGACTAGGCTATGGGTTGCATATCACAACATCAACGGGGACGAGCCGTATGTGGAATATGAGCTTCATAAGAAATATGGTATGATATAGCTTTTCGTTCAATTACCTTGGCGTCAAGAGGTTACGAGCTTACCACATGGAATGCAGGACCCATCATTCGAATCACTCCCACCTTGCTGCTGGTCAGCTCGGCAACCGCACTACCAACAATATATCACAGACAAGCAGACAAAACGAAACACTACATCACTGGTAGTTTTGGAGAATCCGAGTCTGTGTTCAATATGCAGAACTGGAAGATACATGCCCACTTCAGGAAATTAATTGCTGGCCCGGTAAGTGTTGGGCAAGCTACAGAAATCCGCTTCTAATTGAAGTGATAAATTTATAGTATAGTTTCAGCAACATTAAAAAGATGGAGCCTTTGGTAGATGCAAGAATCGAAGAATGGATCCGAAAGCTAACTGATTTCGCAAAAACGGGAGAGAAATTCGACTTCTCACCTTGGGCCGTGTAAGTAAATCAACATTGAAGAACACCCAGATTTCTAATCGGCACCAGTTTTATGGCATATGATATCATCTCAGAAGTTGGCTTTGGAGCACCATTTGGTTTCATCGAAAGCGGAACAGATGTCGAAGGTCTAATCCAAGGGTTCCATGACGGTCTCCCAGCGTTCGGTTTGATGTGCCGACTTCATCCCTTCACCTCATACATCAAGTCCACCTTCCTGAACAAATATCTCGTGGCCAGTCCAGAGCAAGAATCTGGCATCGGGACGTTGATGCGTTTCCGTGACAAGCTTCTCGACCAGCGCATCAGGGACATCGAAGCAGGAACGACAGGCGGAAGAATCGATCTTTTGCAAACGTGAGAAATCATATCCTTTCTACTCATATCGACAAGAACGCTTGCTTATGTGATATTAGTATGCTTGATGCCCGTGATGATGATGGCAAACCACTTGACATCGAGTACCTCAAAGCTGAAATCCTCCTCGTCCTCCTCGCCGGCGCTGACACCACCGGCACCGCTTTCCAAGCCATGATTCACTACATCATGTCCGACGAGTCGGTCTACGCTAAACTCATGACCGAGCTCGACGACGCCACTCGCGCCGGCCGTCTCTCCTCAATGCCACAATACGCCGAAGTCCTCGAGCACTGCCCGTATTACATCGCGTGCGTCAAAGAAAGCATGCGCCTCTGCCCGTCTGCACCGAACATCTTCCCACGCATGTCCCCAAAAGGCGGCTATGCCATCAACGGCCAGTTCATCCCCGAAGATATTGAGGTCACGTGTAACCCATGGCTAGTCCACCGCGACGAGTCGATCTACGGCCCTGACGCCATGGAGTTCCGACCTGAGCGATGGCTCGATGTTGAGAAGGCGAAGCTGTTCGATAAGTACAGTATGGTATTCGGATACGGCGCTCGGTCATGCTTGGGCAAGGATATTGCCCTTATGGAGCTATACAAAGCACCTCTCCAGGTACGTCTCTCATAATCCCCGCCCACAAACCTCCCCAGCCACGCCTTTACTAACCCTGTCTCTCACCCCTCTAGTTCTTCCGCACTTTCCGCCCAGAGCTACTCCCGAGCGAGAAACATGAAGTTTTCGTCATCAAGGGCGGCGTAGGGTACTGGAAAGACATGTGGATGCAGATGTCGCCGCGCGCGATCCTGGTCTAAATACAGGACTGTACTGTCATGGATGTGGTTGTTTATATATTCAAAATCATGCAATAATGTAGTAGCGCTATACCCGGCATTTTTCTCTTTAAGGGATTTGTATTATTTTATCATGTCGTTGGTGATATTTAACTTGCTATATTCGTAGATACCGCTCAGAGGAGTCATGTCATTCTTTGCACTTGGAACAAGGGAGCGAAACATATACGGCAGTGAATTTGATGAGGGTGACGGTCAAGCACACTAACCAACTAACCAATGCCCACGCTTCCCCTATCCCGCTCCATTGCCGTAGCCGGGGAGTCGGTAAGGGTGAAAAAGCCAGCCGTTCCGCTCGAGCCGTGTGTGGGAGGGTTTCGTCCCGTCCCGTGGGTGGGTGGTTGGGATTTCTGTTCCGCCCATGGTGGGTGCTGGAGCCGATCGAGCCTCGGCGGCGACGACGACGACGACGATGACTATCAGTGGAAGCAGGAGAGGCTGGAAGCGGCGGGGGGATCATTAGACGGCAAAACAGCCCAGAAGAGCCCATACGGGTCTCCAAGTGTGAGTTCTCGTCGCTGTCGCTCTGTCGCGGCTTCGCTTCGCTTTGCTTCGTCGTGTGGGCTGAGGCTGCGAGATGTATCATATTATATATCGTATCACTGGAGCTGTGCATCTATCTACCTGCACCTGCAGTACAGTACGTCCTGCATCCTCTTTCACGTGCCATCCTGCATCCTGCATCCTGCATCCTGCATCCTGCATCCTTTTGCACGTGCCGACGCAGGGTGCAGACGTACGAGAAACGGGATGCAGGAATCACGTGCTGAGGGGATGGCTGGGTGGGTGGGGTTGTGATATGATATGATATGAAGCGACGTGACGGATTGAATACACGGTAGCAAGACAGGACAAAATACAGCAGCAATGCAACGCGACGGACCAGCTCGCCTCGAGCCGCCATGATCCATCACATCACAGCACACGGACCCCTCGCCCGAGATGAGAAGTGACGATATTTCGCATCTCGCATCCCTCCCTTCTCTGACTGGGTGCCTCTTTTTTTTTTTTTTCTTCTGCGCCGTGTGGTTGGCAAATCACACTGATCCAGAGGAGAACGGCGTTGGGGGGATCTCGGATCCGGCTCCTGGCGAGGATTTGGGGTCGGAGAGAGGGGGGGGTGGAGGGTGGTAGGGTGGGATGGAAGATGCGTCCCCGCCGAGCTGTGGGAGATAATCCCATGCGGGTTGATTTGGGGCTGGGCCGGGTTACGGGATATGGCACTACGTACTACAGTATCAATCGATGCGTGCGTGCTTGTGTCGAGAGCTGGGAGATGGGATAGTGGCAGTTTCGCGCTGGTGATGATGCTTATTTCATATATATTTTAAATAAATAGAGTATAGTATAAATGAGTAAGTCAGGGAAGGACTCGAAGTATATACAGCAGTCAGGCAAATCTCGTTGTCGTCTTGCGGCGCAAGAGCAGAGTAGAGCTTGGGAAGGAGGCGGTGCGTGGTGGGATAGGATAGTGATATGCAACGGTGCAGAGCAGCATGATAGATGGATAGCATGGCATGATGGAACTGTATACCGTATACCATGTCGTACTGCGCCGGCACAGTACCAGAATCCCAGCCAGACCGCGACATGGCACACGAACCAGCATCCCATGCGCGATCCCAGGGCCCGCAAGATACATCGACGTGTACTCGTAATCTGGCAGTGCCATGTGCATACACTACAGCACAGATGCAGAGGACGTTGCCAGCGGAGATATAGGGAAGGGGAGGTGCGGATCTGATCGCCGTGGGATGGGGACGACGCTGGACGGTACGACTGTATACTGTACAGATAGGGTCTCAAAAAGTCTCTTGGAGTGCGATGATTCAGGTACAGGAGAGCCCGATATAAATCATCTCGCGATGTGATACTGTAGTGGGGAAGGATCTGATTCGGCATGTCATCGTCGTCGTCAGCGGGCAATAGGCTTGAAACATACCCAAGTCCAGAGCCACCCCCGCCAGCGCTGCTGTTTATCTATCTATTGCAGCTCCAGCCATTCGATACAGCCGTACGAAGAAAGAGTAACTCGAGTTCGCCATACCCATCTCCATGGCATCCCGGCGATATCTCGGCCCACTTCCTCACTCAGCCACACTGTACAGTACCATCAGATGTGATTTCGCGCAGTTGAGTCGATGGTCTGGGTGGATTTGCTAGATCAATACTTGAACGGGAAGCTGGATGGATGGTGGAAGGAGGATGGGAAGTACCGCGCCCTTTTTTTTGATGCTTTTTGGGTCGTGAACTGGGCACGGTGATGCCAGGATGTAGGTCGGCTGACCTACGCTAAGAGCTCGGCTGACCACCGCTAGCCCGGTTAAACGTCGGCTGACCATGCCCGGCTAAACGTCGGCTGACCATAACCCTCTCGTGTACAAACCGAAGATACAACAACAACAACAACACCATCACCAGTATCACCACCACCAGCATTACTACTATATCTGCTCTTGTCTAGAATGTAATGTATTACTTGTCTATTGCTAATATATTGCTAATACATTGATAGAAGGACTACTAGTACTATACTGTACTTGAGACCCGGCTATATAGAATCTATAGATTTCAGCAAAATGTAAGTTCACTTTTACTTTCACCTTTATCCTCACCTTTACCTTCACCTTATAAAACAAGCTAATGTATTACTAATACATTAGGACAATAGCACTATTGTAATCTATACTGGAGAGCTTTTCTACCACTTTGTTGATGAAGATAGGGAAATATATTCTACAACGGTAAGTTTAAATATATAATATATTGCTAATGTATTACTAATATATTACCAGAAATGCTACTTCTACATCGGCAATCTACAAATGTATATAAAGGGTTATAAGTACAATAGTAGTAATATTGAGCTTGTAGAGCTTCAGAAGGGTATAGTCAGTATAGAAGAACTATACTTGGCTTGTAGTAAGTATTCTAATACATTACTAATCTATTACTAATATATTACAGAGTTTTATAAAAAGATTATATACAATCATGATGCCTTTGATACTGGATATATCGAATCTGAAGGTGATATTATCACTCCTGGTAATATATTCTAAATACATTACAAATATATTACTAATATATTACAGTCAAACTTGCCACTTCTACTAAGCCTTGTACCAAGCCTCCTCCTAAGATTTGCTGCCCTTTCTTACCTTGTAAGAAAGATAATATAGTAAGTCGGGTAATATATTCCTAATATATTGCTAATATATTACAGTCCAACAAAGCTGCTCTCAAATACAAGGCTGTTGTCATTAATGCCTTTGGTATTCCTGGCAAGTCTAAGAAGTTCAATTCCTGTACTTCTTATATTTCTGCCAAAAGCTGTAAGTTATATAATATATTCTTAATGCATTGCTAATATATTATAGGCTGCCCTAGTGATCAGGGTATTTGTGAACTTTACAACTTGTTTACAGATGATGAGGTTGAGTAGTAGAATAGACAGAAGAGTAGTAATAAGATAGATAAAGAGGCTAAGTTGGATACTGAACTAGATGAGATGATTGCTAGTACAATAGATTCTTAATATATTAGAAATGTATTATACAACAGGTTTACTAGATAGATTTGCTTTAGTTTACTTAAATTAGTTAAGTTCACTTTGAGAAATAAATTTTCTTAATAATATTTAGTATCGATGTAAACTTAACCAATGTAGTAATATATTATTAATGTATAAATAATATATTGGGAATAAATTACCTCGGTAACAAATAATAGAATTTCTGTATTATATAATATATAAAAATAAATATATTAATATTATACTTATATACTATCTTATAGTTGCTGGATTTTAAGCTCCTGTTTATCATTCTATAACTGGAGAGCTTACAGTTGCTCTTTAGCTATACTTCTTCTCATCTTAATATCCTCCTCAGATTCTACTGTTACAGGAGTTCTAAGAGATTGTTGTAGTAAAAGGCTGGGTTAAGAGCTGGTAATATATTAGCAATATATTAGAATACAATTATTGCTGAATTCACCTTTGTCTCTAAGAGTGTTGAGAATTAATATACTTAATATTTATATAATGTAA